>OY998177.1:87682557-88314322 GCA_963921935.1 Galeruca laticollis
TGGACCCCTCAATCCCTATATCATCACCTTGTCCAATTTTACGAGAGGTATCTACATGCAAACGTTGTAAGTGTCATTTGAAAACACCCTGTATATATATATATGTATATATGTATATATATATATATATATATATATATATATATATATATATATATATATAGGGTAACTTTTTTATTGGGGAATGCGGCAATGTGATAAAGAAAACTCTGTGTAGTTAATCCTAAGCTTTCGATAATTTATTATTATCATTATCAAAGAATCTACAAAATAAATATTATATAAATTTAAAATATTTTTTAAAGTAAAAATATTTTTTACTTACACTAATTGAGGTTGTTCACAATAATATAATATCTACTTATATGAAAAAACATCATTGTACAATTTAATCGTTAAAATATTCAAATTGGCAGTTATCAAATTGATGACAATTTTTGACAAGTTGATGTTGTCATAGAAAACATTTATATACATATATATATATATATATATATATATATATTCAGTACATCAGTATAGTATATAATAAAATGTTTACTATACTCTTATTATATTTAAATGAAATATAAGTAAATCAATAAACAGAATTATCCTCTATAACGCCTTGATCTTCATTATTATCTTTTTTGTCGAATGATAATAAATAACTATAAATTGAATTTAGATTCTGAATATCAGTTCTTTTATTTAAACAATTATTCTCTTGAGCAATGAATGTCATTTCCAGGAAAATCCTTTTAGAGTAATTTTCTTCTTTACAAAATTTTGAAGTTTTTATAATCCATTATAGGTTTTGTAGAGCTAATGCTGAACGTTCTGGGTATAATCTTGAATCACTCTTATGTAGAGCTAAGCGCTTAGTATATATATATATATATATATATATATATATATATATATATTAAAGTGAAACATGGCTACGGGGAAAATAAACTAATAAGATCGCTTGAATGATACTAATTTCTAATAAATAATTCAATAAACAATTCTCATAACGACATGCTATCGGAATGTATATAATTTAAACATGTCAATAAATAAGCTAACCTACACACTATATACGTTTTAAAGTCTTTTATGAGACATCTATTTAATTTAGAAAAGAATAAAACATTAGGAGTAAATTTCAATAATTATATTTAAAGGAATAAAACATAACGAGTACATTTCAACAATTATATTTCTGATATGTATTTTAAAAAACCCTGTATATATAACAACATGAATTCCGAAACCAAATTCCATAATTATACCTTTATCAATTATTGTTATTTTTAGATGAACCCTGTATATTGTATAAACATTCAGATCCAATTGTAATATAATGTCAAATGAAAATATTTGATACGGAAATTGACGTTCGTCGATAGTCCGGTAAGTGCAATTAAGAGTAACAACAGTGCGGTTCCGAAACTTAATAGAACACAGATGAAATGTCGAAATGGACGCGAGAATGGGTAATTTTATTTAAGAAAAATATTTTATTTATCCTAACAACAAGGAAGCAATTAAACAAAATCAAAAAAGTTGAACGTTGTTGATTGTTGGCTTGGAGAGAAGCGTCGCGGGTGTAAAATAAATGGTCACGTAAATTTATTCTCTCCAAAATTATAATTTAAAAGTAAAAATAACTATAATAAGATTAATAAAAAGCCAGTTAAAGTATCAAATAAACTTATGAAAGATTCGGTGTCGAACCTTTGTACAGAACAGTTGTGCGCTCCGAAACGATTTAATTAGTAGTTAAAAAGTAATTAGTGTATATTTCAAAGTGAACCAAAACAACAAGAACATTTACAAGGTAAAACAAAAACTTTTTGTATCGTCACATAGTCATAAATATATACATTTCCATACCTAATTACCATCGGTTATCTGTAAATTCCAAAGGAAGACAGGGCCGTACTTAACAGGCAGGTCCATGTCATTACTTAAAAATGGATGGATATCCGCCGTTAGGAACTTCAAATGGGGGAGTTCAGAACATAGCAAGCACATCATTACTGCCTTATTCATATATAGCCAGCCAAAGCAATTCAACCTTCCCCAAAAAACAGCAAGCAATTGTATTTAATGCACTGGACAATACAAAATTGGAAGAATATATATATGCGGTGGGAGATATAATTACGCCAAAAAATATTTTGTTCGCTTCTCGGATTTCTAACAATAGAATATGTATTTACCTCACCAATGAAAAAATTGTTAACGACTTCGTATCTACTAATAATGGAATTATCACAGTAAACCATCAACGTATTCAAGCACGAAGATTACTAAACCCAAACATACGATTGATTATTTCAAATGTGTGTCCCTCCGTACCACATAACATCATTGAAGCTGAGCTTGTTAATATGGGACTGAATTTGGAAACTCGATTGAATTTCCTTAAGATTGGAACACAAAATCCGGAATATAAACACATTTATAGTTTTCGTAGACATATTTACATCTCTCCTCCTGATCAAATCATAATACCTGAATTTCTGGACTTCAATTATGATAATACATCTTACCGAATATTACTATCTTTAGACAATGTCTGTTTTACTTGTAAACAACCTGGTCACACTGCAAATAATTGTTCTCACTCTAAATTACTTCCAAATATGGTATTACTGGACTCAACTCCCAAATCTCCAGTATCCACAAATAAAGTTAAACCAACCGATATCCCTACTCTTGCACATTCACATTCAAGCTGCATTTCTAATCAAGATAACCTCATGGTTCCTAACGTTAGGGAATGCTCTAACGACCATATAAGTATAACAAATCTAGACATGGAGCCAGATTTTAATCCATTAGATAAGCCATCAAACACATCACTTGAAATTACCAAATCCCCAGAGCAATCGCAAAGGCAATCAAATTTATCACTTGACATTCCTAACGAATCTGAACAAACTAAGACGATTTCTGCAGCTTGTAAACGTCAAATCTCTACTTCACCTGATTTAGAAAACCAAAAACCTGATGAAGAATCTTTTAGACGTCCGAAATCTTCAAAAAAATGTAAAACTAAGAAAAACGCAGAAGAATTAACTCACCTTTTAGAACCTATAAAAGATCTCCTAGTTACTTTCAAACCACCAAATTTTATGAACTTTACCGAATTATGTGATTTTATAGTAAATGCATCTGGGTCTAAGCATGCTGCAAGCATAGCAAAAAATTACACCAACGACTTACACAATCTGAAAAATCTACTTACATTCGTTCATAAAAACATCGATAACACATCTGTAAAAAATAATATAACAAGGATTAAGAAAAAATTGACGGAAGAAGCTGACCTAACATCAACAGACGAAGAAAGCGATATCTCTTCTCACTCTGGTTTTTCAAGATAAAGTAATGGCTTACTCAAATTTTATTCTTCAGTGGAACCTAAATGGTTTTTACACCCACCTACCGAACATACAACTCTTAATTAATGAATTGTCACCGTTAATACTTAGCCTGCAAGAAACTCACCTCAAAGGAAATAAGCTTCCTAAAATTAAAAACTACACCATTTTTTGTAAAAATAGACCAGTTCAAACTATTGCTAGTGGAGGAGTTGCCATGCTAATCAACAATTCTATTGAAGCCGCACACATTCCTCTCAACACCAATTTGGAGGTCATAGCCGTATCTGTAATTCATCATGTTAAGTTAAACATTTGTAATTTTTATCTGCCTCATCCAGACAAACAGTCACTCAACGAACTTCAATACATAATCGAATCAATTCCAGCTCCAAAGATTATACTCGGGGATTTCAATTGTCACAATGTTGCCTGGGGTTCGCAATCCACCGACAGCAATGGGGACTCTCTATTAAATTTTATTAATAACAACAACTTAACTCTGTTGAACTCCGGCAAACCTACGAGGTTTAACGCCTATAATGGTACCATGTCAGCCTTAGATTTATCTCTCTGCAGTCCATCAATATCATCTTCCCTAACATGGGATACTCTAGATGATCTGCATGACAGCGACCACTTCCCTATAATTATAAACCATACTTCAGATATAATTCCTGAAGCAATACCTCCACAAATATGGAAAATAAAATCAGCAAACTGGAATAAATATGCAGATTTGATAGACCTCTACACGTCAAACTACATAGTAACATCTAACGTAACAAGTAGCATTATGTCCTTTAATGAAATCATTACAAAAGCGGCTATTGAAGCAGTAGGAAAAACAAAAATAATCAAAAAGCGTCCTGTCCCGTGGTGGAATCCAGAGGTAGCAGAAGCAATAAAAATCACTAAACATGCGTTTAACAAATATAAAAGACTTAAATCAGCGGAGAATCTAAACGACTTCAAAAGATGCAGAGCTAAATCCAGATACTTGATCAAGAAATACAAAAAACAAAGTTGGATCTCGTACGTATCAACAATAAACTCATCCACACCACTTAGTATGGTTTGGGATAAAATTAGAAAAATAAAAGGATCAAGTTCAATCAAACACATAAATAACCTTAGCCACAACAATAAAATAATATCTGACAACCAAGAAATAACAGAAGTTTTAGCTGAAACCTACGAACAAAATAGCAGTGACGCTAATTACACAAAAGCCTTTAATGAACATAAAACGAGAACTGAACTGGTAGACATTATAATACGCGATGATGACAGCTATCTAAACGTGCCCATATCATTATAGGAAGTTGAAGAAAGCCTCATGACTACAAAAAACTCTGCAGCAGGTCCCGATGAAATTCCTCCAATATTTCTGCAGAAACTGCCTTCTAGGGCCAAATCAATTTTAACCGAACTTTTTAATCTGATTTTTTCCTCCCAAAAATTTCCTCCCTTATGGAGAGAAGCCATAATCATACCAATTTTAAAAGAAAACAAACCAAAAAATCTTCCTACATCGTATCGTCCTATTTCATTGACATGTAGCATATGTAAAATACTTGAGAAAATCTTAAATAACCGACTCAAATGGCACTTAGAGGAACTAAATTATTTTAGCTCAATACAAAGTGGTTATAGAAAAGGTAGATCAACAACAGACAATATCGTTCTTTTGGAAACTGAAATTCATGAAGCTTTCATGCATAACCAACACCTCGTTGCAATATTCTTTGACATTAACAAAGCCTTTGACACTACTTGGACATACTATATAGTAAACACTCTGGCGGATCTAGGTATTCAGGGCAAAATGTTAGCTTTTATAAAAAAATTTCTTACAAACAGAACTATACAAGTCAGAATAAATGGCAAACTATCAAGTAAAAAGATAATCCAAAACGGCCTTCCACAAGGCGCAATATTAAGCCCGACTTTGTTTTTAATTGCAATAAACAGTCTAGCAAAACAATTCAATTTACCAGTAAAAGCCAGTCTTTACGCAGATGATCTACTAATTTACACAAAAAGTAAAGACTTAGATTCATCCAAAAATATTTTGCAAAACTACCTTAACAAATTAGAAAGATGGTCAATCACAACGGGGTTAACCTTTTCCTCAACAAAAACTCACTTTATAGTTTTTAGGAAAAAAGGCGAGGCCAACATTAATTTACATCTGAATGGAAAACAATTAGAACAGTTGGAAAGCGTAAAATTTTTGGGAGTTACATTTGATTATCAGCTGAAATGGACACTGCACATCAATAACCTACTTAAAACTTGCCAGTCGAGAATAAACATACTTAAAATCCTTTCAAACCAGTCCTGGGGAGCCGACACCAAAATACTGATTAACCTATATCAGTCAATAATTAGAAGTAAACTTGACTATGGGAGCATTTGCTACAACTCAGCCAGCAGCACACTTCTACACAAATTGGATGTTATTCAGACCAGTTCCCTAAGAATAATTTCAGGAGCCTTTAGAACAAGTCCTGTTAGTAGTCTCCAAGTTATTACATCACAACCACCTTTATATCTAAGACGTCTATATTTATCTTTATGCTATGCATCTAGAGTTTCAGCTCAAAAAAACTACAATCCTTCTTTTATAACAAAAATTCATGACACAAATACCATTCCAGAGACCCAGAAAAAATACTTACCATTTTATGAAAGGTTAAACAGATCAGATTTCAATATTGAACAATTTCAACTGTCTTTACCATTGTGTCATGAAACTCCACCTTGGACAATTCAAATACCAGCAGTCAACTTCTCATTAGCAAATCAGCCCAAACACTCTACCAGCGACCACATTTTCAAATTAAAATACCATGATCTCATTTCCAACTTCACCGGTTATGATCATATTTTTACTGATGCATCTAAATCAGAAAATGGAATCGCATCGGCATTTTTACAAATACTCATGCAATCAGGCTAAATCCTCACTGTTCAATATACACAGGAGAGCTAGTCGCCATACGTGAAGCCTTGAGAAGCTACAAACAGCCAGACAAAAACATATTAATAATATCGGACTCCTACAGTGCTCTCAAAGGAATAAAACAACTATTTCCTTCTCACCAAATACTCATAGACATTAAAGAAGAACTTCACAGACTTCAGCTGACACACGTTAAAATAGAGTTCCTGTGGGTCCCTTCTCATGTAGGCATACCATCCAATGAAAAAGTTGACGAAATCGCACGACACTCTATAGGCAACAAAAATCTACCATATTTTGAAAAAGTTCCAGCTGCCGATTTCAAATCAGTTATAAAAGATTTTGTATGGGATATCTGGCAAAAAAGATGGGAAGAAACCAATACGCTTCTTAAAGAAATCATGCCATCAGTAAAATCCAGACTTCCTCTTCCACAGAACAGAAAAGACCAGGTTGTTTTAAACAGGTTAAGAATAGGACATTCAGCCCTCACACACCAGCATTTGTTAAATCAAGAACCACCAAAGCAGTGTTTTACGTGTCATGTGCCTCTAACCACAAAACATATATTATTGGATTGTACAAATTTAAGTGTTACAAGAACAGTTAACAACATTCCGTCTAACATGAACCGCGCGTTAAGTGAAAACTGTGAAAAAGTGCTCAAATTTCTGAAAGACTCCAATTTTTATCATAAAATATAAGTACCTATTGTATGTTTTTTGACTATAAGTACCTATTGTATGTTTTTTTGAAACCCCGCTCATAACCCTCGAGGTTGATGCGGTAAAATAAAAAAAAAAAAAAAAAAACTTATGAAAAAGTAAATCAATAATAATATCACGCTCTTTAAACAAATAAGTGGAGAAACACCGAGAGTTTAGTGCTAACTACAAGAATTTGGTAAGATAAAATAATTTACCTTATTTAAACAATTTGCTGGTCATCAATTTGTTACTGCTGTTAATTGTGGAACAATCCAGGAAAACAATCCGGAATTTTATTGTTTTCCAATCCTGAGTTGAACATTTATTCCATCGCAACTACGAACGATTTTCGTATAATCTTCGATGAGAAACCAATAAAGAACTTTCTATTTCAATGTACATATAAATCTTTTCTGAAAACAATAATAAAAAGTAACTCTTCAAATGTTAGGTTAGGGATAATTATTATTACTGAAATTTTATATCATAACTAGCTATTAAATAATCAATATCCACTGAATTACGGACATAACACACTAAATAAAGTCAATACATTATTACTCACCAAATTTCTATCTTTTCAATAACAGATTACATTTCCAACACCACACTTTGTTTTCACAAAAGATTCATTTTACTATTCTTAAAACCACTCGAACGGAATATTGGAACGATTAGAGTTGGGATTGACGCGGTAAACATGATCATGGTTCCGAAATATTAAATGCACGTATTTTTGATTGGATTTTACTTGGTATGAAACTTAAATGAAATTTCGTAAAAGAACTGTATTTGAATTTATATGAAGGTTTTCACAATTTTTTTGGTATGAGAATTGTATTATATTTTCACGATTTCGTTCTGAAGTATTAATAACCATTTGAATTTTATTGCTATATTAAAATGTTTTGTCTATGATTTCTTGCGTATTTTTCTAATATCTCTACCTATAGGTTTCCTGTTGCTGACGAGCGTTCAGTACCGAACACATCCCTGAGGTAACAATAACAAAGAGTAAACATTTTTATAACAAAACAAAGATCTTGAATTGAATTGGTATTCGTTTGTAAACATATCAATTCTGGAGCCGATAACTTGAATAATAACAATTAAATTGACTAGCTATAATAAAAATTAACCCATATTTGTCTTAAACTAAGTTTTATTATTTCTTTTAACAACTATACATTTTATTAAGTTGGATTTATCAATTGGCTCTCCCTTAAAAACGAAAACCAATAAAATGAATATACAACAATATATATATATATATATATATATATATATATATATATATATATATATATATAAAATAACTTTTTACACACGGAAAAAGGTTTTTTAAAAAATAAAAATTATTTATTTAACAAAAGTTATAAGTTTCAAGATTCGAAGTAAATTCTAGACTGAGTATATAAACTAAACAATTCAAAAAGGTAAAAAATACAATGTGAGCAAAAATAAGGTTCAACAATTTATAAAACAACAGGTTATTACACAATATACTGATTAAGCAATTTATTTAATATGTACTAAGTAATTTAAGGTATATAACACCTCCCCCATTAGATCGAGGCACCCCCTGGAAGTTGAATTTTCTTTTCTTGTCCATTGTAGTTTCTTCTGATTTTCTTCTTTTTTGAATTTTCTTCAAGAGTAGCCAAATAATTATCAATACTCCGCTAGAATATAGAAATATAGTCCATATGCTAGGAATATGGAGATTTAATTGTTCTTCCTGAATTGGTGTCAATCCTTGCGAAGATATTTCTTTTAATTTTAATTTATTTCCAAAAGGCTGGATTTTAATTTTATTAAAATTTGTCTGAAGTTTATCCAGTACCAGTGGTTGACCAAAAGTTCTATCTTGAAATATTAATTCTTGATTTTTAAAAGTTATTTTACATGGCGAATTTTTGATTAGGAAAATTCCATTTAAAATTTTGATTTCTGTGTCTTCTGAACATTTAATTATGAATTTTTCTTCTTCTGGAAATACTACTAGGTATTGGTTTATTTCTGGTATAATTTCCAAATGATTATCAATAATTTTGATTTTAGTGTATTCGCAGTTAGTAGAGTTTCCCATTAATAGTATTTGTTCTTCACATAACTGTTTATTATTGTCTTGAAGGTGTGAAGCACATTGAAAATTTTCACTTCTTGTACAAATATCGTTTAGAGGGTTTATCTGTGTATCAGATCTTAGCAAATACTTTGAATTTGGTATTATTATTACGAATTCTGATTCTAACTTAGTAGGTATGGGTAATAAATAAAATAATTCAAACTCAATATTAAAATCTATGGGAATCGATAAAAAATATTCTATTCTATTTTTACTTACTCTACATGTATATCTAAAATTGATTGAAGTTTAAAATATTCTCGTATTTCAATTCCAACGAAATTGTAATTTATAATACGAAGATATTTTTTGCAACTCAATAAATAATTCTTTTGATATAATTATACTCGAATGCAATGTCCTTAGTTTGCAGAATGAACAGGAAATCTCTACAGTTTCTATTATATCTAATATTACATTATAAATATTTAAAACTTAATTCAACATTGTTTAATAAAAATAAAGTTATCAGGTAACATATGTAGATAAACTTCATTTGTTTTAAATGTTCTAATATTAAAATTATTCTGTAATGAAAGTATAAGGTTTCTTCTTAGGTCGTTTTATATTTGAAATATGAATATCTTCAGCGGTATTAAAACGACGTGTTACAATTTTCGCAGTTTTATTTTTTCTGTTTACGGATTTTATTTTTTCCGGTTGATATTTATTTTTTGTCTTACTCTTAATCTGCTTATTTTTTACAAATACTTCTGTAGGTAGAGGGTCTGGAATATCTTCTCTACTTTCATTAGCTTTTGAAATAACTTTATCTTTAGTTTCTTGCAATGATTTATTTATTTTAGAATAAAGTAATTTCATTTTTTTTTCGTGATTATGAATATAATTATTTACTAATTGTCGATCAATGTCTAAATCAAAAGAAGTGTTATTCTCTAAATGACCTGTAATAATTTCGTACGGTTTTAGTTTCGTTACAGAGTGAATACTATTATTATATGCCAAAAGAGCATAATTTACTTTTATTTCAATAGGTTCTTTCTTAAATTCGTTGTGATTATTTAAAAGTCTAATATGTTCAATAATTGTTGAATGAAATCGTTCGGCAATGCCGTTTGCTTCAGGATGTTGTGAACTGATAAAATGAATTTGAATTTTATGAGTTTCTAATAAATCTTTGAGTAAGCTATTTTTTAATTCTGTTCCGTTATCGCATATTATTTATTCCGGTATACAATGATGGGTGAAATATCTAATTAAATTATTAACTATCTCTATACCTTGGGCTGAGTTCAATTTATACAACTGCCCGTATTTTGAAAATGAAAACGGGACAGAATTCAAAAATTCGGTAATCTCTGAATTGTTGGCTCTACATAAAAATCCTCTTTTGATCTCCAAATCCCCCCCAATCTAATCCGCCTGTAGAAACAGTTCATTCCACATTTAACGAGCATATCAGAATACTTAATGCCAGAGGTTTTTTGAAAACACCTATACATGTTAAAATGAAATATGTTATCCTAGCATATATATACCATACATTCATCGACCAAATTCAAACCCATGAAAAGGCATTTGATTTCAATATGGAAATAATTTTAACAAGTAATTTTATAAACGAACATAAAGAAATGACCCGCGAATTGTATTCTAAAATTAATGAAGCTTTGGCCAGACAAAAATAAAACGTCATTCAAAAAATTAATGAGAATAGAGACACACCAGATATTTTTAAAATCGGCGATCTAAAACTGAGAATAAAATTTCGAAATCAACAGAAATAATTAATATAAATGAACAAAGAAAAACAGTGAGTACAGACGGTTGTGCGAAGGTCCATATCGACAATCTCAAGAGACCGCGAAAGAAAACATATTAATTTTAAAATTTTTTACAGGTTTAAACCCATTACGGTCGGGTTTCGGGAACAAATAAATATAAACCCATTGGACAATAATTTAGGATTAATACCACTTAGGTTAGGAACCGCTAGAATAGAAGAATATTCCTATAAGATATTACATTATTATGTTTATCTTGGAAATAGAAAAACTACAGCGAGAATCACGATATATAATAAAAGTAGTATGCACGAACAAAAACTATTCTTGGAACGTTTCCAACGATATAAAAGTATTGGAATATATTAAAGAAAAGGTGGAATATTTTAAATATACTACCACATAAAAAACGAGTCAGAAGCGGTCTAATTTATGGCTTAGGTTCAATCTTCAAATCAATATCAGGTAATCTAGATGCAGAAGACGGTGAAAGATATGAAAATTTAATCAATAATTTACAAAAAGATCAAGAGAGAATTGCCTCAACATTAAAATCACAAATTTCATTTTCAATCTACACAATCAATAAAGTTTTTAAAAATAGAGCTTACTGCTTAAAGGAGTTAATTCACGCGACTGCAATATCAAATGAGCATATACTCTCAATGGATTCGCGCGTCGCATGTCGTGAATTCGCGCTGGTTTCTAGAACCATAATAAAGCTTAATACACACTTAGGCGAAATTCGCGTTTTTTTGACATAATGTGTCAAATCCAGATTTAAAAATATTCGCGGCGGGAAATTTGAACTATTCTGCGATTTTTACAAGTATCGTTTGTCACAAATCAAGAAAAATAACATAACCTAGCATTTTTATTATTATTTGTTTGTATTTGAGCAATTTTTATAAAAAGAAAACAGTCATGGGTGCTTGTCATTACGACAATTATTTACGAAGATATTATAGTGTAGTATGTACACAAACCTAATATCTCTCGGGAATAAATTTATGATCGGCAAAAACCATCATCGACAGTAATGACAGAAATTGCCAAAAAGTTAAAATCATTTAACTTTTTTGCGATTTATCCGCACTTTCGCATTTGTGAGTATGGATGAAATACGCGAATGTGCGACAACAGTCTGGATTTGACACATTATGTCAAAAAACGCGAATTTCGCCTAAGTGAGTATTAAGCTTAACACGTGAGCACGCGTTCCATCTTTTCCCCACTTATATATACAATCCCCAATAATTTTCTCACTGCGTTAAAAAAACCCAATTTGAAGAAAAATCGCCACCCCTGGCAACACTGGGTAAATGCTAGAAACATTCATTTTTTCGGGTATACGTGTGTGTACCATAGATAAGAGAATTTCACAGAAAACGGACCCGAGGATAGAATGAAAAGTGCTCTCTTGTCGAGTATGAAATCTAATGCGACAATTACTGCAGCGGTTGTGTCTCTAAATAGGCCGATAATGTGGATTTCTTAAGAAAAGATTTACAGTTTCCACTTTTCGATACTACCGCCGTCTAGCGGTAAATAGAAGCGGATATTTATTGTACCACCAGTATCTCGAAGGTAGTAAATTATATTAGATTCAAATTCTGAAAGGAAGGGATAAAAGCTCAACCATGCATCGAGCCACTGCGCAAATGCTAACTCTGAGGTCACGATTTCAAATAATATAACAATTTAGAGGTGTGATTTTACGAAAGTTGATGTTAATGTTTTTTTTATTTGTATATTGGAATATTTGAATAGGTACATACAATTTTCTACTAGTTGTCCTTTTTTTTAAATGTTGTCTTAAACGTTTTTATATTAATAAACGACACATTACATCCTTCCAAGCATTTGTGATAATATTTATTAAATTCAAAATGCATGATATTAGGTTCTTGTTCATGTTCTTTTATCATATGCGCATTTAATGTTCTTTGGTAACTATAAGCTTTTTCACATAATAAGCACATTACAGCCATCTTTAAACATTTCAATAATTTAAAATTTCAAAAATGATAGAACTCTTTAAATGTCAATAACATCAAAAAATAACATAACCCCACATTACACTTATACAAGATATGAAAGTTTCACACGTTTGCGCACTAAGTTGATGCATGGTTGAGTTTTTATCCCTTGCTAATTCAGAAGCTCAAACCACAGAACATGGTTCGAAGTTCGAACTTTCATAATTCGAATCAAATGTAATTTACTACCTGCGAGGTACAACAGAAATATAGGTAGTTCTCCATTATACAATCAAAATTAAGAAATAATGCAATAATAAAATAAATAAATGCATTTGTTATTAACTGCCTTATTTTTGAATATATAATAAATTCACATCCTGAAGTAAAGATGAAATAAAAAACGGTTTATTTATAAATGTATTAATACAAATTCATGTTTTTTTTTATTACAGATACATTAAAAACATTTACAAGTACAATAATGAACATAAAAGATATACATATATTTTATTTTATATCTAACCTAAAAAAATCTAGAGTTATTACATTAAAATAGATTCAATTATTAAACGATGCTACAAATAAACATACAGAAGCAATTTAAACAAGAGAAAATGTTAGCACTCTCAATAATAATCAAAGTAATTTATTTGTGAAATTTTAACCCCTTACTCATCAAGTGGTGAAATAATAAAAAAGTAATAAAAGTTTTATTGAACCTTTATACAATATCTTAATTAAACTAAATATTTTTTAGTTCAATTATAGTCTTAATTTCGTAAAAAACATGTAAATGATCTTATAAATATGTTATACTATCCTACAAAAAATATAATTTAAGGCGTTGCGTGAATGCATCACTGGTATGTATTGGGTTAAATAGGGGATAATACTGTTAAATGGTTCAAACAACAACAGCAAGTAAAAATGATTGTTAATGGATAGAAAGAATATTTGATATTACGATTATTACTTTTCCCCCAAGTATTTTGTTACCTTAGACAACCCCAGACAAAGGCAGGCCTTCTGTGGGGCTTTATTTATTCACATGTACATACATACATACAACAAAATAATGAAACCATTAAAAAATGTATAAGTCTGGGAATGTATAACATGAAACAAACTCTGTGTGCATTTCTGAGAATAAATAACTCTTTACATTAACAATACAAAATAACCTACCTGTTGAAGGTAATTGTACCATCACACTGAACTGTTCCTGCAATTCTTGTTGCTGAGGAGTAAAACTTACTTCAACTGAAAATATAAAAACATTTCTTACAGTGACAAAAATATAAATAATAATTATAACGGAAAATGTTCACATTACAAGTATACAGAATAATAAAAACTATAGTTCAGTCTACATAATTACGATATATTAACGTTGAAAAGATGGTGTGGCCACCTCAAGATGTTGAGCTTACATAAAAGTGAACTTATCCAAACTTCCCAGTAGTCCACAAAGAAACTATACTGTTGGGATCCAGCTTGTGTAAATTTGGCTTGTGCTATCAGGAAGCTTGAATATATTCACCATCGACAGAACACGTTTTTACTACTAGTTAAAGCGACATTTCAGCCCCCACAGATTTGATTTTTGTATTTCCACTACAAAGGCTATACCTACTTTAAACAGTTAACTTACTACTGGTGCAGGATATGCTTGGACGTTTTAAAGATGATAAACAGGGCTCTTATCTGAATGACTTGAATAAGAATCTCTTGTCTACATTTATGAGACCTGAGATAGAGGAAGTCATCTTTCTTATAGGCAAACAAGCGGAATTTGTAACATTACTCAGTTACTATAATTATTAATATGATTTGATAACAAGATCTACCACAGGATATGTATAACAAGTCAAAACTGTGAAATAGGTATAGCCGTTTTCAAGTGTTATTGTACACATTACTTGTCAAGTGTAGATCATTTATTTAGCTCCGAAAAACTAACACAAACCATTCAAAACCATTCGTACATGATAGTTTCCTTAAAAACTGATAAAGTCTGTAAAACTTATATATATATATATATATATATATATATATATATTATATATATAAACACAAAATATTCACAGAACGTACGATCAGTTTAATGAATGTAACATTTTATAGAAGCCTATTGGACTTTTATGTCTCAGCTTGTTAGTGATTAGTTCCTAGGTTATGTTAATACTAACAATCTATTAATACAAAGAAGAAAACTTTTGTTCCTGGTCAATAAAACCCACTAACATTCTGTACAGTATTTAAATATCTACCTTTTCTCCAGCTTTATCCAGGGGTAGGATCCAGATTACTGGCAAAATGTAACGTTGGTACTGCGTCACGAGTAAGGCCCCTTTTCGTACCTGCAACTTTACAGCTCCTTTCAAAGTGCTCTTCACACCCCACGTACTTTTTATATACTTCCTCCACGGAATACATATCATAATTCTGCGGACGTATATTTTCTAGCCACATTCCATATACGTTCGGAAGTTTTTGGAAAGCGATGCATTTTACCCATGCGATTGTCACAACCCGGTACACAACAGTTTCTTAATTTTAAAGGGGGTTTATAGTTTTCATCCAGATCCAAAAAAACAATATATAATTTGTCTAAGCAAAAAATTATCACTGCAAACACAGATCATATAACAACTATTAAAAAAAGACTGCAAACACATGTGCTGTAACAATGATTTCAAAATGAATATTTTTCTTCTACTTCTATAAATTACCATTGCTTCTATTAGTCATAACTCATGTCGCCACAGATCACAGCCCAGCTGAATTAGGCTACAGGCGAACTCGCGTCTAGGGGAACCGAGATACTCTGGTAGATTTGCTTCTAGACATATATAACGCATGCGCATTTCTTACTTTGATTTCGCGCTTTACGTCGACAATTTGAATGTTTTTATTGTTTGATGTATCGTGGGATATTTATACATGGGTGACGTCTTATAGTTATTTATTTAGCCTAGTTTCTACTATGGTACCAGGGTGGGCCCTTAAAAATTTTGTGAACTTTGATTCTTTCCCTGATTGATCATATAGGCATCTCTGAGAGCTTTATAACCAAGTAGTAAATAAATTCTGCAAATTCAACACGTTTCTGTGGAAATTCATTTTTTAAATAGTTTTATTAAGTAAATCAATTCATTTTGATTTTACGATTTAATACAGGGTGTTTCATCAATTATTTTTACTAATAGAACAGTAAATTTTAGGTATGGAAATCCTCAAGTATTTCGGAAAAACGGCTTGCACGATTTTTATAAGTTTTGGTTTGGGCCCTTAAAGGTGTTTTTATAGAAATTTTCACCCAATGGTTTGATCGAGAAGCCACATAATACCACATCAAGCACTACTACCGATTTCTACTTGGCAGTGTATTTACTTTGTATATCGGTTATACCAAAAGAAACAATAGATACATACCTATTACTTTGCATTCCTTATCCTTCCTTATTTATTTCAATAACTAGGTGAGTTAATTCGATGTAGATATTTCAAGGACGTATTGTTGGGACAGAAATAAACATGGTTCTTAAAATGCACCCCCTTCAAGCTACAGCCACTGTAAGTTACGTAAATAAAATGATAAATGTGTAGACTCACCCTCCAACTCCCCCAAAAACAGGGTTTACTAAAGTGCTCAAGCAATATTATTGTCAAAAAATTATTAACATATCAATGGTTTGTGGAAGTTTGGCTTTAAATAATTTTTTTATTTTATTACAAATCAGATAGAATTGTTAGTCATTTGTTTTATATAGCTTTTCAAAAACACCTTTAGGTAGGTATACTATAAAGTTATGGATCAGGTATTTTATTACAATATTTGAAAAAGTTTTAAATAAGAATAGTGAAAGAATACACCATTTCCGTTACTATCTAAACTTATTTTACATTCAAATAATATTCTTCTAATCATAATAATTACTTTGAAAAAAAAATAGCTTATGAATTATTATTGATCGTATATTTTAAAATATTTAATTGTATAATAAATAATACATATTAAAATAATTATTTAAAAAAATCATTTCAAAAAGGTTTATAGCGGTCTCCTGAATGTCCTTAAAATATGGCTTTCTCAAACGTTTGTTTTCATCAGTTTTTTTCTTTTTTGTGGAAAATAGTCGCCTCTGTTTAGTTATGTTTTTATTATGTGGTATTTTGCTTTTTTCAGGAATTACTATACCCATCTGTTCATTATTGATAGCCTTTAAAGTTGGCTCAATCGGAGCAACAATCTTTTTAACTGCAGTCAGTCCTTCTTCGGAAGAAATTTGATCTACTGCAGCACAAAAGCAACTTTTTAATTTATCTATTTCTTCCTTCAAATTGGTGTAGATATTGATTGTTTTTATTATTAGTACTTCCTAAACAGTTAACTAGATCCTCTATATCAGAATTAATTTTCAATTTTTCTTCATCGATAACAATCAACTTATTGCAGTCATCTGAAAAAATATTTATATATATATATATATATATATATATAAATATATATAATAACAATTCGTATTAGCAGCTGTTTATTTCACAATTTTTGATTAATTGTGAGGATGCAGCAACTGACTTCGAAATTAAACTCTTATTTTAATTTAGTGAGAGCATTCGTAATAGTTTTATTACTTCGTCAGTCATTATATACATATTTAGTCATACGTTGTATTTTAGAGTCACTGACGAAGTAATTACGAAAGCTCTCACTAAATTAAAATAAGAGTTTAAGTTCGAAGCCAATTGCTGCATCCTCACAAATAATTCTAAATTTATATATATACATAGAACTTATCGTAAGAAACAGTAAAAAGAATGGAACACAAAAGTATGAAATTTGCAACCTTGTAGAGTAACAGATGGAAATTAATTATTTCACACAGCTGGAATTATCTTTTCTAATGATGATAATATAAGAAGAATATATATTTTCTATTGAATTGAACATTTATTATATTAGTTATGCTTCAAAACGAAAGAGATACATAAGTAATAGTAAAATTATTTACCTTAGGATTTCAGATTATAAACTGCATTATTTTCATAAAATTTTAATTATATCTTAACAAATCATAAACTCATTTTCTTGTCTATAGCAAATGATAATGTGTATCCAGTATTTCGAACATCTAACAATGAATCTGAAAAGAAAATAAATTATTATCAGACAATAATAAACAGAATGTTAGATCACGATATATACCAACAAAAGTGTAATGTTTATATTAAAAAGGAGATAACTGGAGTGACATCTAAAAATTTCATGTCTGTTAATGAAGTACACTGAGTGCAGAGGTAGATTCTACCATAGAATTATTTATGTTTGTGAACTATTGATAATAGAAAAATATGATGACTGAAATAAATAAAGAGCCAAGTTTGTAATAGATAAATATGTAATGATGAGTAAAGATTTAATTGAAAGGCATTATGACAGATATTTGAACATTTTAGATTGTATATGGATTGATATTGAAATTTAAAGTCAAATAGATATAATTTTGTTAATTAAAATAAGGTGGATTTTTGAAATAATGAGTATGTAAATAGGAATGGTAAATTAGTTTGAAATCTTACATCAACAATCCATAATCATAGAAAAATATAAAGACATTTATCGACATATAAAATATTAGATAAGACAAAGTATATTCTATCTAGGATGTAGTAAGTTTTTTGTTTTACAAATAACAATGCGGACAACAAAAAGTTTGTTGATTTGAAAAACAAAAGGTTGGTGAAGCGAAGCTAATGGAGAAGGACGCATGTAAGAAAATTTCATAAAGATATTTGGGAAATTATTAGAAATTAAAGTCAAAAGACATTGCAACATTTAATCAATATACATTGAACATTTGGAAAAGAAAATACTTTGAAATAATAAGAATTTGTGAGAAATATAAACATTTTTAATTTGAGAGGGGACGCTACCCGAATTTTAAAAAAGTAATCACTTTATAGTGTGAAAATACGTTTCCTAAACCATTATCATTGTAACATAAACATTATAAGCAAAAATATCTAAGTGATTTAACAAGAATTTACGAACTTACCTGCCATACAAACTATAGAGTTTGTAACTACAAGATTGAAGGAGATCCAGCTTTGGTACAGAAGATTCCACATCAATAGAATATACTTCCCAGTGTTATGGTCAGGTTAGTGTTTTTAACGATTTATTTGGTTAACCATATTAAACTCAAACGTAATTCATAAATTTGGCCAAATTACACAATAATAATTTTAGGTATATAATAATAGTTGGTATTTGTAATTTGCACTGTATTATATTTGTTTTAACATAAGTTTTATTTACTGCTTATGATGCTTTTCAATTTTACGTTTGTTTGATAATTATAGGAACTAAATTTGAGTTGTTGATTTTCATTTACATGTCATTTGCTAAACACAGGGCAAGGTTTCATAACACATAGGTTGAATTACTGTGTTTCATATAATCGATTCACAGCGTTGATGGAGATGATTTTCGCAGGTTGTTTGTGGGATGCAGATTTCATATATTTTCTTGTTTAATTTTATCCTGAACCCAACGAGAGTAAGTGTTCTCATGCTCTCCATTAAAACATTAAACTAATAAATCATATAACCTGAGCTAGCCAATCCAATTTAAAAAAAAACCTAGATAAATATCAACCATAGATAAACTTCAGAAATTTATTTAAATAAATAATAAAAAGTAATAAAATAATAATAAATGACACCCGAAACGTGGGGCAATTAGGCAATTAAATATTCAATAATATTAAAACATAATTATAATTGACACAAAAAACGTGAGGTGCGAGTTAAAAAAATTGTTGGTAGACTGTTAATAAGAATAATTAAATTTATATATAAACAATATTAAAATTTTTATTGACTATATTAAAAATATAAAATGGAAAAGAGAATGATGTTAAGGGACGGAAAACAGGTAGGTACGGATAGCGGATCGGAAGAAGAACGAGAAGAAAGAAGGCATGGTAGAGGAGATTTCCAAGTACACTATTTAGAACAGGGACAACAACCTGAAGGAAATGTACCAGAGGAAGACTCGACAGGAGATGAGGAATCAGAAGAACAAGAAGAGAGGATAAAAGATAGAAGGGAATCGCAAGGAGGAACAAGCACCAATGAACAATGGATGCAGCAAATGTTGACGAGTATGAATGAAAACATGATGCAACAATTAATTGCTAATATAAACAACATGAAGGACGAATTAAAAGGAGACATGAACAATATGAAGGAGGACTTGAATGGAAATATAAATAGAATAGAGGGGAGCTTAAATGGGAAGATGGATAAAATGAGTGGGAACATAGACAAATTGGAAAAGAAAATTGAAGATGTGAAATTAGAAAGTATCAAAGAATTTAAGAAACTGAAGAATTTAAAGGAAGAATCGATAAGGTGCAACAAAATATGGAAGATCAAAATCAAAATTTAAGAACGGAGATTCAAGAAAATGGAAAAAATCCGGGAAGAGATAGAAAAACATGTTGATCAAGAAATTCAAGAATTGGGTAGATGTATGGAAGAAAATTTATCTGGAAGCATTGTAATGGAAGTAAGTAAACAAAATAAAGAAATAATACAGAAGGTGGATCAGAAAGTCAAGGATTTAAATGTTAGACTGGAGGAACAAACAGGAACATATGAAAAAAGGTCAGAAGTTATGGGTAGATCATTTAATAGGGAATTAGAAGAGATGAATAGGAAATTACAGGAAACGGTGGAAGAAATTAAGAAGGAAACTGAAGAAGTAAAGTAAATCAACATTGTCAAGAGAAATTAAATAAAGTAATCACAGATTTGGATAGTAGAATAGAAAAACCGACAGAAATATATGCAAAAAGGAGTCAAATCATGGACAGACAATATCACAAGGAAGTACTTGAGATGAATCGAAGATTGAAAGACACAGTAGAAGATATAGGAGCAAATATGAGAGGAAATGTAAGAGATATAGGATGCCTAGGAGAATTTTATAACAATAATGTACCAATAAGAATAAAATGTAATGGAAAATTGAATATAATTTACACAAATCTTTCATCAAAATAATAAATGAAATGAATAAGGTGGAAGAATTTGAGACACAGATTTTATTGGATTTATGGGAAGAAATTAATGAGATATGGGACTGCAAAATTAAGAAGCATATGATAGAGAACGGAAAGAAGATTCAGAAGTGTAATGAGAAACAAACAACAAGAGAAGAACATCAGAAAAAAGTTAGGAAAAGAATAGCAAATTAAATAGTATAACATGATGATTGGAAGTAACAGCAGAGATAAAAAATTTCAAAATAAAAACATATCCAATACCATACAGGCTGAAGACAGAAGTATATGATGAAATCACAAAAATGTTGAATGATGGAATTATCGAAAGATCTAATTCTCAATACATCAGTGCCATCACATGTGTTAAAAAGAAAACAGAAGAAATTAGGTTATGTTTAGATGCTAGAAATATTAACAGCTATACAAAGAAACAATATGAAAGTCCATTAAACATAGAATGTATTTTTGGTCGAATTACAAAAGCTAATATTTTTTCAAAACTGGATCTCAAACACAGCTTCTGGTTAATTCCTTTAGATCCAAAAAGTAGGCCGTATACAGCGTTTATGGTGGATGGAATTGTTTATCAATTTTGCGTAGTACCATTTGGGTTACAAAGTTCTTGTGCTGCACTGGTACGAACTTTACATACTATCTTGAACCAATATGAAGACTTCACATTGCACTATATCGATGATTCTTATATTTTCTGAAACAGAAGAAAAACATCAGGAACATTTAAAAATTATACTTAAAGAATTAGAAGAAGCAGGATTGAAATTAAATTTGGATAAATGCCAATTTTATAAAAAGGAGGTAGAATATCTGGGATATATTCTAAGTGATACAGGAGTAACGATGAATCCAGAAAGAGTTAAAGCGATATTGGAATATCAAACACCTAAGAATCTAAAAAAATTGAGGGGATTCCTTGGGATTCTAAATTATTTCAAGCGACTAATTCCAGACTTAAGTAGAAGAGAGATTCCTCTAATTGAACTATTAAAGAAGGACATAAAATGGAAATGGGATGAAAGACGTAACAAAGCTTTCCAGGAATTAAAAGAAATATTTTCGAAGAAACTCAAAGTTTATCACCCACAATATGATAAACCTTTCGTTTTGAAAACAGATGCAAGTGAAGTTTGTAGTTCCGAAAAGAATGTTTTTAAAAAGCGAAAAATTATTATAATGACTACTTTATTCAACAACTAATCTGACATAAAAAGTAAAAGAGTACATTAACATTTGTATTTATAACTTCGTTATCGGTGCAGCGTCAGCGGGTTCCGTGGCGCTGGGCCATCGTATTCAGGGCCTTAACTCCTCCGGCCTTAGTGGAGAACTATGGGGGATGAACCATAGTTCGACGAAGAAAATCCAATATCCACTTCTAAGGGTTTCTCTTGAATGGCTTCCTCTCCTTCTCTGTCCGGTTCGGCATTGGATCGGCAGTACTTAAAACTCATGTAAATAACTATTAAAATTCCAAAAATGTAAAGTAAAATTGTGTAAATACTAATTTTGTCAAAATGCACAGGAACTGTTTTTATATTTTCAATTTTAGTTCTTTCAGAGTCTAAAGCACTATAAACAGTTTTTAATTCGTCTAATTTGATTGAGTCTATTTGAATTGTTGGAAAGTTTATATTTTCCGGAGTTGCAAATTCACTAAGTGGTTCTAATCGCGGAATTTCAACATTTTTTAATTTAGATTGATCCTCGAAAGTTTTCAATAATATGCCTTCTACCTGCACTTCACAGTTATTACTAAGTTCCAGTAAATAGCTTCCTTGAAGAGGAATATTGTTTATAACTTTACCGCACTTTTGCGTTGCCACGATACTATGGGGTAGAATAATTATCCACTGATTTTTCTTCACTTTCTGAACTTGAGGTTCGGTGATCTTGGTAGAAATTTGGTGACACCTCGTAGTGTTTTCTGAATATTTCAGCAACTGGATCTCGCAAGGAGGATTGTTGGTATTTTGGATTGGCTGGATGTCTTCGCAGAGGAACTCTCCTGCAGGAACTTCTTGGCATCTAGTATCCATAAATGCGTACTCGTGCTCAGAGGATAGTAGGTATTTTGATTGGGGGATTATTGTTTTGTAGGAATGAAAGGAGGGTGTTGGAAGAGAATACAAATGATAGTAATTATAATCGTTTAACTGAACAATTGGTATTTCTAAGATAAATATTATTTTGTTTGCTTTGCCGTAGCTCTTAATTTTAATAGTCTTCTCAAATAATAGGATATTTTCCAGAATTGGTTCAAATGGGAATTTATTTTCCTTTAGCTGTTTGCTAATTATTAAAATTTCTGAAAGCAAATCGTTTGGATCAGCTATGGAGTTATGAAAGGTATTTAATTTAGAGAAAGTAACAGCAACTTCTATTTTCTCGAGTAGATCATAGATTAATTGAAAACTTGTAGTAATTTGGGATACAATAGTTTAAATTGCGAAATAATGATAAGTTTCTACTTCTTCCAGCTTAAGATTCTTTATCATTTCCTGCATGCTTGTTATACGATCTTTCAAAATTAATTGGTTGTTGGCGAGTATTCGCGTATTGTTCTCAAAACTATCAATTGATTTTTGAAGCAAAGTTATTTGGTCTTTAAATAAAGTTTTGAATTTCTCTTGATTATTTGAGAGAGATAATATCGCGTCGTCATATCTCCTCGCATCGTTTTGATCGAGTTTTCGAGTAATAAATTTTATAGCAGAGCCAATTCCGTCAAAAAGAGATCTTTTACGTCTCAGTTTCCCTATAGGATTGAGTTGTTTTAATTGTATGCTTATTTTATTTTCAAGTATCTTAATTATGCGATAAGAGTTCTCAAATTCATTATGAAACCTATAATATTCGGATTTATTTAAAAGTGATTTTTTAATGTTCTCATATTGGTCTTGAAGTGATATAAATTCGTTTGTTATATTTGTCAAGTCGTAAGTTTGAATGAATGTCCAGAAGTCAGTCTTAATTTGTGCATTACCTATGTATAGAGGTAGGAGTCCAGGATTATCATTAAGGTTATGGAATTTTGGGAAATTTGGTTGGGTGCTGGTCAACCTGATGAGGAACCTGCAATTACGGGAGGTTTTTTTAGTTCTTTAATATGTACTATTTCTTTCTTGTTTCTATTAAACTGTCTAGTAATTTCTACGCGGTTTCTAGATAATTTTTCAGTTATTTGGTAAGGGCCTAAAAATACTTTGTCTTTTTTGTTACGTCGTCTAGGGTTTTGTTTATAAACAATTTGATTAAGTTTGAATTCCGGGTTATCGTCACCTTGATCGTTACGTTTCGTAATTACTTTTTGTCAGTCAGTGTCTTATTTACCTTGTCATATACATGTTTCAGTTTTTCCTTATGTTTTTCGGCGTAATCGTTATAAAATGAATGTGAGTCAAATATTTCGTTGGGATTTCGTGTGTCAGTATGTCCGAAAGTGAGTTCAAATGGCGTAAAATTAGTTGAGCTATGTATAGTATTATTGTAGCCTAGTATAGCATAGTCCATTAAATTGCCTTTTTCATCGGGGTAAATTTCCTGTAATATGCGTAATTGTTCGATTAGTGTCGAATGTAAACGTTCTGCTATTGAGTTGGACTCATGGTGAGCTGGGGTAGTAAAGTGAACATTAATTTTATGGAGTGCCAGTATATCTTTAACTGTTTGATTATTAAATTCGGTTCCTTTATCTAGAACTAAAGTTTGTGGAACACCAAAAGTTGTAAAATATTTAATTAGAGCTCTACTTATGATAACTGCGGTCTTACCTTCAATAAAAATTGCTTGTGCGAATTTTGAGAAAGCATCTGTGAGTGTTAAGTATAATTTTCCATCGAATGTGAGTACATCTACATGTACAATTTGAAACGGTTTAGTAGCTGATTCTGTTAACATAAGCGGCACGTAAGGGGTTTTTCTAGCATATTTAGATCTTTGACAAATGTCACAAGCATTAATAAAATTAGTAACTGTTGATTTTATATTTTTCCAATAATAATTTCTTTTTAAGTATTCTACGGTTTCGTTAATTCCCCTGTGGTTTTTTTACCCTGGTGATGATTTCTTATTAAAAGTAACTGTTCTTCTTCATTTGTTATAGTATTTACTTGTTTGGTACATTTTATTAGTTTGGGTCCGGTTTCATTGAAATATTGTGAGTATACATTACAAAACTCTTTGTAAAATTTGTCCTTGTGGAAATAAATATGATAAGTGGTTTTGCTATCAGTATACTCTAATAAAAATGTAAAAATAAAATGATTTGAATCATTTTCAGGAATTTTCACAGTTACTATTTTTTTATTTTCATAAGTCGAGTCCGCAACGTCTAGTTTTTTATATAAATTTGGAAATACTAAGATTTGATGTGTTTTGTTATTAATTATTTCGTCAAGTATAGGAATTCCGTTATTTCCTGAATCGTCGGCATTAGAGTGTTGTGTCATAAGGTCATTGTCATGTTCGTTAATATTTTCTAGTATTTTGTCGGGAGGTTTAACTTGTTTATTTTCTAATATATTGATTTTGGGCGCGGTTTTACTAGTGGAAGGTTGTTCTTCGTGATCTTCACCAACAAAAGATTCTGCTAAATCTCTGAGGTTGTCTAAGATGTCTAGATCGATATCCCCTGGATTATTGATCATCGATTCGTCTTCCATAGCGTTTAACGTTATGCGCGATAGACAGTCCGCGTTGGCATTGACTTTACCTTTTTTATATATAATTTTGTAGTCGTACTCTTCGAGACGCAGGCGCCATCTAACTAATTTTGAGTTAGGCTCCTTAAGACTAAAGAGCCAAGTTAAAGGCTTGTGATCTGTGTAGATCAGAAAAGGGCGGCCATACAAATAAGGGCGGAAATGTTTGCATGCCCAAACTATTACTAAAAGTTCTTTTTCGATAGTAGAGTACCGGGTTTCAGTTTCATTAAGTGTTCTAGAGGCGTATGCCACTGGTCGGTCACGGGGGACGTCACCTTGTGACAAAATAGCTCCGATAGCGAAATTGCTTGCATCAGTAGTTAGCACAAAGGGTTTATTAAAATCTGGGTATACGAGTACAGGGTCATTAGTAAGTATTTCTTTACAAGCGTTAAAACAATTAATAAATTCGTCGTTATGTATGATTTGAGCTCCTTTCTTAAGACATTTGGTAAGCGGCTTAGTTATTTTTGCAAAGTCTCGAATGATTCGCCTGTAATAACCAAGAAGACCTAAAAAGCTTTTAATATCTTTCGTAGTTCGAGGTATTGGGAAATTTGTAATTGCAGAAATTTTTTCAGGGTTGGATTTGACACCATCCGGAGTAATGACGTGACCTAAATATTTACCAGATTTTTGCAAAAATTCCGACTTATTCAATTGTACTTTTAAATTACTTTGCCTAAGTCTTTCAAATACCTTTTTTAAACGTTCTATATGTTCTTGTAATGATGTACTATATATTAATATATCATCAAGATAAACAACACAAATTTGATTTTGTAAACCTCTTAAAACTGAATTCATTATTCTTTGAAAGGTGGAAGGAGCATTTTTGAAACCGAAAGGCATTCTTTTGAATTCGTAATGCCCTTCTTCCGTGCTGAAGGCAGTTTTTTCTACATCTTCGTTACATACTTGAATTTGATGAAAACCTGAACAAAGATCGATAGTGGAAAAATAATTTGCTTTACCTAATTTATCTAAAATATCTGTAATGAGAGGTATGGGATACTTATCATCTACTGTTTGCTCATTTAGCTTCCGATAATCAATTACCATTCTCCAAGAGCGTTTGTCAGTGGCGGGATTAAAGGCCTTGGGCACAATCCAGATTGGACTCGAAAATGGCGAATTACTATCCTGTATTATACCTTGCTCTAACAATTTAGAAATTTGTGACCTAACTTCGTCTTTATGAACTTCAGGAAAGCGATATGACTTTGTATAAACTGGAGATTCGTTTTTTAGTTTGATTTTATGTTTTATCTGATTTGTAAAAGTTAAAGGAGTACCCTCGCAATAAAATATATCCCTATATTCAAAAAGTAAGTTTTTAATAGCGTTTTTCTCTTCCGCGTTACAATGATCAAGTCTTATATTTTTTAAATTATTTTTAAGCAATCTATCATAATGTTCGGATATTATTTCATCAGTTTCCATTTTTTCTATACAGTTAACGTGGACTAAATCTATTGGTTCTGTATCAAATGGTTCTGAAATTTCTAGCTTCACAGAATTTTCATTGACATTAGTAATAGTAGTTATAGCATAATTATTTCGAACGTTGACTAAAGCTTTGGGCATTTCAATACCATTACCAAAATTTTGGTATTCTAAAATACCTATCCCATTGCTTTGGGTAACAGGTACTTTTACAACCTGTTGTATTCTACCTGGTATAACGATACGATAATTTTTTATTGATTGATATTGTTTATTATTATTATTATTATTTGGCTGGAAAATAATAGGTACAGTAACGTAAGGGGTAGACATCTCTCTTGTGTTAACATTTATAGTTGCTTTTAATTGTTCGAGTAAATCTACTCCTATTATTCCTTCAAAATTCTCGCTAAACTTAAAAAGATAAAATTTATGATATTGTTTTACATTAAAAATACTAAAAACTGGTATATTAGCTACTTCGTCGTGAAAAGAAATATTATGCGCCGTTTGTATATTAAATTTCTGCTTGAAAATAAATTTTTTATAATACTTATGTGCTAAATCAGGGTTTATTAAACTTTTTGTACTACCGGTGTCTATCAAGAATCTAGCATTTATTTCAGGAATTATAATATACGGCAGATTTGCTTTTAATGCATTTACTTGTATTATCTCTGACCGTCGGAGGTCGACGCCAGACAAAAATTTACATCATCGTTTTTCCCTATATTCGCACATGTTTCCGTGTACATATTATCTTGTTTATAAGCATTAACATTGTTTTCTTGAAAATTGTTATCATGATAGGGGTATTGAGTTTCTGGAGAATCATCTGGGTGTAAATGTTGATAATTAAAATAATCAAGTTGATCTGGTTCGAATGGATTTTCAAATTGAACTTGGTTAACCTCTTGGTTAAATAATTCATTGGCGGTGAATTTTGGTTGGGGTTTTGATTTTAAGGAAGTATTTGCTGATGACGTGTCCATCGGTTCGGGTTTATATTGGTTATGAAAAGAAGGACGATTAAAGGATTGGTTATTATTTCTTTGTTGGATTGTAGAATTATTATAAAATTTTTGGAAATTATGTTGACGTTGTGGTACAAAATGATTATTGGGATTTCTATTGAAGGAGTTGTTAGTAAACGTATTTTGTGGTCTAAATAGAGACGAAGGATGAGACTGACGTGGTATCGAGTTTTGAAACATTATTGGAGACTGTGAGAAATTTGATTGAAAATTCGGACGTGGTTGCGAAGGAAATGTGCGTTGATTGAAATTTGAATTTATGTTTGAGTTTGTATAAGCAAAGTTTGAATTATTTCTCGCAGGAGTGAATCTAGATGATGGTTTAAAATTGTTTTCAGTATTCAAATTATTTGATCTCTGGGTCTAGTAAAGAAAATTTTCTTCCTCTATAACTAAACTCATTGCTTTTTCCAAACTGTCTGGATTTCTTAACCTAGCATTTGGTTGAATTGAAAACGGTAAACCTCTAATAAACGTTTTTAGCGATAAATCATCATAACTTTTTAATCTCACTGTTCTCTCGGCTGCAGGTAAATTTAAAGAATTTAATTTGGAAACGATTAAGTTCCGTGCGTCTTGACAACGCATGCCAAATGTATACGGTGCTTCATTTTTCGAAGGTCTTAACGCTATTAAGTCTTGTATCAAACAATCTGTCTCTCTGATCACCAAAACTGAGGTTAAGCGCGGCTTTTACTAATTGCCAGGTAGTTAGCTCAATTCGTGAACCTATTAGTACTTGTGCTCTACCTGTCAATTTGCCTAAAATCGCTCTTAACAAAAAATTATTCAAAGCATTATCAGTTTGACTTGCAAAAGTATTAATTAAACTTTCGCAATTACCTAAAAATATAGTAAGAGTATGTGGATTACCATCGTATGGTGGAATTGAATCTAAGTATAACTTTAATAATTGGTAATTGGGTTGAGCCATTTCTGATTCTATTGAATTTATTACTTCGAAAAGACTACTCAAATTAAGATCTCTATAATCTTCTGTCATGAAATAATAAAACTTTGTTAACTTATATTTCTTTAGTGTATATCAATTATTTCTTATTATTTTATTTTATTTTTCTCGATTATAAATACTATTATAAAAAAATATATATATGAGGAGTAAATGTTTAAAAAGGATTAGCACTTACGCAAAAATGACGATTTTCATAATTTTCTTACTTCTTACATCTACTGCCTATAGGATCGGACGATTTTTGTTCTTCACCCAGGACTTGGACTTTTTCGTTTTTCTTCTTCTTTGGAACACTTTCACAGTTCTTGTAGTAACTAATACTTTTGACCCGATATACCTTCGAATCTAGGCTTTTGTACTACAGGAAAAAGTTCGGTTTTTCCGGTTAATCGTAGAAACGAACAAACTACTCGCGAAACTCGTGTAATTTTCCGGAAAATCCTACTGACTGCGCCAGTGAAGTTTGTAGTTCCGAAAAGAATGTTTTTAAAAAGCGAAACATTATTATAATGACTACTTTATTCAACAAATAATCTGACATAAAAAGTAAAAGAGTACATTAACATTTGTATTTATAACTTCGTTATCGGTGCAGCGTCAGCGGGTTCCGTGGCGCTGGGTCATCGTATTCAGGGCCTTAACTTGCATCTATGGAAAGATTAGCAGGAGTTTTGATACAAATTCAAGATGAAGAGAAGGTTCCCATAAGTTTCATATCCAGGGTAACAAAAGCAGCGGAAAGAAAATATTCCATAACTGAGTTGGAAATGGCTAGTGTGGTATTTTGTGTAAGTAAATTAAGATTTTTCTTACTAGGAGCGAGATTTACACTAGAGACAGATCATCTAGCACTAACTTCCATGTTAAAAAACAGATATGCGAATAATCGTATACATAGATGGATTCTACTTCTACAAGAATATGAGTTTGATATAAAATATGTACCAGGAAAATTAAATATTGTAGCGGATGCATTAAGTAGAGTTAACGATAATGGAAGCGAGCCAAGAAAATTTCAAATAGGAGTAAATACATTACACCAAACTGAAGGAATATTTACTCTAGCAAGACTAAAAGAAGATCAAAGACAAATAGAGAATATTAATACTAGAGGAGCAGTTAAAATAGAGGATGTATGGTATAAACAAATTGAGGATAGAGAAGTATATATAATAACAAGAGATTATGCTAAAGAAATTATTAAACATTTACATATAGAAAATGGACATATAGGGACAAGAAAATTGTGGATGTTATTTAGAGAGAATTATATAGCTAAGAAAGATTTAAGTATTGTAAAAGAAGTTTGTAAATATTGTGAGTTTTGTCAAATAGGCAAAGAAAAGAATTATCATAATTATATGACAGCGAAATCTATTATAACGAATAAACCGTTGCAAATAGTGGCAATTGATTTTATAGGTAATTTAATTAAAAGTACAATGGGTAATAAACATTTATTAGTAATGGTTGATGTATATAGCAAATATGTTAAAATATATCCATGTAAAAGGACAAATGCGAAAGTCGTAATCGATTGTTTTAAAGAGTATATAGAAGAGTTTGGAACACCAGAAACAGTGATACTTGATCATGCGACATATTTTGAGAGCAGAAAGCTAAAACAATATACTGACAATAAACAAATAAAATTACAATTTATAAGTATCAGAAAACCAAGTTCTAATCCAGCAGAACGATATATCAAAGAAATCATTAAATATTTAAGAATGTTATGTCAAGAAAATCATAAAAAATGGGATGAACAATTGGATAGAATTGAAAAATTCATAAACGAATTACCACACGGAGTAACGGGTGAGAATCCAACATATATTATGAAGGGTATATATACAACCAGAACGTCACTGGATTTTAAACAGACAGTCAACAATGACAAGTGTACTCGAAAAGGTTAATCGAAGAATAATACGGAATGCTGAGAAGTATATTAAGAAACAAGATAAAAAGAAACGTAGGATAACACAGTTTAATAAGGGTGATATGGTGATTGTCAAATCTTTAAGAATGCCAAAGAAAGATGAAGAACAATGTGCTAAATTATTATATCCATTCGAAGGTCCGTATATCATAGATACTGTAAACGGTAAAAACAGTTAACGTTTAATATATCCAGGTACTAAAATATTAAGGGGTATCTTTAACATAGAACACATCTATAAATTTTATTCTTGAGTAATATGTAGTGAAACATGAGGAATAGATAATGTTACAAGTATTTACACTCATATAAAATAAGTTGTTTATAAATAGTAGATTAAGGTGGTATAATTACACAACCAAGAATTAGTATAGAAGTTTCTAATTATTTTTCTAGTAAATAGTGGAGGAACGATAAGTTTGTTTTAGGGGAAATTGAAATTTAAACAAAAATTAACCATGTCAATATTTATTAAATTTAAATTTGAGGGGATTTGAACTTATCGTAAGAAACAGTAAAAAGAATGGAACACAAAAGTATGAAATTTGCAACCTTGTAGAGTAACAGATCGAAATTAATTATTTCACACAGCTGGAATTATCTTTTCTAATGATGATAATATAAGAAGAATATATATTTTCTATTGAATTGAACATTTATTATATTAGTTATGCTTCAAAACGAAAGAGATACATAAGTAATAGTAAAATTATTTACCTTAGGATTTCAGATTATAAACTGCATTATTTTCATAAAATTTTAATTATATCTTAACAAATCATAAACTCATTTTCTTGTCTATAGCAAATGATAATGTGTATCCAGTATTTCGAACATCTAACAATGAATCTGAAAAGAAAATAAATTATTATCAGACAATAATAAACAGAATGTTAGATCACGATATATACCAACAAAAGTGTAATGTTTATATTAAAAAGGAGATAACTGGAGTGACAACTAAAAATTTCATGTCTGTTAATGAAGTACACTGAGTGCAGTGGTAGATTCTACCATAGAATTATTTATGTTTGTGAACTATTGATAATAGAAAAATATGATGACTGAAATAAATAAAGAGCCAAGTTTGAAATAGGTAAATATGTAATGATGAGTAAAGATTTAATTGAAAGGCATTATGACAGATATTTGAACATTTTAGATTGTATATGGATTGATATTGAAATTTAAAGTCAAATAGATATAATTTTGTTAATTAAAATAAGGTAGATTTTTGAAAGAATGAGTATGTAAATAGGAATGGTAAATTAGTTTGAAATCTTACATCAACAATCCATAATCATAGAAAAATATAAAGACATTTATCGACATATAAAACATTAGATAAGACAAAGTATATTCTATCTAGGATGGAGTAAGTTTTTTGTTTTACAAATAACAAAGCGGACAACAAAAAGTTTGTTGATTTGAAAAACAAAAGGTTGGTGAAGCGAAGCTAATGGAGAAGGACGCATGAAAGAAAATTTTATAAATTTTATAAAGATATTTGGGAAATTATTAGAAATTAAAGTCAAAAGACATTGCAACATTTAATCAATATACATTGAACATTTGGAAAAGAAAATACTTTGAAATAATAAGAATTTGTGAGAAATATAAACATTTTTAATTTGAGAGGGGACGCTACCCGAATTTTAAAAAAGTAATCACTTTATAGTGTGAAAATACGTTTCCTAAACCATTATCATTGTAACATAAACATTATAAGCAAAAATATCTAAGTGATTTAACAAGAATTTACGAACTTACCTGCCATACAAACTATAGAGTTTGTAACTACAAGATTGAAGGAGATCCAGCTTTGGCACAGAGGATTCCACATCAATAGAATATACTAGAGACTTCCCAGTGTTATGGTCAGGTTAGTGTTTTTAACGATTTATTTGGTTAACCATATCAAACTCAAACGTAATTCATAAATTTGGCCAAATTACACAATAATAATTTTAGGTATATAATAATAGTTGGTATTTGTAATTTGCACTGTATTATATTTGTTTTAACATAAGTTTTATTTACTGCTTATGATGCTTTTCAATTTTACGTTTGTTTGATAATTATAGGAACTAAATTTGAGTTGTTGATTTTCATTTACATGTCATTTGCTAAACACAGGGCAAGGTTTCATAACACATAGGTTGAATTACTGTGTTTCATATAATCGATTCACAGCGTTGATGGAGATGATTTTCGCAGGTTGTTTGTGGGATGCAGATTTCATATATTTTCTTGTTTAATTTTATCCTGAACCCAACGAGAGTAAGTGTTCTCATGCTCTCCATTAAAACATTAAACTAATAAATAAAAATATAAATCATATAACCTGAGCTAGCCAATCCAATTTAAAAAAAAACCTAGATAAATATCAACCATAGATAAACTTCAGAAATATAATTAAATAAATAATAAAAAGTAATAAAATAATAATAACATATATATATATATATAATAACCTAACCATATTTCTTTCCTTAAAATACGGGACAGTCTAAATAAGGATGGCAAAAATTATAGGCTGCGCAGTTTTATATAGGGCATGAGCTTTGAAAATGATTGAAGAAGAAAACCTTAATTATCATTAAATGAATATGTATTTATTGTACCTACTAAAACTCAAATATATAATAGATATGAATTGCACATAATAAGGCAAATACCTTGTTACAAGATAACAAACATGAAACAGCAATTCAGTAACTGAATTACATTCTTAATTTTAATATTTATCACTTTTGTGAATTTGTTCACACAGCTTTTTTTCGGTCTTCAACTTTTGAGACATTTCTGGACAAGATAAATTTAAATTATATTTTAAAGTTAAGACATTGCCTACTGTACTTTCCAAAATGTTTGTTTTTTCGGTGCTCCTATAAAAGTTCATTTTAGAAAATAACACAACGAGGAATGAGAGCACTGACGCCAAGATGTAAGATTCTTGATCGTAGGCCTAAAAGACAGGACCGACTGACAAAATGGATGCTCTAGTCATAGAATTAAGAATGATAGCGACAATTTAAATTTTTGGTTGAAATGATTGTATAAACGGTTATGTGAAAAAAACGGGACATTTAGCGTCCCGGTAGAGATTAGCGGGGACACGGGACAACGGGTGCTGAAAACGGGGCTGTCCCGTTTTTTACGGGACGTATGGTAGGCTTAATATATAATCATATAACTTCCACGAACCGCTTTAACATCCTTTTTTACCTTACTTTCAATATTTGATAATGCGTCTGATGTAATATAGTACTACATAACAAGAGTTGAAAGTAGCATATTACACACGAGAGGAAAAATTAGGCATGAAGCCGCGAGTGCGTAATTCTACAAGTACATAATATACTTACAACCAATGTTAAGTACTATACTTTATCTACGCGTCGACAAAAATAACAAATTTTTTCAAATAATAATTCCAAACACTGACATTTAAATAATAATTCACGTTTTCAATTAATTCCATGCAATGACAGATTTAATATTGTTATATGTTGACTAAATCGATTCAATTGTATTATATTATTTATTAAAACCAACACATTTTAAATAAATATGTAGATTAATTAATGTATTTGATTATTGTTATTTATGTCTTGGTAAATGTTCTAAAAACAATTATACATTGAATAGATGAGGCTTTTGCTTGATGAAGATCTATACTGAACGATGAAATATAATTTGTTTAAAACTTCATTTTTTTGAACTAATGTTCAATTTGAACTGGTTGACGCGTTTTACTAACACAGTAGCTGTGTCAAAACGAATGACAAAGCTACTGTGTTAGTGGAACATGTCAACCGGTTTAAATTGAACATTAGTTCAAATAAATGAAGATGTAAGCAAATTATATTGTTTTATATCATCGTACAATTATACATGTTTATTTATTGACTTTATTTATACATTATGATGAATTTTATTAAAATACAAAGTGATGAACTAACCATTCAGTGAATCCATTTTTTCTGAAACATTATTTGCAGATTTTAGCATCCGTTCCTGTATTCGATAGCTGCATACTAAATGAACATGTTTACACATATTATATTTTATACTTGAATCTATGCAAGTACATGAATACTTATGTAAACAGGCTTCACATGCTAAACAAATGAGTTTACAGTTACAATCAACTTTTCTTTCTTCCACTAGGTATATTTCTTGTGATGATGATGATGGAACTTGCCAACCCGTCTCTATTGGTATCACCAAATTCACATTTAGTTGCTGACTCAATTTATCCCTGGATCTTAGTTCCTTTATTTTGCCACATAATTTACCTTTTTGGATTGTTATTAATCGATCAAATAGCTTATCACGCACAAACTTTAACAGATCATAAATGGCTTTGTCTAACCTCTTGTTGTATTTTCCATTTAAGTATATGTATTTTATTGTATGGTGCATTCGTTCGATATGCATGTTTGTATTTATGCCACAATTGAGCCGATAACAATAGGTCCATGCCTTTACCTTATCAATATAATATTTTTGAAAATAATGCCCAAACTCTTGAGTGTCCTGATTTTCAATCAAATTTTTCAAAAATGCTTCAAGCATAAGCAAAAATGCTGTTGTGTCTGTTTCTTGTAGCAAAGTCCTTAGTTGTTTATATGTAAGCGCCTTAAAAATATTATAACTATTTAATACACACAAACTAGATAGCAAAATATTAAACTACCTGCAATTCCTTTGATTTAATTTTATTTATATTTTTTCTCCATGCCCTATCCACATGCCAAGAGCAAAACAATCTGAAAAATATTTTTTTTATATGTATTGGGTATCTAGTCATTCTCACCATTAGTTATCAAATGATAAAATTACACAAACATGTTAAAAACACAAATAATACAGATATTTGAAATCCAACCTTAACTATCTTACTTTCTTAGATGGTTTACTCACTACTTACCTATATTCTGGAAGATTCATAACTCGCAGCCAGGAGTTAAAAAAGGATTCTGCCATGTCACTCAAGAAAACTTTAGGTGATATTTTTGATCCAAGACTTTTTCAATGCTGCTAAAAAATTTAGACAAAGCCTCTTCATCTGAACGGTTTGAAATCATAAATGTACATGGAAAGCCTCCTCTTATTTCATCCAGCACAAGTAATGTTATTAACTCAAACCCATAGCTATTTAGACCATGCGTTCCATCTATATATACACAATCATTTCCAAACCTACTAAGCATATCTTTCTGTCCATCAGTCATGAGAATTAGAACAAAATCATCTTTTTTTAGTTGTGAATATTCTAGTGATAATTCATCTTGTGGTTTGTAAAATAGAACACAATTACTATTTTGCAGTTCATAAATCCACACTTGTACACTAATAGCATCACTCTTATGCCGAACAAAACTGGAATTCAAATTATAAGTTTGTTCAAGATTATATAGGTCTTTTTTGGTAAGAAGGTGTACTTGGTCAAAATTTGTGTTTGATATTGAGTCACGAATCTCATCTAATATTATGGGCAAGGGAATTTTTGCTGCAATTTTGGAAGCCACTTTTTGTTTTTCATCATTACTTAAAAATAAATGACCCAGGTCATTATCATGCCCAACATGTCTTCATATAATTTACAAAGTAAACACCTTCTTTAATTATAAGAGTAAGAGTAGCGGGACAAAATGCACCTATTTTATTGGAGCCTTGACATTTTAAATGTCTCAAACCACTTCTTTCCTCGTGGAACATATTTTCCAGATCTATGGCAAACATATATCTTTTTTGTGCTATTTAAAGAATTTTGTGCACCATGTTTATTTATAAAAGAAGATCTTGTTTTATTTTCCTCTTGAGTTTCCCAAAACATAAATTCTTCCAAAGTATCAAGCTGCTTATCTTCAAAAGCAATAGAAATATTGTGTTCTTCTTAAAAGTGGCTAATTAATTTCGGTTTTAAAATATCTTTATAGGGGCATAATGGACATATTAATTCATTTAACGTACAATGAAAAGTAACTAGATGAGTTTTAAAATTCTTTTCTCCAGAAAACTGTTTACCGCAAACATCACATTTGTAAGGATAACATTTGTCTTCAATTAAGGTACTGAATTCATCTAAAAAAATAGCACAATATGATACAATTTTTCATCGGTTATTTCAAAGCAACGCTTTACATGGTTTTATAGAATTGGTATACTGCAGAACAGAGATTTAATGAAAATTTGTAATAAATATTTCTTCATTAATGAGAAAAGAATACTAACAATTGGCAAACCAGAGAGGTAATATTTCCTTACAACACTAAACATTAAAAAAATGTATGAATCAATACTACCTAAATGTGCCCCTGTTCATTGGTGCACCAATTCTAGTACACCTTGTATCTGAGTATATTATATATTAATAAAAATCTATGTATAGGTAAATACCTGGATGACATTTTTATACGTGGTACTTAAGACTTGAATACTCGGTAAAAAGTTTATTACATTTATCACAAGCAGCAGTCGGATTATATTTCTTTTTTGGAGCCAGTACTTCTATTTTACCTGAAAAATAAATTAATACTAGAGAAAACCTATATAAACCATTGAGTTAAAACTATTTTTTTTAAATAGGTTGTGACTATAATATAAAAAATGGCCCTTTTCCCTCATACTTCATAGTAGAATAATAAATAAATGAACTAATTACTAGGTAAAGAATAATATGCAGTATTCTACATTTTATAGATACATTGACAATATAAAGTATGTAATTATACAAATTAAAAAAGTACTTACTGGGATGAAACCTTTTAATGTGAGCCCTTAAATTTGCTTTTTTCGAGAACGGTGTTCCCTTGCAAATTTTACAAACTAAGTCCATGTCCATATTAAAAAACTGTCTTTAAACACACTAATACAAATTTCCGAACAACAAAACGGACAAACTTATTTTGCAATTTTTAATTAAAACAGTTGATTATCTCTGTTAAAGAACTGTACCATAGATAAATACTTTTAATACGGGGAAGAATGGAATCTCCTGTACTAGGTCCGAAGCCACAAAGTTTTGGCGAGTGCTGCGCCATCTATTGTGGTGGAAGGTTACTATTCACCAACAGGGAAAAGATAAAGGAAGAGACCTGCATGACTAGTCACAGTTTACTAGCTACTACTAGATGGCAAGCCAAGCAAATACTGAAGGTTTTTTAAATTATGCCTATATTGTTTTTTCTTAAATAAACAAATAAAAACAGTCACACAAAGTTTAAACACTTTTTGAAACAACCTGTTATTTTCTTTTGGCTTAAAAGTAGGATAGGTTGTTTCAAAAAGCTGTTTAAAGCTTTTATCCGTTTTTATTAACCAGGATAGTTTATTAATAGACGAATGTCGACAAATAGTTTCAAAAATTTAATATAAAATTTTGTTTATGAAATGGTACAGGTTTCTTCTCAAAAGTTGAATAATTTTATTTTTTGTGGTACTTGAGGTAAGTAAAGCATTTGTCATCCAAGGGGCGATCTTCGTGTTTTTCCTTTTACATTTTTTTGTATATGTACAGGCGTCTATATATTTTTGAAGTGTTCCAATGAAAGTATTTGTTGCATAGTTAGGATCTGGATTCAAGTATAAGAAATCCCAAGATTTTTGTCAGATTGTATTTTTAAGTTTTGTTTCATCTATGTATTTCACTATTCCTCGTTCCTTGGGGAATTTGGTCTTTTCCAGTACTATCTGTAGTATTGTTGAGAAATGATCTGTAATATCGGTTTGCAATACTAGGGACAGTATTTGATCGAGAACGTTGAATTTGGATTTCAAAAATATGCGTCGAATGTCGAATTACTGGAATTTTTTCATATAACGTTTTCACATTATTTTCAAACGATGTTACTTGCAGGTTACTCAGAATTCTTTGTGTTTTCAAGAGAGTGCCAACGCATTCAATTAAAGTGTTGATTTTTAAATTTAATTGAGATATTTCATCTATCATCAAACTTTTAAATTCTAAAATCAATTTAAAACATGATTAAATATAAAAATTAATTAAAATTATTTATGAAATTAACTGTCTCGACCCTTACTTCGTGGAATCTGCTCATATTAGTGTTTTAAATGAAACTCACGGTTTCTAGTTAATTCCACAATATAATAAAAGTTATTGAAAATTCTAAAAAATTGACAATTGTTTCGATAAATCAATATAATCGTCAGAATGACAGAAGCTACATTTCATTTGATGCCTACCTGATGTTTAGTAGTTATTTTTGGCTAGACCAAGAAGTGACCTAACTTGTGATTGGCTCAATATATTGAAGCTCATATATTATTAGCCCTATTGTGATATCTAAGCTTCAATATTTGTAACATCACATCTTCTTCTTTTTTCTATTAACATATATTGAGTCAATCACAAGTTAGGTCACTTCTTGGTCTAGCCAAAAATAACTACTAAACATCAGGTAGGCATCAAATGAATTGTAACTTCTGTCATTCTGACGATGATATTGATTTATCGAAACAATTGTCAATTTTTTAGAATTTTCAATAACTTTTATTATATTGTGGAATTAACTAGAAACCGTGAGTGTCATTTAAAACACTAATAAAATTATTTAGTTTATTCACCTTGATCATCAAAGTGTATCTATTTGTGGTGATGATTTATCTCTTTTGTGAAGTGTTCATCGGATTCCACTACCACAAGGTTTTGACTCTAAAAAAAATTAAAAAAAGGTACATTATAAAATTAAGAATTTTTGTACTAAAAGTCAAATTTAATATGCAAACTTTAGGTAATTATGAATTATGATTAAACTTAAGAAACAAATTACCTCTAGGAACAGCAAATCTCGCCATAGCATTTGATTCTTTATTCTCAAGGGAAATTCCTTCAGCTTCAGACCTCATAGTTTCGGCAATAGATTCCACTTGAATCTCTGGAGAAGTACTACCCGATTTATAATTCCCCGACTTTTTTTACAATACTGAAAAATACATTATTTGCACAAAACATTCTTATGAATTTCTTTAAATACTTCAATTTGTTTGTGGTGTAGGTTTAAAAACAGGATAAATGTGACGATTTAATGAGGGACTCTCGTCTGAATTAGAACTAAAGTGATGGGACATATACCTTGTATTTTTTTCCGTATCCTTGTTCCCCGTCCTTTGTAAATATCGGAACTAGACGAAAGGTCTGTTGTAATTAAAGCCTTTTTGGCTTTTCTTTGTGCTACAGTAAAGTCATCTACAAGTTAAAAAATTATTTCTCTTCCAAAAATCACAAATACAATAAAACTGTCGAAGTCTCTAATATAAGAGGAGTTCTTAAATTTACCGATACATCTATCGGTAAATACGGTGACTACCAAAGCCGTTCTTAAATTTACCGATAGATTGTCGATAGAATCATCCCAGCGTTCTTAAATTCACCGATAGTTCTATCGAACATCCATCAGTTCTACCGGGCTTTAGACTCGGTAAATCTGGTAGATTTGGAAGGGGAAAGCACAATCATCAATCATATGCAATGACAATGAACAATCTTACAAAGACTGTATATTTATTGAGGTTAGTGGTTTTGTTCTGTTAAAAATTCAATACTTGTTTTTTTGTTAATAAAAATGATTATGAAATGAAATTATCCTATAATGGTGAAACGTTTAAAGTGATGGTTGACCTAAATACGCACGTCATGCTTTTACGAGGTGAAATTTTGTATCGAATTAAAAATTAATAAATTACAGTGTATATTTATTTTGTTGACATGTCCCTGGTAATACAAAAAATAAAAGTTTACTTGCGTCAATACTAATAAAGATGGCTGCTGGGCTGGTTTGAAAATGATTGTCAAATTTATCTTCTTTCTTTTTTATATTTCTTTCAATCTACCATAGAATCTAACCAATACGTTCTTATAATCGTCTACCGATAGATCAACTTAATTCTACCTGACATATCACAGACATCTATCGATAGAGTCTATCGGTGGATTTAACGAACTTTTCTATACTGATCCATTTGTTATTGTTTTACTCCTGACATTTTGATGTATTAGTTTGACGGTATTACAGCAATCAGTAAAATAAAGTTCCAAGCGAATAGATGGCGTTAAAAATGCAGTTTAGCCGTGGCTATAAAAGATAGCAGGGCATGAACTGTACAGAAAAGTTATAAACACAGATAACCCACAGAGTTATAAACTTGAAACGTCAACAAATTTCTTGCGCATACGTCATATATGTCAAGAAGCCAATCTGCTAAAGTATCTCGGTCCCCGTAGACGCAAGTTACAGGCGACAATTATGGTCGTCCTAGTGATTGGTTACCTATGTCACGTGGTATCGGCCGCCATTAGTTTGCTAAATGAATGTTTATTTGCCATTTGGTTCTATTGTGTTCTTACCACAGTTTTTGGTTTTTGAAAGTTTTCGTGCAAAATTTGGTGTTTAAGTGCTATTTATAAAAATTCTGGACTGAAGACTTATTTATATATGGTTTAGAGTAACAAAATTAGTGATTAATACATATATTATTCAAATAAATATGAATTTTTGCCTTTTCATAACCAAATGTCCTTGATTCTTACAGTGGATTTTGAGCATAGTTTTAGACATTGAATTCGTCGATTAAATTAAAACATAAATGTATTCTCGAGTTTTACCAGTTGTTTCTCGTTATTTCTAAAACCTGTTAGATCTATAAAACGTTGTATGAGAATTAAAGTGATTTAAAAATTATTTTGTTTTTATTAAGAGGACAATGCCTGGCTATGCTGATGTAAATTGCAGTAATTATGCAAGAAAGGGGTTTACTATGAAACACTTTCCAAAAGATCCTGAAAGAAGGAGGCAGTGGGTATATTTAAATAAAACACGCAATTTTTATTTTTTTACCTAATAATATTTAGTATATAATAAGGATAAATAATGATACAAAAAAATAATGAATATTAATTGCTTGTATAGTATGATAGGGGACAAATCATGCAAAAAATTATATTGCTATAGGTACAACTGTTATTGTCTTCAAATATAACCATAGATTCAGTTAATTATCAAGTAAAATCTATAAATAACAAATTCAACAACAAAAATATAACATATATTACTTGATCGGTTTCCTAAATTACATTTGCATCGTCAGGATTATAAACTATAAAAATTGATATAAATAAAATTTCTGATGTGTTATTTGTCTTTTATTGATTTTATTTGATAATTATGGAAAACTTTTTTATTTCATAACAAGTTACCTGCTAAAGACTTACTACTATATTTTTTTGAGGCGGATTTAAATTTTTTATAACTAATTTTCAACCTGAAAACAGTGAATCTATTAATTATTTTGCTTTTAAGTTGGTGACAATTTGGTAAATTGAAATGTATTTTCGACATTTCCTTTATAAAAAATTCTTTTGTCTATATTCTGGAGTGAAACAATATCTAAATATTCTAAGAAAACACATTCCATTTCTAAAAAATAATAAAAAACCTCTTCAGTCGCAAAAAAAGGGATTGTTCTTTAAATCTTTTGATTAAAGAGAGTTTTGAAAACTTCTTATATATTGGTTTTTTTGAACCTGCTGCACCTACACAGGCAACACAAGTTTTTGAAGTTTTCACAATACTTTTTAAAATATATCCTGAAATATTATATAACGAATTAAGTTCGCTGAAATTTAAATTGTATGAGGGAGTCTTTAATTCACTTGGAAGCTTTACTTCATCATGCACTGTATTTAAGTCCTTAAGAGAATCCAAGAATCCCCCAAGAAACTCCCGTTCATCTTCTTCGTAACTACTGGTACTTCCACTTTTTAAATACTGTGATACAGATATTAATTTCAAGTTATTTTTAATTTGTACCGCATTCGGTACTATTTGTTTGCTTCGCAACACGCTAAATAAATTTTCAAGGCAGTCTTGAGAAAATCGGCTAGTTAAAATAAATTCATAATTTTTTGGAACGAAGTTCCTTATCGCGCGTTGTGAAAGGAGGCTAGACGGAAAAAATTCTTACGAAAAGTTGTCACGACACTTTTTGAAGCTATTGTAAGCTGTGCGGCGTGCACATGTTTCTCCAACCAAGTCATACGATTTATAATCTCCACATTTTGTGTGTTTAGCAAGTGTACGCGTCATAATTTTAATAAATTCAAAAACAAATCATATTTTAATATTACTTAGTATAGTTTTTTGTCTTTATTATGTTAATTAATTGTTGAGATTCTCTACAACAAAAATTGAAATAATATACTTCAGTTGCTTGCTGTATAATGAATAATACTTTTGAAATCTCCTAAACATATTTCTCGGTAGTATAGTGGTCAGTATCCCCGCCTGTCACGCGGGAGACCGGGGTTCGATTCCCCGCCGGGGAGGAATTTTTATTTTCTGAAAAATTCTTTTTTTTGCTTTTTGGAACGAAGTGAAGTGAAGTGAAAGGGGGCTAGACGGAAAAAATTCTTACGAAAAGTTGTCACGACACTTTTTGCTATTGTAAGCTATTGTAAGCTGTGCGGCGTGCGCATGTTTCTCTGTCTGTTACCACAAGCCAATTATTACGAAAATTGAGCCTACTGATTAAGTTTATATAACATTATATTTGTTAATAATAAAAAAAATATTATTATAACTTAAAAAAAATAAAATTTTATTACAATTCCTTCACTAATTAATCGAAAGGAACTTCGTTCCATCCGGGTGTCCCTTGACACCTCTCAACTTTTTTTCCAATAATTCTGACTGTAGTTCTAACATTGATTGTGTTGAGATTAGAACACCCGTTTGTGAAGGTTTCCAAATTTTTTATAGCCAACCAACATATCTGAAAATAAACTTATAAATCCTTCCAAAAATGATATTGTTTCTTTATAAATGTCAATATTAAATTTGCTTAGAGCACAAGAAGGATGTCTCGAAGTCATTAAATAAAACCATTTTTCTACTTGGTCAATAAACCATGCCGTTGTTAAATATTCTGGTTTATCAAGTTCTTCAGCCAGAAATTTGAGAGCGCTACTAACTGAGTGACTAACAACATTAGTTGAAGTTGACACTTTCATAATATTTATAATTCCCCGACTTTTTTTACAATACTGAAAAATACATTATTTGCACAAAACATTCTTATGAATTTCTTTAAATACTTCAATTTGTTTGTGGTGTAGGTTTAAAAACAGGATAAATGTGACGATTTAATGAGGGACTCTCGTCTGAATTAGAACTAAAGTGATGGGACATATACCTTGTATTTTTTTCCGTATCCTTGTTCCCCGTCCTTTGTAAATATCGGAACTAGACGAAAGGTCTGTTGTAATTAAAGCCTTTTTGGCTTTTCTTTGTGCTACAGTAAAGTCATCTACAAGTTAAAAAATTATTTCTCTTCCAAAAATCACAAATACAATAAAACTGTCGAAGTCTCTAATATAAGAGGAGTTCTTAAATTTACCGATACATCTATCGGTAAATACGGTGACTACCAAAGCCGTTCTTAAATTTACCGATAGATTGTCGATAGAATCATCCCAGCGTTCTTAAATTCACCGATAGTTCTATCGAACATCCATCAGTTCTACCGGGCTTTAGACTCGGTAAATCTGGTAGATTTGGAAGGGGAAAGCACAATCATCAATCATATGCAATGACAATGAACAATCTTACAAAGACTGTATATTTATTGAGGTTAGTGGTTTTGTTCTGTTAAAAATTCAATACTTGTTTTTTTGTTAATAAAAATGATTATGAAATGAAATTATCCTATAATGGTGAAACGTTTAAAGTGATGGTTGACCTAAATACGCACGTCATGCTTTTACGAGGTGAAATTTTGTATCGAATTAAAAATTAATAAATTACAGTGTATATTTATTTTGTTGACATGTCCCTGGTAATACAAAAAATAAAAGTTTACTTGCGTCAATACTAATAAAGATGGCTGCTGGGCTGGTTTGAAAATGATTGTCAAATTTATCTTCTTTCTTTTTTATATTTCTTTCAATCTACCATAGAATCTAACCAATACGTTCTTATAATCGTCTACCGATAGATCAACTTAATTCTACCTGACATATCACAGACATCTATCGATAGAGTCTATCGGTGGATTTAACGAACTTTTCTATACTGATCCATTTGTTATTGTTTTACTCCTGACATTTTGATGTATTAGTTTGACGGTATTACAGCAATCAGTAAAATAAAGTTCCAAGCGAATAGATGGCGTTAAAAATGCAGTTTAGCCGTGGCTATAAAAGATAGCAGGGCATGAACTGTACAGAAAAGTTATAAACACAGATAACCCACAGAGTTATAAACTTGAAACGTCAACAAATTTCTTGCGCATACGTCATATATGTCAAGAAGCCAATCTGCTAAAGTATCTCGGTCCCCGTAGACGCAAGTTACAGGCGACAATTATGGTCGTCCTAGTGATTGGTTACCTATGTCACGTGGTATCGGCCGCCATTAGTTTGCTAAATGAATGTTTATTTGCCATTTGGTTCTATTGTGTTCTTACCACAGTTTTTGGTTTTTGAAAGTTTTCGTGCAAAATTTGGTGTTTAAGTGCTATTTATAAAAATTCTGGACTGAAGACTTATTTATATATGGTTTAGAGTAACAAAATTAGTGATTAATACATATATTATTCAAATAAATATGAATTTTTGCCTTTTCATAACCAAATGTCCTTGATTCTTACAGTGGATTTTGAGCATAGTTTTAGACATTGAATTCGTCGATTAAATTAAAACATAAATGTATTCTCGAGTTTTACCAGTTGTTTCTCGTTATTTCTAAAACCTGTTAGATCTATAAAACGTTGTATGAGAATTTAAGTGATTTAAAAATTATTTTGTTTTTATTAAGAGGACAATGCCTGGCTATGCTGATGTAAATTACAGTAATTATGCAAGAAAGGGGTTTATTATGAAACACTTTCCAAAAGATCCTGAAAGAAGGAGGCAGTGGCTCATTAAAACCAGACGGGACAATTGTCAAGATTTTTATGTCAAAAAAATGTGTGAAGAAAATTTATTTCTAAATTTACTCGATTGTTATAAATTGAAAGATAAAATGATTAAACGATACATTGTATTCAGATTAAAAATAAGTTAAAGAATAAGAGTGCTTCTAAAAAATTAGCTAGTAAGTCCGTTGCTGGTCATTTGTTATGAATATTTAATAAACAATTGCAATAAAACATTTTTTATTTTATAATTTATTTGCTTGATGGTTTTTTAATTAAACTTAAAATCTCTGGGAAAAATTCAAAATTATTGGGGCATTATGACATGTACAATGGCCAAAAATATTAGATATAAACTTCATATTATCTCCTTTATTAATAGCGTAAAACATTTATTACATAAATATTAAAATAGGGAGGTGTTTTATTTTTTCTGGTGGAGTTTCAATGTAAGAATTGCAGGTACAGTCTGTAACATTCATTGATTAATTTCAGATTAAATGAAAAAAATAAACATAGGGTAATTATTTCCTAATTATGTACTGAAATTGGATATAATTCTGACTAAAACCATAATAGTCCAAGTTAGTATCCCAACAAGTCAAATTAAACTATTTTATTATTTATTCTATTTTTTTCTTTTCATAGAAGAATAGGGACTAACATCCCTCTGTGGCATATATCTATCTAATTTACTACCTGCTTTTGTTAAGAGGGGCGTAGGTAAATTGCGTACAGTGGTCATGAAGTTTCCCAAAATTGGGAAGGGTTCGTCAGGTAGTTGCAGCCAGGGGATTAAGTCTCTGTATAGGTAAATTGCGCACAGCGGTCAAATTGTATCCTTAGTCCGGTATACCTCAAAACTTTTTCTTTCTGATATAATCAACGAATGAAAGTTGATGAAAGGAACACTTCTTGTAAACTATCTAACCTAACCTAACCTAACTTTTAAAATTCGTGGAATCGGTAGAAAGTTGTATTCCATTTACCTACACCCTCTTTAGGGTCACTTGTGCGCAATTTACCTATGAAACAGAAACATTTTGGGTATACCTGGCTACAAACTGACCGCTGTGCGCAATTTACCAACCCCGGTTAAGAGGGCTGGTGCATTATTTCCGCTCCGAGTATATTTGCGGTAATCATAGATTAAAGAAAGACTCCCTAAAACATATACCTACACTACACATTACGATTTATTGTAGTATCTATTTAGCATGACATTTAACATTATAATCCAGAATTTAAGAGCTTACCTTATATCTTTATCAGATGGTAAATAATGATACATCCATAATTTTGTCAACATTACATCCTTGAAGATTTTGATTAACATCCGTCCACTTTTTCCAAAAATATATTATGATACGCCTTATAAAAGAGCTTTTATTTAAAATTACACATTCAAAACTAGTTTAAAAGTGGCAAAACTCTTTTAAAAAGAGTTATTTAGTTGCATGTAGTCAAATGGAAACAAACCAAAATTAGCAAACTAATGGCGGATGGGCGGAGCTTATACCCAATTGTCGCCACTGTCTTGTATTACAGTGACTATATAAAAGACAGTGGCGACAATTGAGTATAAGCTCCGCCCATCCGCCATATTGAGGCTAATTTGAATATCAAATGCATATAATTTAAATAGAAATTTATGATAAAATTATCAATTTGAAACAAGAATACATGAAAATATACATTATATATCTTTGATTTTGATAGGAAATGGGTATATTTAAATAAAACACGCAATTTTTATTTTTTTACCTAATAATATTTAGTATATAATAAGGATAAATAATGATACAAAAAAATAATGAATATTAATTGCTTGTATAGTATGATAGGGGACAAATCATGCAAAAAATTATATTGCTATAGGTACAACTGTTATTGTCTTCAAATATAACCATAGATTCAGTTAATTATCAAGTAAAATCTATAAATAACAAATTCAACAACAAAAATATAACATATATTACTTGATCGGTTTCCTAAATTACATTTGCATCGTCAGGATTATAAACTATAAAAATTGATATAAATAAAATTTCTGATGTGTTATTTGTCTTTTATTGATTTTATTTGATAATTATGGAAAACTTTTTTATTTCATAACAAGTTACCTGCTAAAGACTTACTACTATATTTTTTTGAGGCGGATTTAAATTTTTTATAACTAATTTTCAACCTGAAAACAGTGAATCTATTAATTATTTTGCTTTTAAGTTGGTGACAATTTGGTAAATTGAAATGTATTTTCGACATTTCCTTTATAAAAAATTCTTTTATGTCTATATTCTGGAGTGAAACAATATCTAAATATTCTAAGAAAACACATTCCATTTCTAAAAAATAATAAAAAACCTCTTCAGTCGCAAAAAAGGGATTGTTCTTTAAATCTTTTGATTAAAGAGAGTTTTGAAAACTTCTTATATATTGGTTTTTTTGAACCTGCTGCACCTACACAGGCAACACAAGTTTTTGAAGTTTTCACAATACTTTTTAAAATATATCCTGAAATATTATATAACGAATTAAGTTCGCTGAAATTTAAATTGTATGAGGGAGTCTTTAATTCACTTGGAAGCTTTACTTCATCATGCACTGTATTTAAGTCCTTAAGAGAATCCAAGAATCCCCCAAGAAACTCCCGTTCATCTTCTTCGTAACTACTGGTACTTCCACTTTTTAAATACTGTGATACAGATATTAATTTCAAGTTATTTTTAATTTGTACCGCATTCGGTACTATTTGTTTGCTTCGCAACACGCTCAATAAATTTTCAAGGCAGTCTTGAGAAAATCGGCTAGTTAAAATAAATTCATAATTTTTTGGAACGAAGTTCCTTATCGCGCGTTGTGAAAGGAGGCTAGACGGAAAAAATTCTTACGAAAAGTTGTCACGACACTTTTTGAAGCTATTGTAAGCTGTGCGGCGTGCACATGTTTCTCCAACCAAGTCATACGATTTATAATCTCCACATTTTGTGTGTTTAGCAAGTGTACGCGTCATAATTTTAATAAATTCAAAAACAAATCATATTTTAATATTACTTAGTATAGTTTTTTGTCTTTATTATGTTAATTAATTGTTGAGATTCTCTACAACAAAAATTGAAATAATATACTTCAGTTGCTTGCTGTATAATGAATAATACTTTTGAAATCTCCTAAACATATTTCTCGGTAGTATAGTGGTCAGTATCCCCGCCTGTCACGCGGGAGACCGGGGTTCGATTCCCCGCCGGGGAGGAATTTTTATTTTCTGAAAAATTCTTTTTTTTGCTTTTTGGAACGAAGTGAAGCGAAGTGAAAGGGGGCTAGACGGAAAAAATTCTTACGAAAAGTTGTCACGACACTTTTTGCTATTGTAAGCTATTGTAAGCTGTGCGGCGTGCGCATGTTTCTCTGTCTGTTACCACAAGCCAATTATTACGAAAATTGAGCCTACTGATTAAGTTTATATAACATTATATTTGTTAATAATAAAAAAAATATTATTATAACTTAAAAAAAATAAAATTTTATTACAATTCCTTCACTAATTAATCGAAAGGAACTTCGTTCCATCCGGGTGTCCCTTGACACCTCTCAACTTTTTTTCCAATAATTCTGACTGTAGTTCTAACATTGATTGTGTTGAGATTAGAACACCCGTTTGTGAAGGTTTCCAAATTTTTTATAGCCAACCAACATATCTGAAAATAAACTTATAAATCCTTCCAAAAATGATATTGTTTCTTTATAAATGTCAATATTAAATTTGCTTAGAGCACAAGAAGGATGTCTCGAAGTCATTAAATAAAACCATTTTTCTACTTGGTCAATAAACCATGCCGTTGTTAAATATTCTGGTTTATCAAGTTCTTCAGCCAGAAATTTGAGAGCGCTACTAACTGAGTGACTAACAACATTAGTTGAAGTTGACACTTTCATTTGAGAAAAATGTGTCGGAAGGAGATCTTCTTCTGAGAGTTTCGGTGCAAGTTTAAAAAAATTATCTTTCTGATGATTTATTATGTCTGAGATATGACTGGACATGACCATGTTAGAGTCCATACTTTAGAACAATATTATTTGGATGATTTTATTTGTCACTAACATAGATTTAATATTTTTAAATAGGTGAGGAACATCTGCAAAGACATATACATTTTTATCATTATTTAATGGGTGCAGAATCTTGCCTTTTATAGGACTGTACTTTCCAGCTTTAATATCCCAAGCTTTCCACAAAGCTTGATTACAGGGACCCATATCTGATGTAATACTTAAAATATTCAAATTAAGCTGTTCGGCTTTTTTAAATACAGGGTGTCCCGGGACTAATGGGAAAAAGTCAGGGGAGTATAATATGAGCCAAAATAATGTTAGTACTTCATATAAACTTTTACTGTGCAGGCCCTCGTTTTCGAGTTATAGGCCTCCAAAGTTTTAATTTTGAATTTGGTTTTTATTTTTATTTTTTGTACTAGTTATTTGATCTTCATAAAATTTACGGCAAAGCTATAATGTAAGTGTATGTTTATTTTGGTAAGGTAAACAGATTTACAGTAGTGCATTGAAGCCAGGGACGGACTACTCGCAATGGTTAGTGATCCAAAAATTTTGCAGGTATGGCACACCCTGTATGAAATTATCGAAATTCACTTCCCCACACATTAAGCTAACGAAAAGGTACTCTTGTTGAGATTCGATAAAATAAGCCGTTTGGCTAATATTTACAGTTTTATTAATGCACTACGTACAAATCTACCTAACTAACTTATTAATACGATGTCCAGAATTTACTTGCTTTTAATCAAAATTAAGAACATAACATTATTAAACCATTAAGAAAACCTCAAAAAACACAAGTTAGAAAACATTAGACTAAAACTAATTCCTAAACAACAACAAAAACTAACGTTATTCTAATAAATGTTCAATATGAGCTCCTCCCACTTCCACGCACATTCTAAGTCTACGAAGGTTGTTTCTTTGGACTTGAAAGAGCAATTTCACACAATTTCTAATAACATTGCAGTGTAACACAATTCTGTCTATTAAATCTTGCCTTGTTTGCACAGGTGTTGCGTATACCTTACTTTTGAGATAACCCTAGAGAAAGAAATCCATAGGATTAACGTCTCCTGATCGCGGTGGCCATTGAAAAGGGCCTCCACGATCAATCCATCTATTAGGAAGCCTTGTGTGTAAATGCTGTCGTACATCTAAACTGAAATGAGGAGGGGCCCCATCATGCATGTACCATAAATTCCTACGAGTTGGTAGTAGCACATCATCAAACAGGTTCCATAACTCATTTTGCAAAAAACTCCAAATATCTCTGACCGGTCAAAGTACCGTCAATATAGTATGGCTGTATCAAATTATTGCCAACTATTCCTGCCGAACATTAACCATGAATCTATGCTGGATCCTAGTTTGGATAATGCCATGTGGATTCACATCATCCCATAAATGCATATTATGAGAATTTATGATTCCATCTCTGGTGAAATCCGGTTCGTTCGTAAAGAGAACGTTACTAATAAATGTGTTGTCTGCTTGTTGTTGTCGCAGAAACCACTGGCTATACTCAAGTCGAGCATGATAATCAGTCACTGTCATACGGTGTACTTTTTTCATGTGAAAAGGATATAACAGCTGTTCTTTTAGGACGCGATGAACAACTGATTTCGAGACGTTATGTTCTCTTGATAATTTTCTAAAACTCGATGGTTCATTATCAACTGCATTTAACAAGTCTTGTTCAACTGCCACAGTACGTATGCTTCGTACTGCACCTTCTCCAGCTTTTTCTGGCGAAAATCTTCCTAAAATTTAAAATTTTGTTTTGTATACATGGAAAATTACATTTACTTATTCATACCTGTTTCTCGTAACCTGAGATCAATACGCCCAAACATTCGTCTGTCTGGCAATGCTCTGTTTGCAAAATGTTCTTCATAAAGCCTTTTGGCCTCTAAACAGTTGCGAGAAGCCAGTCCATACATTCGATGTTTATCTGCGTATTCAATAAAAGCGAATTCTGCTATTGTAACTGTTAAATTAAGGACTTATGAATGATTGACAAGTACTGACTACGAACTATTCTACACAACGTTTGACAACTAATCCTATGGTAACTTGATAAACGGTAAAAACACTTATAAAAAGTTTTTACCAACTTTCCAATTAATAAGTCGTTAATGTTTTTCATCTTCTGCTATCGTTAAATTATTTTTTTGTAGTACTCTAGGTAAATCTATTAAAAGTTAGTTTTACCTCGTTGTGTACTTATAAAAATGGTGAATGCGTAAACTGGTACGTAGTGCATTAATGAAACTGTAAATATTAGCCAAACGGCTTATTTCATCGAATTAAAACAAGAGTACCTTTTCGTTAGCTTAATGTGTGGGGAAGTGAATTTCGATAATTTCATACAGGGTGTGCCATACCTGCAAAATTTTTGGATCACTAACCATAGCGAGTAGTCCGTCCCTGGCTTCAATGCACTACTGTAAATCTGTTTACCTTACCAAAATGAACATACACATACATTATAGCTTTGCCGGAAATTTTATAAAGATCAAATAACTAGTACAAAAAATACAAATAAAAACCAAATTCAAAATTAAAACTTTGGAGGCCTATAACTCGAAAACGAGGGCCTGCATAGTAAAAGTTTATATGAAGTACTAACATTATTTTAGCTCAGATTATACGCTCCTGACTTTTTTCCCATTAGTCCCGGGACACCCTGTATATCTATTATTATATTCTTCATGACAGCTCCGTTGACAGAGTCACTGGTGAAGTAATAGGCCACAACCTGTTTCCAACGTACTGTAATACCTCCCAGCATAAACACTAAGATGTGTGTCGCCAAGCCTGAATGTTCAGGGAGAGTAACATCTCCAAAATATTTATTCAAGGAGGTATCATATATTTTTCCTGGAGTGATAGCCATTTCATCCAAAACCAAGACACAATCGTTTTCATGAGTTGAAAATTGCTCCACTTTCAATTCTAAAAATGAAAATACCTCATTTAGAATACCTGAATCGAACTTCAAGTTCTGGAGCTTTCTCTGTAAAGTTCTGGTTGATGGGAGAGGATATTCTTGTTTTATTAGTTCAGTATATCCACTACTACCACAACTAAATTTTAATTTTAAAGAACTTGTAACGGTGTTGTTGGTCCACTTCATTAGTTTTGTTGTTTTTCCATTTTTTCTCTTTTTTAAAGCTTCTATTTGATCTTCGTTGAATATTTGCTTTAGTAGTTCACAGTCCGAAGAATTTTTTATTAGCTTCTTTCGTGTGGCTCTTACAGTTTTTTTGTATCGATAAGCTCTACGTTTTTCTCTTCCGTACAACTTCTTGTACCTGTTTAATTCAAGCTGTAACTGAGCTATTTCACTAATTGGATCAATTTCTGATATTAACGGCGAGGGAGCTGTGGATAGACTGTCTTCACTCAAACTGCTTTTAGATATCGACAATTGTTGACCTGATTCTACATCCAAAGCTAAATTTGAAGTAGATGGTTCCGGTGATTCCTCTGGCACAGTCTCATCTAGAGCTATATTTTCACCTAGAACTAATGATTAAACTATAATTGCAACAAAACACATTTAATAGGACAAAGACTAAGAGTTTTTCATTATTATGTGGGGATTTGTTGTAATTACTAAGAGATATCTACTTACCCGACAAATGTTTAGGTTTTTTTGGAGAAATAAATTTCCTTGGAACTGGGGATTTCCTTTTAGGTTTTGGTTCCACAAAGGAAAATATTGTAGGAACAGCATTTGACTTTAAAATTTTCTTGCCATCTACACGAGGTCGTTCCCACATTTCAGGAGCAAAATGAATCTTAAACAAAATCTTACATTCAATTTTATCTCAATAACGACAAACAATAATTTTAAATTAGATATAACAATTATAAGTCGTAAAACAAAGGCTTCTACCTACCTCACATAAACACGAATAGTCTGTTGGAGTCCAATGATCTCTTCTAGTTTTAATAAGCGATTCTTTTCTTCTAGATGGATCTCTAGGAAAACGTTTCATGAGAAACCCTTTTTTAGCAGAATTGCTGCAATTTATTGCAGCACAGCCCGGCATTTCAAATGTTATTATCTAGAAAAATCAAAACTTGATAAATAGTATACAATTTCTAGGGTTAAGCAAGCTAGCTTACCAAATATCACGAATTTTCCGATTCGAAATAAGATTATTTATAAGTCCAAATACAAGTCTTTCAATTGTGTAAAGGCAAAACACCTCTTTTTCGCTGAATATTCACCAAAAAAGCACAAAACCAATAATTCTAATCACAAGTATAACCAGCATTATAAGAAACTTCGTATACACCAAACGTAAACAAAGAGATTTTGGCCTCAATATGGCTGCCAAACTGCCAGCCAATCAAAAACGGGTTACCCTATTGTCGCCACTGTCTCGTATATAGTCACTGTATCTTGTATATAGTCACTGTAAATTAGGCTTTTTGACACTGCCATCTTGACGAGAATAGAGAAAGAATTGGTTTATTACTTAAAGTTTTTTTTATATGGTACCCTCTACTAGAAAATAGTATAAGTACAACTGCATTCAGCGCGCAGTGGTTGTGTCTCTAAGCTCTTAGGTTTTCGCGGGAACGCCTAGCTTTTCATTCTATCGTCGTCCGTATTTTGTGGAGAATATTAAATACACGGGGTGTGTACCAGTACAGTGACACTGACGTGCTTGAGTGCACTGATACTAGAGATCTATTTTACCTGTGCCAAGCAGGGATAGTGAGATTCTGGTGCCAATATGAAATATTTCGGCTATTTCACGTCAGCTGGCTCTGTGATTTATTCTGTCAATTATGATTTCATTTCTATTCTTTTTACGTTTATTTTTGAGCTTCTAGAGGAGACAGCTGCACTCCCCCCTGCCCCTCCCTGGATACGCCTATGCTACGAAACGTTATATATAAACAAGGCTGAAACTACTTTTGTTGTAGTATATTTAGAAAACTATTCTTACAGACTTTTCTAGTTTGTATAGACAACCAGTTCTACAGTATCGCGTATAATTGGTTGCAGTAATTAAATTCCTATATACATTATTTCAGAGGCTGCTGATGTTTTTGTACTTTTCAGTGTACGGTAACTGTGCATCCACACCTATTGAGATTAGAAGAATTGCAACAACAACAGAGGGAAATGGATCAATCTAACCAAATGGAAAATGGAATGGGACTCAATTTAGCGCTAGGATTGAACACAAATTCCTATTCTCGATCTAACAGAATGAATAGTGACCGAATGAATAGAATGAAAAGGATAAACCGAGCTAGTTATGTTGATAAAGTAAAAAGTTGCTTTATAATTATTGTACAAGTGCCTGCTGTTAAAAGTATGTAGTTACTAATTTCATTCGTTATATGATTTAAAGGAAGTTAAATTTCATTTTTAGGTACCACAGAGGCTCCGACAACTACTGCTAGCATAGATGAAAGAGCAAATACTACTCAAACTTAAGTCAGAGATAATTTTGTAGTAACAATTAGTGATAATAATTCATGAAAGGGGATAGTAAATTTTTTTTTTCAATTTAATATTACAATTATTACTGAAGGTCCTTTCAGCTTTAATGCTAGAGTCCCACAGGGTTCACCATTCCTTTAGACCGTTTTTATCAACTACTTCCCTCCCTCTCCAGCTTTTTAAATATCTGCTTTTTGGATACTCTTTACGATAATAGTAAGGGCAAAAGTCTGATTTGAGAATGTGTTATTTTTAAACTGGGTAGAAATAGAAACTCCCGTCTCTAAGTATTACTTTTACAGTTTTCTGCAATACGACAGAATAATTGACTTTTTGGGTTGGTGGTCGAAAGTGGAGATGGGGATGTGTTCTATCGTAAACTACAGATAGACAGTGGCAGCAATAGGTTGCTAGCGTTTTGATTGGCTATTGGTATTTGGTAATACTTCACGCCAGACGCCATTTAAGAGACAAAGTTATGTATATTTATATTGTGCTTACAGTGATTTAGTGTTTAAATATTCGTATCGTATTGTGTTTTTTTGTATTTTTATACGTTGTTCATTTATAAAGACATTTACTAATACTACTACCCCTAGGTGCAGGCGAACCTCGGCCAAATCAAGCTCAAGCCAAGGTACCGGCATCGAGGTCACTGGCGGACCAATTATGACAATCCCGCTACTTCCCAAACAGCACTACGCATCCTACAGACGTCCAATTTATGTCCATATAATGTCTGAACATCCAGACGCATTTAATGGACGTCTTTAAAACGTCTGCTTCGGGATGTCTCAATAGCGTACATAAATGGACGGTTTCAAGAGTCCAGAAGGTTGTTTTTCTTAATGAGTGGCATCAAAGTTTTCCTAAAAGAGGATATTTTTTTTGAAATTTTTCCGTGTGAGAACATTCGAGATTTTAATAATTTTGCCAATGTATTTCATTAATGAAGTGAAAAAATTTAAGATTACATTCCTCATTTTTCTCCTATATAATATAAATATGCGATCTCATGAGCGGTTGTCAATGTTGAAGCTCGAATCGTTATTCAAGTGTTCATTTTGTTCATATCTGAATAGGATGAATGAATTATTGACAAATAAGATATACCATTTCACGGAAGTAATGCCATTCACAAGTTAAAATTAGGACAATGTAGACAGTTCACGTTTTCTCTTCGCCATCATGAAATATGAGAATGATAATCCGATACTTTCATTGGCAGAATTTGACAAATGTCAATTTGCAACCAATCATAAAATTAGAATGAAGGAAACCTCAGAAATGGATTTAGTATTTGATTCGAGGAGTGTCCTCGCCATGTTTCGCCTTAGTGATGTCGGTTGGCTGACAAATATTTTACGTATTTCTTGCGATTTGACGAGCAGTATTATCACGAAAACAAATTGACAAAAACTTTCACCATCAATATGTAATTATCGAACAAGTGTATAGAAAAAGAGAAGTCCTCTCTACAGGGACGAGGCACTTAAAACATTTAACTAGTTCTAAAAAAACAGATACTTATAAATGATAAGATAGTAGAGTTTAAAATAGACACAGGCGTTGAAATAAGTATTTTGCCTTGACATATTTTCGAGTCTCTATGTGTAAATGTACCAACTAATTGCTCAGATATATCTTTAGTTTCATATGGTAGCTCAAAATTCAAAATTAAATCTGTTGGTGAAGTGATTTTGTTATGTAAAACTAATGATTTTGTTAGAAATTTTTTATTTATTTTAGTTGATGTTAAAGATCAAGTACCGTTATGTACTTGGCTTAAAGGATTGCATTAGATTAAATGTGATTAAGCGTATTGATAGTGAAGAATTTAATAACATGTAATCCCTTAAGTTTATAGATGATATTGTAAAAGAATATCCCGATGTTTTTGAAGGACTAGGGACATTTCCTACTACTCATCACATAATATTGAAAGAAGAAGCTGTACCAAAAATTACACTAATTCGACGAGTTCCAAGAATTTTACATGAACGTTTAAAAGAAAAATTACATAATCTTGAACAACAAGGTATAATAAGCCAACCTAACAAAGATTTGAGTTAATGCTTGGACTCCAAGCATTTAAATGAGGCCATAAAAGGGATAATTTTTTCATTCCTTCTTTAGAGGAAATTTCTTCAAGATTAGCTGGTAAACAGTACTTTAGTGATCTTGTTATGCGTGATGGGAACTGGCAAATAAAATTTGATCCTGAAAGTTCTGAATTATGTACATCTGGTACTCCATTTGGAAGATACCAATTCTTGAGATTGCCTTTTGAAATTTCCTCTGCACCAGAGGTTTTTCAGAAAATAAATTATGAAGTGTTTAGTGAAACTGATGGAATATAATTATATTTTGATGCCTTGATAATAACTGGCTCAATTAAAAAAGAGCATGACCCAAATTTAAGATTAGTTTTACAAAAGGCATCAAAACATGATATAAAATCCAATAGATCCAAAATACAGTTTAAAAAGCAAAGTGTAAAATTTTTAGGTCAATTTTTTTCTAAACATGGTATCTCCGTAAAAAAGTCTTACGCTGAAGCTACAATTGTCATGCCTTAACCAACAAATACACCTGCATTGTTGTGGTTTTTAGGTATGATCAAATATGTAGGAAAATTTATACCTAATTTGTCAAGTATAACTTCACCACTCAGAGAAGATGTTCAGTGGCATTGGAATGGAAACCATTTAGCAGCAGTACAAAATCTTAAACATTCGCTTATTAGTGCTCCTGTTTTAACATTTTTTCACCCTGAAAATTCAATTTGTATTGAAACAAATGTCTCTAAAGATGGTCTTGGTACATGTTTGTTACAGGATTTCTTTTAGTCACGAGGGGGTTAGGGTTCAGGTGCCCTAATTGTTGCCGCTCAGCCATTGATTGGCTTATTGTGCACCCCCACTCACAGGTATTAAGCAGAGTCCCATCCTAAATTCTTAGCGAACATTGAGATTCGTCGGACTATGTTTTCCTGCATTTCCTCCTGATTTGTGCCTAGGAAGATATCTAGCCAGGAGGCTCGCCTTCTGCACAGGGCAGATCAATCGAAGACCACGTGCTTTGCGGTTTCTTCCTTCTACTTCTCCACACATCCTGCAAATGGGATTTGTTATTCCAATCCCCATTTTCACTAGGTGTGCGTTGAATATCCAGTGGCCAGTTATGAATCCTACCACTTTTCGCAGTTCTTTCCTACCCAGTCTAAAAGCATTTGCTGCGTAGGAACTCGATGGTCCTTTTAGCATTCTTTTGGACTGAGCATATCCCGTGATTTTGTTCCAGCGCTTTTGGTGTTCAAGCGACACCCAGTTAGAAACAGTTTTTCGCACGGCGCTGTATGAAACGTCGTATGCTGGTTCTGGTCCCATGAGGGTGAGATGAGCTCCTTTCTTGGCACACTTATCAGCTCCCTCATTTCCAGCTACACCTGTATGGCTTGGCACCCAAGTAAGAATTACTCTATTGTCGATTGCCAAGGTTTTCAAGGTATTGTGACAGTCCCACAATATCTTCGACGTATAGCTGTGGCTTGCTAAGGCCAAAAGGGCCGCTCGACTGTCCGTGTTCACATAGATGGTCTTTTTGTTATATTTCCTGTCTATGCATGTTCTGCCGCATTCGATTAGTGCAGCTATTTGTGCTTGAAATACGGTCGTCATTTTGCCAAGGCAAACACTTATGGTTTGCCTGGGTCTGACGCCGTAAACGCCTGCTCCTGTACCCGTTAGGGTCTTTGACCCGTCAGTGTACCAGGTGATACTGTTCAACATGCGTTGAGGTTCCCCTGGGCCCATTCGGATCTGCCACTCAAGTAGACACGATATGGTATCTCAGTTTCCACGACCTTGGACATTCTGTCAGGTGGCATTTCGATGATGTCGCACCTCATGTTGTCGTGTATTTTAGTATGTTTCATAGCATGGTGCTTGCACCAGTTGCCATTGCACTGCTTGTTACAGGATGGTCACCCTGTTGCTTTTGCATCAAGAAGCCTGACTCCAACTGAACAAAAGTATGCTCGAGAAGAGAACTTTGGCTACTTTTGAATGAATGAGTTGATCAATATCTGTGTGCATTAAACTCATTGGCTAAAGAATGCGACTTCAAACATGTAACTGCATCCGAGAATAGGGATGCGTATATACGAGACTCTTTTATAAGAGGGCTAAGTGATCCGAAAATTCGACAAAGACTTTTGGAGAATACAACTCTTACTCTTGATCAAGCTTATTCTCAGGCAAGAGCGTTAGAAATGGCAGTTCTTCAGTCGAATTCATTCACTTCTGGCACGTCACCTATAAACTTGAATGTGATATACGAAGATGGTCTTCCTGAAAACGCTATCGAACCTCAACCTCAAGTTAATTCGCTGGCTTCAACTAGTAAGTGTTATTTTTGCGGAAGGTCTCAACATCCTCGTAATATTTGTCCCGCACGTGAAGCACTTTGCAGAAATTGTAACAAAAAGGGGCACTTCCGTAATGTCTGTCGCTCGTCTAAAAAAAAAATAACGGCTAGCAGTTTACCTGTTGAAGAAGAAACATTGACAAATACTTTGAAGAATTATTACTTAGCCGCTACAGGGCCTACTTGCTTAGATAAGACCTTAATTGATATAACTATCAATTCTCAACCTGCAACAGCCTTGGTCGACAGTGGCTCTTCTCTTAGTATTTTGAATAAATCATTTGCCAAAGCTTTGAAAATAGATTTAATCCCTGAATATGGAAACATTCTGATGGCATCTAGTTCTTTGACATGCCAAATACGCAACAGCTGTGAAGTTGACCTAAATATGTTTGGGAATATCTACAGGAATATTAAAATGTCAATATTACCAAAAGCGTGTGCCGACATCATCATTGGACATGATATTTTGAAGCAACATGAAGCTCTATATATAAATTTTGGAGGATCTAGACCGACTCTTACTATTTGTAACCTAGCGGCTGCTGAAGTACCAGTTTCATCACTGTTTAGGCACTTATCGCCTGATATGAAACCTATAGCGATAAAACCCCGTAGATTTTCAAATCAAGATCGTGATTTTATCGAAAATGAATCCCAACGAATGATATATGAAGGTATTATAGAGCGGAGCAACTCACCTTGGCGGGCGCAAGTGGTTGTCGTATCCGGAGAGAATAAAGAGAAGAGAATGTGCATTGACTATTCACAAACAATAAATAAATTCACTTTATTAGATGCATATCCTCAACCAAGAATCGAGGAATTAGTGAATAAAGTAGCTCAATATACGGTGTTTAGTACTATCGACTTACAATCAGCCTACCATCAAATTCCTATACAGAACAGTGACAAAATTTATACTGCGTTTCTGAATTTCAAAGAGCTATCGACAGGATAATCGAAACTGAAAAGTTACATGGCACTTATTCCTATCTTGATGACGTAACCATTTGTGGAATGGATCAAGCAGATCACGATCGAAATTTAGAACATTTTCTTCAGGTTGCAAAACAATATAAACTAACCTTAAATACTAAAAAAAGCAAATTCTCAATAACGCGCATCAAACTACTGGGATATGTTATTGAAAACAACACTATTCGACCTGATCCGTCTCGACTAGAAGATCTTCTGCATTATCCTCTCCCTGCTAACCTGAATGCCATGAAACGAGTACTTGGGATGTTTGCGCATTATTCGAAATGGGTGCCACGATTTTCAGAACGGATTGCACCATTGGCTCACTGCATGACGTTTCCATTGAACGACAAAGCTAAAGAGGCATTTGAAGATCTTAAGATGAATCATTGGAATTTGTAGTAGAAACTGATGCATCCGAAAATGCAATGGCTGCGACTCTTTCGCAACAAGGACGCCCAGTAGCATTTTTCTCCCGAACTTTGTCTCCGTCGGAAAGAAATCACTCTGCCATCGAGAAGGAAGTTTATGCAATAATTGAATCACTAAGGAAATGGCGACATTTCTTACTGAATAGACAATTTAAGTTGATTACTGATCAACAATCAATTTCGTTTATGTTCAATCAAAAACGAGAATATTCTGCGATGGAGAGTAGAATTATCTGAATATAAGTATGACATAATATATAGACCTGGCAAATTTAATTCTGTGGCAGACGCATTCACTGTAATCTAGCAACTAACGGACAAAAATTAGAACAATTACACACTACTCTCTGTCATCCTGGAGTTACTCATTTATATCATTATGTTAGAAGTAAAAAATTGGCATTTTCAATAGATGAAATAAGAAGAATAACACATATGTGTCCGATATGCTGCGAATTGAAACCACGATTCGTCAAGTTTTCAGGAAAATTGATAAAAGCGACTGCACCATTTGAGAGGCTTAATATCGATTTTAAGGGACCTCTACCTTCCACATCGCAGAATCGATATTTATTAGTGATCATTGACGAATATTCACGATTTTCTTTTGTCTTCCCATGTTCTGATGTGTCAGCAGCGACGGTAATACAGAATTTACATAATCTTTTTACTGTATTCGGAATACCATCCTACATCCATTCTGATAGATGCTCCTCTTTTATATCTGATGAAGTTAAAAGATACTTAGATACGTTTAACGTGGCGACCAGTCGCACTGCACCTTATAACCCACAAGGAAATGGCCAAGTAGAAATATATAATGGTACAATCTGGAAGACTATTATGTTGGCACTCAAGTCCCGTATACTAAAGACCTCTCAATGGGAAATTGTTCTTCAAGATGCCCTTCATTGTGTCCGGTCACTTCTTTGTACTGCCATTAATAAAACTACACATGAACGCATGTTTCAACATCCCCGGAGGTCACCGAATGGCGAGTCGATCCCTTCATGGTTGTTGACTCCCGGAAAAGTACTTATGCGTCGTCAAGTGAGGTTATTTAAATACGAACCACTCGTCGACGAAGTAGATCTATTAGAAGCAAACTCTAATCATGCCCTTGTCCGTCTTAAGAATGGCCGAGAACTGACAGTATCTCTGAAACACTTAGCTTCTTGTGGCGAAGGAAAAGAAGTGCCAACAGTTACGGATAGCGGTCAAACTGAAGCAGATTCTCAAACACAAGGTGGCACCAATTACCCAGAATCTACTACCAATGATATAATACAGTCTCTGAATAACCTCCAACTCTTCTGAAATACCGCAACAACCTACAAATTTTAAAACGACTAGCACTGAAGTCCCAGTAATTGAGCTGGGAAAATATAATAGAGAACGACGTATTCCAAGTCATTTACAAGATTTCGTCATTAATACTGAGAGGGGGAAGTAGTATATTTGATAAGCTGGTTATTTACAGTTTAGCGTTTTTAACGGTTCTTGTGAACACATACTTAGTTAAAAAATTGACTGTCTCGACCCTTACTTCGTGGAATATGCTCATATTAGTGTTTTTAAATGAAACCAATGGGTCAATTAGATTTTTACGTGGCCATCCGTCATGAGCATATTACTTCAACTTAATGCAAATAGGATCCTTGGATTGTTCTAATTTGATTTCTTCTAAAAAGTAGCGCTTAACCTCGAAAGAAGTAGTGATTAGATTGACATAGGTATTCGTTTCAAGTGCTAATTCGTTGTCTTCTGGCAACCTCTCCTTACCAAAATTTCTAGACAAGGCGTCCGCTAGTACCATGTCCTTGCCCGGTACGTAGTATATTTCATAATCGTATCTCATAAGCCTCGACCGAAATCTTTGTAGACGTGGGGTGAGCTCATCTATAGGTTTGCTCTGAAGCACTTGAACTAAAGGTTTATGATCAGTTTCGATTACAACTTTGATCCCCGTTATATATTCAGAAAACTTATCGCACGCCCATGTCAGGGCTAAGCTTTCGCGTTCTATTTGCGCAAAACGTTGTACGATACGAGATAGTAATCTGGATGCATAAGAAATTACTCTTTTATCCCCATTGCCATTTTCTTGCATTAAAGAAGCTCCCAACCCGAAGGAAGAGGCGTCTGCTGAAATAATAACGTTTTTAGAAGTATCAAAATAATCTAAACAAGGGCTTTCTTGTAATAATTTTTTTATTTTATTGAAACTTTCTTCTTGGGAAATGCCCCAGGTAAAGCAACTATTTTTTTTTACTAAAACTATTGGGCTTACCCAAGAGGTTGGGTAATCAACAGATTGAATAATATCAAGCTTTTCTAAACGATCTAGTTCCTCCTTTAAAGGTTTAAATAAGGGTATAGGGAAAACCCCAGGAACAGATTGAACAAAGGATGGGATTTCGGTATTAACTTGAATATTCGTCTCATGTTTAAAAGTGCCTATGCTATCAAATATGTTTGGAAAACTTTTTTCTATCTCCGCGGAATTTAGTTTGATTGTATTTAAATATATGCTACTATCCTTACCAAACTGAAGAATGTTTAGCTTAATGATAGAGGAACGACCTAATATCGGTTTACACAACTCGTAAATTTCAGAGTCACATTGATTATTTTTACTTGGCATGCAATATACCTAAAACATTTAAATTTTCGCCAGATGGGCCTGTTACCTTTTTATTGGTATATATTAGAGATTGGATTATGTCCTCATTTAAAACATTGGCTGGTATACACGTTATATCAGCCCCTGTGTCTATCATAAATTCTAGGTGTTATTTCTATAATTTCTAAGGATATAATCCACTCTTTAACCGTAATTTTATTTACATGAATTGTACCTAAAAAATGTTCATCAGTTGAAAACCTCCTGAAATTGTTAGTGTTTTACCCCGTACAGTTTTCTACATTATCTTGAAAATTTTCACTTAATTGGATAGATCTCACCTGATTGCTACGGCATACCGTTGCCCAATGCCCTAATTTTTGGCACAATCTGCAAGTTGATTTGAATGCAGGGCACTGTATCCTGGGATGTGGTCTTAATCCGCAAAACTGGCACTTTTTCTCAAATCTTCGCCTTTTCCTCCTTTCTTCGTATAAAAATTACACTTGGCAACCGCGCCTTGTTTTGATTCAATGTTTATGTTCTCCACCTGCGATGTTATGGCTGCTATCTCGCTTTCCGCTCTGCGTCCCGCTGCTACATTGTAGATGTCTTTACTCTGCTTGCTCTGCCTCTGTTACGCATTCGCTGAGTGTTAAATTGGGTTTTAACTGCAGTTTTTCGCTTGTACTTTTATCTATAATTCCTACTACAATCCTATCTCGAATTAATTCTTCTTTTAGAGTTTTGTACTCACAAAGCTCTGCTAGCATGTGAAGATTAGTAATATACGTTTTTTGTAGCCTCACCTGGTTGTTGAACCCGTGTGTTAAATTTGTATCTCTCGAAAATAATATTTCGACGGGGAATGAAATGACTTTCAAAGGCTGCTATGGTTTCAGCAAATGCAATTGGGACTGTGGGAAATTGAATCATGATATCTTCTGCTTCTTCACCTAGTATATACAGGAATATATTTATTTTCTCGTCGTCTGTTTCTGTGTTTTGTGCTGAGACAGACATGAACCGCTCAAAGCGTTTTCGCCACTGGGGCCACCCTTAGGGTACTGTAAAATCGAAATTATCGGGCGGAGACACTGGCACAGAAAGAGATTGAGCCATTATTAAGGTTAGTTGTTGCGTAGAAACCAATGGAGTTGGGTCGTAGTCGGGCATTTTTACTGACTAAGCACTGAATTACACACGCGAAACACGTAAATTTTTACACTTTTTATTCTCGTGTGTCCCACCGCTGCCACCATGTATTGTTGTGGGTTAAAATCATACACGAGTATTAGATGGACTGCTGGTATATTTAAGTAATTAAATATTAACAATAACTTCGTAATGATATACCGACCCGGCTTCCAAGCTCACACTGTCACAAACTGTCACTTGCAAACCGGTGCAGTGTAGTACTGGGTAATAGCAACGTTGCCAGACATAACAATATAATGATGCTGACATAACAGTAATAACTGATTGTTGTTCGTATTGTATTGAGAATATACGGCTTATGTAAATTTATTTTTCTGTCAAATAAATCCATTTGTCCCGAAATTTTGTTTGTTAATTTACCTTATCCCAATTCAGGTAATAAAAAATAGTGTAACTGAGGCCGAATTCACCACCTGAGGAGAGTCCCAAGGCCGGTTGATCTCAGATTAGTGACAATGGCAATCAAAGTTATATCGTATTATTTGATGCTTACTCCAACTGGTTGGAATTGTTAGTAATTTTTGTGACAAAAGTGCTTTCAGTGTTCTTAAAGTATTAAAAAAGGTATTTGCTAAGTTTGGTCCACCGGACTTGTTAGTTTGCGATAATATACCTTTTAATAGCCACCGATTCAGACAATTTGACTGGAATTCATTTAGAAGTCCAACTTATCCTCGTTCCAATGGTCTGGCGGAAAAATCTATTGGTATATCCAAAAAGCTTTTAAAAATATCTTTAGAGGGAGGAGAAGATCTTGAATCAGCCCTTTTAAATTATAGTAATGCTCCACTTAAAAATATGGGCTATTCCCCGTCCCAACTATTAAATAGTCGGATGACAAAAACTAAACTTCCAGTTGCCATGTCTCTTTTACATCCCCAATTATGTAGGAATGTTGTAACTAAAATAAAAAAGAAACGTAGTGTGAATCAGAAATATTTTAATAGAACTTCTAAAGTCTTAAAACCACTGAAAACTGATAGTGATGTGACCATATATTTAACCATCTTAATAAGACATGGGTGCCTGCGAAAATTGTAAGTCGACATGACAAACCAAGATCTTATAATGTTAAAGATTCAAGTGGCAATGTTATCAGAAGAAATCGAGTGTATTTAAATCCAAGGTTAAATACACCACAAAACTTATTTAAAGTAGATACTGATGAGTCTGATTTGCAAGAAGTTAATACACCATCTTCAAATGTTCAAACTGTAGATCAAACTGATAACAATGCCTCTATATATGGATAATATAATTCTTCCATTTGCTAAACCTGAGACTACACCTGTATGTAGCCCTCAATGTAGTCGATCAGGACGTGTCATAAGAAAACCTAATAGGTTAAATCTTTGAGAGGAAGGATGTATAATATAGTAGGCTCTATTACTACTATAGTAGGTCATGATGAAGGGTGTCACAGTTTAGTCAGCTTGACAGCTGGCTAGTTTTTGTAATTAATAGTTTTTATGATCTTAAATAAAATACTTGAGTTAATTAATTCTTCTAGGATTAACTGCACAACCAAAGTATTTTACAATGTCAACTTTAAGCGTCCATGTCTCACACACAAATAAAGCTCCATACGTAACAGCGGAGTGTTCTTAACCGCGTCTGAACTTCTGAACTGTAAGGTTTCTATTAGCGAGAATTGGTTTCCATTTGCTGAATGCCCTACGTGCCACTTCAATCGCCGCTTTACCTCTTCGTCGCATGTTATGTCATTGTTCAGCCAGCCACCTAAATATTTGATTTGTGATACCAGTTCAATGTTGTGTCCGTTGATTGTAATCGGAATTGGTTCTATGTTTAGTCTACCTACAGTCATCCATTTCGTTTTCGTGATGTTTATATTACAATTTATATTATACAATTATGGGTAAGATTGCAACCCCTATTCTGTTATAATGACATAACTTATCTCTATTGTTAATGGTCAATTTAGCATTTTCACAGAGAAGTCTTCATCATGTTCTACTTATACAATAATCATTAAATGATAGGATAAAAAAAGAGCAACTAATTAGTGATAGGCCCAACTGAATTTGACTATAGTATTTATGCCTATTTAATTATAAAAACTCTACACGCTCACAATTTCAAGTATAACCTACAATTAACAATAACAATGTACATATGTCAAGTTTGAACTTTCACCACTCTAGCGCTGGCATCTAATTTTGAATTCCAAGATTGGTTTATTCAAGAAAAAAAATCATACGAGGTAAATCAACTCAATACTATAAAAATAGCTTTACAGAAATATTAGATTCGTGCCAAAAGGCATAACAATGTTTGCTCCTATTATGATGATGGCATTGGGTCAACCAACATCACTATGACGGGAAGTGATAGAAACCGAATGTCTTATTTGGAAAGGCCAGTGAAATGACCAAAGTTTTCAAAGATCGGAAGGAAACGGAATCATCATCAATTCCGTCATTATAGATTAAATAAAAAAAAATTTCTACATTTTGTATTTCTCAATTTCATTTTAAACCTGAAGTTTACAGAATATCAAAGCCATTTTATACCCAGAAAAGGTTTTATTTGTGTCCATACTGGGATATATACTGGACATTCCAAAGACAACGACAAAGACTTTCCAATTACGTCCATATGAATGACTTGAAGACATGTTTAAGACATCTCGTTTTGTAACAATGGACGTCTCAAAGACGTCTTTAAGATTTTACTGGACGTCCTGAAGATGGCCTGAACATCTTGGGATGGATGTAACGTCTTTAAGATGTATTTGTGCTGTCTAGGTTACGCATCCATGAAGCCAAGTCCTTCGATGAAGGACTCAATTTTCTTTAGTGGATGCCTGTTTGTGTCCCAAAGGCCATAACAGGGACTCCGAACATTCGCCTGGATACTCTAGGAGAACATGCACCGACGTTTCTTCATCCATGGCGCAACTACATAGGAGACTTTCCTCTAAACCTAGGTTATGGAGGTGTTTCCTCATACATTAGTGCCCTGTTAGGTGTTCTGATATCTTTATTAACCTACTCCTTTGTATTTCTATAGTTGCCCTAGCATGTCCATCAGATCAACCCCCCAATTGGAGCTTGGACTTCCTTAGACCCTGCAGAGCACTCTAGTGAGCGAGGTGCTGGTTTTCCACCCAGTTTTTTGTCTCCTTGCTGATTGCTTGTTTTGAAAGGCTAAAGGTCGGGCCCGGGCTGCACCTTCCACAACCAGTGCGTCCGCCCTTTCATTGTCTTCAAAACCAGAGTGGATCGGAATCCATTCTAGCCATATTACGTTCTGGCTTACTAAGTCAGCAAGACGTTCTCGACATTCAGCAGCAGGCCCTGAGTTGATGGTATATCGACTCAGGTCCATGATTGCCGCCTGACAATGGAACACAAACTTGTGTCTTTGGGATCCTGGAGTGAATTTCAGCCCTCGCCTCATGGCTGGAGCATGAACCAATTGTGTACCAGACGATCCCATGATGTTGTGGATTCCCCTCTCTTTCTCAGAATTTAGGTTACGAAGGAGTACCTGCTCAGGCAAACATCAGCCGATCGAGCCAATACTGGGACATCTCCTAGAAGTCTGAGCTATTTGACGTGCCTGCACCCTTCATCGCTTTGCACATATCCCAAACTTTTTAAGCGTAGGAGTACCTTCCCGGCCTCAGCTTCGATCACATGGTGAAGAGGCGGAAGTTCAATTATCACCTCCAACGCTGTAGTGGGTGTAGTCTTCATGTAGACAGTTGCCCCAAAACTGACCACCCTTTGGAGGCGTGCCAGCTGCGTTCTAGTCGTGGCCAAAGTTACTCTCAGGCACCAGACCAGAGCCGCGTATGTGAGCATAGGCTGCATGATCAATTTGTAAAACCACGAGATAGTATTAGGGGTTAGTCCCCATTTCGGACCAATGGCTCTCCTACAGACTCGGTACGTGTTAGTCACCTTGACTAGCGACTATCAAGATGTGCCTTCCATGTCAGCGTCTTATCCAGGATCATTTCCAGATATGTCACTTATCCAACCACTGGAAGTGGCACTCCACCAAGGTGCAGATCCTCAGGTCTTATACCTCTCTTCTTGGTGAGAGCAACTACCTTAGCTTTGGCAGGATTCACTGCAAGTCCGTAAGGACATTGACCGAACTAATTCAAATCTTGGCTATTGATTAATTTACCTCCTAATGGCGGATTGGCGGAACTTATAGGCCGTTTGTCGCCACTGTCTATATAAAGCCACTTTCCTAAGAACGAGCTGTATATAATAAAATATATATTATTTTCCAATAAGCACGTTATCTACAAAAATAATTCAGTGATGTGGTGGACAATTGAAATATATATAAATTGAAAGTGAATTTTTTTATTCATATTTTATGTAGTACATTCTCATTACGTTTCTTTCAAAAACGATTCTAACCAGTCGTGGTTGTATTACTAGTACCTGAAAACGCAATAAAATATCACATAACATTAAATTCAAATTATTTTGTGCAAAATTATTATAAAAATGTATGTAAACAAAGTTTACAACTCAATAAAATTTAATAAGAAGAGATACTCAACAAAGGCAACTGTTTCGAACAAGAAGAAAAATAAATGACGCTAAGCTGAAGAACTATAAAATGACAGATAGAATTTTTGATTAGTATTATTACTTTTCCGACCAACCTTTCTATATGCGTGAAAAGTATTGGTTTACTCCAAAAAAAGTTGGAATTTTGAAATTTTTTTTGAGTTATTTTCACGTTTTCCATCAACAATAACACGAAAAAACGGTTTTTTGAAAAAAAATCCTGTGTGTATGTCGTCGTTGTCGTCGGCTACTTTTCCTTACATGTCTTGTTAGCACGATACAGCCTTCGGAGTGCAATTATTCAACAATTTTATGATTGAATATTGTTAAGGACATGTCACAGATGAACCCTATTGATTTTCAGTTCACCAGAGCCAGTACAACGGGTGTTATGGTACTTGAAGTACGACATTTTGTCATTTTTTGATAAATTTCAGTTTGTTAGCACGATACAGCCTATACAGCCTCCGGAGTTCAACAAGTCACCAATTTTATGATTGAATATTATTCAGGACATCTCACTGATGAAACCTATTGATTTTCAGCTCACCAGAGCCAACACAACAAGTGATACAGTACTTTAAGTAGGATATTTTTGTCATTTTTGGAGAAGTTTCAGTTTGTTAGCACGATACAGCCTCCGGAGTATCTACAAGTGACCAATTTTATGATTGGATATTATTCAGAGCGTCTCAAAGATGAACCCTATTGATATTAAGCTAACTAAAGCCAGTACAACTGGTGGTAAGGTACTTGAAGTACCAAATTTTTGTCATTTTTGGAGAATTTTCAGTTTATTAGCACGATACAGCCTCCAGATAGTATATGATTGATCAATTTCATGATTGAATATTGTTCAAGCTTTCTCACAGATGTACCCTATTGATTTTCAGTTGACTAGAGCGAGTACAGCGGGTCCTTTAAACCCAGATATACTACATTTTTGGTTATTTTTGGAGAAATTTTGGTTTGTTAGCACGATACATCCCCCCAAGTGTATACAAGTAACAATTTTATGATAGAATATTGTTCAGGGCCACAGATGCGGAAAAATTAGTTTTAATGTTTAAAACTGTTTATTTATAATTATCGGTTAACCTACTTCCGCGATTGCAGCCAACTATTTTGTGATGTTGACCTCCCACAGCGGCGTGTATCTGTGTTGGTCTGGAGCCACCAGCAGCTGGTGGTTGGCTACCAGGAACAGGTGCATCATCACTTGGTCTACATTCAATCTCCATCTAAAAAAAAGAGGATCACGATAAGTAAATTCAAACAATTTATCTCCTGCTTGTTATTTATATAATTAAATAATTGTAAAACTTTAAGTACACTAAAAAATATAACAATGATATCTTTATCTCCATCTTAATATATAAAATAGATAAAAATTCTTCTCTTTATCTACATCTCAGTTCCAAGAATTATCTAGTGGATGACTATTTCAAGTGCCTTGTTTATAAAATAAAGAATGAAATTACATTGTATTTAGACCAATCCAACTTAAAAGGTACCAACGGTCTATTTGAGTTTATTGTTTCATTTTTTACTTGCGTCGTATTAAATTTTAAATTAATTATATTAGACAGGGCAACAGATTTGGTTATGAGATATCATTGATAAAAGGGCAAAACTATTACAAATATTAAAATTGAAATTTTATTCTTACCATAACTGCAGCTAATAGAATGAGAGCACATGTAACTGAAGCTATAATCTTCATTTTAGTTTTTAATGTGAATTAAGCTGCGTTTCCCCTAATTTATATTGGTTTTGAACACAGGAAAAATGTTGAACTAAATTGTATTCAATAATTTGACGGAAGTAATCGTCCAAATTATTTTATATTATGTAATATTTGTAACAATACTGTGTAGATCGGGTTGTTTAGTATAGTTTAATATAATATAATATAATAAATTATCAGTTGATGTACCCAGCACATGACTTCCCCTTATGTAACGAGGCAATTAGTTTTCACCCAACATTTTTTTTCTAATAGGTATTCTACTTGAAAAATAGTATAATAAAGTATAAGTGAATAAAGAGGTCTTTCAAACACGCGCGAATTTTTGAGCACGATGGCGCAGCCGCGCAGCCGGAGTGCTCGAAATAGAGCAAGTGTTTAAAAGACCAGTTATCCACGAATATTTTACGCTATTTTTTTTATTGGTGCACTTTGAAATCATAAAATATTATTATTATATAATTACTACAAAAAAATGAAAGTCCGTCCTCGATGCCCAGCCAAGTTTCATTTCATAAAAGTCCGCCCTCGATGCCCAGCCAAGATTCGTGAAAGTCCATCCTAAATAGTATTTATTTTTATTTGAAATTACGAGGTACTGCTGTCAGATCAATAATCAAAAAGTTGTCATTGATACTTACGTTTCTCGAGTTGTTGTTGTTAACATGATAACTTTAAAAAAATCCTAATGGCACAGGACCAATTGGACAGGCTTATGTCAGTAACATGTTTGCATAAAACCGAAAATAAAAAATTAGATACAAAAGTAATAGAATGTTTTGAGATGTACAAAAAACCAAAGTAACATTCTGGCATCAAATCAAAAACATAAAAATAAAAAAAATTTCTGGTCAATTTGTGAATTTTCTTAAATGAATGTTTTAATGTACGTTTTAGAGAAAAATGTTAAATACAAAAGTTGTAGAACGGGTTAAGGTCTATAAAAAATCTCAGTAACTTTTTTGCGTCAAATGAAAAACAAAGGAAATACGATTTTTGTTCAACTTTGACAGGCCGCCATTTTGTTTTTACTGGGCCGATTTGGCTCATTAACGAACTCGTCCAAGATTTTTGCCTAAGCGAGTTTGGTTTGGATCCGTCAAAAAATACGCCCTCTATCGTGCTTACAAATTCCGTTATTATTTGTGAATTTTCTTAAATAAATGTTTTAATGTACGTTTTAGAGAAAAATGTTAAATACAAAAGTTGTAGAACGTGTTAAGGTCTATGAAAAAGCTCAGTAACTTTTTTGCGTCAATTGAAAAACAAAGGAAATATGATTTTTTTTCAACTTTGACAGGCCGCCATTTTGTTTTTACTGGGCCGATTTGGCTCATTAACGAACTGGTCCAAGATTTTGGCCTAACCGATTTTTGTAGAGAGTTTGCTTTCGATCCGTCAAAAAATACGCCCTCTATCGTGCTTACAAATTCCGTTATAACACATACATATATATATATATATATATATATATATATATACTATATATATACTATATACTATATATATATATATATATATATATATATATATATATATATATATATATATATATATATATATATATATATATATATATATATAACTTTTAAATATTATGGGGTACAGCCAAAATGTATGGGTGGTTAAGAAAATTCGATTTTCACTATACCAAGCTTTCGATAATTTTATTATTATCTTTTTCAAGGTAGTAAATTGAATAAATTCTTGAAGGATATCAAAATTGATAACATTATTATGATTTCAGTTTCATATAATTAAAAAACACTGATATCAATTGCTGAGAACGTTGTCTGTAGTATCAAGGAATAAAAATTTTTTGAAATGATTGATCAGTCATAGTTTTTTTGACTTTTTTTGATAACAGTGACTGTTATCAAAAAAAGTCAAAAAAACTATGACTGATCAATCATTTCAAAAAATTTTTATTCCTTGATACTACAGACAACGTTCTCAGCAATTGATATCAGTGTTTTTTAATTATATGAAACTGAAATCATAATAATGTTATCAATTTTGATATCCTTCAAGAATTTATTCAATTTACTACCTTGAAAAAGATAATAATAAAATTATCGAAAGCTTGGTATAGTGAAAATCGAATTTTCTTAACCACCCATACATTTTGGCTGTACCCCATAATATTTAAAAGTTAGTTTTTCAACTATTCAGCCGTGACTACCCTTCTACTTATATATATATATATATATATATATATATATATATATATATATATATATGTTTGAAAGTTCGATTTAAACACGCTGAGGTGTGCTTTAAATAGGTAAAATGAGGCACCAATAAAAAAATATTTTTAAATATCTTCAATAACAAAAAGTACATAAAACTGAAGAAAAAAATTGATTCCTGGTATTAAAATACATGCGTTTATTTAAAATATTTCCGGGTTCCTTACACTCTATTTTATTACCAAATACTTTTCGAGATGCAGAGTGAATATTTATAGACATTAATGCAGAAAAATCGAGATGTGGTTGACAGAGGTATGTCTAAAAATGTCCAGTTACTATTTGTTTACATTTCTTCAAAAGATATCTTCTGAAATGAAAGCTTATAAATAAATTTGACCCTTTTACAATAAATGTGCATGATAGAAACTCTTCGATGCAAGCAGCTCCGCCAATCACATACTTGGATATAGATGCATATTTAGTTTTGACCCACAGTTTTTACAGCAAAGAGCAAATGAAGGCCTACAAAAGCTTAGATTCTTCTAAATATTTCGAATCTGGCTTTGTTTTAGAAGCAGGGACAGTCATACTGAATAATTTCTACATTTTAGTTGGAAAAGTAAGTTTTTTTAAATAGTTTTTATTATTATTTTTTACATTCACATCTTTAATGAATCATTATTTGTTAAATTACAGTTTTAAGCCCTGCTATAACCAAAAAAGAAAGTAATTTAATAGTAAATATTTGATATTAACAAAAAAAATTAAATACCCAGTATACTTGATGGGTCTTAATCACTGATTATGACTTGTAGAAATAAGAAAAACAATTTTCTCACAAATTAAAAATTTCATTACAAAGTATACCTATTTGTGAATAAGGTTACATATTTTTATTTAATTTTTAGGTACAACATTCTCTAAGAGGACCTGGAAAACCTCTTGACATTTGGTGTATTGTGACCGAAGTTGGAAGTGTTTGCACAGCACACTGCACATTAAGAGGTTTATGACATATTATGGACTCACACCATCAAGTATTGGAACTCAATTAATAAATACTCGGTACAGTTTTTTGTCTGGTATAAATATTGGTATAGTTTTTTCATAAATTGTAGTTAATACCTTGTATCTTGAAACTATTCAAAATAAATATCGTTTTAATAGTGTGTTTAGATTAATTTTCAAGTGGTATCAGAAGATTGAAACAATAGTTGATATCAATTAAAATATGTTTTATTTCCATAAATTTGGAGTACCATTCGATTTTCATTTATAGGATGTACATTAGATTTTCATGAAATATATAACAATTTAATTGTTAGATAAAAACGTTAGTTAAAAACAACATGGAATACTAACAAAAGTTGCTACTTGAGAAACCCTAAAATAAAATTAAGAAAAACAAAAGTTAATAATAAAAGTTGAGTTGAGTTGCTCAAATTTTAAACAGACCTCATCCATGGTTAGGTCTGTTTGAGACGCAGTTCCAGTCTCTAACTCGTCTTGGTCTCTAGTCTCCAAGAGAAAGTCTATATTTGTTTCGTCTTCATTATCCTGCTGAAAAAATTGTTTACATTAGTATGCTAATATTAAGAATAAATTACAAATTTTTTACTGTTGTAAATGAAATTAACTGTTTCTAAATAATTCCACTGTATAATGAGGAGGTAATAAAAATTCTAAGGTACTGACAATTGTTTCGATAACTGATTATCATTATCAGAATGACAGAAGTTAATGTGATGTCTACCGGATGTTTAAAAATTATGTTTGGTAGACCAAGAAGTGACCTTTCTTGTGACTTGCTTAATATATATATATATATATATATATATATATATATATGAATAGAAAAAAAGGATTGACTTGACATCCCAAATATTAAAGCTTTGATATTATTAGCCCTATGGGGATATCCTGTATATCTTTTCCCATTTAAGGTCAGTATAACTGTGCAATGATATAGAAAACCAGGAAAACTATATCTGCTGATCTTTACAATTATCACTTAAGAAGACAGTTTAATAGTGGAGCGCTCCCTAGATTCAGATGTTCATTGATGACTTAAAATTATGGGTCTCTTAAGTGTCTTCTAATTTCTAACTCTTCAAGGAAATCCAGTTTTTGTTTCTTTTCACAAATATGTAGTACTTCTAGTTCTGTATTAGGCGTTAATAAATGTTTGGTGTCAAGTAGATGTTTTGCATGATGTGATTTTTCTGTTTGTTTTAATCTGTATGCTTCCAAGTATTCACTGTACTGAATTTCAACAATACAGATGAAAACAAGTAGAAAAATGCATTACTCAAAATATCTACTTGACACCAAACATTCATTAACACCTATTACAGAGCTAGAAGTACTACATATTTGTGAAAATGAACAAGAACTGAATTTCTTTGAAGAGTTAGAAATTAGAAGACACTTAAGAGACCCACAATATGAAATCGTCAATGAACAGCTGAATCTAGGGAGTTCTCCACTATTAAACCGTCTTCTTAAGTAATAATTCTAAAGATCCGCAGATATAGCTTTCCATGGTTTCCTATATTATTGCACAGTTATACTTATCTTAAAAGGGAAAAAGATATCCAGGATATCCCCATAGGGCTAATACCTAATAAAGGTTTAATATTTGTAATGTCAATTCTTTTTTCTATTCATATATATGAAGCCAGTCACGAGATAGTTAATTTCTTGGTCTAGCCAAACATAATTATTAAACCTCAGATAGACATCACATTAAATGTAACTTCTGTTATTCTGACGATAATAATCATTTACTGAAACAAATTTTTATTATTTCCTCATTATACAGTGGAATAATTTAGAAACAGTTCCACAAAGTAAGAGTTGAAACCGTAAACTCAATTATATTTTTTGTTTTTATTTCTACTCTTCATATTAAATTGCAAAATCTAATGGTGTCTTTTTACCTCTTACCTCACTATCTTGAAGTCTTCTTTTGTACAATCTCTCTAATCTTTCCACATCGTCAGCTTTTCTTTGAACTTTTTGGGATTTGTGTCCCATATTTTGAGATGGAACCTAGTCGCGATGATTTTGGTCCTCTGAAGCAGCAGGTTTGCCTAAAGTTACTAGAAAAATAACCTCACATCATCCCTGTTGAAATGACTTCCACAATCAACTACAATAGACGTATATGGCATTTTCTATTAAAAACAACACTTATAAAGTCAATAAAATAAAAAAATAACTATAGTTTAGTCAAAAAACTATCAGGCAATGTACTTTAAATACGTTTAAATCCTACAGTCTCTTACGAGGTTATAACTTTGCTTGCCCCCGGACGCCATTTTGAATTTATTTTGACAGGTCATTGGAATGCCCTTTAATACTACAATATTAAACCAACATCCTCATTACAAAAAGCTTACAATGAAAGAAATGATACATATAAGAGAAAAATGCAGTCAACGATAAACAGGATATCAAAAGTCTAAGCCAAATATACTATAAATTATTATGATGATAATTGTATATTGTAGGACTTTGTTTCTAAGGCAGGTATTTTTCATTTTATTACTTGTGCAATTATTTTATCAGTATTAGTTTTTGTCATATCTGTGTGTATATTTGATTTTATTCATAGTTCAATTTATTAATATCATGTATTTAAGATTTTTGAAAATGCTCCAAACTTGGGAGCGCAACGTAAAATAAAAATATAAATTGATGTATAATTTATTGTTAACCGGATGCCCAAGAAAAACGAATGATATATATATATATATATATATATATATATATATATATATATATATATATATATATATTATAACGTTGTTTTGTGCAAGTTTTTTTTTTTATCTTTTTTTTGATGTTGTGTTTGCCCTGCCAACTCAGACTGTAATACAGCTTTTCCGGCGGCTAGGATCGTGGGTAATAGAAGGCGCCAGATCCCAAAATTGGAACCAAGAAAACTAGATAATCGAAATATACAGATATACATATATTAATAATTCGAATTAACAATACGAGTCTATATAAAAATATATACAATTTTCATAAATGACCGAATCTATATAAAACTACTTTATCCTCAAACAAGATTAATTACTTATTAAAGATAATAAGGCGATACAAGCAAAACCTGATAGTAAAATAAACCTGACCCCAAAGTGATATTAACTAAAATACAATACTTATTTCCTGTAAGGAAGTGATCTAAGCAAAAAAATGGACGCTACCCAACCAAGATTATTCCAAGTAAATAATCAATAAAGCTGCTCTAAACCAATAACCATAGTTATCACTAAGTAATGAGCCAATCACCTATTTGTGCAAATATTGAATAATATTAATTATTTAAGTATTAATGATCAAAACCAGAGAGGACTGAAAAAAAAAATCTTCAATTATACATTTAATGATCGTACGTTCATTAAAAGGTAGTTGAAGTAACAAGTACAAAGTTTTGATTTACTTTTAAGTAACTAGGTTGGAGTACTTATAATTAATCAGAAATAATCAACAAATGAAATCAGACACAAGATGATCTGATTCTTAAGCGTATATCACTAGTTGGGTGAAGATAACTTTTATGGCTCGGTGAAACCTATTGAGTAAGTAACATTACTTAAGGTCAAGAATAATTGCATACTTAATGAAACTGAAATTAATTTTGATGGTCTTACATCAGGTTATGCTCAATGATTTCAATTAACGAACTATCAATTTTCATTTTATCCCGAAATAAAAAAATAAAACCGATAATTTCAACAAATCAAACGAAAAAATTTTCACGTCAATGATACTTGGGTGAAATAAGTGGTATCTGAATGAAGAAAATTTTAAAATAAAAAATATTTCATTCTGGGAATACGAATACTGATTTACCACTGCTCCAACAATTGGTACTTAGAATTTCAAACAAGAAATAAGTAGACAATCTTACCATATGATGCTGAAATTAAGGTAAAAGTATAGAATTAAATAAACAGCTGTCCCCTATAAAAACAAGTGGTCATAATACTTAAAGTCTAAAGTGATCAGTACTTCGAATTAAACAAATCAGCAAGCAAGAAACCTCACTTAATTTCAGTATTTACAAATTTAGGCATCTACAAAATAATTTCTACTTATTAAGTCCTACCAAACAATTTGAGACTATTTTCAATAAAAGTAGTTACGAAGATTATACTATATTACAAAAACCGGCATTACGCCGAAATTACTTAAAATTACTGGTTATAGTCAGAAAAGACACTTTATACATCAAATATGAAAATATTATTTACATCTATGAAGATTCTAGAAGGTTGGTTTGACAACAAAATTTATAATTAAGTTGATCTTCCTATATAAAAGTTCACTGTAAAGTGTTAACTTTGAAAGACACTTAAAACCATTTACTAGCGTGAAGATAAAAAATTGAATGGACTCTGCTAATGCTGATAAGGAATTTAATGAAAAAGTGAAGAGAATTACTTAACTTTGTATTACAGTACTCCTAGCAAGAACAGCATTACATCATAGGATAATTAAATATCCCAAATCCCGGTAGATACGGCTCCAACGCTAAATCCAAGTTGTACTGTAAGGTGGAAAATAGGACTTACTGGAACATCCAAACGATTCCCGATTCCGTATGAGGATAGATTGACTTCCTTACCATATTAGTATATTTACAATTTGTTTGGAAAATCAATATCTGCGGCTTAAGAACTCGTAGCATTCCATTTTTTTTAACCATAAAAGTAAGACTCCAAAAGAAGCTCACAAAAACTCTGAGCCCAGAACCAAAAAACTTGTCTTCGACTTTCATGTGAATTCTATCCGGAGACCCGTTACTATCAAAGATATATTCACATTCACGGTCGAAAAGCAACTCCCTCCGGCGAACACCAGTTATAACAATCCTAATCGAATTTATGTATATTGTAAATACGAGGGGCGGTAGACAACTATGTAAACCGAAATATCAAAAAATTTATAATTAAGTTTTATCTTGGAGTTGATTTGAGAATAAATTTACCTCAGCTATATTAAACATAATAATATGAACTACCATTATTAACAAAAAAAAAATGTAACAATCGTGAAAATGATTGTTACAATATCTTCCCACTTGGGATTTTCTTATGTTTACTTCACAAAGATAAAAGTCAACCAACATTCGGAAAAATCTTCATCTAGTACAATATTACCATAATAAACTGCTACAAAAAAATTCGCAATAAAATAATAAGGTAACAATATATGTTTATTATTGCTTACCTAACAACAAAACTTAAGACTAGCGAGATTAACTGGTATCTTACTCATCATTAGAATCTGCATGTAGACTAGCTTTTAAATCTTTAATGTGAAAGCGACCAAGAGGTTTTCCTTCGTCGTCCAGAAGTTCATATATAATAGGTGAAATCTTTTTAGATATTTTGCATTTAATATACTTCTTGGCCAATTTACTCGAAAAATAATTTGCAGCATCTGACAAAACAAAGTTTCTTTTATAAACCACGTCACCCTCATTGAATTCAACAGCACGTTTCCTTAAATCATAATATTTTTTATTACGATCATATGAAGCTTTCATATTTTTATGAACATCTCTATATATATCAGGTAATTTTGAAAGTTCACCAACCAACTCATTCCTGTCAGCAAACTTATAAGGTGATAATTGTTTACTAGAAAGTAAGCCATAATATTCTCCCGATAGGGGTAAAATTCTACCGAATACTAGAAATGCTGGTGAAAAGTTAGTTACCTCGTGAGTGGCACTATTTATTGCATTGCAAATCTGGTGAACATTCTCATCCCAGTTACGTTGATTTTTATTGTCCTTAATGTATGATCTTATTGCAGTCGAAATTACCCGATTACTTCGTTCAACGTTATTGCACTGCGGATGATACCTTGCATTAAACCAAATATTTGAGATTTTATATTTATTTATAAGTGCTTTAAATTCCTTTGATTTAAACTGAGAACCGTTATCAGCTATAATAATACTTGGTGTGCCAAAATAGGTTATTACAATTTGCTCTAGAAATTTACAGATTTCAGAAGCTAAAGCTCTTTTCATTTTATGAATAAAAGTGAATTTGGTAAACCAGTCTACCACTACCAATAAATAACAAAAACCTGATTTTGAACGCGGAAATGGACCTTGTATATCCATAGATATTAGTTGGAATGGTAGTGAAATATTCTTAGGGGCACCCATTAACCCTGCTCTACCTAACTGAGATGCCTTTTGTTCGTGACAAATTTGACAGTTAGCTATATACTTCTTAATATCATGGCGCATGCCCGGCCACCAATATTGCTCTAGTATTTTATTGTACGTTTTTTTAAACCCAAAATGTGCCGCCAATGGAATATCATGACATTCATTTAATATGCTATTTCGATTAGATTTAGGTATGACAATTTTCCAAGGTTTCTGATTTATTAATATATTGTGTTTCGGCTCTACATGTTTTAAAATTAAATCATTCTCAATACAAAAAGTGGGATAATTACCAGGGGAGCTGTTGATATTATTATACAATTTTGTATACCATCTATCTGTTCTATCAATGTTCTCAATGGATATTTCATTAACTAAGGGGTCTGGCGGTGATCTACTAAGAAAATCCGCCACTATATTACATTTACCGGGTCGGAAAATCAAGTCATAATCGAATTGTGATAAAAATATTGACCATCTACAAAGTTTTCCAGTAGGATTTTCTAAACGTTTCAGCCAAAGTAAACTATGATGGTCAGTTATTATTTTAAATTTTGTACCTTCAACGTAACAACGAAACTTCTGGACTGCATGTACAATTGCTAAACATTCCTTAGTAGTCACATCATAATTTCTCTCAGCTTTATTTAAAACCCTAGAAGCATAGGCTACAACATACTCATCTTCTCCTTCACCTTGCGTAATCACTGCACCAAGAGCGTATTGGCTTGCATCAGTTTGGATGGTGAATGTCTTTGAAAAATCCGGGCTTCTTAACACAGGCGTGCTTACAAGACATTTTTTAATATTCTCAAACGCTTCATTGGCCTCTGCATTCCACGTGATGTTTTGGTATTTTTGTCGGCCTTTCATGATTGAATTAAGGGGTATTATCAAATCTGAATATGATTTAATAAAACGTGAATACCATCCTGCCATTCCTAAAAAACTTTTTAATTGACGAACCGTTTTCGGTTTCTTGTAATTACAGATGGCCTCTACCTTTTCAGGATTGGTGTGTAACCCATTTTTATCTACAATAAACCCAAGAAAAGCCAGACTTGGTTTACAAAACACAGACTTTTTAGCGTTTATGGTTAAACCTGCAAACTTTAATGTTTCATATACTTTAGTCAAGGTTTCGATATGACTTTCAAAAGAATTATTACATACAACCAGGTCATCTAAATATACAAAAATGTTATTTTCTATTGAAGGGGGGAAGAGTCTGTCCATCAGTTTCTGCATAGTTTGACTAGCATTCATTAAACCAAATGGCATGCGTACAAATTCAAAATGACCTAGTCCTACTACTGAGAATGCGGTATATTTGCAACTATTTTCAGAAAGTTTAATCTGCCAATAAGCATGTTTAAGATCAATGGATGTTAAGAATTTTGCATCTTTAACTTTATCAAGTATTCGTCTCAAATAAGGTAATGGATAAGGCTGTGGAACAGATATACTATTAAGAGGTCTACCATCATAACAGGCACGATATTCTCCTGAATCTTTTTTTACAAGTAAAACATTAGCAGAATAAGGAGAGGTAGAAGGCCTAATCACACCTAGCTTTAACATACGATCGATTTCTTTAGTTAAGTGCTCTTGCATATAAGGTGATAATAAAAATGGTCTCTTTCTAAAAGGTTCATTCGAAGTGACTTCAATTTTATGTTCCAATAGCTCAGTACAACCTAGAGTATCAGAGACTAATTCATTAAAATGTTCAACTACTCGATTTAATTGTATCTTCTGTTTACTTGTCAAATCCAGTTCGGTTTGAATCTTAACTTTTTTGAAGTGTTCTTTAACTATAATTTCATTTAAGTCGAGAGATGCAACATTATAAGTTCCCAATGAAAAATCTAGACTAACATTGAATAACTGACAAAAGTCTGCTCCCAGAATTAAGTTCTGTCTGATCCTGGGCACAATCAACACATTTAACTGTTCGGTTTTATTTTCTACTGTTATTGGCAGAACCACGCTTCCATGAACTGTTTGAGACTTTCCATCTGCCGTGGAAACGTTCATAATATCTGGACAATGAATTATTTTAAAATTCATTTTCAAAATTAACTCAAAACCTCCCTTCCCTAAAATTGTTTTCATAGCTCCAGTATCAAGCAAACTAGTTATTCGTTTATCATTAATGTATACATCTAAATAAGGTCTAGAATCTGAATTATTTTTACTTAGGTATAAAGGTGATATTTCATTATGCTTATAAAAATGTGAAACTGCATTTAACCAACCAGACCAGTTATCCTGCAAATAAAATTTATCGGTTTTTAATGTTGATTTTCGCCGACTTCGACCGATTGAAAAGCGGCGTTCTCTCCGTTTTTTGATTTACAAATATCACACTGGGGTTTTCTGACATTTTTAAGACCACAGCCAAAACAGAATACTCTCCTTCTTTGCTTACAATTGTAATAGTTGTGACCAACTTGTTCGCAATTCCAACATTTCAGGGATTGACTACGAACCGCCTCAATTTGGGTTCCTATTTCTGAATCTAACTTATTTACATTTTGAGAATATTGAGGTGAAGCAATCGGAATTGAAGAGATGGCATTATCAGGCAAGAAATTATTTGGCGCACAGTAACTATTTTTTGACAAAAAGGGACCCTGACTATTATCGTCAGCATTTACTATAAGGAGATCATTCTGAGCCGTCACTTCACTTACATGTGTGTTTTTATTCTGATAATGAGATCTCACAAATGGCTTTCTATAAGCTAACTCAGGCTCTAAGGTTGTAGAACTACGGGATGGAGGAGGTTGAAATTTTTCTGACATTATCTTAGAATTTTCTAAAACACGACAAATATTTTTCAATTCATTTAAACTATTTGGTTGGCTTAAAGCAAGATGTTGTTGATAATAAGGCAAAAGGTTATGAATAATTAATTTCAACTGAACTGATTCTTGTACTGGATTTGTAAAACGTTTAAAGAGGTTTTCCATGACAGCAATGTATATTAGAGGTCTTTCATGTATACCCTGAGTACGGGCACGTACTTCATCCCATAATACAATTTCAAAATCAAACGGCAAAAAGTCCAAACATAACAGACGTACTAATTCATCCCAAGATGATATTTGATGGCGATTGGCACGATACCAAATCAAGGCATCACCATCGAAAAATTCATGAGCAAAATTAAGTGCAGTATTTTTAGTAATCTTATGTGTAAGACAGAATTCATTTACTTTTTCTAAGAAACTATGCAAGCTTTGACCTGTACCATTAAATTTTAAATTAATTCTAGGTGGAGATCGATAACTATTTTCCTGAAAACTTGGTACAACAGTATTTGAAGAGGTATTTGGACCATTCAATGTTGGTACTGATTGAAGGAAATTAAAATTCTGCAAGTTACCCAGTAAACCAAAATTATTATTTGAGTTATTGGGAACAGCCTGTTGTCCATTCATACTACCCGAATCTACATTAGGTATATTTTGATTTGCATTTAAGTAACTAGGCGAATTTCTAATTTGAGTTCGTTGATGATTAGGATTCTGACTCAACATATTACTAGTACTTAGATGGTTCACAAATGAGGCAGTTAGTTCTAGAGGATATCTTATATGATTAGGAGAATGCTGAAAGGTCTGAATTGGTTGTAATAATTGGTTCAAATTCTGTGGCTGAGCATTTAGTGATCCATGAGATGGTATCGGCGGAACTGCTGAATTTATTTGTGAATTTTGTGATTCGATGCCATCTATTTGACCAGGCTGGCTAGTATGCTCCATTATTGAATTCATGTTTTGATTCAACCTATGTGCAAGTGGGTTCAAAATTGGTGAATGTAAAGGTAAGTTTCCAGCAGAGTTACGATTAATGTTTGATGTTGTTTGTACAATGCTAGACGGAGATGTACTTACTGAAACAGGACTATTTTCAAACCTAACACTTCTATTGATATGATTATTGTGTGGTAACTCATTCCTACTTTGACCTGTTAATTCTACTCTTGAGCTTTCTGTACCGTTTCTATCAGGGGATATATATGACTGATTATCCAGTTTCAAAATACTACTACTCACATTTAAAATTTCGTCAAAACCTTGCAGAATTTCAGACTGTGCAGTCGGATTAGGAGAGCTAACACGATTTAATTCATGATTTTCATCTTCAAGTTCTATAAAATTTACCTGATTTTCAGATTTTTTCTCTAACTTATCTATTAACAATAATGTCTGAGCTAATAATTGAGCTTTAGAATCTGCTAACGCAACCTCATGAGTTTTAATATAATTTATTCTATTAGTTAAGTGCAATAATCGAGCTTTCAACTTTTTATATTCGGGGTGACGTTTATCAGAAAAGAAATTTGATACTAAACCAGTAAGTAAAGTTATCTTACTCCGACATTTTTGCAACTCCGCTTCAAAGTCCATATGAACATCTGGATATGAAAAGCCTTTGGTTTCTTGTTCTACTGTTATATGTCCACGTAAGATACTTCGTTTCAAGTCCACATTAGCTATTTCCTTACTACAGATTCCACGAATTCTGAGCTCGAAATCAATCTCATCAGCCAACAAATATTTAAGGTTTAATCCCATTATTACCTAATGAAATTTCAACAATATTAGACAATAATATAAGCAAAATGTAAGAAATACCAGAAAAAAAATCAGAAAAATATAAGAAATACCAATAAAAATTCAATTGATAAGACTGCCTATATCTAGTTTTCTCTTTATTTATATTTTCTTTACCGAGGATCCAAACCACTTGCACTAAAATTCTGAATTTATTTGAATGTTCAATTTTTTAAATTTAATGGCCCCACATTGGTCGCCATTTATTATTTATAACGTTGTTTTGTGCAAGTTTTTTTTTTATCTTTTTTTTGATGTTGTGTTTGCCCTGCCAACTCAGACTGTAATACAGCTTTTCCGGCGGCTAGGATCGTGGGTAATAGAAGGCGCCAGATCCCAAAATTGGAACCAAGAAAACTAGATAATCGAAATATACAGATATACATATATTAATAATTCGAATTAACAATACGAGTCTATATAAAAATATATACAATTTTCATAAATGACCGAATCTATATAAAACTACTTTATCCTCAAACAAGATTAATTACTTATTAAAGATAATAAGGCGATACAAGCAAAACCTGATAGTAAAATAAACCTGACCCCAAAGTGATATTAACTAAAATACAATACTTATTTCCTGTAAGGAAGTGATCTAAGCAAAAAAATGGACGCTACCCAACCAAGATTATTCCAAGTAAATAATCAATAAAGCTGCTCTAAACCAATAACCATAGTTATCACTAAGTAATGAGCCAATCACCTATTTGTGCAAATATTGAATAATATTAATTATTTAAGTATTAATGATCAAAACCAGAGAGGACTGAAAAAAAAATCTTCAATTATACATTTAATGATCGTACGTTCATTAAAAGGTAGTTGAAGTAACAAGTACAAAGTTTTGATTTACTTTTAAGTAACTAGGTTGGAGTACTTATAATTAATCAGAAATAATCAACAAATGAAATCAGACACAAGATGATCTGATTCTTAAGCGTATATCACTAGTTGGGTGAAGATAACTTTTATGGCTCGGTGAAACCTATTGAGTAAGTAACATTACTTAAGGTCAAGAATAATTGCATACTTAATGAAACTGAAATTAATTTTGATGGTCTTACATCAGGTTATGCTCAATGATTTCAATTAACGAACTATCAATTTTCATTTTATCCCGAAATAAAAAAATAAAACCGATAATTTCAACAAATCAAACGAAAAAATTTTCACGTCAATGATACTTGGGTGAAATAAGTGGTATCTGAATGAAGAAAATTTTAAAATAAAAAATATTTCATTCTGGGAATACGAATACTGATTTACCACTGCTCCAACAATTGGTACTTAGAATTTCAAACAAGAAATAAGTAGACAATCTTACCATATGATGCTGAAATTAAGGTAAAAGTATAGAATTAAATAAACAGCTGTCCCCTATAAAAACAAGTGGTCATAATACTTAAAGTCTAAAGTGATCAGTACTTCGAATTAAACAAATCAGCAAGCAAGAAACCTCACTTAATTTCAGTATTTACAAATTTAGGCATCTACAAAATAATTTCTACTTATTAAGTCCTACCAAACAATTTGAGACTATTTTCAATAAAAGTAGTTACGAAGATTATACTATATTACAAAAACCGGCATTACGCCGAAATTACTTAAAATTACTGGTTATAGTCAGAAAAGACACTTTATACATCAAATATGAAAATATTATTTACATCTATGAAGATTCTAGAAGGTTGGTTTGACCACAAAATTTATAATTAAGTTGATCTTCCTATATAAAAGTTCACTGTAAAGTGTTAACTTTGAAAGACACTTAAAACCATTTACTAGCGTGAAGATAAAAAATTGAATGGACTCTGCTAATGCTGATAAGGCATTTAATGAAAAAGTGAAGAGAATTACTTAACTTTGTATTACAGTACTCCTAGCAAGAACAGCATTACATCATAGGATAATTAAATATCCCAAATCCCGGTAGATACGGCTCCAACGCTAAATCCAAGTTGTACTGTAAGGTGGAAAATAGGACTTACTGGAACATCCAAACGATTCCCGATTCCGTAGGAGGATAGATTGACTTCCTTACCATATTAGTATATTTACAATTTGTTTGGAAAATCAATATCTGCGGCTTAAGAACTCGTAGCATTCCATTTTTTTTAACCATAAAAGTAAGACTCCAAAAGAAACTCACAAAAACTCTGAGCCCAGAACCAAAAAACTTGTCTTCGACTTTCATGTGAATTCTATCCGGAGACCCGTTACTATCAAAGATATATTCACATTCACGGTCGAAAAGCAACTCCCTCCGGCGAACACCAGTTATAACAATCCTAATCGAATTTATGTATATTGTAAATACGAGGGGCGGTAGACAACTATGTAAACCGAAATATCAAAAAATTTATAATTAAGTTTTATCTTGGAGTTGATTTGAGAATAAATTTACCTCAGCTATATTAAACATAATAATATGAACTACCATTATTAACAAAAAAAAATGTAACAATCGTGAAAATGATTGTTACAATATATATATATATATATATATATATATATATATATATATATAATGTCACATACAGGTTGTCCCACCATTGTAGTGACATGTGTTGATCACATATTTAATTATTTGAAAGAAAGTGGTATTTTGAGAAACATAATTTTGAGTGTACCGAGAAATTTATTAGTGTAGGAATTACAAAAAGCTGTGAAACGGGTGTTAACGTCTGAAAAGGCATACGGAAGTAGGAAATAAGGAGTGTCTTAATTGAGAATTGTTATGATTAGAAAGGAAAATGATATGTTCAATGCGGTTGTATTGATGGTAGTTGATCTATTAATTTCCATCGAATAAAATCTGAGTTTGACAATACATGACATTGATTAAAATAAACATAAAAATTTATCTGAACAAGCCTTCAAGGAAACTAAGGAAGGAAGTGAGGAGAGAGGTTGTTGAAACGGGAGACTATTCACTTGACATATTTTGGTGATGGAAGTTTTTATCCCGAAAAGACGGAAAATAACTAAAAAAATTATATAAGAGACGATTCAGGGATTGAAAATTAAAATAACATAGCCAATACGAGGAATAGAACAAATATAATTGAAAATTAAAACAGTATATGGAAAACAGAGATTAAAATATTATGGAATGATGCAAGACTGGGAAAATAGTACGTGAGATTATTTTAACACAGATAGTAGACATAAATAAAACATATTTAGAAGATTGTGAGCAAAATAAATAATTTGAGACGGTAACTGATAATTTGAAGAAGAACATTATATTGAGAACAGAAATAAATATTTTGGAAAGAATCAACATGGTAAAGAAATACATGAACCCAATATAAGACAGCGGAACCACATAAATAAATATATACAGACGAGTTTGCGAAAAAAGAACATTAAGTTAAAGGGTCGGTTAAATTTTATACTAGTTAGTTTTTTTTTAAAGTTGTGTGATTATTAAATTAGGTTATTTCGTTGATAATTTGAGAAAGTTCTATTTGATTTGATTGAAAATTTTGGAAGTCGTATTAATAGTTGAAATTATTTTGTTAATTATTGGATCATTGGATATAGAAATTTTGTTTAGTTGATTGTAGTTTTAATAGATTTTCTTTATAAGGTAAGCTAAGAAGCAGTCCTGTATGAAAAAAGGTAAGAGTTTTTAGTATACAATTTAGAGTTAGTGTTGGTAAAATTTTGAATAGTAATAAATTTAGGTCAAATTAGAGAAAATTAACATACAGGGTGTTTCTTGAATTAAAATTTAGAATAAAAACTTAATTGTAGAACTGTGTAAAAATGTTAATTTAGATTTATAAAAAAAACAGGAAATAAAAAGAAAAGATATATTTTAACACTGCAATTAATTCGAGAACCGACTCCCTGAAAATAAGAGGTCTTATATATAGCCGGAGCATATAGATTTACATTATTTTTCTTATGATAATTTGAATTAAGTCAGAATAATTATATTGAATTTTACTTACCTATTTATGGTAAGTTGGCGTCCATAAATTATTAAATATATAGCAATACGCGTTATATATATCAAAAGTTAATTAAAAATAAATTGTGTATATAGAAATAATCACAATCATAATAGAATTTGTCGCTTTAAAGTGTTAATTATCATATATATATATATATATATATATATATATATATATATATATATTGTACACACGGCTTAATGCACCGTGTGTTATATATTTCAAAATTGACACAGACACTAATTGTCAAATAATTTCCGGCTATCAAAATTTTTATTATATTGAAATTAGAAATATTCTTATAACTCTCTTCTCAGAGTGGGTTCAATTCGCTATCAAAAATAATTTTTTTTTAATAAATTTTAAAATTAATTTCAAAGTATTCTACAAATTATTACTTTTGTTCCGAATTATCGGCTGTGGCTGTATATTCAAGATCAGAAGTACCATTCAATTACTTCTGACATTTACTATGTATGAATGACTTGTCTGTCACCAATAATCCACAAATTTTCACCGTCCAAATAAAATTTCTATTAATTTAAATATGTTTAATTTCTATCAACGTTTCGCCAAATAATTTAAATGATTTCCAATGTTAGTAAAAAAATGTAACGTTTATATACGATTATCAAATCAACAAATTCAAATTTTAGTTTTCCCTTTTTATAACAAAATCGCATCTTCCCACATATAGATTAAAATTAAAACATCCTACAAACTAAGAACACCTAATATCTAATTTCAAAAGTTTATAAAATTTTCAAAAAATGTTCAAAAAGTCGAATTGTCACGACTCGGTAAATGTCGAGTACCTGATCACAGTTCTAAATTTTTTTAATATTTTCTTCTAATTGTTTGATTCTTCAATGCGTTTGATTCTTCAATGCGTACACTTATATTTCGTTGTTATTTTGAATTCGAAATTATAATTTTAATACTTAGATGCATCTATTCTCAATTTTGTTTCAAGGCCTGATGTTTTCGATGAAATAATAAACTATTTAACTAATCTGGAACGGACTCTCCAGTAATCTGGACGGGAAAAAACTGCAACCTCGTACAATTCCAAATACAATTTAGATTTCAGGATCCTTCACTGTCTTTCGAATGATGAATAATTTTTCAAAAAAAACACGCACAGAATTTAATATGGGTATATCGAATAAAGACTTAAACTAATTAATTACACTATTCAATTACTATATACTATTATACAAATATTTGGACAAATCTTAAACGAGATGTTCTCCGTTCGGATTCTCAAATTCAACTCCTTATTTTTTTCTAAGTAAATAACCACATTATGCTGTGGTTACAAACTTTCCTCTTTTTAAAAAAAACTAAATTTGTTATTTTCTTACTATAAAGAGATTTGGAATTCTTTTATTATCACTACATGCCTGCAGTGACCTCTGTTTTCTTTAATTTTGAATATTATTCTCAAAAACTTGATTTGGCCATTGGGGAAAAAGCTCAGATACGTCGATTTTATTTTTTGTTGCGCATTTTTTGGCTTACTCATATTTTTGATGATGCCATCACTGTTAGAGTTATGACACTATCATCATTTTTTTAAATAGGAATGCCCTATTTTAATAGTACCCTCAAAGAGAACGCATTTTTCTGTGTACGAACGTCATCTTTTCTATTTATATTACATAACCGTATGTTCAAGAAATAAAAGAGATTTCATTCGTAATAATGTAATTTATAAAAATGTGAACAGGACTAAATACACCTAGAAACTATTAAATTAATTGCTCAAGTTGCACACCATTTGCCTTTTAACATTATGCAAGACGATGGTGAGATCTTGCAAAACCTTATTAACGGTATCAGCCCTAATTAAATTAATTTCGATCCTAATTTCCTCTTTTAAATCATCAATATTATTAGAACTGTCAACTTTTCACTTCATTCAAGTTTCCCAATAAAAATCGAATGAGGATAGATCAGGAGATCTAGCTGGCTACTCTAAAAATCCTCCTTTGCCAATGTATTGAGAAAAATAATACTTAGGTATTCACGTACATGTCGTGCATAATGCCGTGACGCTCCATCTTGCTGGTACAATAGTGAATTGTCCGGTAGCATTGATTGGTAGTGGAGTATTTTTATAGTGGCCAACTAGATCTCCTGATCTGTCCCCATTCGATTTTTTTGTGGGAATACCTCAAGTGAAAAATTTACGTTATCAGACGTAATACTTATTAACTAAACGAGAGAGTTAGGAGTGAAATTAATTCAATTAACGCTGATACTTACCTAGATTTATTTAGTCTTGTTGACATTTATATTCATTCATTCATTACTATGAATGAAATAACTTTTATTACTCTAACATACGGTTATGTAACATAAAAAAATATGACAAACGTACTCTCTTTGATGGTACTATCAAAGTAGAGTATCCCCATTTGAAAAAATGATGATAACGTCATAACTCGAATAGTGATAACGTCATAACTCGAATAGTGATGTCGTCATAAAAAATATCATCACAATAAAAAATGCGCAACTAAAAGATGAAATCGACATGTCTGAGCTTTTTCCCGAATGGTCAAATTATTCCTGGGATTATATGGTTCAGTACGAAATTGGAAGTTTTGTCGGTTTTTATTCACATTTTCGTTTGACGTTTCGGACTGTCAGTGTCCTTCAACAGAAACGCTTGCATGTGCATGCCAACATATATGATATAGCAACATGTTGATTAAAAACATTTAGAATCAAACAACCACTCTCACAAATGACAGTACAATATATTACGTTAAAACGTTTTAACGAGAAGATTTCAACTCTGAAGAACGATATTTCTACCATGAAGAACGATATTTCTGCTAAAATGAAGAACAATATTTTTGCCGACATTTTATCAAAGAAAAACGACATTGCCGCTGACGTTGAAAACAAAATTTCGTCTCTAAAATCTGATATTGAGAATAAGATGACAACGATGGATGAGAAAATCAAAGAGTTAGAGAGAAAAATGACAGGTTCAAGAGCATGAGACACGCCAGCGGAAGAAAAGAAAACCGAGCAAATAAAACCTTGCAAGCCAGAAACACAACCCAATACAGAAGATATCGGCAGTTTTGCCCGACGTTCGATGGAAAAATGTCGTGGACCATTTATGTAAAACAGTTTGAAGCCGCTATTAGAGTTAATAATTGGTGCGATAAGGAGAAGGCAGCGAACTTAACCGTCGCGCTTGAGGGAGATGCCTTAGATGTGCTTCAGACGATACCCCGTGTTCCATAGTTTTAAGTTATGTGCGTGTTAGTTTTGTTCCTGTCGGAGATAAAAAAGGAAGAAGAAACAGAAAGAAAGATGGTAGCTTGTAAACCATATAGATAATAAAAGTTGTAACAAAAACCAAATAAAATCTACAAGGGAATAAATATAGTTTCAATAAAATACATAAAACCTAAAATAGAACAATAAAACAACAAAACGCTCCTGGAAGAAACGGATGACTTCGAGCAACTGAAGAAGTGATTAGATATGCGATATAGTCACGAATATCTAGAACATTTGTACCGATTCCAGCTGAAGAACCCTTCAAGAGTATGAACCGGATATTGCCAGACTAGTTCGATTTGCTTATCCATCAGCACCAGAGAACATTATGGGATGTCTGGAGATCCATGCCGTTATTGATGGCTTACGTGACTCCAATATGCCCATGCCAAAACATTGGTCGATACATTGACTGCTGCTCTTGAATATGAAGGTGCCACGATGGAATACAATAAAGGTAGGACCATCCAGGAAGAACGTGACGACGATAGAATTTACATGATCGTTAACTTGTTGAAAGGAATAGTAGACATGAAGCCGAAGAAGATCAGGTGCTGTAATTGCGGCAAGCTAAAGCATGTACGCAGTTCATGTAAACGCCCCATGACTACTGCCAAGAACTAATTAAATATGAAGCAGCCACGAAGGATTCGCGGTACAACATAGTCAGGACCATGCAAGAAGAAGGTAACGAAGACAGACTGGACCAATTAGGTAACTTGATGAAGAGTATGGTAGATAAGGGGCCGAAGAAGATCAGATGCCGAAAATGTGCCGAACTAGGGCATATACGCAGCTCGTGTAAACGCGTCAGGGCTCCTGCAACCCATGTACTCCAGTCTTAGTGAAAACTAGACAGGGACGAACATCGGGCTGGTGTGAGTCACCAAAATACCGACTCTCTACCTAGACAGTCATGTACAGCAGACTATTCTCACAGCGACAGGGCGGAATCTGAGAAAGTTGCAGTTTCAAGAATAGGGATGTTGACTAATTTTTGGAGTTTCTTTTATTTTAAATATAGACCCTGTATAAACACAAAAATAATAATTTTATAAAAAATATGACAAATTTCAATAACAAAATACGTAAATAAAAGTAGGTTCAAAAATTCCCCCTAAAATCTTCCATAACGTGTCGTGACGGCGTCAAATTATAATCGAATCTTGCGTTCTGTCAAAATTAACTCATATTGACTGAGTTCTTACGAATAACTTAAATAATAGATCACTCAGAACACCACAAAAACTTTACATAAACGCTTCAAAAAGTGCACAAATTAGGAGTGTTATATAGTTCACTTTGCTATTATGTTATTTGTTTATTGTCACTGTCAAGTTGAAAGTTGATGAAAGCCTCAATTCAGTTTAGGTTTATTATTACAATTTAATCAACTTTATTTTCTTCTACAACATCAAACGGATAAGCTACTCAGACCTGAAAAGTTAGAAGTCGAACCCTGTTCAAGCGATGCACCTCAACACTGGACCCATTGGATTCGCTCATTCGAAAATTTCATCGAAGCTGCTAAAGCTACGGAAGAAAAAGATCGACTGAATCTTCTCATCAACTATGTTAGCCCTACCATTTATGGATATATTAGCGATTGTAGTACATACGATAAAGCGATCGATATCTTGAAAAATATTTATGTCAAACCAAGGAATGAAGTGAATCCATTGATCAATATTTTCAAGTTTTGAAGCAAATGAGTAAAGAGTGTAATTTAAAAGCAGTATCTGCTGATGAGCACAGGGATGAATTTATCCGAGATTCATTCATCAGTGGTCTTATATCATCACAAATTAGACAAAGACTACTTGAAAATAATACACTAACCTTGGAAAATTCTTTTGACAATGCAAGAGCACTGGAAATGGCTCAATTTCATTCTGAGGCGTATGTATCACCATTTGGATCGTTCAATGCGGTAAAATTTGAAAAAACATACCTGATACCGATTTCGAAAATTCTTTCTTAATTATGTAAGGCACTTACTAACAAACACATAGCACCACAAATTTTGCTGCGGAAACACTTAACAAGCGCAGTAGAGGATTTTCATTTTCGAGTTTGTCCCTTTTCGAATGGATATTTTTCATATTTTCTTGTTGTATATATACATATATATTCTCGAAGTATAATATTCAATTTGTTCTTAATAGATATGTGATAATTGTAGACTGAATCATTACGATAAACACTAGTTGTTTTCATAGTGATTTTGTTATGCTTTGACAACAATCTCAACTGACATTTGCTAATCACTGACATTAGCGACGTTGCCAAATTTATGAAGTTACGAAAAATGTAAGTCTCGATTTCGTTTGTATGCAGTTACATCGATATTTTTTTATCTATGGTTGTTTCGGAATTCCATGAAGTTAGTTTGCAAAACAAGCGCGCCGGGTCGACGTTTCGCAATTCGCTTCGCTCGCGATTTCAATCCACATTATTCTGTAATACGGGCTTAAATAAGTATACCACATACGTTATTAGGAGTCTATGCACAATTTGAAAAGAAAAACATTTTCATGAACAGCTATCAATAGTTTTCAAGAAAAAGCGCCGGGTCGACGTTTCGCAATTCTCGCGCGCACGAATTGCGAAACGTTGACCCGGCACATTATTCAGTAATACGGGCTTAAATAGGTATACCACATACGTGTGTAGGTTATTCATTGATATGTGTTAGGTATCGGGGAGCGATTTTTAAAACATATGTTTACTGTCATAAAGGCTAGATCATTTATACCTAGATTAGTTAATGGGTTTGAGTTGAATAATTTTGTCAGCTGAGACCTTTAAAGCAGTAGTTGATATATTCTTCTTTTTTAATTTTTTTATTGTCAACTTTGGCAACGTTGTTAAAAAATTTGACGTAAATATTAGAATTTTCACACTTTTCATATTGAATTTTTACTGTTAATATGTGTTTCCGCGGAGAAATTTTTGGTTTTCCAGGTTAGTTAATTAATGTTTTATACTGTAAAAATTTTTTTTAAATTCGTGCTACATAGATTCTCAAAACCAATCTCACGAATGTACAGAAAATTCAGATTCGCCAACAACGTCTGCTGCTTCTTCCAAATGCTACTTTTGTGGATATGATTATCACCTTCGTAGTACGTGTTCAGCTAAAAATTCCAACTGTCATGCATGTGGCAAGAAAGGTCATTCCACACAAGTCTGCAAATCCCGAGAAAACTCAATGAAATATTCCAAACAGACATCATCTCGACTAGCGACTATTTCAGTTGCTTCGCCAGCTTGTCTATCGAAAGCCATCCTTCATCAAGTTGAAGTTGACGGAGTTGTGACAGATGCATTGATCGATACTGGAAGTTCGGATAGTTATATATCAAGTAAAGTTGTAAGATCCATAAAATTGAAGATATTTTCTTATGCATGTGATGTAGCAATGGCCTCCACATCGTTAGTATCACAAGTGATTGGATATTGTATCGTTTCTTTAAGAATACTGGATAACATCTATCGAGATTTTAAACTTCTAATAATGGATGAATTATGCACACAGATAATTATTGGTCACAATTTACTCAAAGAACACTCAGATGTGAAAGTAACTTTTGGTGGATCGAGGTGCCCACTCACAGTATGTAGTTCAGCTATTGCTAATCTGGACCCTATTTTCAAATTTATCTATAGACTGTAAACCTATTGCAATGAGATCACGTCAATATTGTCCTAACGATCTCGAGTTCATAAAAAAAGAAGTCGAAAGGTTATTGAATGAGAACATTATAGAATCAACTGATTCATCCTGGCGTGCACAAGTTCTGATAACTTCAAACGATAACCATAAAAAACGAATGGTCATTGATTATTCCCAGACAATCCATAAATTTACTATGCTTGATGCTTTCCCTCTACCCCGGATTGAAGATATCGTGGAAAAGGTATCAACGTACGATATATTCAGTTCCATAGACCTCCGTAGTGCCTACAATCAGATCCCCATCAGAGGAGAAGAAAAGAAGTTCACCGCTTTCGAAGCTGGTGGTAACCTTTATCAATTTTTTAGAATTCTATTTGGAGTTATCAATGGAGTAGCCTGCTTTCAGAGGGTAATTCAAAACATCATCAACAAAGAGGGCTTGAAAGATATATTTGCGTATTTAGACGACGTGACGATTTGCGGATCCGATAAAGCACATCATGACCATAATCTTCATCTTTTCATGAAAGCTGCCGAGAAGTATAACCTAACTTTAAATAAAGAAAAGTGTGTGTTTTCTTCGAACAAAATAAAAATTCTTGGTTATTGTATAGAGAATAAAACAATCAAACCTGACCCTGATAGACTGAAGCCACTTCTGGAACTACCTATACCAAACAACATGTCCTCTCTCCGTCGAATAATGGGAATGTTTGCACATTACTCAAAATGGGTTCCCAAGTTTTCTGAAAAGATTCACCCATTAGTAGAATGCAAAACCTTTCCTTTGTCTGAGAGTGCTGTAGCAGCCTTTGAAATTTTGAAGAAAAGCATTGCTAATATAACTGTTAAATCAATTGATGACACTGCTATGTTCACTGTGGAAACCGATGCCTCAGATAATACGATAGCAGCTCAGCTCTCCCAAGATGGCAAACCTGTAGCATTTTTCTCAAGGACTCTCTCTAGTACCGAAAGAAGACATTCATCTGTGGAAAAACAAGCATACGCTATAGTTGAAGCACTCAAGAAGTTGAGACACTTCCTAATTGGACGACATTTCAAACTCATAAAAGACCAGAGATCAGTGTCTTTCATGTTTGATCATAAAGTTTCAAGTAAAATAAAAAATGAAAAGATTATGCGGTAGCGCGTAGAATTATCCTGTTTCAGTTACGACATCATTTATAGACCTGGACTAGAAAATACAGTAGCTGATACTTTTTCAAGAATAACTTCAGGTATATCAAGAGAACAAAGTGATAAAACTTTATATAACTTACATACCTCCTTATGTCATCCCGGAGTCACTCGGTTGTATCACTGGATTCGATGTAAAAATCTACCTTTTTCCTTGGATGATATTCGAAAAATTACCGCATTGTGTCCAGTTTGCGCCGAAATCAAGCCAAGATTTCATAAAAGCCATGGAACTCTAATAAAATCGACATCTCCATTTGAGAGGCTCAACATTGATTTTAAAGGACCCCTACCATCAACAACTAATAACAAGTATATTTTAACTGTTGATGAATATTCACGATTCCCTTTTGCATGTCCAGACAAAACTTCCGCAACCGTCATATGGTGCTTGAAACAACTTTTTGCAATCTTTGGAATGCCTACGTATATACATTCTGACCAAGGAATCTCGCTGATATCCCATGAGATGAAAGAATATTTGCAATCAAACGGTATTGCTTCAAGTCGTACAACTGCGTATAATCCTCATATCAAGGAAATGGACAATGCGAGAAATATAATGGTATAATATGGAAAACCATTCAGTTGGCACTGAAATCTAAGATCCTGAAGATAGATAAATGGGATTCAGTTTTGCAAGAAGCTCTGCATTCAATAAGATCCCTTCTATGTACGGCAACTAATTGTTCTCCTCATGAGAGAATATTTATTCATCTACGAAGATAGCAAAATGGATTATCAATTCCAACATGGCTATCTACTCCTGGCACTGTATTCTCAAGAAGGCACGCTAGAGCGAATAAATACGAACCTTCAGTGGAAGAAGTGGAACTGGTCGACGTAAATCCAGATTATGCTCACGTACGGTTTTCTAATGGTAGAGAAACTACTGCTTCAACTCGACATCTGGCACCTCGAGGAGATACATCATTGCTGAAGGAAACCAGTACAAATCTGGATCAAGAAAATTTGGGTTCAGGTTCAACTGATGGTTCGGTGATATTAGACAAAGGCTCAGACAAGGAAGAAAGCAATCCCAATGTTCAATTTGATCAAGTGAAAGAGATTTTGCCTCGTCGTTCAGAACGAAATAGAAACCCTCCAAAGCATTTTGAAGATTTTATAAGAAACTGAAGAGGGGAAGAATGTTATATAGTTCACTTTGCTATTATGTTATTTGTTTATTGTCACTGTTGAAAGTTGATTAAAGCCTCAATTCAGTTTAGTTTTATTACTACAAGCAGAAAGACTTGCCAGGTTCATCGACAACAACAAGTACCAGTTATTTTGATGAAGATCACTTTAATGTAAGTTGTAAGCTCTGATAAACTACAGATATAAATTTAAAAGCATTTGAGATATTTTTGGTTAAGTGGCATAAATAAAAAGTCAATTATTCATTAGTAGTTTGTTTGTTTACAGAGCTAATTCCAAGTTTCATTTTGTTGATATATATGAAAAGTAGTTCTAAATATGATAAAGAGTATATAAAATGAGTAAGGTTAGGTTAGGTCTCACATTTGTATTAAAGTCAATCAATGTAAAATTATAGGTTTTTACAAAGACATTTTCACGTTTTCCGCTGCACATAAGTCTATGTTATTAGTAATGAAACTTGCATCATCATGCCCTTGGAAGTCCTCAGCGATCGAAGAAGAAATTTCGAGAGCCAGGTATTCCAGGAAATTTGTGACAAGCTGGGAATGAAGAAGATCAGGACAACAGCGTTACATCCACAGCCAGAATGGAATGTGAAGAGTATAAACAGGACCATTGGAAAATACCTTTCCAAAGTAGTTTCCAGTCACCAGAGAGATTGGGACCAGTATCTTTCCCCATTTGCGTTGGCTTATCGATCTGACATAAATGAGTCTACGGACGGAACACCTGCGAAAATCCTGTTTAGACGTGACCTGGAATTTGGCAATCGCCTGGCGAAGATATAGCAGGAGAAGATTACGTGATCCAATTGAGAAGGATGTACGATGTGCTCAAAATTGGTTCGAATGTATCTTCAAGTTGCCAACAGAATGACAAAAAACGGTACGATAAGGCAGTTTCAAAGAAGGGAACAAAGTATGGTTACACAACCCGATAAGGAGAAAAGGACTTTCTCCAAAATTACAGAAATCATGGGAAGGTGCGTACTTAATCAAGAAGAGGATAAACGACATCATCAATCGCATAAGCAAGATCCCCAATGGAAAACCGAGAGTATTCCACCAAAACCGACTAGCGCCATTCGAAGGAGACTGTTTTTGATTATTTTTCAAGTTGAACTTCATCGACTGGCTTAGAAATTCAACTAGATTAATAATCTTAATTTGACAACAATAATGTTGAAATTAATAATTTATTATGTACAAATTTACAAGAATGGTACAAAGTTATGCATTTTTTTCGAAATCCATGGTTCTACGGAGGGTTTGATATTTCTCAAGTGTCTATTAGTTCGCGACCCTTCCACCTGCAATTGGTTCAGTATCTTTTTCTTGAAATGATGTTTTACATCGTCTGGGCGATGTCTTCTGGTTGTCCATTTCTCGCGGCGCTTTGTGCTGCCGCAATTTCGTTCCCTTCTATTCCAGCGTGACCTGGGGTCCAGATGCACGTCACATTTTTTTTCGTATCTCTCAACCACTCGAGTGTGGAGAGGATTTGTTTTACTAACGGGTCTCTAGAGAATATGTCCGATATAGCTTCCAGTACACTGAGAGAGTCTGTACATATCAACCATTTTGATGTTTCCCAGGTACCAGCACATCTCAATGCTTGCCAGATGGCGTATAGCTCTGCAGTATATATACTAGTCATCTCGGGAAGCGTCCACGCAAAACTACCGTTTGGTGTTGATATCGCGCTTCCGACTCCTTCGACAGTTTTCGATCCATCGGTGTATATTGTCATTGCCCCGTGATGTTGACGAACGATACTTTTGAACATTTGTTAATATACGATAGTGTTGGTGTCGTTTTTCCGAAACTTCGTGCACTCTAAGTTTATGTTTGGTGCTATGTGTGTCCACGGAGGAATTATTTTCCCATTTGAATGGTAGATACGATGGTTTCGTTGAGCCTTCAGTCGGAAGGTAGCATATTGTTCTGTATCGAATAATAGTTTTTTATTTGGATGATGGTGTAGGCTGAACATTTTAATCCCATAGTTCATTATCAATTGAGAAAATGAGGATTTTAGTGGTGGAATACCTGAGTCACAGAATATTGACTCCAGTGGACTTGTGCGGAAAGCTCCAGTAGCCATCCGAATACCTGCTGCATGAATCCTTTCTAAGATTTTTATGTGGGAGGGCCTTGCAGCGGAATAGACTATTGCTCCTTATTCCAGTTTTTCGAAAGGACCAATGCTCTGTATAGTTTCAATAGGGTTTCTCTATCCGGTCCCCATTTAATATTTCATAGACATCTTATGACGTTCAGGGCTTTCTTGCATTTAGTGGCAAGGTTTCGGGTGTGAGGGCCCCAGTGGAGTTTTTTATCGAATATAACGCCGAGGAATTTTATTTTATCTTTGCATTATATTGTCTGCCCATTTATATTGAGTTGTGGGTTATCATGCGGAGTTCTGAGACTGCAGAAATGGACATAGTGAGTCTTCTCTGCGGAGAATCGGAATTCCCTTGATTCGGCTTTGCTGTTGATTTGGTTTATGACATTTTGTAGAACTTTTTCAGTTTGATTGACGTTTTTTGATGAATAAAATATACATAGATCGTCTACATAGAGGGTTTTGTGAACTCTGGGGTCAATATTCTCAATGAGACTATTCACGGCTATAGCAAATAGAGTCACACTGAGCGTGGCTCCCTGTGGTATTCCGTTTTCCAACTCATGTGGGGTAGACAAGGAGTCACCTACCCGTAATTGTATTGTCCTATATTGCAGAAAGCTCTCGATGAATCTACCCATATTGCCCTTTATACCCCATTTGCATATTGTCTCTAAGATTCCATATTTCTAGGTCATATCATACGCTTTTTCTAGATCAAAGAAAATAGCTATTACGTGTTGTCTTGGTGCGAAGCTATTCTGTATGGTATTTTCTAAGTAGACAAGTTGTTCTGTTGTAGATCTGTGATCTCTGAAACCCATTTGGAAATCAAACAGTAGTCCCTTTTCTTCAACGACGAAGATCAAGCGGGTATTGATCATTTTTTCTAAAATTTTGCTGAGACAGTTTGTTAGTGATATCGGCCTGTAACTGTTGATGCAATTGGATGTTTTTCCCTGATTTGAGGATTGGGATTATAATAGCTTCCCTCCACTTGTCTGGATATGTACTGTCTGCCCAGATTTTGTTATACACTTATAGTAGTTCCACTTTGGACTAATAGCTGAGGTTCTGTATCATATCATAGCAGATTTGGTCTGGCCCGGGGGAAGATTTCTTGGTGTTTCTAAGAGCGTACTCTAGCTCAGCCATGGTAAAGGGTATATTATAGTTGGATGGTTCGTTTTCACTCCAATCAATGATTGATTCATGGGCTTTCTTCTGTTCTTGGAAAGGGTCATTGTAGTTTTCGCTACTGCTTATCCTTTAGAAATTATCAGCAAATAGTTCAGTGACTTCAGTTGTATTTGTTATGTTTGTGTTATTGACAGTGATTATTGGGTGCTGAAATATGTGCTGTCTTCCATCGAGTGCCTTCACCTTTTCCCATACCTCAGAGAGTATGGTTTTATTATCTATTGTTGCAATGTATTTTTCCAGGGATGACTTTTTTACTTTCTAATATGATCCGGCAGGCATGCGCTCTGAGGCGTTTGAAATTTATCATATTTTCCTGAGTGGGATATCTTTTGAATTTATTGAGGGCTTTCTTTTTATTTCGTACCGCCTCTGCTCTATCCAAGGTACCAGAAGTTTTCTTGGATTTACTGATGTCATTGGGATACTCTGTAAGGCAGCGTTTACTATTGTCGTTGTTATTGTATCGATGGAGTTGTTTAACTCGGCATTTGTTCCGCTCAAAACAGCTTCGTGAAATTGAACCCAATCTGCTTGTTGTAGTTTCCATTTTTTAGGTGAATTGATCTGGGGATGAGGTGATGAGCAGTCAATAGATAGGGGAAAGTGATCAGAGAAAAGAAATTCATCTTCAACTTTCCATGAAAATTTCAGTGTTAGTCCTGGTAAGCATAACGGTAGGTCAATTGCGCTCAGTTTATTCGATCTGGAGTTGAGGTAGGTGTCTATTCCGTTATTTAGGATGACTAAATTAAATTCATCTATCATCTCTTCTAGATTTCTGCCTCTTACATCCAGATGATCTGTGAATTGAAGTCTCCCACTATGAGGCATGGACTTGGTATTTGGGAAAGTAGTCTTCTCATCTCTACAATGTTCCAATTAATGTCGGGCAAGTATATATTACAAATGGTCATTGAAAATGGGTAAGATATTTTTACAGCAATTATTTGGATGTTAGTATTGAGTGGTATTAGATGGGCTGAAATGTTTTCCTTCAGAAGAATAGCAACACCTCCTCTCGCTCGTCTGTCGGGGATTACTTCTTTTCTAAATATTTTATAGCCTTTAATGCTATAATTTTCGTCTGGTTTCAGATGTGTTTCTTGTACGCATAAGCAGAATGGTGACTTATCTGTCAAAAGTGATTTCAACTCTGGGTAGTGGAGTTTTATTCCGTTGCAATTCCATTGAATTATGTTTTCCTTTGGGATCATAAAAATATTTGTTTGATTGTATGTTAGATTTAATTCTTTTTCCGTCTACCTCGTTTGGCCGGCACTTTACCCTTAGGAGGGATAATCTCTGTTTGTTGCTTCCGATTGAGAAGGTATATCATCTGAGTCTGATATATCTTTGTGTGGAGTCGTTGATCTTTTCCGTTTTGGTTCGGATTGTACGTTGTCTGTTTCTTGGTTATTTGCTGAAATTGTTGTAGTTTTCTTTATGCTTGTGTTCTCAAGAAGTTCAGCAATGATACTTTTGATCTGAGGAATGAGTTCTTTTAATATTTCCTGTGAGAGTGTGCTGTTATCCGACGACTTGACGATTTGTGCGTAGCTAGTTCTAGTGTTGTTGTTGGTGATTTTTTTTTCTAGCTTCGGTGTAAGTGATTTTTTACATTATTTTAAGTTTTTGCATTGTTGTCTCTTCCTTAAATTTAATGCAGTCTTTAGAGTTCGCCATGTGACGTCCGCCACAGTTCACACATTTGCTCTCAGTTGCACATGGGGTTGCTTCATGTGGAGTTGTTCCACGAGCACAGAGTTTCTGATTCGTGCATCTGACAGCTGTGTGACCAAATTGCTGACAGTTGAAGCATCGCATGAGTGAGGGTATATAAGGACGCACCTTCAGTGAACAGAAGGCAACTTTCAACGTGTCTGGGAGTTTTGGAGAGTTGAAGGTTAAAATGTGAGATGCAGCCTCAACAAGTCGACTCTCTCTTCTCGCAAGAATACGTCTCACATCAATCACGCCTTTGCTTTTCATTTCTTCTATAATTTCGGTGATACTACAGTTCAACAGATCTTGACAGAATACGACGCCTCTTGAGGTATTGAGGGTATTATGTGGTGAGATTGAGATTGACATATCAGCCAATTTATTCAAGGATAGTAATTTCTTCGACTGGTTGGCTGATATAGTTTCTATCAGTATCTAAAGTCCTTCTTTAATGTTTTTAAGATTTTTTGTTTGTCCTGCAATTCTGTATACTAATTTTGATATGTGAAATGGGCTCACATTTGTGAAATCACCTTCGCTTCTTTGAATTGCCAGGCACCGTTGCTTGGTTATTTAGTTCAGGGTTGCTTTCGGGGTCCCCGTGTTCCGTGTCCAAATTTTGAGAGTTGAACATCTCTGAGGGTTGTGATGAAATGTTGTCCATTTATATCCCACGAGTAGTCTCGTCAGGGACGTATTATCACGATAAGGCTAATACAACCGGAGGTCGCCTGGTATCCGGAGGCCGCCGTTATTGACTCACTCACGTAGAACCATACAACAATCGGCACGGTAAGGATGACACCTTGGTTTACGGTTTTTTCTAGGTTTTCTCCCAGTGAGCTGTTCTTGGCTTCCCTCCTCTCCCTCGACCTTACCGGCATGGGTGGCCCTACCAGGATATTATATTATCCCGCCGGCATTGCTCTTGGGATCATGGAAGGTACTGAGCCCCCCACCAACGTCAAGGTCCTACAGCTCCTAGGGAGGGTTATCTTTTTTTTTGTGATTGCTTTTACAGAGATTTCTGAGTAGGTTCATTGTTTGTTGGGAGCCGTAGACTACAAGTTTGCAGAATTGGAAGGTTCTAGAAAACTGTTTAATGTATAACTAACTACCTGCGAACTGGGAGTCAGTTTACAATTTAATCTCGTTGTGAATAGACGTGAACATAAATAGAAACACTAGTGAATATTTAAGTGTGTTACGAAACAGCACACTGGTATAGTCCCTAAATCCGACTCTGTCTAAGCCAGGTATGAAAGTTAAAATTATGGCGGACTCCCAGGAATTGTTTACGATTGTGACTTTCTTATCTATACATTGTTTTTGTGACCAGTCTTATCTAGAAAATGCCAGAAGGCCAATTGTTTTTGAGTAAGCCGCAATCTAGAATTATCTAGTGAAAAAGGCACTATATATAAGGAACCGACCCGAGAAAGTTAGTTTAGTTTATAATTTGACATCGTGAGATAAACAATAAATAAGTGAATATAAATTAAGTGATTATATAAATTAGTTTAAGTGAATATACTGTGTATATAAGTAGTGAATAGTGTAGTGAATAGATAAATTAAGTAAGTGAATATACCGTGTGTTCAAAATTTATCCCACCCGTTTACTGTTTAAATAAATTAGAAAAACATTACATTTGTGTCAGAAGTGGGATATATAAATAGATAAGACGTAAAAATGGCCAAGAGACTACGTGACCTGAAAGTGACGGAACTAAGAGCAGAATTAGAAGAACGTGAGTTGGAAACGTCCGGTAAGAGAAGTGAATTAGTAGAAAAACTTAAAGTGGCACTGGAAAATGATGGCTTTGATCCTGAAACAGTTTTATTTAATGACGAGGCTTTCACCTTAATCTCGTCAATTTCTGCTAATATTTCTGCCATGGAAGAGAACATGGACGAGAAGATTTCTGCTATGAAGAACGATATTTCTGTTAATATGGACGAGAAGATTTCTACTTTGAAGAACGATTTATCTGCCAATATCTTATTAATGAAAACCGACATTGCCGCTGACGTTGAAAATGAAATTTCGTCTCTAAAATCTGAAATCAAGAATAAAATGTCAACGATGGACGAGAAAATAGAAAATAAGATTACAACGATAGACGAGAAAATCAAGGAGAGGAAAAGATTGCCGATTCAAGAACGCGAGGCACGCCAGAGGAAGAAAAGAAGACCGAGCAAACGAAAACTTGCAAGCCAGAAACACTAACTAAGTTTGAAGACATTGGCAGTTTTACCCGAGTCAAGGCCCCAACGTTCGACGGAAAAATGTCGTGGACCAATTATGTGAAACAGTTTGAAGCAGCCGCTAGAGTGAATAATTGGTCCGATAAGAAAAAGGCAGTGAACTTAACCATCGCGCTTCGCGGAGATGCCTTAGATGTACTTCAGACGATACCTTTGGAAGGAACGGATGACTTCGAGCAGCTGAAGAAGAGGTTGGACATGCGATATGGTCATGAACATCTAAAACATTTGTACCAATCTCAGCTGAAGAACCGAAAGCAGAAACGTGATGAATCCCTTCAAGAATACGAAGTGGACATTGCTCGACTAGTTCGATTTGCTTATCCGACAGCACCAGAGAACATGATGGAATGTCTGGGCATCGAGGCCTTTATTGATGGCTTACGTGACCCTGATATGCAGAGGACGCTTCGTTTAGCCCATCCGAAAACATTAGTCGTCGCATTGACAGCTGCTCTTGAATATGAAGCAGCAACGAAGGTTTCAGGATATAACAAAATTAGGACCATCCAAGAAGAAGGTGACGAAGACAGATTTGACCAGTTCGTCAATTTAATGAAAAATATGATGGACAAGAAGCCGCGAAAGATCAGATGCTGGAATTGTGACGAGCTAGGGCATGTACGTAGTTCATGTAAGCGTCCCAAGACACCTGCAAACCAAGAACCCCAGTCATAGGAAAACTAGAACTCGTCGGCAACGAGGGGGCAGCACCGACCCATGATCATTCCAAAGTTCCAAAGACCCTCTCATACTGATAGCTTCGCTCAGATGTTGCAACGATAGTGTATATGTAGATGGAGAAGTGAATGGCAAGAGATATACTCTGCTGGTAGACACTGGAGCAACTAGAACTATTATACGACCAGTGTGGGAAGCACTTTGTAACCTCCGAGACCATGTGTTAGAATCCAGCGTGAAGAAACTGGCTATTCGTAAGATAGCGAGTAACTAGTTAGATTGGCGAGTTATCAGAAACATGGTAGATATTACCTTTCAAGATACCGGTGTCCAGATATTAATTCGCAGCTACAACCCCCGTTATCAGTATCCGATGAAGACGGTGCCCTGCTATTTCTATAAGATCGGAAAGTGTAGAAATAGGGCCAGTTGCCGATTCAAGCATCCAGTTTCGGCTACACAAAAGTTCCAGGAGGAACTTCCATTTAAGGAGGGGGTGATGTTACGAAACAGCACACTGGTATAGTCCCTAAATCCGACTCTGTCTAAGCCAGGTATGAAAGTTATAATTATGGCGGACGCGCAGGAATTGTTAACGATTGTGACTATCTTATAAAAACATTATTTTTGTGACCAGTCTTATCTAGAAAATGCCAGAAAGCTAATTGTTTTTGAGTAAGCCGCAATCTAGAATTATCTAGTGAAAAAGGCACTATATATATGGAACCGACCCGAGAAAGTTAGTTTAGTTTATAATTTGACATCGTGAGTTAAACAGTAAATACGTGAATATAAATTAAGTGATTATATAAATTAGTTTAAGTGAACATACCGTGTGTTAAAAATTCATCCCACCCGTTTACTGTTTAAATAAATTAGAAAAACATTACAAGTGTATAAATAAATTACGTAAGTAGATATAACGTGTATATACAATTATCCCACCCATTGTGTATTCAAATAAATAGGAAAAACATTACAATATTATAAAAAAATATGTATTACTTTCTCCATTGAGGGAGTATGTTGAGAAATGTAAGTTGGCAATGTCAAAAAGAACAAGTCAAGTAATGTCAGATGTATGTCAAGATTGTAAAACGTGTGTGAATGAAGATAACAAAAACACAGATTGTGACATTTCTTTAAAAATCAAATAACAATTAACAAAAACAATAAGTGAACAACATAACAAAAGGTCAATCTTTTTTTATCAACGATGAAAACGCTTGTTCCTCATAACCAGACTACATCTAGTACGCTTACATCATTTTAATGCCTGTCCTGTCAAGTATAATTATTAAGTATTATTGGTACTTAATACTGAAATATACAACATTAGTCCTTTTGTAGTAGTCGCCTCAACAAATAACAAAAAATATAAAACAATCAATTACGCAATCCACAAAAAACACTAAAACCTCAATATGGAGATAATTTATGAAGTTTTGTCAAGTGGGAAAGTACGGAAATAACTCCGTGTTACAAGAAGTAGCAGTTATATTAAAAGGATTGTGCCTATAATATGAAAAAGAGGAATGGAGATCAGTATAAAGAATATGCAGTTAAATCAATGTGGAATTTAACTACGAAGATTATTTAAGAAAAATACGTCAGTGCTATCTCACTAATTTACAAAACTATCAATAAATTCAATCTTAAATTTTTTTGTTCCGTATTCTGTTTTCTGGATAATCAGATAAGAGATAAGAAAGAAGTGCACTTATATCGTGTATAAGTATCGACTGCAATTGCAAACCACAAATTTTAAAATCAAAATGATTGTTTTTAAATCGCTAATATTTCTGTCTTGCGCAATTCTTGCGTCAAGTACCGAAATTTTACCATCAGCTACAAATCTTACCGATGGTTGTTATATAACTCAGTATTCGCAAGTAGATTCTGTGATTAGAAGTTGTACCAATATTTATATTGATAGTCTCGTAGTACCAAGCGGCAAAACTCTAAATTTGAATTTGAAAGATGGTACTACGCTTACATTCAAAGGCACTACTACTTTTGAAGTTGGTTACAATGATATTTGGTTGGTAGATATATCTGGAAATCATATCACAGTTGTTGGTGAAAGCGGTATGTATACATTTTGTTTGATTTTATTTGTCAAATGTGTGGAGCATTTTATGCTTCAGGATATTAGATTTTTCTATTTCAATTTACGTTTTAAACAAATAATAAAAATATATTATTTAAAATATATATTTTGACATGTAGTGTAGATTTTTAAAATATTATTCTGAATCTTCTTCTTCTTCTGATAGCCATTAATGGATGTTTGCGACTACTTCTGACCCTTTCGTTCTGTCTCTAATGGTGTGGAATAATTCTCCTATGCTTCTCATCCCTGTCCACTGTTTGATATTTCGGAGCCACGACATCCTCTTTCTGCCCACTCCCCTTTTCCCCTCTATCTTTCCTTCTATTAATAGTTGGAGCAACTGGTATGTCTCGTTGCGTCTCACATGTCCCAGGTACGCTGTTTACCTGCGTTTTATCGTGTAGGTAAACAGCGTACCTACACGATCGAAGTCGGAGTTCGTGAAGACGTTTTTGAATCTCATGAATGAGCTCCTCGCTTTTTCTACCCGGCACTTGATTTCCACGTCTGAAGACCAGTCATCACATAGTCAGGTTCCCAGGTATTTGAACTTTTTTACCCGTTCTATGTCTTCACTATTGTATGATAGCTTTGCATTCTGCATATCATCAAATTAACGGGTGATTATTAGGAATTTTGACTTTTTTATATTGATGTTAATCCCCATCAACCGGCAATGTATTCCTACCATGTCCAGAAGTTTTTGGAGGTCATTCATGTTATCTGCTATCAGGACTGTGTCATCTGCATACCGTATGTTGTTGATCCATATGCCATTTACTTTGATGCCCAATTGTTGTCCTTCGAGAGCTCCTAGAAAGATCTTTCCAGAATATATGATAAACAGGAGTGGGGAGAGGACACAACCCTGCCTTACACCTCTATGGATTTTCTGTGCTTTTGTGGCCTCGTTGTCAACTCTAACTGCAGCTGTTTGGTTCCAGTACAAGTTTTCAATACAGCGTATATATTTCTGATCTATGTCAAGTTGCCTTAGTATTTGAACGAGTTTGAGACGTTGCACTCTGTCAAACGCCTTTTCATAATCTATAAAACACATCACTACATCTTTTCTTTGGTCGTAGCAGTTCTGAATTAATACATGGGTTGCGACTTGTGCCTCTCTTGTACAGAGACCCCTTCTAAAACCGAATTGAGAGGAGCCAATGACGCTTTCGCATTTTGTGGAAATTCTGTAGTGAATGATCTTCAGAAATATTTCAAGAGTGTGACTCATCAAGCTGATCAATCTGTGGTCTTCACATCTTGTTGTGTTGTACTTTTTCGGAAGTGGCATAAAAAGAGACGTAAGCCATTTAGTTGGGAATATCTATCTTACAGATCCTTAATACGGTGGTTCCCGTTGCCTCCCGTATTCTTATGCCGTCGACTAATTTCTTGGTTCATCAGCCTTTAGAGCCAGTTTCCCAACCCTAGGACAAAAGAGTGCCCTTCCATTAACTGGCTCCTCCACCCGAGGCTGTTGGACAGTAAATGGGGGATTGCTTATACCGGCAATCATCCGGTCGTCAGAGTCTCATTAGTCATCTAACAGGGAGCACCCCTCGAAGGTAAGGTTGACATTTGAATATGAGAGGCTATATTAGGCGCATCCCTACCCCTACTCCCAATTATTCTGAATACCATTTTAAAAACCGCATCTTGATTTTTTTCAAATATTCTGAAATGGGTTGATTGATTGTTACACATACACGAGTTCCATTGCACTGCAACTTTGAGATCTACTGTGCGCCCCCTATCAGAGCTATTCTCGGTACCTCCCATCTACTACCACTACACCTCACCTTCCTGCTTAAGAGTTCTAAGAAACTTCAGTATTTACGATGGCTTGAAGAAGGTTACATCCTCGCTCCATGAAGTTTTTTGTCCAAAGCACGTTTTACGTTGGCATGCAATGGCAAGCATCATTGTAGAATTAGGTGCACTCATCAATTTCTACTAGACCTATTCTCTTTAGGTGCTTCTTAATGCGGCATTGCCCTGTAAGGAAGCTAGTGGGGAGATATAGCTTGTTTTTACTGAGATCCATATACTTTTTGGATCTAGCAGTTCAAAGGAACTTTTTGGAGTCGATCCATCCGTGGAAGGCACTGCCAGGTTTCTTCAGTTTCCTCCATCTTCCTAAACTCTTTCTTATAGGAACATTTTCCTACACCACAGGAAGGCTCTGGGAAATAAAAAGGCGTGCTCCTTTTCTGGCGAGTGCATTCGCCCCTTCATTTTCTTTGATTCCTGAGTGACCAGAAAACTAGACTAAACAGACCTTGTTATTCGTGACTATTTCATCAAGTTTTCTTCGGCATTTCCATATCAGTTTTGAGTCAATGGAAGCTTCGGTGGCCGCTTGATTACCAGAATTAATCGCTGTCAGACTTCTGGTAGTTTCCACGCATCTTCTAATTGCAAGTATTTCTGACTGAAAGACGCTCCAAGACGAGCCTAACGATACTGAGTATTTGGTTACCAGTCCCGAACACTCTATAGCCAGCAGATCTATTGACTCTTTCCCTGTTCCTTTATTCCTATTTTCCATTATTAAGTCAAACCCGTACCTAATTTTGTAATTGAGACGACCATGATGTTAAATATTTCTAAATTCTAATACACTTTTTGATTTTCTACAGGTTCTCTTATACACGGCCAAGGTGAGAAATATTGGGATGGCCAAGGTGGATCCGGTGGTGTTAAAAAACCGAAACTTCTTCGAATTTCTAATGTAAACAACGCAGTTTTCAAAAACATCGCTCTGAAAAATTGTCCAATGTTTTGTACTGGTATAGAGAAAGCTACCGATCTGTTTATAGATGGATGGAGAGCTGATTGTTCCGAAGGAGATAATGATCCGGTGAGTGATATATACCCCATGTTTTTCGGAAGTTTTGTAGATTAAAATCGTATAAAAATACATAAAGATCGAACAAAGTAAAATTGACTACGTTGCTACCTGTCAGATTGGCATTTAAAACGACATTTGGAGATGGGGATTGGGAGAAATTTGTGATTCAAAAAGTTTATGTTTGTGCCGTAGTAGAAGTTAGGCTTTCTTCTTTGTAAGAGGATTCAAATGGGTTGCCAACGTAGTAAACGCTTTGATTCTTGCGTATATTAATTTGCCTTCAGAAGGTTTCACTTATATTGTTAGCTTATTCTTCTAATGTTGACCTTCTGTTCTACCTATCTTTCCTTCTAAATTCTGCTTATAACTAATATGTTAGGGTGTCAAAACGTTATTTACAGTTGATTATATAACTTTTTATTGTTCAATGAAGGACCTCTTTATTCAAAATTCATTTTTCTTATTTATACCATTTTCAGCATAAAGGTAGAAACACCGATGGTATTGGTATCTCTTGGTCAACAAACGTCCGTATCAACAACGCCTATATTCATAATCAAGACCAATGTTTATATGTCAACCAGGGTTCCAACATGGTCTTTACTGAAATCCACTGCGTTGGTTCGAACGGTATTTGTGCTACGGCAGGTTTCAGTGCCGATAGTTACGAAGAAAACACTACCAGGAACATCACTTTCCACAATTGTGTCTTGGAAGGTGGACTTACAGGTGTTCAAATCATCGCCATGGCTAATGGAGGACCTGGAGAAGTTAATGACATTACTTTCCAGAATATTCAACTTAAAGGTAAATATAATGGATCGAAAGGGGGCCCGCTATTTCTTTTAATACCATTTTCAGTAGGTTTAACTGATAAACTTGGCTAGTGGACTAGCTCGATAAAACGGTAATAGCTCTATTAAGGGAGCTCCATAGGTCATTTAAAATGTAGATATTAAATCTATAGCATTTGTAAATGATACGAATAAGCTAACTTAACAAACTAAATTTATTCAAATCTAAACAAATGTAAAAAATGACCATCTATATGATACATATATAGAAGTTGTATTAGTACGGTTAAATTTACTTATTTTATTAAACAGTTACTGTATTCGGAGGTATAAAACGTAAAACACTTGTTGTATAAGACTCATTATTTATAAATCTTTTATTTTAATTTTGAAATTTTATTGTCTAAATTTGGGGTTAACTCGTAATGACATAAAAATTTTGAAGCATTCACCCGCTTTATGCCATTTGGCCCCGATGCACTATACCAAGCTCCCAACTTGGCCTATTTGCACAATCGAAGATCCAATTTCCAATTGCCAAAAGATTCCAATAACTAGTAGTTATACAAAATGGACGCCGTCATGCAATTCAGAACCTTACTAGCCACTTTGTATCATTCTATTTTTTCCAATTTTCACTGTTTGCAGGAATCACTTGATTCACCTGGAAAACCTCAACTACCTTAAAACCAAGTATAACCGTTTCTACAGCACTTTTTATTTATCACTAAAGCTAAACATGTGCGGCTGTTCGATTTTCGTAAGCCTAAAAGGTCTAGGTTGTTGTAAACTGCCTTAAAAACTCATACTGTTGATGTAAAAAATATCCTTGGGTCCAGTATTAATTTGGTTCTTGTTGAACTAACACATAAATTGTACTATAAATATGTCGCTACAGCCTGGTATTAAAAAAAAGGATGTGCCTTGCTTGATTTCTATATCTCGAGAGATCACGGATATACGAAAACAAAATGGATTGTCAGCCCTTATGAAATTTTTTCACAACAATGATTGTGGCATGCAAGTCGCCATCGCGTGACTATTTATTTACGTTGGCTACGTTGAATTTACCAAAAAATACTAAGCTGCCGACACTGAATAAGTCAACATATTGAAAACTGTTGATTCAATTTAAGAGGTTCTGATGGGTGAATTTTTATTGTTTCTTAATTTTCTGTTTGTTTTGCAAAAAACTAATAGTTTTTTTATATAGTAATTTGAAACGTAGTGCAGTAGCCATGTTGTGTTTAGTAAACCAACTGCTTTTCCAAGAAAATAAACCAATCCATGGTTTAGAGTACATATTAGATTTCTATTTAAAAATTTTAATTTGGACTTCTAGTATCGTATATTAAGATAATTTCGAGGCTGCCCAACCTGTGGTATTCGAAAATACAACTATTTAAACATAAAATTTGAAAAATCAGGTACTATTCAATTGGGATGTGAAGTAAACATTTATATGGTTTTGGAATAGCTCTGAATAATTAACTTTGAGAGCAGGGGTGCTTCTATCTACTAGATATATAATACAATGTTTGAGACACTTTAGCTAAATAAATTACATAGTTATATGTTCATATTTTCTTTTCCTTACATTTTATTAACAACTGTGTAGTAGGGATCTGAAATAATAAAAAATAAAACTTGCATTGAATAAAAAAATACATATATTGATATTTCAAAGCAACTTACTGAATATATAATAATATAAACTTAATTCTTGTACATTTATTTGAAATAGGAAAATACCAAATATTGTATAGGTAGGGTTTTTATTGATTTTTATCCAATATTAGTTTTGAGTATTTTTTTCTAATAGTTTCTGTAGAAAAGGATTTGTTGGTCTTATTTGCAATGCTGTTTATGCTGATACCCCTGTAGGTATTGATAATTAATTTAATTACTTCCGTTTTGGTTAATTTCATAGGGTGCATAATCAAAATAAATTGCTGATAATGATGGAAAAATATTGTCATTTAAAAAAAAGCATTCTGTTTCATTCAGTAACATACTGATTAAAATATCTCTTTGGAAGTTTGTCTATTAATTTTATGCAACACTGAACTTTTCACCATATCATTACACATGTTTTTTTCCACATTGAGAAGGATATAATAGGCCGCCTCTAGATTTCCTGCATATTAATTTGAACGATGCGTCATCTTCATAACCTTATGATCGAAATACCTCACAACAAATATCGCATGATAGTCTTTTTATAACCGATCTTATGACAAATTCAGCTATGTAGAGATTACATTTTCTGTAAATTCATTGAAGCTCTCTTTCTGGAAACCTGAACACTACATATTTCTGAAACCACACTCAAAGTTGGGAGTACAATCTTGAGATATACAATTGTTGGTGTTGTTACGGATATCAATGTGGGTTATCATACATCTATTTATTTAAAAAAATTCGGGATTCAAATGTAGCAAGTATATAAGGACTGTGTAAAAACCAAAAAGCCAAGAATAGGAGTTTTCTTCTTTGTCTTAGGCAAAACTATCGCGTGTTTATACCTCTTCCAAAAGGGTTTGCAGAATTTGAAATATCGAATAAATCGTTGAGAAAAAGAAGTAACATCATGCATTGGTTACTGTTATTTAGGGAATAATTTAAATTTTAGGTGCGTTTCTAATATAGATTTATATTTATACTCTAAACAGTGCATAGCTTTTTAAATAACTTTCTTTAGGAATAATATATTAAAATAATGCTCTGACCTACGAGTAAAATATGATTGTAATGCTATAAAATTGCTATTTATATTTGGAACTTTAAATACACAACATGTAGATAAAATTATAACCAACTGCTCTCTAATGTGTTACGACTATAAAATTATTTCACTTAATAATATTTGGATACTTACTTTCTTAGTAACAATAATTGCAGCCAAAATTAGTTGTATTATAACCATTAAAAAATTGGAAAAATTTGACTTATTTTCAGAAACTAAACATAAACACAACCTTTGAAGGCTGATTGATGTGATATTCAATGTTGCCAACAGAAATTGTCACGCGATGGCGGAACAGATGCTACGGTCATTTACTGAACATTAGGCTAGCAATCCATTTTGTATTCCTATATCCGTGAGAGAGATGTGTCGCTAGGGGAGAGCCTAAAATCGAGAAGAAGGCGGAAGTGACGAAAAACTGACAGCTGCCATTTTCCTTGCTTGACCAATCACAAAAATTAAAATTTATTGAATTCTTAGAACATAAAAACACAGAATGAAGCATAATCTCAGATTGATGTAGGTTGCACATGGCCGACTAATGACAGTGGCGTAGGGCAAAAATTTATTAATAAAAATATAAAAACGTGAAAAAACAAATAAATTTGATAGATCCTTAATACATCAGGCAGAAAAGCTTAATTTACTGTCACTTCTGAAATCATTCCATTAATTTAACGCCGTTTTCTTGGTCAAATTCAAATTGAGAGCTTAAATTAAAAATAAATAAATATGTAAATACTAATGTCAAAGGTGGGGAAAAGTTAAATAAAACTCAAAAATATAATATTATTGTCCTTTAAATATAATCAAATTAATGTACATTGTGCGATTTTTTTCATCATTTACAGCATTTTTATATATATAATTTATTCGTGAATGAAGGTAACAATAACAAATATACGTTTAATTAATAACGCTTTATGATTTTCTAATGAGGTTAAATCATGGTTACTCATATTTAAAAAAAAATTGTCGTTATAACGATCTAAAACCTCTATGTCCTTACTAATTTTTTTTTGCACTTTTGGGCCCTTTTTAAAAATATTTCCGTTTTTGATAATTAACTTAATCGTTGTTTGCAACAATAACCGCAACAACAATATAGAGAAAAATAATGAATATGAAGCAAATACAGATACATAATAAATGTAGGCAATATATTGACAAAATTTTAGTGGTTTGTAGTGCCTTCATTAATTTATGTTCATCATAAATTCCTATTGAATAAACAGCATGGAATTAAATCGATCTCTGTCATTTTGAAAAGCATTTAGCAATAATCATTTGTTCAGTTCCTATTCCTATTATATTAGTATGCTTTCGATAAATAGAGATGATGAGAAAGATACAAATAATTATTATCATTACATCTAAATAATACCATGAAGTTTCCAAGATTCGTTTATACAGACTATCAAGGAAACCAAAGCCTCATTAGCTAATTCCAATTCCATGGATTCTCCATGCCATCACTACCAAAATTTACATACATTTAATCAATGTTTTTGGATAAGGTAAACAGTTTTCAAATCTTTTTCGAACATAAGCATATGCTTTGGGTGAAAAAAATGCAGAGTAACTGCAAAAGCTCTTGCTGAACGGCCATACGATTTTTGCCCTCAGTGAAGATCTTTGTTTCTTCTATCTCTAGTTAGTCTTCCGCAGCCTTCGTATTTTGTATATCTTTAAAAGATTATTATTTTCCAGGTCAACAATCTTCTTTTTTAAGATTTTTTAAATTATTTGTACTCTCTTCTACTAATCCTAGAGATGTTTCTGGATGGGGCGAAAGAGTTCATTTTCTAACAGAGCATTCTTGCACACATAAATTATCATCTGGCAATGTACTTTCCACATTTTGTATAGATCTTGTCAGTTCTGGATTAAACAACCTTACCTAAAATAAATAATAAAATTATTGTAAATACTTACAAAATACTATGTTCCTTTCAAACTTCACCTTCAATTATTGGGGTAGCATTTGGTCGTAGTCTCACTTGTAACTTGGATGATCGATCATAATAATTTTAGAATATAAAACATTACTGCTTTCTGGAATAAACTTTTTCACTTTCCACAAAATTAACCCATTGCATTTTCGGTTTGATTTTTAGAAAAGCTAGAACAAAGCTATTATTTTTGTATGGTATGTGTAGGTAAGTAAATACAATCGGTTAACAAAAAAAATGTAGGTTAGGAAAGCTTTTAGACGCTCTTATTATGTTAAAGAATACATCAGTACCTTGTGAATGTTTGCCATATGGAATTGTCTGAGGTTTATTTTGTCAGTGTTTTTTTGTTAATCAACTATTTAAGTACATGACATTATGAGAAATAATATTTTCATTTTTCCTGGAAATATTGTATGTACACTTACCTAGACCAATTTTTTCCCAAAAAAATATAATCTAAACGTTATAATGTTGATATAAGCAACTTCCCAACTTCTTACACAATCATAAAAATTGTATTACTACTTCACCCTAAGGTACGCCTATGCATATTTCCTGTTTTGTTAGTTAACCTCTAAATGTTAGTCAAATGAAATTCCTATGTATTATAATACACAAAATCGCCTTAATTACTCACTTTTAAATTGTTTTTATAATGCAAAACTAATAAAATCTATTAAATATTCACTCTCTAAGCACTTTCTTGGCAATAGCACAACGATTAAAACGAACACAACCAAAACAAATGAGGAAGCCCAACATGGCGGATTTTGTCTCGCGTTGCGTTATGGTGAGAGATGGGAAACGCTCCTTCCTGTATTTTTATGTTCTAAGATTGAATTGATGTATCAGTATCAGCCAACTACATAAACTGTATGCTGTTTGGTTGGTTGCATATGTTTGACGTTAATAAATACATTGTAGGAAATTTTAACAGTGCCGTACTTAATTTAATTAGTTTCTAAAAAATATGTTATATTTTTTTGTCTTTGTTTGGGACTTTTCCCAAACATATAACATTGTATTTTCTGTGGATAATTTTAATTTGAGAGGAAGAATTAGGAGAGAAAATGGAATAAATCTATACATGGACTGATCTGTAACGTGGGTACCAATAAACCAAGCTTTAGAACAACTCAAACTTCTCCTTAGTCTCTAAATTCAAACACTATTCAAATTAGAGAAATTGAACTTCGGAATAAAATGAATTCAAACAATAAATTTTGGTGAAATCAACAAAAATTACCTCGGAATATATCAATTAAAACAAAAACTTTATGGGGAATAAACAATTAAAACTCTTATAAATATGAAACTTTTTTTAGGAGTTCGCCAACAAGGTATATACGTACAGATGGACTTTGGTAACGATGGTCACCCAAATAATAATATTGAAGTGAAAAATTTTAAACTTTCTAATATTTACGGCACAGTCGAAGGAAATGGCGCTAGAAAAATCTATATTAAATGCGGAGCCAAATGTCACGACTGGATTTTTTCGAACATCAATTTAACCGGTGGTGGTACCGCGAATTCTTGTAATTATGCACCTGCAGGATTCTCTTGCTGAACTAACTTGATTTTGTAACTAATAAAAACTAAATGTGAAAATATGAAAAGCATTTTTAATATTAATCAAACGATATCCTCTAGATTTTATAATATTCGTCGGCGGATGGCTTAGTCGATAAAGCAGAGAACTTTTCACGTTAGGCTAAACTACGTTTTGAAACTGAAGGATTGTATGGAGGGTAGTGGTAAGTAAGGAGAACCTTCTCATGTGGGGATTTAGCTCAAAAAGTGTCCGCTAGTAAACGATAAATTAGATGTAGTTCAAAATTCGACCAAAATGGCGCTGATATCAAAAGTGGTATGATATGAACTTAGCAATTATACAGAACGTGAAGTATGCTGAGTTCGAATATTTAATATTTTTAATGACTCGAATGCTGTTAATGATATAGAGCTTATAGAAATGTAACAATTCATCTAGTCGAATATTATTTGCGTCGGAAATTCAATTTTAATTAATTTATAATAAAATACAGAAAACATTAGTTTGCACCAATGAAATTGGAAGGGGGGAATCGCTATGCGTGGTTTGAAAGCGGTCCTCGGTCCGCCATATTGGTACTGGGTTTACGTCAGATAATCTGAAGTTGTGATCTACTTTTGGCTATTTTAAAGACTATTTTTATGTTTTTCTTTCGACTATTATAAACTTTTAACATATCCTCATGTAGTTGTTCCAGTCGACCAGGTGTTTATAAATAGCAATCGTCCGGATTTACATTACATGGGTAAATGTAAACATGCTACAGGACCTTACTCATTTTTAGGCTTATTTCAGAATGAAATAGGGCTATTGTAGAGAATCGCATGACGCGACTTCGGAAAAATTTCAATGCAATTTTTCGTTTTGGTGTTCCCTGATGCCAAAGTCACCCTCCGTTCCGAAGGTTATATATATATATATATATATATATATATATATATATATATATATATATCAAAAATCTCTCAATATCTTAGGGATTCCGTCGTAAGTAGGGCTGAATTAAACATATAATGTTCCTTCAAATCGAAAAGATCCTTCTGAATTAGTACTTAAAAAGTATCTATACATAAAATATATTTTTTTGTTGTTCCGAGTATGAACTGTTTTAATAATTATTAACTCACTTTACATCCTTGAAAAAGAAAAGAAACTTTTTCGAAACGTTGGGTAGTAAATAAGAGTTTAATTCAGCCATACTTACGACGGAATCCCTAAGATATTGAGAGATTTTTGATTTATCTACCGTCAAGAATACCATTTTGCTTCATATATATATATATATATATATATATATATATATATATATATATATATATATATATATAACAAATATGTAGGAATATCGCGTGATATGTTAACAACAACAACAAAGAAATTCATGCGTAATTCACGTTAGGCTAAACTACGTTTTGAAACTGAAGGATTGTATGGAGGGTAGTGGTAAGTAAGGAGAACCTTCTCATGTGGGGATTTAGCTCAAAAAGTGTCCGCTAGTAAACGATAAATTAGATGTAGTTCAAAATTCGACCAAAATGGCGCTGATATCAAAAGTGGTATGATATGAACTTAGCAATTATACAGAACGTGAAGTATGCTGAGTTCGAATATTTAATATTTTTAATGACTCGAATGCTGTTAATGATATAGAGCTTATAGAAATGTAACAATTCATCTAGTCGAATATTATTTGCGTCGGAAATTCAATTTTAATAAATTTATAATAAAATACAGAAAACATTAGTTTGCACCAATGAAATTGGAAGGGGGGAATCGCTATGCGTGGTTTGAAAGCGGTCCTCGGTCCGCCATATTGGTACTGGGTTTACGTCAGATAATCTGAAGTTGTGATCTACTTTTGGCTATTTTAAAGACTATTTTTATGTTTTTCTTTCGACTATTATAAACTTTTAACATATCCTCATGTAGTTGTTCCAGTCGACCAGGTGTTTATAAATAGCAATCGTCCGGATTTACATTACATGGGTAAATGTAAACATGCTACAGGACCTTACTCATTTTTAGGCTTATTTCAGAATGAAATAGGGCTATTGTAGAGAATCGCATGACGCGACTTCGGAAAAATTTCAATGCAATTTTTCGTTTTGGTGTTCCCTGATGCCAAAGTCACCCTCCGTTCCGAAGGTTATATATATATATATATATATATATATATATATATATATATATCAAAAATCTCTCAATATCTTAGGGATTCCGTCGTAAGTAGGGCTGAATTAAACATATAATGTTCCTTCAAATCGAAAAGATCCTTCTGAATTAGTACTTAAAAAGTATCTATACATAAAATATATTTTTTTGTTGTTCCGAGTATGAACTGTTTTAATAATTATTAACTCACTTTACATCCTTGAAAAAGAAAAGAAACTTTTTCGAAACGTTGGGTAGTAAATAAGAGTTTAATTCAGCCATACTTACGACGGAATCCCTAAGATATTGAGAGATTTTTGATTTATCTACCGTCAAGAATACCATTTTGCTTCATATATATATATATATATATATATATATATATATATAACAAATATGTAGGAATATCGCGTGATATGTTAACAACAACAACAAAGAAATTCATGCGTAATTCACGCAAAATAAAGGGCATGTCCACGGTTACCACTCTATTTCAGTAGCCCTTTATTTTGCGTGAATTACCCATGAATTTCTTTGTTGTTGTTATATATATATATATATATATATATATATATATATAAAAAGATGAAAGAATAACGCGTGGAATATAAAACAAAGATAGAATTAGCGGGCATAGCACGCAAAAGAGGTTACAGAGAATGAGTGGTAACCGTAGACATGCATGTTTCTGGCTCATTAGCCTTCATCGGTACGGCATAACCAAGAAAAGGTGTACAACTTGGGAGCAAGGATGTTAATTGAAACATGAGAAAACACAAACAACGGATTTCAACAAGATAACCAAACGCACATTTGTGCCTTCAAATGGAAGATCCCGAGTTTTCAGGACAACAACCAACAGAGACACGGAGACGTCTATAGCTCTCCTGTCTGAACCTTCCGACCCTGGAATTAATGAAAAGATGAAAGAATAACGCGTGGAATATAAAACAAAGACAGAATTAGCGGGCATAGCACGCAAAAGAGGTTACAGAGAATGAGTGGTAACCGTAGACATGCATGTTTCTGGCTCATTAGCCTTCATCGGTACGGCATAACCAAGAAAAGGTGTACAACTTGGGAGCAAGGATGTTAATTGAAACATGAGAAAACACAAACAACGGATTTCAACAAGATAACCAAACGCACATTTGTGCCTTCAAATGGAAGATCCCGAGTTTTCAATTACCATCCTTGCTCCCAAGTTGTACACCTTTTCTTGGTTATGCCGTACCGATGAAGACTAATGAGCCAGAAACATGCATGTCTACGGTTACCACTCATTCTCTGTAACCTCTTTTGCGTGCTATGCCCGCTAATTCTGTCTTTGTTTTATATTCCACGCGTTATTCTTTCATCTTTTCATCAATTCCAGGGTCGGAAGGTTCAGACAGGAGAGCTATAGACGTCTCCGTGTCTCTGTTGGTTGTTGTCCTGAAAACTCGGGATCTTCCATTTGAAGGCACAAATGTGCGTTTGGTTATCTTGTTGAAATCCGTTGTTTGTGTTTTCTCATGTTTCAATTAACATCCTTGCTCCCAAGTTGTACACCTTTTCTTGGTTATGTCGTACCGATGAAGGCTAATGAGCCAGAAACATGCATGTCTACGGTTACCACTCATTCTCTGTAACCTCTTTTGCGTGCTATGTCCGCTAATTCTGTCTTTGTTATATATATATATATATATATATATATATATATATCATCATCATCATCATCATCATCATATGCAGCTTATTCACCCATATTGTTATGGTGTAGCCTCCCTTTACATATTTATATATTCCATGTGGGACAGACGATAGATGGACCACAAAGATAACGCAATGGTATCCCCGAGGCGTGAAAAGACCAAGAAGACGCCCCAACTTAAGATGGAACTACTACATAAAGAAACTCGCAGGATCAACTTGGGGCCGCATAGCTAGCAATAGACAACAATGGGCCCACATGGAAATGGAATATATATATATATATATATATATATATATATATATATATTATAATATATTTTAGTTTTATTGTATAATTTTATCTATGATTTGTCTATGTTTTAAGAAAGTAAAGCTCAGGGTAAGTTTAGTTATATTTTATTATTGATTTAGTGGTTTAATGGTGAGCTTGAGAAACTTACTCTCGTTGGGTTCAAGATAATTAAGATATATAAAATTTGCATTTACCAAATATTACCTTACCATTGTTTCCTACAAAAATACTGTGAGTAATAGCGCGGAACATACCCATTCAACCTCTATGATATCATTCCTTTGTCTATCATCAACATATGACATAAATAAAATGCATAAGAGTCAAAATTTAGTATATATAATTATGAATCATCAAATTGAAAAACATTATTACTATTAAGGAAAAAACTTCTGTTAAACAAATTACTATTACAAACTACTATACACAAATTGAAAATACTTATACTTAGAAAATTATTAGTGTTGAAATTTGGCCAAATTAGTTATATATATATATATATATATATATATATATATATATATATATATATTTATATATATGTCTGAATTGTTTTAAATGGTACCATATAAATTATATATACACTGACCTGTTCATAACACTTGGAAGTCTCTTTATGTGCACTCTATTCCTGTTCTCCCCTCCTGGAATGAAGCTGGACTCTCTTCAAATCGTGGAAACAAATTCTATAGTTTGTATCGCAGGTAAGTCAAAATAATTCATTAAATTGTTCTTCAAACTTGACTTAAAATGTTTTACTATGATATTAAATGCTTTGTATCTAATACTTGTGACTCTCATGTAGGAATTTACTTAAAATTTATGCATAGCGTCCCTTCTCAAATTCAATAATTGATAATTTCCTCAAATAATTGTTATTTACAAATATTTTCTGCTCTAAATGTTTCTTAGGTTATACTTTATCATTTATATTCAGTTTTGACTTAAATTTCAAACAATTTTCACTTATTTTAGTTAAATTTTTAGAAAAATTTTCTTACATGTCCATTTTTATAAGCATCACACCACACACTCCTTTTGTTTTTCAAATCAACAAAACTTTTGTTGCTAGTCTTGTCATTTGAAACAAAACACTACTAAGTTGCTAGATATTTCATAATCTTTTTATTGAATGTTTAATAGTTAATTTAATTGTCTTCTTCTTATTCCTATTGTTATTAATTATTTGTGTAAAATTTCATAATAATTCATTATACCTATTTACATGTGAACAATTTCCAAAATATATCTTATATTTATTTACAATGATAGTATCTATCCCACTTTAAATTTTAAATATCAATGAATTTACAATCATTACGTCCTTAAAATCTTTCATAATGCCTTTCAATTCATTTTTTATATATAATTTACCAATTATCTCATATGAACTTGTTCTATCATTCAATACAATTACATATTTTCAAACATTCCATCCGCTTTGCAAATATTCAATATTTCAAAATTCTAACTTACTTCTGTGGTTGAATATATTTCTATGTTTTAGTTCTATGCTACATGACCTGAAGTTGTATGTATTGACAGTTCAATGATTTCATTTCAACAAATGTGATAACTTGTCTGTATATTAGTATCAAATATCCTGTTTAGTATCATCTAATAATAATTTCATGTTCTTTTCAGATTCATTTTGATATTCTAGATAAAATATACAGATGATTAACTATGCTGCTAATAAAACAATATGAATTTATAATTTACCAGCGATTTTCAATATTATTGATGTATTTATATAGTTATAAAGGATAATTGATATCATAGGCGTTTGATTTGGTATGAGATATATTTCTTACTTATAATTATACGTATAAATGATAATTCTATCTGTCTGAAGAAAGTAATCTCTATTTACCATCTGACAAAGTTCAAATTTCATATATTTGTGTCTCATTCTCATCAATATTTGCTACGATAAGTTCAATATATATATATATATATATATATATATATATATATATATATATACGTGTGTGTGTGTGTGTGTGTTCGGAAAGGTTTCCGCGGTTAGAATTATGAACAAACGAACTAGGTTCACGGGTTGAACCGCGTTGGAAATTTGAAATTTCTCGACGTTTCGGCTTCCACTTTAAAGTCATTATCAAGAGGGGTGGGGGGTAGGTTATTCTTTCATTAACCTAGGAAGTGATCCGATTCCGTAGTCTCAATCTGCCTACTCTACGCAACGAATCACCCCCTTCGGCTAATTCTAAGGCCTCAATCTGCTTACTCTTTGGAATTTCACCGAAAAAGGACATAACAATAAAATAAAAATAATAATAAAAATTGCTTACCAGTTAAATCACCGTAGAACACTACACTCACTACTGGCTTGAAGCCGACTGACCGATAAGTTGTCAGGACCGTGTATTTATGGCGGGTATGGTCTTTTTGGCGCGCGCGGTACGTGTGCCACTGGCGGGAGTAGTAACAGATATGGAACGTACGATATTCTGCGATATTTTAGGAGGGTAATTGTTATTCTTGGCGCAGGTCATGGTGGAAGGGGGAGAGGGAGTATCGGAATGGGGCGGGTGGAGAATACATTGAAATTTTATTGACTATATTTAAAAAAATAAGTATTTACGATGGAAAGACGAATGACGTTAAGGGGCGGTAAACAGGTAGGTACAGAAGGATGTTCAGATGAAGAAAGGGAAGAAAGGAGTCATGGAAGAGGAGATTTTCAGTTGCAGTACTTGGAACAAGGAAGGGACCAATCAGAAGGAGATATGACAGTGGGAGATGAGGAAGAACAAGAGAATAGGAGACAACCAAGTACGAGTCATAATGACCAATTAATGCAATTTTTGATTAATATGGAAAAGAATATGAGAGGAGATATGAATAGTATGAATAGAAAAATGGACAACATGGAAAATAATATGAGAGGAGATATGAATAGTATGAATCGAAAAATGGACAACATGTGTGAAGAAATGAGGGGACATATGAGTACAATGAGGGGAGAGATTTAGGGAGATATTCGCAATATCACTGGAAACATGAACAGGCTGGAAAAGAAAATAGAAGGAAAAATTGAAAATTTGAAGGAGATTACGAAAATTAGGGAGGAGAATGAAGAATTTAGAAAGCAGATAGATGAAGTTAAAATTGATATAAAAGAAGAAAATACGAATTTGAGAGTAGAACTTCAAGAACATGGAATTAAAATGAGAGAAGCAATTGAAAAACAGGTAGTAGAAGAAGTTCAAGAATTAGGAAGATGTCTAGAAGAAAATTTATCTGGAGCAATTCAAGTGGAAGTAAAGAATCAAAATGAGAATATAATTGAAGAAATACAGTCTATAAAAGTACAAGAACAAACAAATGAGGAAATAATGCAAATGTATGAACAGAATTTGAATAAGAAATTTAATTACTTAAATAGAAAGATAGAAGAACAGACAGGAACGTGTAAAAGAAGGAGTGAAAATATAGACATAAATACTAACAAGGAATTGGAGGAAATGAATAGAAAATTACAAGAAACTGTAGAAGAAATAGAAGATAATCTAAAACGGAATGGAGGTGGAATCATGTATACTGGAAATATAGATTTTGGAGTGAAATTTGATGGAAATATAGAAGTAGAATGAGGGGAATAAGAGAGATATTGTAGAGAAGAAAATTATTATCAGAGAAATGATATCTGGACATGCTTTATTGTGGTTCCGCAATAAAGAGGAACAAGTACCTGATATGGAAGAATTTAAGAAACAATTTTTAAAATATTTTTGAGGGGAGATGCAACAGGCAAGTTTCAGGGAGAAACTTTACTTTGGAAAATTTGACTACCAGAGTAAGAATTTCAATACATATGCAATGAAAATGTACAACAATGCACAATTTTTTGAGCCAATTATGCGAGAAGAAGAAATGGTTTTATATATATTCAGACATTTCGATCAACAAGTATCAGAAACAATTGGGAAACAAAATATTAAAACAATGGAAGAAGTAATAATGAAAAAAGAAATGAAATTAAAAATGTTAATGTAATAAGGGGGAACGGAGATGGATATTACAGAATAGAAATGAATAATACATATGAAAATAGAAATTATAGAAACAGGGATTTTGATAATAGAAGAAATAATAGACATGTAGACAGGAATTATAGAAATGAAAATAGAAATTACAGTAATGAAGAACGAAGATATGGAAATGGAGATAAAAATAATGATAATAAGTATTTTGAGAATTGAAGAGATCCTAGAAACTGTGACAGAAGAAATGATAATGAAGACAGAAATGAAAATTGGCGACAGAATAGATGGATAGGAAGAAACAATTATCATAATAGAAGAAATTTTGGAAGAAGAAACTATGATAGAAGAAATCAAGAAATAGAAGATAGGAGACAAGTAAATATAATACAAGATCAAGAAAGATATGATGGTCACAGTCAAACTTCAGATAAAAATTTTACTTAAACGGCTTTCACGTGCATAATATTATTTTTTCTAAGTACGAACATCCAAGAGAATTTGTTGATATCGGAGAAATTGGAGAAATAAATGACAATTTAGGTTTAATATTCATTGAAGGTAAAATACAAAATATAGGATGTAAAATTTTGATAGATACAGGATCCGAAGTAACGTTGATAAGAAAAGAATTATAGAGAAGTGCACGAAAAATTATGGTGGTATATACCAATAAATTATCACTAGTTGGAGCGAATAATAAAAAATTATATGATACTAATAAAATGATAATTAGGAATTACAATTGGGAAGTAATACATTTAAAGTACAAATGTTAGTTAAAAAAAATTTGAACTATGATGTAGTATTGGGGACATATGAATTAGACAATCCCAATATGATTATTAATTAGAAAGAGAAATTGATAAATTGTAAAGGAGAAGATACATATTTTATCAAACAAGAATCAAATAAAGTTGATGAAGATACATTTTATGTAATGAATCAAATCACTGATGAACATCAAACGGATTTAAAATTGTGTAAACAAAAATATATTAAAATAGTAATGGAATTGATTAGACGATATAACAGATTATTTAATGAGGAAGTACAAGTAGCGAGTAAATATGTACATACACTTGAAATGAAGAACATATCCAATTCCGTATAAATTAAAGGATGAAGTATACCATGAATTATATAATATGTTAAAAGATGGAATAATAGAAAGATCAAATTCACCATATATTAATGCAGTTACTTGTGTACGAAAAAAATCTGGAGAAATAAGAATATGTTTAGATGCAAGAAACATCAATAGTTTTACAAAGAAACAATATGAAAGTCCCATGAATATAGATAGTATATTTGGTAGAATTACAAATGCAAAGATATTTTCAAAATTAGATCTGAAACATAGCTTTTGGTTAATTCCTTTAGAAAAAGAAAGTCGAAAATATACTGCTTTTATAGTAGATAGAGTGGTATATCAATTTTGTGTGGTGCCATTCGGATTGCAGACTTCATGTGCAGCTTTGGTAAGAACACTTCATACCATTTTAAATAAATATGAAAATTTTATACTTCATTATATAGATGATATTCTTATATATTCGGAAAATGAAGAAAAACATAAAGAACATTTGAATATTATTTTTGAAGAATTAGAAAATGCTGGATTAAAATTAAACATCGAAAAATGTAAATTTTATCAAGGAGAAGTAAAATATTCGGGATATGTTTTGAATACCAAAGAAGTTTCTACGGATCCTGATCGAATTAAAACAATGTTAGAATACAAACAGCCAACTAATTTAAAAACTTTAAGAGGGTTTTTAGGGATTTTAAATTATTTCACCCTGTTATACCCCTCGTAAGAGAATCCGACCAGTCTCGTTTTATTTCTACTGTAACTGCCTAGTTGTATATCGATTTTCAGAGTGATAACTTTTTCCTTTCTGCCCTTTTTCATGTTTTGGAATTGGCTACTACCCCTTTTCACACTGTTAAACCCCTTGTAAGAGAATCCGACTAGTCTCGTTTTATTTATACTGTAACTAGCTAGTTGTATATCGATTTTCAGAGTGATAACTTTTTCCCTTCTGCCCTTTTTCATGTTTTGGATTTGGCTGCTACCCCCTTTCACCCTGTTACACCCCTCATAAGAGAATCAGACTAATCTCTTCCTATTTCTACTGTAACTACCTAGTTGTATATCGATTTTCAAAGTCACAACTTTTTCCCTTCTGCTCTTTTCCATGTTTTGGAATTGGCTGCTACCCTCTTTCACCCTGTTAAACCCCTCGTAAGAGAATCCGACTAGTCTCGTTTTGTTTTTACTGTAACTAGCTAGTACCCGTTTTATTATTTTGGAAATGGGTGCTACCCCATTTCACCATGTTAGACCCTGTTTAGATTCCTCTCAATCCCAATATAATATGTATAATAGAATATATTGTTTTCTACAACAGTTTTCTATTATTACAATGAAAATAGTACAATAAATACCTAAATCTCATTTTTTCTGGTTAAGTTAATGTAGTTTATTACTTTTTAATATATAATGTCATGGTTTGTAAAATTTAAGCGCACTTACATTTAAACGCACCTTAATAATCCACCACTGATCGTTCGGGCGTCTTCGGTAAATCGGCCGCTAGGTTTTGGCTGCCATGTTCACACCGGTACGGATTTGTGGCAGACGCATCTGCCGACGTTCAATACCTCCCACATACCATCAAATACCACCGTCCACACATGTACAGATGCATCAGGAGATGCCATCTGCTGACGCATCTGTCGACGTGTAGAGAATCCTTTAAATAATATCTACAAAAACCTATGGGAACAGAAGTATGTGCCTCGTAGCGAAAAAACGCATGTGCAGACGACGGAATTTGCTGCTCTAGTAATCGCCTCCTCATACATGTGACATATTATGTAGGAGTGAATGTGATAATTTGTTTAGACATTGGTAGTTACTAAGCGATGTAGATAAATTAGACAGAATTTGGGTTTTGCGATTGTCAATGTTCCAACTTCAGGTGGCGTTTCCTCTCGTGAAACGGAGTCTACGTTATTTGCATGAGGATCATAATTAAATAATCGTCTGCCTTGAATGTAATGTAATAGGTTTTTTTTGGTGGCTTGTTTATGTGAATCATGTAAATTGTTAATAATTATTTCGTTTCCGTAACGTCAACATTTAATGACAAAATAATTTCATGTTGTATTGATTATGTACCTTAAACTCTGAAATTAGTTACTGGCAAATCTAATAAATAAGAATAGTCAATAATAAAATAGTAATATTTGGAATGAAAATATCACTGATTTTCTTACGTATTTCTTCTTTTTTTGTTTTTTTTTGGCTTTGTGCGGAGGATTCCATTCCGCTACGAATAAACAAATAATATGTCTGTAATGTACCTAATTCCCTGCATCGGTCTAATGGACAATTTGCAAAAAAATATCAGCTTCCAAATCATGAACTCATTGTGAATAGCCAAAAAGCAAATGAGTCATCAATGAAAGAATAAGTTGCATATAATTAATATATATTGCAAAATCCGCTCTTAAAATGTTAACAATTTGTTGATGTCATCACGTGACAGCAAACACGCCTTATATTGGTGTGACGTCAAATGGTCGTATCTGTCAGGTATGTAGGTTATGTTTTGGCTACCTTCAGTTCAATTACGTTATGTTTTTAGTGTTTTCAACTAATATACTTCAATATTCTTAATGACAACAATAACACATACCATAATAATTACAATGAGTGTTATTTGATCAAAAATGTCAAACAGATAAATAATGAAACTAAACATAAATTCATCTTCTATTTCAATATCAAAAACAAAGTGTTCATGGCCTGGTTACATAAGTCGCCGTTCACAGGAAAGGTGTCACAGTCACATGTACCTTTTAGATAGCTATGAGATTCTGTTTCAAGATTTTATCGAATAAAAAATACGATTCGAGTTCCTCGATAGCTAGCGAGTAGTTGAATTGCTTGCATTTCCACAAAAATATAAGTGAATAAGTTTATTTGTGTTCTGGTCTTGTGATACATACGACCATCTGACGTCACAAGATGGCCGCGGTGAAGCGCGCGTTTACATCGAAATTTGAATACCATTTCATGTTTTATTTATTACTGAGTGAAATATTCGTAATGGATTCCCCTAATTGCAAAGAAATGATGTACGATGTAGAATAACATATATTTTTTTCGGAAGATATGCAAGTTGTTCATTGCTGTTTCCTATATTATTATAATCGCATATGTAATTCTATCTAATTTACCACAGGCAAAAGTCCTCTTAAATACTTGAAATATTATTAAATAAATCAACTCATAATGTTTGTGTTTGATAGTGGTGTGTTCGATAAACGTAGAATATAACGTTACGAGTTTTATTCTCACGCTTGTATAATGGAGTAAACATAAACAAACATATGTGTTAATCTACGATGTTTAAGGGTAATAGTCCACTTGAATCACATAACCCTATCATTATTCAAATTATAAATAGTACTCAGAATTCTAAGTTAGATAAAGTGAACAAGAAACACCATATTTTAATATTCTCACGATATTTTTGTCTATGGTGAACATATATCAAATATCGAGACTCTTTTTAGTTAGTCTTCAGTCTCACGTCAATCTCTACAGTATGTAGTAATTATTATACAGTCAACCCTCTCGGATATAAAAGCGAAATCTTTTAAATACATGTTAGTGTAAATGAACATTTTGTGTAATAATCGAAATATATTGCAAATTAGTACTATAAATAGTCTAAGTGAATAATTTTGAGTTTCAATCCATTACATGACATTAAAAAGAGAAACAAAAAGGACATGCCGTGGCAAACATATTCACTCATATTAAATCACACATCATTCGTTGCCCTATATAAAAGAATTCGTAGAAAACCAAGGATAATAAACATTGACACTCGTTTCACGCTAGCAACTTACGACAAACAATAAATGCAACGGTAAGGGGGTATATAAGTGTTACAAAGGAAATAGTAGAAACCTATACTAGAACTCTCTTCCACTCAACATCTAAAATACAGCTACTTTCTTCGGTTTACTGAATATACTGATTTCTATATTTTCCTTTTATGTATTTCTAAACTTAATTATAAACGATTCAGAAGTGATTAATTTTTAAAAAGAATCACGTGAAACCAAACCAGACATGGTCAGTTATATATTTTCAATAAATAAACCATTTAACTTAAATAGTTTGCTGCTTACTCATTTTATTACGTTTAATTTGCGTTTTTATAAGTTTGTTATTCATAGTTTATCAATTAAAAAACGTGTTAAAATTTGTATAAAAAACCCAGCAATGTTATAGGCCTAGAAACATCTTACTCAATGAAAATAGAAGATGCAACGTCAGCGTTTATTTATACACATAGATTCAAAAGTTTTGCATCACCGAATATCTCATCAAGTATTTTTTTCTTCATCAAAAATGGATTGGAGAATAATTAATTGATTAGTGATATGTTAAAAAAACATCAAGGCTTTTTGTAAATTTTTTATTATTTACTAATACACATGTTTTAAATATAAGAGTATTTTTGCAAGAAAATTAAATTCACAAATTGGTGACTTTTTTGGAAAAATAATAAATTAGAATTATTTAATAATGAGTATTTCCACCTCTAGAATCTATGCAGGCTTGGAGACGCCTACCCATACTGTTAACCAGATTTCTGATATGCTGTTGCGGGATATTCTCCTGAGCGGCATGAACAAGATCTTGTACACTCCTGAGTGGATTTCTGCGTGCTGCTATTGCCCTGGAAAGCATGTCCCAAGCATGTTCTATTGGATTCATATATGGCGATAAGGCGGGCCAGTCCAAACGATTGATGCCTCATTTATTCATTTACCGCTCTGGTGAGATGAGGACGGGCGTTATCGCCTATAAACATGAAAGCGTTGCCAACAGCTGCTCGCCATAGCCGCACGTGACTATGTAGAATCTTCCTTAGGTATCTATCACCAGTCATTGTTCCATGAACATGGATTAATTATGTGCGACCTTTGGACATAATCCCAGCCCAAAACATTGCACTTCCTCCTCTAAAGGGCAGCACAGGGCGGGCGTGGGCGAGCTGGGCTGCTCTCGTTGGCTCTCTCCACACACGTAATCGATGGCCATCTCGTATCAAACAACTTCTTGTCTCATCTGAAAAAAGCACAGAATTCCAAAATTCTTCGGGCAAGGCTGCTTGCTCTTGGGTCCATTATAAATGGAGAAGTCTGTGCGCAGGTAGTTAGCAGGGGTACTCTCATTGGTCGACGACACCTCAATCCTGTCGAAAGTATTCGTATCCGTAACATAGAGACCGATATTGGAATTCCCAAGGCATGACTCTTTGGAGTGCTGCTAATCCCATGCTCGGGTTTCTCCGGATCGACAAATGGATATAGCGGTTTTGCCGTTCATTGGTAACACGCTTTCTACCGCTCCTAGGTCTGTCACGAAAAGTATTGGTCTGAAGATATCGGTTCCATGTACGAGATACATCATTTTGCGATCTACCAACTCTATTAGCCACGAACCTTTGAGAATGGCCTTCTTCAATTAGACCTATTATTCTGGCACGATCGATCTCACTTATCACTTGACGATTCATGTTAGCAGTCCAAAACATAAAATTCAACTGCCTTCGCTAGAAAAATTATCATACCAAAAATGTACTCTCCAACAACGTATTTCTTGCCAAAACAAAATTTGTACAAAAACTTTTGATGTTTTTTTTACTTGAAACTAATCATTTAATTAGTATCCAATCCATTCTTGATGAAGAAAAAATTACTTACAGAGATATAGGGTAATCCAAAACTTTTAAATCTATGTGTATATGAGGATAGATAAATGTAGTTTGTTCTAGATTTTAGTTCGACATTAATTGAACAGCTAAATCTCAAATTGTAAGAAATTTTTGTAAATACATTTTTTTTAAAGCATTTTCTTCAGTAAAATATGTAATTGGCGCAGTCCACAGTAGGATAAGTGCCGTTCCTCATTTTTACCTCTCCTTACCTTTTAAAAAGAGTATTGGAAAGAAATTTTCAATATTTTGAATGTATTGTTTTATGAATGATTTAGAGGATTTATTAAGAATATGTTATAAGTTTAATATTTAAGGAAAAATAATTAAAAATAGTTTTGAAAATTTGAATTGATCTAATAATTTAAATATAAGAATGGCTACATCAACTACAAAGTATGCCATTAATTGAGAGTTATTCAAATTAAAATTAGAGAATATTAAGCCCTACGATGGCGACAGTAATACTTTGAACATATTTATCACACGTTGTGAAAGATTGATCGAAGTATAGGCATGTTATAATGATGTGGAGGTCAATAATAATATATAGTTACGAAACAGCACACTAGTATAGTCCCTGAATCCGACTCTGTTTACGATTATCACTATCCTATCTAGAAATTGTTTTTGTGACCAGTCTTATCTAGAAAATTCCAGATAGCCGATTGTTTTTGTGTAAGCCGCAATCTAGAATTATCTAGAAAAAAAGGCCACATATATAAAGGACCGACAAGAGGGAGAAGTTAGTTAATAAGTTGATCTCGTGATATAAATAACGAACAAGTAAATAGTCTAAGTAGTGAAGTGTTTATATAAATTAATGTAAGGGAATATACTGTATACATAATATAAATTAGTGAACAGTGTAGTAAATAAATAAATTAAGTTGGTAGACATAATGTGTGTGTATAAATGTATACCACCCGTAATAAAAACGTTTAAATAAATAAGAAAAATATTACATTGGTGTCAGGTGTGGGGTAATATAAATAAATTGCTACGTAAAAATGGACAAGAGACTATGTGACTTGAAAGTGACTGAGTCAAGAGCAGAATTGGAAGATGGTGAGTTGGAAATGTCCGGTAAGAAAAGTGAATTAGTAGAAAGTCTTAAAGAGGCACTGGAAAATGACGGATTTGATCCAGAAACAGTTTTATTTAATGACGAGGTTTCCACCTTAATCTCGTCAATTTCTGCTAATATGGATGAGAAGATTTCTGCCATGGAAGAGAAGATTTCAACGAATATGAAAAGCGATATTTCTGCTATAAAGAACGATATTTCTGCTAACATAGACAAAATTTCAGCCGATATCTTATTAATGAAAAATGACATTGCCGTTGACGTCGAAAATAAAATTTCGTCTCTAAAATCAGATATTGAGAATAAGATGTCAATGATGGAAAACCAGATGGACGAGAAAATCGAGGAGTTAGAAAGAAAGATGACAGATTCAAGAACTCAAGACATGCCAGCGGAAGAAAAGAAGACCGAGCAAACAAAACCTTGCAAGCCAGAAACACACCCTAAGTTAGAAGATATTGGCAGTTTTGCCTGAGTCAAGGCTCCAACGTTCGACGGGAAGACGTCATGGACCAATTACGTAAAACAGTTTGAAGCAGCCGCTAGAGTGAATAATTGGTCCTATAAGGAGAAGGCGGTGAACTTAACCTTCGCGCTTCGGGGAGATGCATTAGATGTACTTCAGACGACACCTCTTGAAGAAACGGATGACTTTGAGCAGCTAAAAAAGGGGCTGGACATGCGATACGGTCACGAACATTTGAAACATTTGTACAGATTCCAGCTGAAGAAGCGAAGGCGGAAACGTGACGAAACCCTTCAAGAGTATGAACTGGATATTGCCCGACTAGTTCGATTTGCTTATCCATCAGCACCATCAACATGACGGAATGTTTAGGCATCCAGGCCTTTATTGACGGCTTATGTGATCACGATATGGAGAAGGCGCTTCGATTAGCCCATCCTAAAACATTGGTCAATGCTATTGAGTATGAAGCAGCCACGATGGCTTCGGGATACAACAAAGGTAGGACCATACAGGAAGAAGGTGACGATAACAGACTTGACCAGATCGCCAACTTATTGAAAGGTATGGTAGACAAGAAGCCGAAGAAAATCGGGTGTCGTAATTGTGGCGAGCTACAGCATGCACGCAGTTCGTGTAAGCGTCCTACGACTACTGCAAACCAAGAACCTCTTAAATGCAAAGCAGCCACGAAGGGCTCGCGGTACAACAAAGGTAGGACCATGCAGGAAGAAGATGACGATGATAAACTTGACCAGATTATCAACGTGTTGAAAGGTATGGCAGACAAGAAGCCGAAGAATATCAAATGCCGGAAGTGTGACGAGCTAGAGCACGTACACAGTCCGTCAAAACGCCCCAACACTCCTGCTACTCAAGAACTCCAGTCTTTCAAAAGAAGTTCGGGCAATTAGAAAAACTTGAAGACCAGATTCCAGCCCTGGCAAGACACTGAAACATAATTCGCGGTACGTCTTCTACGTGGTAACTAAAAATGAATTTCAAGATCGATTTACCTACCGCGGTGTGTGTGAAGCACTTCGAAACCTACGAGACCATGTGTTGGAATCCAGCGTGAAGAAACTGGATATGCCTAAGATAGCGAGTAACCAGTTGGATTGGCGAATCATCAGGAACATGGTAGAGATTATCTTTCAAGATACCGGTGTCCAGATATTAATTTGCAGCTACAGCCCCCGTTATCAGTATCCGATGAAGACGGTGCCCTGCTATTTCCATAAGATCGGAAAGTGTAGAAATGGGGCCAGTTGCCGATTAAAACATCCAGTCTCGGCTACACAAAAGTTCCAGGAGGAACTTCCATTTAAGGAGGGGGTAATGTTACGAAACAGCACACTGGTATAGTCCCTAAATCCGACTCTGTCTAAGCCAGGTATGAAAGTTAAAATTGTGGCGGACGCGTAGGGATTCTTAGAATTGTTTACGATTGTGACTATCTTATCTAGACAATGTCTTTGTGACCAGTCTTATATAGAAAATGCCAGAAAGCCAATTGTTTTTGAGTAAGCCGCTAGTGAAAAAAGCACTTATATCAGGGACCGACCAGGAAGAGTTTACTTTAGTTGATAATTTGACATCGTGAGATAAACAAGTAAATGAGTGAACTGTTTATATAAATTAGTTTAAGTGAATATACTGTGTATATAATTAGTGAATAGTGTAGTGAATGAATAAATTAAGTAAGTGAACATACAATTTAATTTGTTTAAAACTTCATTTTATTTCAACATTAGTTCAAATATAATGAAGTTTTAATCAAATTAAATTGTTTTATTTCATCGTTATAACCAGAAACCCTAAAGATAATTCTGAAAGATGAAAGTAGCAACGATGAGAATGATATTCCTAATTGTTCAACTTCATACTGGGTGTAAAACGGAAGACATACAAGTATATAACCAAGATAAATAAATTACTTTTACCTATTAGCCTAGGATCCTGTACACTTATTTATACAAAACATAAATTTTTTTACTATATAGACTTAAGTGAAATTAGTAAGCAAATATATACCATAAGACAATATTTTTACAGTTTAAGGAATAGTTTAGTAGAAAGTAATGTTACTAATTCCATATCATAACTTAGCTCAACAAATGATGGGTGTTAGCTCAAAGAACAATGAACTGTAGATTTATTTAATTATGCAATTAGCGAATCGACAACATATACAATAAACTCTAATTTAAATGTACTTACCAAAGAGCCGGTGACTATGAGTTTTCACAATCGATCGTTTGAATTATAGTGGATTATAGTGAAAGTCCTGGCCTTTGTGACACTAAGCTTATTCCAATGTCTATATTTGCGAATACATGTATAACAAAAATAAAAGAACTTGATACACGTCGCGGTTTTTAACTGATTTTGCGGTTTTACAATGAAAGAATTAAAGAGTTATTTGAACGAACTGTTCCTCGGCGAAAACGTTAATGACCAGAATTGAAAACTAGTCCTTTATCAAAATGAACAAGAACTCAGTTTTGAAATTTAATGAAAATAATCCATGAGCGGCGCGCCGAATTTTATCGAAACTAAGAGGGTGGCGTGAACATACCGCCCACCAAAATTGGAATGGTTATCCAATTTTAGCACTAGGAAGATAAGCGAAACTTTTAGAAAATGGAGGAACTAATAAGGAAGGTAACCCTGTGTGGTAACAAACAAGATACAAAAAAATAAAACAAACAAAAAAAATTAAGAGAAAATCATTCCGGAAGGGGAATGAGCTTGTTAACGGGACGTGTAAGAACGCCAGTGGGAGTTTGAAGGACGACAACGCGTGAAACACCGTCTTGGCCGTACTTCAGTTCAGCAATGCGAGCCAAGGGCCAAGATAAGGGAGAAGTGTTCATTCCCTTCAATATTACAACGTCGCCCGTTTTGAGCGGATGAGCCGATGAAGTCCACTTAGTGCGTTGAGTCAAGGTATTAAGGTATTCCCAAGACCAACGACGCCAAAATGATTGTGAAATCTGTGAAATTGTCTTCCAACGGACGGTTAAAGAAATGTCCTCCGAGAGAGTGATTTCAGGTCTTGATAAGAGAGGGACACCAATAAGAAAATGACCTGGACTGAGATACATGGACGCTTCATTGGGGTCTGAGGACAATGAGCATAGAGGTCGACTATTAAGAATAGCTTCGATTCGTGCAAAAAGAGTGGCATACTCCTGCGCGGTAAAGGTTATTCAGCACACAAGCGATATAACAAATTCTTGACAGATTTGACGGCTGCTTCCCACAGCCCGCCAAAGTTAGGGGCAGATGGAGGATTAAAATCCACTTAATTTCGCGCTGCGACAAAGTACTCAAGATCTCGTCATGCTGAGTGTGAAGGAAATGATAAACTTCCTGAATGTGCCTGTTGGCACCAATAAAGTTCCGACCTTGATCGGATAAGAAGGAATGAGAAATACCTCTACGAGCGATAAACCTATCGAGCGCTGCTAAGAAGACGTCAGTAGAAAGTTCGGAAGCAAACTCCAAATGTACAGCCTTAGTCGCGGTACAAACCAAACAAAAACGAAATGGTCCGGCATAATCAACACCTGTGTTAAGAAAGGGTCTACCTGGCTGAACTCGACAAGGGGGTAAATCGGCCATGATTGGTTGAATAGTGGAATCTCGAAAGCGATGACAAGTGAGGCATCGGTGAATCATTTACGTACAAGCTAACGTAATGAAAGAATCCAATACTGAACGCGGATTAAAGCATGACATGTGGTGGGTCCAGCGTGCAAGGCGGTTAGATGATAGTGCTTGAATATGAGCATGGAGAGGTGAGCTGATCGGTGCAATAATATTGGATGTTAAGCATTGTAATTTAGGTGAGAGTTTTTGAGTCTACCGCCAACCCTGAGGACCCAATGGTCATCAAGGAAGGGGGTCAATTTGCAAAGAGAATTAACTATCTTAGTGACTCGTAGTCCCTGCGGAACATCAGCAAAATGTTGTGACTGCGTACGCAAGATTATTGTACGTAATGCATCTTGTAATTCAATAACGCTCAAAGGACCTGCGGAGGGAGGTTTAGAATAATTACGGGATCTACAATTGAAAACGAAACGTTGCAACCAAGCAACAACTCGTTGCATACGTGTAAAGGAAGAGAATCGTAGAGAGAATTCTTCAAATGAGGGATCGGGTTGAACAGTGATGAGTGCTAGAGGACTCGGTTTAAACTCTAATAAAGATTCGGAGTTCAAATTGGTACTGCGAAAGGGAATAGGCCATTGCTGTTGGTAATCGGTCAATAACGGTAGACCTCGAGTCCATAAGTGAAATATCTTATCTTGAAGAAAATTAGAAGCAGATAACCCACGTGAAGCTATGTCAGCGGAATTGAGAGCAAAAGGACAGTGGGACCACGTTAAATTAGGACGTGAGTGACCTACAATATGAGCAATTCGATGTGAATCAAAAGTTTTGAGAGTATGAGGGGGAGTGTGTAACCATGTAAGTACTATTTCAGAATCCGAAAAAAGTCTGATATCAGATAACGGTTTCGGATACCGAATATGCAAAACCGAATTGATTAGATCATTTAAAAGTACTGCGGCGCAAAGTTCAAGTCTAGGGGTAGAGAGTGTTTTTAATGAGGCAACACGAGTTCTGGACTTCCACAGAAAGGAGTGACGCGAGTTAGCGGATTCAAAACAAATGTACACCACTGCAGCATAAGCAAGAGACGAGGCATCCGCGAAACCTATCAGGTGTATTTGATCGGAATACTTGTTAGGAATGACGCAATGAGGAAGATTACACGTGGCGATATGATCAAGATTATTGATAAGATGGTTCCAATGTAATGCAATTTCAGAGGTAACTGGTTGATCCCAATCAAGTTTAGCGAGCCATATCTTCTGGATAATAATTTTAAAGGAAATGACGAGAGGAGACAAAAATCCATTTGGGTCAAATATTTTAGCTAAAAAGGAAAGCATGTTACGCTTAGTACAAGCAGCATGAAAAGGTTGAACTCTGAATACAAAGCAGTCTCGAGATGGTTCCCAATTCAAACCTAAAACTTTTAACGAATTGTCCTCATCATTAAACTGTAGAGGAGCTTCTAAATGGCTAGGAGGCAAGTCTCTAAGAAGCTGAGGGCGACTAGACGACCATTTGCATAGTTCAAACCCTCCAGACGAAAGTAATTGTATTAACTGCATTTGCAAGTCCAATGCGGATGCAATGTCGTCCGCACCGGAAATGACATCGTCAACATAAGTCTGGTTTAATAAGGCTTGTGAAGCTAAAGGAAACGATGTCCTTCATCTTGAACGAGTGGCTGGAGAACGCGCTTGGCAAGAAAAGCGGATGGAGCTAAGCCATAAGTTACGGTGTTGAGCTCAGCTTCTTGTTCAGGAAGATTGGCTTTAGGTTTCCAGAGAATATGCTGCATGTGACAATCTTGTTCATGTACCAGAATTTGTCGATACATTTGTCAAATGTCGCAGCAAAGAGCAATTCGAGAGAGTCGAAAATTGAGTAATATGTCTGATACAGCTGACTGTAACTTAAGCCCTTTGATTAGGCAATCATTGAAGGACAGACCAGAAGAGTCGGAACTAGATGCATTGAAAACTACTCGGATTTTGTTGCCATGATTTGTAAGTTTACTTACTACATGATGGGGAATAATATACTGAGTGGGTTGCAGAGATTAAGTATTCTTGTAGAAATTGTTCGTATTCCAATTCGAGTGATGGAGTCTTATCAAGACGTTTGATAAGTTAAACAAGTGAATAACTAGCAACCTTTTGATTACTAGTTAAGGGGCCGCGTTTGGTTTGATCGACAGATCAAGATCGTGGGAAATCTGACAAGTAGATATCAATTAAGTGATTCGTTGATTTCGATCACATGTTTGGATAGGACCAATAATTGTCCAACCAAATATCGTGCTGATTACGACCGGGACAAGAAAGCTGGGAACAAAAGGTTGAGGTAGTAATAACTGGGGATAGACGTCAGCACCCAAAAGTAAGTCTATTTTGTCTGAGCGGTGAAATTCATGATCAGCCAAAGTTAAATATCGAAAAGCACGAGCAACTTCGGTACTAATGTTAGAAGGAGGCAAATGATCAGTAATATGAGAAACCACTGATGGGTTTATGTCAATATTTTTTGCAGAAAGTCTGGAGAAAACTTGACATATAATAGTACCATGAGAGGTAGAGAAATGTCCGCCAATGCCTGATACGGAAACTAGCAAATCGTGAATCTTTTGACTCAACTGGTTAGATAAACGCTTTGAGATAAATGAGACTTGTGATCCGGGGTCAATAACTCCCCGTACGGGAATGTAACCTTTGCGCTCATCTAAGATACGTGCACGAAAGGTACCTAAAAGTGACGCTACAGGCGTTGAGGTCGCACAACTAAACGAGAACGTGGAAGCAGATGCGGGTTGTTCGACAGAGGAGATAGATGCAATATGGGATTCATGATTGACATGATCCGAGGTGCGATTGGACGCGGAACTGTTACCTGAATTGTCTAATTGAAAAGGGTGCAAGAGAGTATGATGATTACGAGAATTACAATGACGGCAGCCAGATGTAGATTTACATTGTGATTTCAGGTGGAAACCTAAATAGTTGAAACAACGTTTGTGTTGCTTGATGAACTCGATCTGTTCATCTCGAGAAAGAGGAAAAAATGCGGAACAGGAGGACAATGAGTGTGCTTTGTGACAAAATATACAAGACTGGATTGTTGAATCGGAATGAACAGAACGATGTGAATTTGAATCTGAAGAATTTGAATTACGACTGGCAATGAATTTTATCGAAACTAAGAGGGTGGCGCGAACAATGGGAAAAATAAAATTTTTAATTAACATAGAAAATCAGAAAATATTTACCCTCATATTAGATCAAAATGAGGGCTAATAAATGCCGTAGGCGAAGTTAATAAATGGCTTTTTGGCAATCTTGACTCAGACTATGAAGAAAGATATGATAACGCAATAAATAGCTTGCAACAAAACCAAAAAGAAATAATTCATGAAGTTAATTTGCAGATAACTTTAAATAAAAAAAAATTAATTGTTCATTCTAATAAATCTTTGACAACTTTGTGGTTAAACTAACAGAAACGATAATTTAGAAAAATTTCATATATCGATAGAGAATAAAATAATAACTTTATTACTTTTTATAGCATAATTTCACATATCAATCTGGATTGTCAATGCTTAATTACATTAATTGATAATATGAAAATTCAATTACCTTTCCTAAATTAAATTCTATTCTCAGCTCAGTAATTTCAAATCAAGAAATTATAGTAATGGTAAAATATTTACGAACAATTTATAAACAAGAACAAATTCCGAAAGTTAATAACATTTTTACATATTATTTATTTCTGGGTTCACAAGTAACTTTTTCCAATTCCAAAATATTTCAAAATAATTTTTGCTATTCATGTTCCTATATTCAAATCCAAGTCTGCGCTGAATTTTACAATTTATATTCTAATTATCCAAAATCTTAAAACAGTTATTCCTTTACAAACCTACTTGGTCAAAGCCACAGATAAAGCTACTAATAAAAGAAGAATGTCCAATATTTGAAAACGAGTAAGTATTATTACCTGGAAGAATTCAAATCTAGGAATTATTGGACGGCTCCCAAATATTGCTACACCAATGATTCAATCCTTCAAGAAACCATTATAGAACAAGTAACTAAGAATGCAGTTTCAATCATTCCAAATCCAGTAATAACAGTATTATCCAAATGCACTTCAGATCAATATTTAGAAGTAAATCATCCATTAATTATTGGAATTCCAGAAAACTGCAGAATTAAGATAGGACAAGAAATATTTTCAACAATATGCCGATTCGAAAAGGCAAATCAATCATATTACCGAAGTTAGATGCAAACTTCTTAGAAGTCCAAATACATCCCAAGTAACCACACTGTCGAAAACGACGTCTAATGACCATAAATTGGCGTCATATAGATGCCATAATATATGACGTTATATAGGCCTGAATTGTGGACGTCTTATAGACGTCTAAACATGGACTTTTCTATCATTATCAAAGATCTTATCGTAGGATAAGAGGAACATAATTTATCATTGAAAGAAAACAGATAATTGCACAAAAAACTCTCTTTTTTGTAATTTTTGGTCTGATCCGACTATTAACCATAAATTGGAGTCATATAGTCATATATATTCAAGTCGTCATTTATGTCTGAATTATTTTTAATTTCATTTCATTTTTTTGTGCTTTAAATTCTGATTCAGATCAATGTTTCATGTTTTTAATTTGGAAGCTTGATCTATTGCGGGTTGAGATAGCCAATAGTTGAAAAAGTATTCGATTATACTACATGAAATTATTCCAACTATTGCTGCGCATTCCTACTACGCATATTGTTGTTCGGTTCTAGCGAACGTCGATAATTCGAGGAAATCACGTGTCACTAGATGGGGCTGAATTTTTCAATATGGCTGCTATAGCGGTGAACAACAATGTAAGGGTGTTTGATGCTGCTTAGATTTTTTATGTGTTTTCGAGACGTTTTTATTGAGTTTGGCAGGCTTTTCTTTATTTTTGTAATCTTCGTTATTTCAGAAACGTGTTTGTGTGGTATTGTTTAAGAAAATAGGTCTAAAAATGACGAAAATTGAAGTAGGGGAGGGGCGGGCAAAGCGAAATGGGCGGGCAAAGTGAAATTTCTAGTTTAAATTTTTGGTTGTTACTGTGGCTACCATCTAGTGCCATTTATTTGTAGATTAAGACAGTTGGCACCGCTAGAAACTAGTATGGCGGCAATCTTATTGCAGGTATCTTTGTCGTTCGTGTTTTTGTGTTTTCTTCGATAAAATTGTAAGTATATATTAATGTTTCCGATGCTCTGACATTTCTGTTATAATGCCTGTTTTGGTTTACTTATAATGACTACATAAAATAATGAATTGAGAACATATTTACTAATAATCATCTCGTTATTACGGCTATGTAAAAAGTTATTAATGTTTGCATACTTTTTAAACAGGGCGGGCAAAGTGGAATGGGATGTGGCGGGCAATATGAAATTATTTCACTTTGCCCGCCATGTTTAAGAATGGTTTTTTCTAATTCTTTGCAGGTAAGAATGGTTCATCAATACAACAGAAAAAGTAATCAACAAGCATGGGAAGAAGACTGTATGAAGGCTGCGATAAATGCAGTTCGGCAAGGTACTAACAGTATTAATGCAGCTGCAAAAAATTACCACATTCCAGTAGCAACATTATTTCGAAGATTAAAAAAACCTGAAAATCTAGCATCAAAAAAAGGTTTGGGACGCTTTCGGACCGTATTTACTTCCGTACAAGAAAACATCTTGGTTGACTATATCCTTACCATGGAATCTCGACTTTTTGGTTTGACGATATCAGATCTAAAGTATCTTGCCTTTCAATTTGCGGAACACAATAAAATAGTTAACAACTTTAATAAAAGAGACAAAAAGGCAGGAAAGGACTGGGTAAAGGGGTTTCTAAGACGACATCCTGAACTCTCTCTACGACTTCCTGAGAAAACATCTGCAGCACGGGCTTCTGCGTTCAACAAAGTTAACGTTAATAAGTTTTTTGACCTTCTTGAAGGATTATACGAATCTCATCACTACACTCCTGATAGAGTGTACAATTGTGATGAAACTGGTATTAGCACAGTGCCGAACAGACCGTCAAAGATATTATCTCGAAAGGGGAAGAAGCAGGTGGGTGTTTTGTCATCAGCTGAAAGAGGATCTCTAGTGACGGCCGAAATTTGCTTCAGCGCTACCGGAAACTACATTCCTCCTTCACTTATTTTTCCGAGAGTTCGAGCTAATCCATTGTTTGAAAAAGGTCTCCCTCCAAACACCAAAGTTTTCACACATCCGTCCGGGTGGATGCAGTCGGAAATATTCGTAGAATGGTTTAAACATTTTATGAAATATTCCAAACCTACAGCTGAAGAGCGCGTTTTGTTAATTCTCGACGGACATGCTACACACGTCAATAATCTGGAAGTGATGATGTTGGCAAAGGAAAATAATGTTGATATTTTAGTACTACCTCCACACTGCACTCACCGCTTGCAGCCATTGGATGTGGCATTCATGTTCCCTCTCTCAGCTTACTATGAGCAGGCTGTAAGGATATGGCTGAGAGAGAATCCTGGTAAAGTGGTCACTATTCGCGAAATTGGACCCCTTTTTGGTGAAGCATATCTAAAGGCAGCCACCTTACAAAATGCAATTTCAGGCTTTCAAAAAACCGGCATATACCCTTTCCAACGAGTTTTTCCTGATGATGCTTTCTCAGCTGCTGAAACAACTAATCGTTCACTTAGTAATGCAAAAATTGAAATTGTTTCACCTCATGACATTTTACCTATACCTCATGTGGACAGCAGAAATAATGAAATTGCAGAGGGGTCAAAAACGCGTAAGAGTCGTAAAGGTGTTACCGTTGTAGCTACCAGCACACCTTTTATTGACGAACTCAAAAGAAAAAAGGACGAAAAAGAGAAAAAGGAACAAGAAAAAAGAGAAAAAATAAGAAAAAAGAAAGTCAGGAAGGTCACAAAACAACTATTTGCCTCAGATACAGAGAGTGAAACGAGCCTTAAATTAGACGACAGTGATTCTGAGGAGAGCTTTTCAGATGAAGAAACTGAAAACAAAATAGTAACTAAACGGACTCTCTCATCAGAAATGATTCATGAAGGACGTTGGGTTGTGGTCCAGTATGAGGGACAATTTTTCCCAGGGCTGGTTGTAAATAAAACAACAGATAGAGTGACAGTTAAATGTATGGAAAAAACTCAAAAATATTTCCGATGGCCTGCAAAAGAGGACCTGATGTCATATTCATATCAAGATCTCCATATGAATATAAACGAACCAAAACAGCTACGAAGAGGTTTCTTCCATATCCCGGAACTCAGTCAGTTTGTTAATATGTAAGACTAAAACCTACCTATTGTAGAAAAATGTGCCTTTTAATTTTTTTAAGAATAATCTGTTATTTTTTAGTTAAAATTTGAACTATGACTTCATTTGATAATAAAGTAATATCTTTTGTGTTACCAAATTCATTAATTGTGTTAAATTTTCCAGCTATTGCTGCATTCCACTTTACCCTCCCCAAAATTCCACTTTGCCCGCATTAGTGCGGGCAAAGTGAAATTTCACAAAGATGAAAAAATATCGCGATTTCAAGCAGATGCGTTCAGTTGAGAGGGTGAATATTTCAGATCTTAAAGGCCAATAATATGTTAGTTGAATGAGCAAAAATCTAAATTTTTTAGATTTATTTTTACTTTGTAAGAGCCAGTCAAACGTAAACTATGTCACTTTGCCCGCCCTTCCCCTAACCCTTTTTAACCTCATGGAATATATTGGTGTCAGAAACAGGCCACTAAAATAAGGTGAAGCGGTTTTTAAAGCGTGACATATAATATTATGTGGCCTAGAAGGCAAAAATTCAAAAAACATTAAAAGTTTGTGCCTGCAGACGTCTGGTCTAGCTTCCCAGCCTCATGAGATAACAATTAATCTGAATGATGATGTTAAAGATTGGAAATGCATTTGTTCATGTAAGGCTGGAATGTCCGGCTTCTGTAAACATATTATTGCAACTTTAATTTACATTAACAGGTCAATACAATTTTACGTAATAGCAAATAGCCTTTTAATATTATTAGTATTTTTTTTAGAATTGAAAATTTGGAAGTAATAAGTTGCACAGATTTGGCTCAGAAGTGGGGAAAAGAGAAAAAAGGTGTGGAAGAAACTTATAAGGCTCAACATTTTAAAAGATTTTGCCACCCAAAGTTAAAAGGAGAAAAAAGTGTGTTTTGATACTTCGCTGGCAGTAGATGCAAACAATTTTGCTCTTCTTACAACAGGTATTATTAATAAAAACATTATTTCTCTCACTTTCATCATAGTAAAAAATCTATCAGTTCTCTGGCGGTCTTGGTCATTAATCTAGTTTAATATTTTACTTTAATCATTTACCTAATTAGTCAAAGAATTTTTACCCAATTCCTTTAGATTTTATAACTAAATTTTGATACATTTTTAGGTGTAGAGCAGTCTGCTCTCACTAAGTTTGTTAGTAGATCATTAAGGCCTACTATAAGTTTGGCTACTGAAAAAGACAAGTATGTATTACTTACCATACTGAAAATTTTATTGCTTAATTTAAATACTGTATTTTTTATTATAGCGACTTACGCATAAAAGTGCTAAGTTTACTTGAGCTTTCACTTAATTCGGCATTTTTAACTGAGCTCAGTACCCAAATCTCAGTGAGTACATATAACATGACATCCTGTTTTCAAGATATTTTAAATTCATTGTCTACAAGCGACCCGCTTCATATTGCAACAGCGTACGAACAAGGTTCCAGTATGTGGGCAAGAGAAAGACAGTTTAGAAAAACAGGTACCCTAACATAATTGAAAAAAATTGTTTCTTTATTAAAGTGTCATCTTTTAGGGTCAACATGTTACTCAATTTACACGTTTACGAAAGTAGAAGAATGGGAAAACAAAATCCAAAAATTTTTTTTTCCAAAGTCGTTCACGAATAAATTCACGCAACACGGTAAGAAATATGAGAAATAAGCTCTAGAATTATTTAAGGAAATAAATCACTGCAATGTAGTAACACCTGGATTAGTTGTGTCAAAAACATTTCCATGGCTAGGATTTTCCCCAGTTGGGGTCATATTTTAAATTAATTTCTGACTATTAGTATTTTAGGAAAAGATAACCTTCCTGAAGTCTTCCTGGAATCTTGTTACTATATTGAGAAAACTAGTTCCGGAGCTAAACTAAAAGAGAGGAATAGTTAATATGAACAAGTTCAATTGGGAATGGGTCTCCTAGGTTTAAATTCCACAAGATTAATTTTATATTCTACCTATTCAAAATCATATTCAGAAATTATTGTACAATTTGATAATAATTCTGCAGTAGAAATGATTTAAAAAATCTCCGAGAATTATTTTCAACATATGATGCATGTTTATTGTTTAAATAAATAAGTAAAATAATTATTTTTTCATTTATCTCATACTACCAGTTATATTTACTAACTAAAAAGTAAAAGTCATCTCAGATTCATATAAATTTATTGAATTGGCATTAAAATATTGAACTGATCACCAAATTTAGTTGAACTTTTTCAATTACCTATTACTAATATTTTTATTATTGATTTAATTCAAATTAACAGATGATTCCAAACAAATGTGCAATATAACATTGGGTTACGCATGAATGTAAGATTTCACTTCATTTTGTGTGCAGATCATTTTTTATAATAACACTAGTAAAACAAATGAAATGTACATACTTACATACAATTTTACATTAATATACAAAAAGTATTACATAAAGTGAATGAGTGATTATGCAAATAATTATAAATACATGAAAACTATAAATTTGTTTGTGATTTAACTATGGAAAATTTACATTCTAAAAAAATAGAATTTAACACAGAAAAGGAAATTCTTCTAACTAATTGGTATATTTAGTATATATGTTGATTGGACTTTTAACGTAGAACTGTTGTAATTTAGAAGAACTGACGCTAAATGCTCAATTTATTTTACTATCTGCCAGAATAGGTGAGGAGAAATTAACAATAGCTGCAATAATTGTAATTATTTCGTCAGCATATGGTATTAAGTACCAGTTAAACTGTTAAGAATTTTAAAGATCTTTATTCTTTGAATTGCTCTTTCTACATGAACTCGAGCTCGACCAATGTCAGCTGTGGCTTTGGCATCAACCTTACTAAAATGTTTTTGTTTTTTTAAAAATGGAGGCATAATTAACTTTACCAACTTTTCATTACATTCCTTCTCAATTAAAATTCCTTTATCAACCATAACTGCATCATGATATCTAATTTATCAATCAATTTCTCATAATTAGAAATCGCCTTATCTGTAGCGCGTCCTCCAAATCCAGCGGGGGTTATTCCAATAAGATATTCCAGATGGGGTTATTCCAATAAGATATTTTAAAGTATGCATTCCTTTATAATGTGAATATGATGATATCCTGCATTTTAAACATTTTAATCTTTGAATTTTAATCTCTGTGCAGTCCAATACTACTCTGCAATTCTTAAATTTATCAAAACACTGTGGCATATTATTTAAAATGTCCTCTTGGCTTGGCCAATAAATTGCTGGTTTTAGACTTACAGCTAAAAGGCTTACTGTGGAATAAAATATGCTTCTACACTGAGTATTACTTAGTTTAAACAAAACTGCTTAGCATGCAAAAGAAATGTTTAGCTTCAATTTACACAAATCCAAAATAATCCGTGTTTCAATGTTTGACCAGTTGCATTTGTTAGCAGCTGCTATATTTTCGGCACATTTTGAAAGAGATTTAGGATATCTAAAGTGATTCCTAAAAAAAAAGTTTATTTAGTCTTTAATTATAATGTCTGTTCCTATTTATAGTGTAAACAATATCAACAAAATGTAACATACATACCACAAAAATTAATCAACTTATCATCAGAATTTAAACTTTGTGGCAGCTCAAAAAAGTCAGAAAATTCAATTTGTGTTGCCTTATCTTCAGTAAAATCATTAAAAAATGTGGCTACATGTGATGCTAGGGCACCTTTGTCTGGCTTTGATATTGTTGCAAGTTCCTCCCCTATGTCTGCAATTTTGTCATCGGGTTGTAATAAACTTTCACCTTCAATTCCCGTTTGTTCTTTAGACATACTTATAGTACATTTCTGTAACCTTTAAAATTAAACATCTAATGTAGGTATTATAAATAATAATGTGTCGAAAGGATACATAATTTTAATACTAGTGTTAAAAAAATGACTTTGTAAACTAATATTATACTTGATACATGCCATTTTAAAGTTTAATTTCAATAGTGAAAAATAAACACTCAAGTAACTAGTTGGTATGTTTAAAAATTGCTGTTTTCCAAACCTTATTTAGCTTAGGATCTAAGGGAAAGGCATGCAATCATATATCTTTCGTACAATATGATGAACACTGTGGTACAGAACATATTTTCCTAGATTTTGTTTCTATGTATTTATGTATAGATTGCATCTTCAGTTAAACTTTTTATGAAACCTAAAAAACATATGTAACGCATCAGCTTCTAGTAATGAAAAAAATAGCTGAACTAACCTCAACTAGGTATTTCCTTGTGTGATTTTTATCGACTTCACGAATTCTTAACGCTGCCTGTGCCAATCCGGAAGGAAAAGACTTGAACATCTACACGAAACTACCAAAAAGGTTCAAGAGTTTTACTGGCCACTAGAATAAGATTTTAGCAACTAGCACATTTGTAACACTACAACTTTTACCACGTTTTTATTATTTTCGAAGTGCACCTTATGGATGTGTGATTGTTTTTATCTCAGAAAAGAACTTTAAATAGGTATATTACTTTATTATTTAGACTAAAATTTTAAATAACACTTTCTAATTTTTATAAAACAACAAAATTAATTCCACTTTCTATAACGATCTTCGCATTCTGGCTTTGTTGTTCACCTCTATTGAAGTTTGAAAGAAAATTAATAGATGTCGCCCACTTCGTAGTTTTCGGCAATATTCGAATTTCGGTCGGTGTTGGTGAAACGCCATTCTGTACGTTGCCAGTTGTTCTTCAATTTCAGAAATTTTAAATTTATAAAAATATGTAAATACGGATATTTGAATTTAATTTGAAATTCCGAAATTTTAAATTTTGCTAGCATGAAATGAAATATGGTGTATAACATGTAATGAAATGTAAATAAAATACTTCTTATACGTCTTATTATTAGATATAGATTAGATACTACTTGCGAATTTTTTTCTGGCAACTCTGTACGCCAGTAGGCCAGCCACGCAGCCGCAGTGGGATTGGAGATCGGACGGGATCGGATTCCACGGTTGATCATCCTGCCATTTTGTTTGTGTTTTGTTCTTTGTAAAATACTCGTTGCATGGTTTGCAGTTTTGGCTTTGTCGTGTCGTAGTGTGATTGTGCAGGTAGATGGTAGATAGAACATGTACAAAAATGTATTGTGTGATACAACTTGATGAAAATTGTGCCACCGTGCATGAGAGTGGGCTAACCCGTCTATTCAGCTATAGAAGAAGGTTGCAAGGATACGTACAAATGGAATTAAGGTCCATCTGTGCCCAGATGTCGAGAGCAAGGTGAATCAAAATAAATAGATTTATTGTACTTAAATGTTACATTATGATGAAAATGTTTAAGGCAGTAAGTTACTAATAACTGCGGGGAACCAAATAAAGGAACAAAACAAATTAATTTTTGCTTGAATTGACAAAATAAAAAATAATTTGAAAGGAAGAGAGAGACCGTGTACCTCAATAAAAGATGTAAAAGAAAATTTTCCGTGAAAACTTCCTCTAATAACCAAGGACCATCTGGAGGTATTGGAAGAATTCCTTAGTAAAGAAGAAAACTTGCAGATTCTGTTAATTTTTCAGTTTTCTATCTTGAGTCAATAAATAAAAAATAATGAAGGTTATTGATATTTCATAAAATCCCTTTCTAACATATTTTTCTTTACAGCATATCAGAAAAATAAGTTATTGTTTATTGGATAAATAAATTGTTTCTATATAACATATTTAATTCAAGGTCTCATATTTTGGATCACTGTGAGGAAAGAATTTAAAATTTAAGACTCATAATATACTAAAGGCATTGGTAAAAGATGAATGACTCCAATTTTTAGCTTTTATGGGGGAAAAGGAGCATTTCATGAGTTAAATTTGACGGCCACCAGTAGGCCTCCAGACTACCACCCGCTCCGTAACATAGCGGGACTTCAGCGGATTGACTAAGTTACGGTGATCTGATATTGCATTGTACAGATTATGGCGCGATTGCGGGTATCCTACTAATCAACCGCCGGCACCCCACTGTTGGGACTTAAATGATTTATGCAAATCTACAGGCTATATATATACTTATAGGTTTAACAATGAAACATGATGACTAAAACAAAGAAATATAATGAAAAATAAAAAAAAATATTCCATATAATATATATATATATATATATATATATATATATATAAATATATACAAATTTAAAAAAATATGTTCACCATTGGGTCCGGGCTCACTATCAACACAAAGATTATTACTTCTACGAGATATATTATAACCTCAGCCTCTACAGTGGAGACTATATCCTTAACAGCATTTTTCGCAAGACGCTGTTTTTGACGAGTGCTCTTTGAGATATTATGCAGGGGTTTTCTAGAGGAAACATATATTATGATGGTATATGATGCAACAAATGATGTATGTACTCACTTTTCTGTGTTTCCGGACATACCTGCTCGTTCCTTTGCTCCGAATAGATTGGATACAACACACAAATCTAATAAAATTGTCGCTACAGTGATTAATTATTAATTACCACGTCACAACCAGTGTTGCCAGTGTCATTTATTAAAATGTACCAATTATTATTGGAAAATGTACCAGAATTCAGTATTTTGTACTGAAAAATAAAAACCAAGATAAATATTCGTTCGCGCGGAAACATGACACACTGCCGAATTAAAAGTTCTAGGAACTTTTCCGAAAACCCGTGATTCCCACCCAACACATGGACACACGGGAATCAAATGATCTAGCATAGGCAACCAAACAACCGATGGAGCTTTGATAATGTTTTACTGTTCTTTATTTATTTAAGTATTATAATTCCTGTTATTACAAAAAGTATTTCGGGTATTTTATCATCTGAAATATCTGGAAATGTAATTGGTCAAAAAATTTACCAAAAATAGTGAAATTGTATTTTTGAACAAGAAGTGTGAAAATGTACCAAATTGATACAATTGTACCAGCTCTGGCAACGCTGACCACAACACAACTAGGTTAGGTTGATTTTCAACACGTGTTCAACACAACGGCTAGCAAATCAGCAGTAGTGCCAACTGCCAAGGTGATATTCAGTAATGCGAATGTTTTATTTTCATTACAGGTCGCAAGCCGGCATGCACACTGTGTCAAAACGACATCGGCGCAACTATCGCAAATTTTCAACGGGCAATTTGTGGCTAAATTACAAACATCCACCATAAATATGCGTATGTTCAGCCAAGGCGGCAAAACTGATATCATTCCAATTATTTACCGACATCGCTGTGCCGCAGCCGACATCTAACCGCAGTTAACAGCTATGGCCCGTCTATTTACCGCTCATTCATGTTTGCTGGGGAGCCTGGGCCTTGAAGCCAATGAACCTCCACTCTCGCTCAGACGTCAATATCTCCTCCTTTCTTATGCAGCCACGACTTCATCCAACCCCTCTAATCCAGTTTCCTCTTTCATAACCAGAATACCTCACATTCTCAGCCCCCCTCCACCCAACCCGCGCATACATACCATTCCTCTCCTTCAAAAATTAATACCTGACACTCAATTATCCCTAACCAGCCCTATCCTCATCCCACATATCTCACCCTGGACCAAAACACTTCCAAGATGTAACACCTCACTCACCGTGTTCAGCAAGGAAGAAACCAGTTATGAGCTTATAAAGAAATCCTTCTTAGAAATCCTAATCTCGAAAAAATACGACCGGATCCTCTTCACTGACGCATCAAAAAACGAGACTGTTGTGGGATGTGCTGTTACCACTACGCAAACAGCCGTGGAGATCTACCGGATCCCAGCTTCTTGAGTTATGAAACGATAGATGTCCCGTCAGCTGAATTCGTGACCTCATATGGCATTGTTACATCGAACCATCATCGGACGATCGACTACGTCATAATGCTGAATTGTACTACTGGACACCGCATAGCTTCATTATACATATTTTATATTCAGAATGATTATAGACTTCATATTGTTAACTTCAATAAATATTAATAAAGTGTGACTATTGTAATTAAATAATTTTTAAAAAAGTAAAGTTTTAACTTGAAAACATAAAGTGGCGCAGTCAGTAGGATCCAAAAGGATTCTCATCGTGTATTATCCTTCAGTTTCTACTGTTTATTTGGAAGAACCTTCATCGCGAAATTTTCCAAATTTTGAACAATCCGAAAAGTGCAAATAAACGTTTGAGAAGAGTACGGTGCCAATCCAGAGAGTGCAGTCCATCGAGGATCAATGGAAATCATCGCAATTTTACTGTAAGTTGCTCATATTATTTATCCTATTATCTTTCTTAGCCTATGTCATTCTCCTCATCTGAAGATTCCATAGTGGAAAGCGACAGTGAGCTTAATATTAGTATTGAATCAAATTTTAATTTTAATTCTTCTGACGAGGAAAAAGAAAGTTCAGTATTAGAAGTTAGTTCTCTTTTAAATAGTTTAAGCATTGAAGAAAATAATAATTCTAATAATAGTCAATTGAATTCAACAATGTCTGTTCCCAAATTTGAAATTAAATTATTAGAAATCGTGCCAAAATTTGATGGTAATCCGCTTGAATTAGCGTCTTTCTTAGAGACGAGTAACACTTTAATTAAAACTTATTGGGATCCAAATCCCGCAAATGTCAATTGCGTTCAAAACATTAGTTTAATTTTCGGAATATATGGAAAATTAGTTGGAAACGCGAGAGAAGTTTACAGTATTTGCATTAACGAAGATTGGGAAACAGTTAAAAGCACTCTGGTAGCTCACTTTGGCGACCAGAGAGACGAAAACGGATTACTCTTTGATTTAGATCAGTTGAGACAAAATTCTAACGAACCTGCTCTTAATTTTTACACTAGAGTAATGTCTAATTTGAGTGCTTTTCATAATTACGTTGATTGTCATGAAACTAGTCAAGCTGGTGCAACCGTAAAGAAAATATTTTATAATACACATGCTTTAAAAATATTTCTGGCCGGTTTGAAAGAACCTATGGGCTCCACAATTCGAGCTATGAAACCCGATACTCTTGCAACAGCTAGACAATTTATTATTGCAGAAAATAATATCCGTCACCTTCAAAAATCAAATAACGAAACTTTTAAGAATAAACCATATCCAAAATTTAATCAAAACTATCAAAATCAAACTAATTATAATATCCCTAACTTCGGTCACAATTTAATGCCAATACAAAATTTTTCAAATCCATTTCCTCGTGGACCAATCAATGTTCAACACAGATTCATCCCACATAGATTCCCGACTAATAGACAAGTTTTCGGTCCTCAACAACCTTCAAGAGCACCGAGTAATGTGTGGAAACCTAATTCAAATTTCCGTCAGCCCAAACCAACTCCTATGAGTGGCATCTCGTCAAATACATTTAACAGATCCAACTTTAATCGAAACCAAAATCGATTTGCACTTTCACCTCCACAACAATACCAACCATCACAACCCAGATTTACTTCTGAAGAACTGCACAATGTCGACCAAACGCAATATTATGACTATTATCAATCAAACACTCCTTACTACCCTCATGAAAATAACATGCTTGACCAAGATAACGTTTACGACCAAAATTGTATTTCTCCCTATGAATTTAATGACTATGTAGACACCACAAATTCAATATCTGACAATCCAGAAACACAAAGCAACGACGAACAAAATGTTCAAGACGCTCCCGAACCAAGAAATCAGACGTAGAAATTTTTTCAATTTATGACAAGAAAGATCTTCCATACATAATAATTTCTGATCCTCCCTTAAAATTATTGATAGATACCGGAGCTTCAAAGTCATTTATAAACCCCGAAATTGCTGAAAATTATTTCCCAAATTATATCTATAAAGAACCAATTACCATCAGCTCAGTCTTCCAAACAACTACTAGAGATTTTTGCGCTAAAATTCCAGCTTTTCGCGAATTCAACTCAAATAAAATCATGAAATTCCATCTTTTTAAATTCCATCATTTCTTTGACGGCTTGATAGGTTACGAAACTTTAAAGGATTTAGAAGTACATATCGATCTAAAAAATTCACTTTTAAAAACACAAAACGCTAACCTACCATTATCTCACTACTCTTCTAAAGGCAAACTTTTATTTTTCGCTCATGTTGAACCCAATTCCATAGAAACCGCAAAAATACCTGTCAATATACCAAATGGTACTGTTAGAATTCCATACACTGAACTATCTAGTTGTAGTATCAAAGAAGGTGTCACTTTCTCAAAAAATGGATATGCCTCAGTTGATATTATAAATACCTCCGAAAATGTTCAAGATGTCTTTCTATACAAACCCATAGTTGCAGAACCTTTTGAAGACAATTACGAAATCTTCCAAATTTCTGTTCAAAGCCCTGCCGACGATCATCCCTATAATTTCGACACTGCCCAATGCATTCGAACTTCTCATTTGAATTCAGAAGAAAAATTCGAAATCGAAAAACTCTGTAAACAATTTCGTGACATATTCCATAAAGAAAATTCACCCCTATCTTTCACCAACCAAGTCAAACATAAAATTAAAACAACAGACGAACTTCCAGTCTATACTAAGTCATATCGATACCCCTACATCCATAAACCTGAAGTCGAACGTCAAATTAACGACATGCTAGAAAAAGGGATTATTAGGCCTAGCGACTCACCTTAAACATCTCCTATATGGATGTTCCCAAAAAAGCTGATGCATCTGGAAGAAAGAAATGGCGCATCGTCGTTGATTACCGAAAAATCAATGAAAAGACCATTGACGACCGTTATCCCATTCCAAACATAACTGACATACTTGACAAACTTGGACGCTGTTATTATTTCACCACCTTAGATTTAGCCAGTGGATTTCATCAAATTGAAATGCATCCCGACGATATTAAGAAAACCGCTTTTAACGTTGAAAATGGTCATTTCGAATACGTCAGAATGCCTTTCGGTTTAAAGAACGCCCCTGCAACATTTCCAGAGGGTCATGGATAATGTACTAAAAGAACTCCGTAATAAAATTTGTTTCGTCTATATGGACGACATAATTGTCTTTTCAAGCTCACTCCAAGAACATATTAATAATTTAAAAAGTGTTTTCCAAAAGCTTCGTGAGAGTAACCTCAAGGTTCAACTCGACAAATCCGAATTTCTTAGAAAAGAAGTATCATTTCTAGGTCATATTATCACCCCTCAAGGCATCAAACCCAATCCTGATAAAGTAAAAGCTATTACCAACTACCCCTTACCGAAAACCACGAAAGACATAAAAGCTTTCTTAGGCCTTCTCGGGTACTACAGAAAGTTTATAAAAAATTTTGCCAAATTAACCAAACCCTTTACAAGCTGTTTAAAAAAAGGCGCTCACATCAATATACTTGACCCGATTTACATAAAAACATTCGAAGATTGCAAATCTCTTCTAATCAATGAACCCATTCTCATCTACCCTGAGTTCACCAAAGAATTCATTTTGACCACAGATGCAAGTAATTTCGCAATAGGAGCAGTCCTCTCCCAAGGACCAATCGGTGGAGACAAAGCCATAGCATATGCTTCTCGTACACTTAACGCTGCTGAACAAAATAATTCAACAATTGAAAAAGAGTTGTTAGCAATAGTTTGGGGTACAAAACATTTCCGGCCATATCTTTTCGGCAATAAATTCAAAATCGTCACCGATCATAAACCTCTACAATGGCTAATGTCTCTAAAGGAACCAAATTCCCGACTTGTCCGTTGGAGACTGAAGTTAGAGGAATTTGACTACGAAATCGTATATAAAAAAGGTTCTTGCAACACGAATGCGGATGCCCTTTCCCGTATAGAAATTTATCCAATAGATAACGAAAATAGTTCCGGCTCTGATCTACCGCCAATTTTTCAATATATGAAAGAATTTAATGAAACTAACGCTACAACCAAATCAGACTCTCAATCTCTCGTTCCCGAAGTAGATTCAAATGACGAAAATGACGATCAAACAATACACACTAGTTTAGAAAACCCAATACTTGGAATCGAAATAACCGAGAAACCATTAAATGTATTTTTAAATCAAATAGTAATAATCAAAACTGATCAAAATCCTCATCAAGAAATTAAAAAAATATTCGATAACCCTGCAAGAACCAGATGGTTCTTACACGTGAGTGAAAATTCTTTTGAAAACCAAATTATTCAATTCTTAAAAGACTATGCTGTTCCGAAGAAACGGTATGCCTTTTATTTTCAGAACGATATCGATGAAACTATTTTCAAAACCATGTGTAGAATAGTTCCCCAGACCTTTAAAAGCTCTGCATTTATCTTAATCAAATCAAATATTATACTACATGACGTTAAAATCGAATCCCAACAACAAAAACTTATAAAACAACAACACGAAGGCATTACAAATCACAGGGGAATTCACGAGACTGCTAACCAACTAAAAACCAAATTTTATTGGCCAAAACTAAATAACGACGTAAAAGATTTTATCAATAACTGTTCCATTTGTCAACAAGTTAAATATGAGAGACACCCGCCTCTAATAAAACTTCAGCTAACCCCAACTCCAAGAAAACCACTCGAAACGTTACACATAGACACTTTTAAATTTGACAATACAATTACGATGACAGTATGTGACAGTTTTAGTAGATTTGGACAAGCTTACATAATTCCAACATTATCTGCGATTCACATCTATCAGTCATTATTACAATTCATTTCTACGTATAAAATTCCAGAAAACATTGTATCTGATAATGGCACAGAATTTACTCAATCCACTCTCAAAGGCTTTGCTAAATTATATGGTATTAACTGGCATTATACTCTTCCACATAATCCTAATAGCAATGCAATCGTAGAAAGATTTCATTCTACAATATTAGAACACATGAGAACATTATCCCTAACGAATCCAAAATTAAACCCATTCGAAAAATTGAGATTGTCCATTTTGGGATACAATAACTCAATTCACTCTGTCACCAAACATAAGCCTATTGACCTTCTTCTAGGACATCTTCACCTAAAAGATCCCATCGAAATCGACGACGAAGCTCAACCAGATAACATTCAATTAAATGAACATAAAGAAACTATGAAACAATTATATGACAGAATACATACCGACACTAGTAACAAAAAACAAAAAAATATTGAAAAATTAAACGAAAAACGTACAGATCCCCCAGACATTCCCCCTGGCACTACCCTTTACAAGAAACAATCGGAACGACAATCTAAAACTAAACCTCCAAATAAACCCGAACACATTTTGACATCAAAAGATATTACAGTAACGACTTACAAAAACAACTATCATAAACAACTATTTAAACCCGTAAGAAAACTAATTAATGTAACTTCACAGGACGTTGACTCTTCAGACAGTGACGAACCAGAAGATACAGATTAAATCCTTGAAAAGTAATCCTGGCATCCTATCTTTCGAACTAGGACCAGCTAGGGTAAAAATCGCTTCCCATACATTTTTACACTATATCCCTACAAACCCCATCCGAAATCAAATTACAAATCTAAGTTTACAATATTACTCATTAAACAACTTATTTAATAAGACGAACCATATTCATGAACATTCTTTGAGAAATGTTTATAAACAATTGCAATTTGAAGTTAATAGTATAAATGTTAAAATGAACTCCATATTTCCATCTAATCGAATTAAAAGAGGAATAATCAACCCTCTTGGCTCGCTAGTGAAACTCGTTACTGGCAATATGGACCAAGAAGATGCCAACAAAATATACGCAAGTATTAGCGAACTGCAAAATGATCAGAATAAAATCATTAGAGAAGTAAATTCACAAATAACTCTTAACAAAAATCTTATGGATAGCGTTAATGAATCAATATCAATAATTTCAAATAATCAGCTTCTAATATCCAATAAAATTAATGAATTAGGAAAAGCACTCAACGAAACATCTTATGATTATTCACACTACATAGAATTTCAAGAAATTTTTAGTCAAATAAAAATCAATCAGGACTCTATGTCCAGCTTTCTTAATGACATCGAAAATGCAGTAAGTTTTGCCAGTTTAGGTGTTCTGCATCAAAGCGTAATCTCCCGTGAGGACCTTAAAGAAATAGTCCAAATTTTATATAACACATACACATATGATCAATTATTATTCAATGAAAACCAAATATTAAAATATTATGCTATTGTTAATACTAAAGTTTATTATGATAAAGATAAAATCATATTTTCACTAGAATTTCCACTGGTCCATCCAGATGTATTTACCTACTACCACTTATATTCCGTACCTAATATAAATAACTCTGTCCTTATTCCTCCTTCTACTTACCTAATTATGAGCAACAACCAATATCAGTATCAAGAAGAAGAATGCATCGATCTCCAATCCGTCTACTACTGTAAAACCAACAGGCTACAAGTAACCAGAGAAACAAAAGACTGCATCACATCTCTCCTCTCAGTCACATCATCGCCAGAGAATTGCCAACAAATCGCTGTAAAAGTCTCCGAACCAATAACAGAAGAAATTAACGAAAGCCATTACATTGTAATATTCCCAGAATCACAGAAAATACAAACAGATTGTGAAGAATCAGGAGTTTCAGTCTTGCAAGGAAGCTATTTATTAACGATCCCGCCAAGATGCTCTATAGCTACTACAAAATACACATACAAAAACGAAAAAGATATCATCGAAGGACATCCTATAGCTCTCGAAGGAATCCAAGAAGTACCACTTCCAATTTTGAATATCCAAGAAATTCAGCTAAAGAAAATCAACTTAGACAAACTTCATAAACTGCAACTTCAAGAAAACAATGCAAATCCGCTTGATGAACTCAAGATGCCTGTGGCCTTTTCTTGAATTGCTATCAGTTCAAGTACCATAATCTGCATACTTCTAATCTGTTATTTCCTATTAAAATATAGAAACCTTATGAGAAAGGTTTTTCAGCATAAAAAGAAGCCTACCAACATCGATCCAACTCAAGTGGTTCCACCCTCGCTTCACCCTTGAGTTTTCTTTGGGGATGGAGGAGTTATGAAACGATAGATGTCCCGTCAGCTGAATTCGTGACCTCATATGGCATTGTTACATCGAACCATCATTGGACGATCGACTACGTCATAATGCTGAATTGCACTACTGGACACCGCATAGCTTCATTATACATATTTTATATTCAGAATGATTATAGACTTCATATTGTTAACTTCAATAAATATTAATAAAGTGTAACTATTGTAATTAAATAATTTTTAAAAAAGTGAAGTTTTAACTTGAAAACATAAAGCTTGTAGCGTTCACACCGGTGAACTATTCGTCATCTTACAAGCCTTCAATATCTTCGCAATTCCCCATCAAGAAGTTGCTATTTGTACAGACTCCCTCTCATCTATTCAATCACCTATAACTCTGCAAATTTCTAGAGACCTGAAATTCGCTATGAAAAAACTTATACGGAAGAAATGGCTAAACGACTGGAACCATTCTACAACATTCTTAAGGAAAATACATCCGAATATTGAACAGTTTGATATCCCCGATCTGCTGAGAAACGAGAAGGTTGTAGCAAGAAGACTGCGTATTGGTCACACCCGACTTACTCATGGCCAGCTTATGACCTTTTCCCCCCAGCCAAACTGTCAACACTGCCAAGCTCTACTTGACATTCAACACATTCTCGTGGACTGCCCCTACTACACCGAAAGACGTCAGCAGCTTGGAATGAAAACAGACATTATAGAGTAAGATCCCAGAGCGTTCTGACATAACTTATTTTCACATGGATGAAACCTTCACCACTTAGTAGCGTCTAGTATACTTTAAATACATGCCTACTTGTGGAGCTTGCTCTGTAACACCTGGGCAGGTACCAGGTGAGAAAGGTGACTAAAAATATGAGTTATCTAACTTAAATTTGTATGGCTGATTTTTATATATATTTTGTAGAATATTATTCTAAACTAGAATTATAAAGTGTCAGACACTTTTCATGGACCAGAGCTTTTGTCAGACGCTTTAAAGCTGGACAAAAAATTAATATGAGCTTTACTTATTTTTTCATGTCTGACTTTTAAATATGTTATTCAAGTAACTATTACAAAGTTATATTTCATCAGTCAGACAAATTCGAGTGACCAAACATCTCCTAAACACAAAATCCCCTAAACACAAAATGATTCAGACGGGAGTGCGAGCGCGAGAGCACTATGCGCATGCATTTCAGAGCGAGTGGGACGTTCACAACAACTTGGTTCCCCTTCTTAAACTCACCATCTGCTCAACTCTACAGTGTATTATACGTGCTTATTGCGCGCGCAACCTATAGTATCCAGTGCAGATCGGGTGTATAAGAGCACATGTTTTTGTTGTTTATATCGTGTAATTAGTGACTGATATTGTTATTTGTAATAGTGAAAACCATGGAAGAAGAAAAATCAAAGTGTATATTTTGTAAACAACATTATGATAAATTAAAATTATTTACCGAAGAAACATTTAAAAAATGTAAACAAGTTTTAAAACAGCTATTAGTCCATAACCTAAAATTTAAAGACTTAGTTTTTCCGGAAGATTTGTATGACAATGGTTACCATCGAGAATGTTATAAAAAATTTACTGCCTTGCCAAAAAGGTATCATTCTGCCACTTCAGAAAATCCAAAAATTGCTAAAAAAAATTTATCGCGTGATGTTGAAAATACATCAGCTGCATCGACATCAAGCCTACCAAGTAATCTTAGTATTGATAATGATCAATGCATACAATTTACCTCAAGTCAACAAAATAATTCTATAGTTCGAGATTCAGATGTAGTATCAAACTCAACTCCAGTTAGTACTATGTCTGAACCTATTGTAATACCTGAGCAAAGTGTTGAACCTATTGTTTAATTAGAATCAGTTGAACCGGTGTCATGTATTTCTGAGGAACCTTGTGCGACATTTGAATGTGATGTTAATTCCTCTTGTCATGATGTTTCAATTGAAAATGATATGATAATTGACAAAACCCAGACATGTATATATTGTGACCAAATGACTAAAAGGCATAAATTGAAACAACTACCATTGCATAAGTGCGGTAAAAATGATTTTTTAATGAAATTAAATGTTGAAGAAGAAGACTTGGCAGAATTAATTGAGAAAGTGCAAGATGTAACGGATTCAACAATATACTATCATAAAAAATGTCAAATGGAATATTCCTATAAAATATCGTCAATGAAAAATAAAACTAAAACATCTTGGCATGATCTTCGTAAACACCATCAAGCAGTTTTTGATGAAGTTTGTAATTTTTTACAACAAAATGTAGTAGAAAAAGTTCGATGTTACTTTCTTACATTTCTCCACAGGAACTACATAGAGCTATTAAACGAAGAAGTAGAAAACTCTAAAGAAGTTATGGGGAATTTCACTCCTCATAACTTAGAAGATAAAATAAACAAAGTATTTACAAAGGAGATTAAGTTCTTAATGTATCATAATAAGAAGCTACTTGCTCCGAAACATGTTTCTGTTATTGATGAAGAGTTATTAGACAATTTGAAGGATCAGGACATTCTTAATAAAGCTGCTTTAATATTGAGGAAATCAGTACTAAAAATTGAGAAAAAAAATTGCCAAATAATTTATCTGTTCAGGATCTTAAAAACGGCGAAGTTTCAGTGCCGGAAAACTTATCCCAATTTTATTGTACTCTTATTGCAGGAAGTAACAGCAAAAGGAAAAACAATTTAAAGTGTGTTCGACTAGTTAAATCTTTGAGCCAGGATGCTGTGTATGCTATCTTGAATGGTAAATGTAAAACGTCAAAGCATATTAAGTTCGGAGTGGCTTTAAAAAGCTTAACAAGCAGTCGTAATATAATCAACATCATCCACAGATATGGCCATTGTATTAGTCATCCAGGGATAGAGGAGCTGGAGACTGAAGCTACTTATTACTCTATGCAAAAATCAACTGTGTGTCCTGAAGCAATTAAAATAAATCCGAATCTCTGCACTGGAGTTGCGTATGATAATTTTGATCGGTTTGTGGAAACAAAAGATGGGAAGGACACGTTACACGATACTGTTGGTATAGTTTACCAAAACGAGGATCCAAATTCTTTACACGAATCAGACACTCCAAATTTGCCTTTTTCCACCAGCGAAGAACCTGGAACGTCGGCAAAAAGACGACGAAGAACATTGGAGGTTACTGAGGTAGAAGGTCGACCATATATGAAAAAACCCAAGATGACTGATAATTTGTAAATTTCTATTCATGAAGCTGAAGAAACACTACCTAAAACTTTACAATTATATAAAAGCATAGATACAATTAGGATGTTAAGTCATGCTTATCATTTATCAAATCTTCCGATGTGGGCTGGCTACAATTGTTTTATCAATAATAATGAAGATAAGCCAAAGCAAGTTGTTTCTTATCTTACTCCGATCAATCTATCGCCCACAAACACATCGGTTGTTTTGGAGACAATGGAGCAAAGTTTAAAAATTTGCAATGAAGTTAAACAATCTTGCATTCAAATTATTTATGACCTTGCAATAGCAAAAGTAGCCTTACAAATTCAAGCTACTGAAGCACCCAAATTTGACAACCTATTTATTCATTTGGGACCATTCCATATCATGAAGTCCTACTTCAAAGCTATAGGAAAATTTATGGCCGATTGCGGCTTGTCCAACGTGATGGTGCAAAGTAATTTGTTAGCATCTGGGTCAGTTGCTGGATTTCAGGAAGGTAAGAGGCTTCATCCGTTTGTGTCAGTAGGTCTGCAGATTTTACATTTCAAGTCTTTTGAAATAAGGATGCAAAAATCTTGGATTGAAATTAGTAAGTTTTTTCAATACATTTCAATTTTTTACTCTGAGACGCATGCGCATAGTGCTCTCGCGCTCGCACTCCCGGCTGAATAATTTTGTGTTAAGGGGATGTTTGGTCACTCGAATTTGTCTGACTGATGAAATATAACTTTGTAATAGTTACTTGAATAACATGTTTAAAAGTCAGACATGAAAAAATAAGTAAAGTTCATTAATTTTTTGTCGAGCTTTAAAGCGTCTGACAAAAGCTCTGGTCCATGAAAAGTGTCTGACACTTTATAATTCTAGTTTAGAATAATATTCTACAAAATATATATATAAACATCAGCCATACAAATTTAAGTTAGATAACTCACATTTTTAGTTACTTTTCTCATCTGGTACCTGCCCAGGTGTCACAGGGCAAGCTCCACAAGAAGGCAGGTATTTAAAGTGTACTAGACGCTACTAAGTCGTGAAGGTTTCATCCATGTGAAAATAAGTTATGTCAGAACGCTCTGGGATCTTGGACTATTAAGGATATCCTTACCAGTACACACCAAATCACCATAGCTATCCAGTTTCTAAAAGAAGAGAACCTTCTGAGTACAATTTAAAGACAGTTCATTATTGTTTGTAATTATTTCCACATTATGTATTTATAATCTATTGTAAATTACCGTACCTTGTGCTAATGGCCATAGCTGTCTCAAGCACGTTAAATTGAATAAAAAAATAACTTTCAATTATACAGATTGTCCCAAAAGAAAGTTACACGTCAAAGTTATGTTTTTTTAAATGGGACACCCTGTATATTTTCAACATTTTTTTGAATGCTCGACGAGCTGATTTCAACGATGTATCATACTTGATGTCTGTTGTACAGTATTTAAAGAATCTACAGCCAACTCAAAATCATATTTTTTTAGTTTTGGTGGCTGTAGTGGCCACACGGTCGAAAATCGAGAAAACCGGCTAGCGTGTCCCTATTCTAACTTTTAAATTTTTATGCTACGACTCAAAATGTTATTTGATACAGTGTGATCAAAAATCAAATCTGATTTCAATTTTTGATCACCCTGTATCAAATGTCACAGAATAGAACTTAAAAAGTTAGGATAGGGACATATTAGCCGTTTCCCTCAATTTTCTACTATTTGGCTACTTCAGCCAGCCACCTAAATTCTAAAAAATATTATTTTTAGTGGGGTGTAGATCCTTTAATTACAATACCTAACAGACATCAAGTATGATATATCGTTGATATCAGCCCATCGATAGGATTATAAAATATAGAGGATGTTCCATTAAAAAAAACATAACTTTAACTTGTAACTTTTTTGGAACCAACTGTATAATTGAAAAGAATTTGAAATTATGGCTTTTTTGAATATACACAAAAAAGTACTCTTATGGATCGCCTCGTATATGGTGGGACACACTGTATTTTTTTGTTTTAGATGTAAATAATGTAAATAAAAAGTAATTTGAAAAAGTGTGTTTTTATGATTCCTGTGTATATTTACGGTACATAATTATAAATATGAAGCAAACATCATTTTAACGTCTAAAATAGGTCGCATTAAGGTCTATTGTTCAGTGGTTCCCAACCTTTTCTGGACCACCGCCCCCTATAGAAGAGAACAAAAATGTCTGAAAAAGAATCAAAAAGATTAAGGTTTGGACCAGAAGACGACATGGCTCTCCTCAAAGAGTTTATTAATTTGAATCCGTTGGAAGACCGAAATATGGGAAACAATCCAATCCAACGTCCACGTCATAACTAGAAAATAGTTTTTAATAAAAACTCTAAAAAAGATCATTTGTTCCGTTTATTAGAAACGTGGTTGAAAAAAGACAAAGGAAACCAGATAATGTAGGTATTCAAATAATTTTCATGAATAATTATATACTTATAATAGTATTATTCATTCTCATATGCCTATTAATTTTATATGTGTAGGTCTGGAGTAGAAGGAATATTTTGTAAAAGAGATCAGCTTCTACAAGAAGTAAGTGATCTTTGTAATAACGCTATTACAAAAAAAGGAAAATTAGCAAAGAAAAACAAATTCAGGAACTAGGAATATCAGCAAGAGATGAGTGAGCTAGAACTCTGAGTTTGAAGAAAAAAAAATGTATGTACTGAGCCTGAAAATAATGAGAATTCCCCTTCTTCTTCTTCTTGTGATCATGATTATTACTGTAAATGCAACAGTAGACTGCAGATTTAAAATTTATTCTAAGTTTTTTTTGTATCTTATTTGAGACACCAAAATAAAATTTTGTATTTTATAATAAAATTACAAGTTAGTTTATGATCAAATAATGATTATTCAAGATATTCAACAGTTATATCAAAATATGTTTATGACTTTATGGAATACGTTTCATTTATTTATTTTTTTAGTAATTCCTATAATAAAAAATGAAGTAGGGATTTCAAATGAAAATGATAAGCACGAACTTAGTATACAATAACTAACAATAAAAATAAAACAAGCTTATCTACATACTATGCAATAAAGCTAGGTTAAGTCACATACATTATCGAATAGAGCATAGCGCGGGCAAAGCGTCGCTTCCGATAACTGTTAAATTAAATTGAAATACCGTTTGACGTAAAACCAATACGGCAGTACGTTTATAATGTTCACATGCGCAATTCATTTCACCGATATCTCTCTAATGACGACCAAAAGGCGTCACTTAGATGTCTAAAATAGGTCCAATTAAGGTCTAACTAAAGAGCCGGTTAACGTCTAATTGACCAGTAAAAATGACGTCACCGTGACGTCTAAAACTCGTCGGATTAAGGTCTATCTAACGGCCATATTGACGTTAAAAAGACGCCATTTAGCTGTGACTTACTTACGTCTTTTAGACGTCCATTTTTAACGTCAGTAGACGTCTTTTAGCCCAATATGATGTTGTCGTTTAGACGTCATTTAGACGACAATGGTTACCTGGGATTATTCGCCAAATTTAAGCAGAATTGATTTTGAAGGATTGTATGAAATTAATAAAATTGCAAAAACTATAAGTATATAGAAGTAGAAGCTCCGAAAATACATACAACATTTCGAATATTTTCAACGATAATAATTATTTGTAATGCCATAACAATCTTTTATTTCATACGAAGATTCAAAAAGACGAAAGAAAGATCAGATAAAGCAAAAAAAAAGAAATTGAATTGGAAGAAAGAAATACGGAACTGAAAAATAATTCCATTATTTTCCAGGCTTAGGGATGAAGGAGTTAGTTACATGCCTAGAAACTTCTTACACAATAAAAGTAGAAGATGCAACGTCAGAGTTTATTTATATAACATAATTCCAACACCTTACAGTCGTAAGGTCAGAAAGTGAAAGAAAGTGTGAAGAAAAGTTTTTAGTTGCTAATAAAAAATAACATTTTATTTTAGTTAGTTTTTAACTATTTTACAAATTTCTCCTTGAAAACGCCAGATACATAAATAGTGACCTTCCTAGAAACAGAAAAGTATTTTTAGATAATTTTGTCTTTAAATAATCAAATATATAATCGCATAACAAAGTAATTACTAAAATCGTCTCAAATACAAAATATATTTAATTAAAATGTACATTTAATAATACAGTCATTCATTACATCCATATTTACTCAATAATTATTTCTATAATAGATGCGTGTTTGGGAATAACAAATGCATATAGTAAATTACAAAATTACATACATTTGATATTAAACGTTGAAACATGCTCGGATATTGTTCATTTGTTGAATAATTCTCAAGTGCAAATCATCTGACGAGTTTAACAGGATTGAAACAGTAAGATTTTGAACATGTACATATTTAAAACATTTTAATTTTTCGAGGTTAAAAATTACGTTATTATTTGAGTATTTATGCTTCTGTTTTATATTGAATCTTTTTTTCTTACTGCAAAGCATTACGTTTATTAAGAAGTAGCAAATCCGTCGATATTTCTTCTTCTTATTTATAGTGCAAGCAAACGGCCAACTAAATACGAATTTTGAGTCTAAAACTTGAATTTTTTATATAAGTTACTTTGAAGAATCTAAAAATGAACGGTGAAAGTTTTTTTTAAATTCACCCCCGAGAAGGGGTGAAAAAAAATTAAAAGAATAGTTTTTTTCAAATTTTGGGGAAACGGTAAGTTTTCAAATAAAAGTTGTAGAGCGTAAAATTTTACATAAAAATAGTCCCATGACTTTATTTCTTAAAAATGAAATTAACAGAGATAGGGTAGCTAGAAGCTAAGGGCACCATCCAATCCATCCATCCCTTCTAATAAGTCTGGTAATATAATACTGTTACGAACTCGCACACCGAAGCAGATACTAAGTACGGTTCTGTAACCTTATGTTAACGAAGTTAAGAAAATGGCGAGCGCGCCGAATTCTGAGAAGGTCTATTGGGATTTATTGTGACCGTCTTTTTTTAAACATGTTCTCGAAAGGCATTTTAAGAAATATCGCGAAAGGCATTTGTCCCATCCGGAATGTTCTAGTAAAGAAAGCTTTGATATAAATACAGGACCGATCAGCGGATGAGTTTAGTTTTATGAGTTGATAAAAGTGATCTCGTGAAATAAATACACCGAAATAGCAAACAGTAAATATAAATTAGTCAAGTGTTCATATAAATTAGTTTAAGTGAATATACTGAGTATATATAAATTAAGTGATAAGTTTAGTGTTTTAAATAAATTAGTAAGTAGCCATACCGAGTGTTTGAAATTTATCCCACCCGTTTATTGTTTAAATAAATAACAAAAACATTACATTGGTGTCAGAAGTGGGATAATATAAATAAATTGCAACGTAAAAATGGACAAGAGACTATGTGATCTGAAAATGGCGGAATTAAGAGCAGAATTGGAAGATCGTGAGTTGGAAACGTCCGGTAAGAAAAGCGAATTAGTAGAAAGACTTAAAGTGGCACTGGAAAATGACGGCTTTGATCCAGAATCATTTTTATCCTTAATCTCGTCAATTTCTGCTAATATTTCTGCTGATATGGACGAAAAGATTACCACAATGAAAAGCGATATTTCTCCTAATATGAAGAACGATATTTCTGCCATGGAAGACAAGATTTCTACTAATATGGACGAGAAAATTTCTGCTATGAAGACCGATATTTCTGCAGATATCTTATCGTTGAAAAATGACATTGCTGCTGGAGTCGAGAATAAAATCACGTCTCTAAAATCGGATATTGAGGATAAGATGACAACGATGAACGAGAAAATAAAATCAGACATGGAGAATAAGATGACGACGATGGAAAATCAGATAGATGAGAAAATCAAGGAGTTAGAGACGAAGATTGCCGATTTAAGAACTCAAGACACTTCAGCAGAAGAAAAGAAGATCGAGATCTGCAAGCCAGAAACACAACCCAAGACAGATGATATTGGCAGTTTTGCCCGAGTCAAGGCCCCAACGTTCGATGGAAAAATGTCATGGACCAATTATGTGAAACAGTTTGAAGCAGCCGCTAGAGTGAATAATTGGTCCAATAAGGAGAAAGCAGTGAACCTAACCATCGCGCTTCGCGGAGATGCCTTAGATGTACTCCAGACGATACCTTTGGAAGAAACGGATGACTTCGAGCAGCTGAAGAAGAGGTTGGACATGCGTTATGGTCACGAACATCTAGAACATTTGTACCAGTCCCAGCTGAAGAACCGAAGGCAGAAACGTGACGAAACACTTCAAGAATATGCAGTGGATATTGCCCGACTCGTTCGATTTGCTTATCCATCAGCACCAGAGAACATGATGGAATGTCTGGGCATCCAGGCCTTTATCGATGGCTTACGCGACCCCGATATGCAGAGGACGCTGCGTTTAGCCCACCCCAAAACATTAGTTGACGCATTGACAGCTGCTCTTGAATATGAAGCAGCAACGAAGGCTTCAGGATATAACAAAATCAGGACCATCCAAGAAGAAGGTGACGAAGACAGATTTGACCAGTTCGTCAGTTTAATAAAAAGTATGATGGACAAGAAGCCAAGAAAGATCAGATGCTGGAATTGTGGCGAGCTAAGGCATGTACGTAGTTCGTGTAAGCGCCCCAAGACTCCTGCAAATCAAGAATCCCAGTCACAAGGAAAACTAGAATGGGTTGGCTACAAGGGGGCAGCATCGACCCATGATCGTTCCAAAGACCCTCTCATACTGATAGCTTCTCTCAGATGTCGCAACGACAGTGTATATGTGGATGGCGAAGTAAATGGCAAGAAATATGCTCTGCTGGTTGACACTGGGGCAACTAGAACCATTATACGACCAGAGATAATAAACCCCAAGAAGAAACTTCTACCAACGAGACTGCGGCTGCGGACCGCCACAGGCGAGAGTGCCAACGTTCACGGGGAAACACAAATCCATTTGGGAATTGGAGCTGAAAAGTTCACGCATACGGTAATCGTAGCTGACATTGAAAAAGACGTGATTCTGGGAATGGACGTAATGGATGTACATGGTTTCCAATTAGACTTTAGAAACAGAACCATTAAAGTGGGTTCCGAGGAGGTGTTCCTGCATCCATATGAAGGCAATGCGGTGTTGGCAGCTGTACAGGAAGATACCGTTCTACCTGCACGAAGCGAAACCATGATAGTAGCACGGCTACAGGGAATCATGGAGGAAGGTACACCGGTTATGATGGAGCCAAGGAACCACGACGAAGAAGTTGGCAAAGGAGTACTAATTGGAAAAGGATTGGTCACGTCGGCGAAAGAGATCCCAGTACGTGTGATAAACGTGAACGATTAACCAATTACAATCAAGAAGGAAACCAAGATTGGATCCTGCGTACCAGTGACGTCAATAGTTCGTCAAACAACGACCACTGACAATTCTAATGCCAGATTCGAACAAATGTTATCAGTAGCTGGTCAATCTTTGGATCGAGCTGAAAAAAAGAGAATGAGAGAATTTCTCTTACAGTATCGAGACTTATTCGTACCAAAAGGAGGAAAGACTGGCAGAACATCAGCCGTCAAACACAAAATCGATACTGGTAATGCTAAGCCAATTAGACAATCAGCTCGAAGACTTCCACGAGCAAAGAGAGAGGAGGCTGAAAAAATAATTCAAGAGATGGCAGAAGAAAAAGTAATAGAACCATCTACTAGTCCATGGGTGTCTCCAGTAGTGCTCGTCAAGAAAAAGGATGGAACTACGAGATTCTGCGTGGATTATCGCCAGCTTAACAACGTGACGAAGAAGGACAGCTATCCTCTGCCTCGAATTGACGATACGTTAGATACTTTGGCCGGCAGCAAACTGTTTTCCACCTTGGACCTGAAGTCTGGTTATTGGCAAGTAGAAATGGACCCAGAAGATAAAGAGAAGACTGCTTTTACCACCGGTTCTGGATTATGGCAATTCAACGTCATGCCATTCGGGCTCTGTAATGCGCCTGCGACATTTGAAAGACTCATGGAAAATATCTTGAGAGGGTTGTCTTGGAAGACATGCCTGGTCTATTTGGACGACATCGTAGTACTAGGGAAAACATTTGACGAACATGTGAAAAATTTGGAAGACGTATTCAAACGACTCCAAGCTGCCCAGCTCATGTTAAACCCAAAGAAATGTCAGCTGTTCCAAAACCGAGTCAACTATCTAGGTCATATAGTGAGCAATGAAGGAGTGGTGGTGGATCCAGAGAAAGTTGCTTCCATTCAGCAATGGCCGCAACCAACTGACAAACATCAAATTAGGAGTTTCCTTGGACTTTGCACGTATTGTAGAAGATTTATCAGTAAGTTTGGAGATATTGCCAAACCTCTAACGCGACTTACAGAAGAAGCAAGAGCTTTCCAATGGGACGAAGACTGTCAAACGGCTTTTGAAACTTTGAAGAGGCATTTAACCTCGGCGCCGATATTAGGATATCCATTACCAGAGGGAGACTTTATTCTTGACACTGACGCAAGCAACGTAGGAATTGGTGGAATGCTCTCACAGATCCAAGGAGGGCAAGAAATAGTGCTGGGATATTTCAGTAAAGTCCTCTCCAAACCAGAACGAAACTACTGCGTCACAAGAAGGGAACTTTTGGCAGTAGTGAAGTCCGTGGAGCACTTTTACCAGTATCTCTATGGTAGGAAGTTTTTAATCCGGACTGATCATGCAGCACTTAAGTGGTTGATGCAGTTCAAGAATCCCAAGGGCCAGATCGCTAGATGAATTGAACGACTTCAAGAATACGATTTCAACATCGAACATCGAGCTTGTGTGAGTCACCGAAATGCCGACTCCCTGTCCAGACGGCCGTGCCCAACAGACTGCCCCCACTGCAACAAGGTGGAATCTAGGGAAGCTGAAGTTTCAAGAACTACTGTAGTCAACGAGGAATGGTCACCCACCAGGATCAGAGAAGATCAGGAGAATGATCCTCACCTGAACATGATCCGGCAATGGAAGAAAGAAAACCGGCGACCTACCTGGCAAGAAGTGTCAAGATTTTCACCGAAACTCAATGCGTATTGGGCTCAGTGGGACTCCCTTGTCCTGGAAGAAGGGCTGTTGAAAAGAGTCCTTGAAAACGATGATGGTTCTGAGATGAGGAGACAGCTAGTTATCCCGAGAACAAGAGTAGCTGAGGTACTGAAGAAGTTACACGACAGTCCATCGGGAGGTCATCTGGGAGTGAAGAAAACCCTTCAGCGAGTTCGTGAAAGATTTTATTGGATGAACAGCTCCGACGATGTGAAGGACTGGTGTAAGAAATGTACGACTTGTGCTACGAGTAATGGACCACATCGCAAGAGAAAGGCACCCATGAAACAGTACAATGTTGGAAGCCCTTTCGAAAGGATTGCTTTAGATATCGCTGGACCATTTCCGACGACAGAAAATGGTAACAAGTACATACTGGTTGTAATGGATTATTTTACAAAGTGGGTGGAAATTTACGCTATCCCGAACCAAGAGGCCACAACTGTCGTGGATGTATTGGAGAAAGAATTCATCAGCCGATATGGAGTGCCCATGGAAGTCCACAGTGACCAGGGAAGAAATTTCGAAAGCCATCTATTCCAGGAGATTTGCGACAAGCTGGGAATGAAGAAGACCCGAACAACAGCATTACATCCACAGTCAGATGGAATGGTCGAGAGAATGAACAGGACTATTGGAAAATACCTGTCCAAAGTAGTATCCAGCCATCAGAGAGATTGGGACCAGTATCTCTCCCTATTCGCATTGGCTTATCGATCTGCCGTCAATGAGTCCACGGGTGAAACACCTGCGAAAATCCTGTATGGACGTGAAATGAGGCTTCCTTGTGACCTGGAATTTGGCTGTCGGCCTGGAGAAGATATAGCAGGCGAAGACTACGTGATCCAATTGAGAAGAAGGCTGGACGATATTCATGAACTAGTTCGAACAAATCTTCAAGTTGCCAGCGACAGAATGAAAAGTTGGTACGACACGCAGGCCACAGAAGGCGGTTTTAAAGAAGGGGACAAAGTATGTTTACACAACCCGGCGAGGAGAAAAGGATTTTTTCCAAAATTACAAAAATCCTGGGAAGGTCCATACTTGATCAAGAAAAGGATCAATGATGTTGTATATCGCATAAGCAAGATCCCCAACGGAAAACCAAAAGTAGTTCACCGAAACCGACTAGCGCCATTCGAAGGAGACCATGACATAGAGGAAGGAGTAAACCTTATTCGAGATGTGTCTGACCCCACCTTCGATGAATTTATGGGTGCGTATGGAGGTACCGGGAAAGCTAGATATGGAGTCACTTCGGAACAACAACAAGATTTGTTCACTCTCCCAGATGATTATTCACTGGCATACAACATCCCCGCCCGTATCAAGAACGCACGAGGGTTGGCAACCGTCTTTCGAAAGAAGTTCGGGAAATTAGAAAAACTTGAAGACTAGATTCCAGCCCCTGGCAAGACACTGAAACTGAAACATAATTCGCGGTACGTTTTCTATGTGGTAACTAAAAATGACTTTCAAGATCGATCTACCTACCGCGATGTGTGGGAAGCACTTCGAAACCTACGAAACCTACGAGACCATGTGTTAGAATCCAGCGTGAAGAAACTGGCTATGGCTAAGATAGCGAGTAACCAGTTGGATTGGCGAGTCATCAGGAACATGGTAGAGGTTATCTTCCAAAATACCGGTGTCCAGATATTAATTTGCAGCTACAACCCCCGTTATCAGTATCCGATGAAGACGGTGCCCTGCTATTTCCATAAGATTGGAAAGTGTAGAAATGGGGCCAGTTGCCGATTCAAACATCCAGTCTCGGCTACACAAAAGTTCCAGGAGGAACTTTCATTTAAGGAGGGGGTAATGTTACGAACTCGCACACCGAAGCAGATACTAAGTACGGTTCTGTAACCTTAAGTTAACGAAGTTAAGAAAATGGCGAGCGCGCCGAATTCTGAGAAGGTCTATTGGGATTTATTGTGACCGTCTTTTTTTTAACATGTTCTCGAAAGGCATTTTAAGAAATATCGCGAAAGGCATTTGTCCCATCCGGAATGTTCTAGTAAAGAAAGCTTTGATATAAATACAGGACCGATCAGCGGATGAGTTTAGTTTTATGAGTTGATAAAAGTGATCTCGTGAAATAAATACACCGAAATAGCAAACAGTAAATATAAATTAGTCAAGTGTTCATATAAATTAGTTTAAGTGAATATACTGAGTATATATAAATTAAGTGTTACTGATAAGTTTAGTGTTTTAAATAAATTAGTAAGTAGCCATACCGAGTGTTTGAAATTTATCCCACCCGTTTATTGTTTAAATAAATAACAAAAACATTACAATACGTTTGATGTACTTGGAATACGCCGCGTTTTCTGTTATCCGTCGTAAATCATGCGAACACCATCAGAAATGTGTTATAGGGGGGTAGATGTCTACGAGAATCAGGCGTTAAATATTGAACATAATTTAGTATTTGTTTTTGTTCGGAATTTTTCTTTTGAATCTTTCATCGAGTTGATTCAGATTTTATATGATAACATAAATTACCTGATTCCATCAATTACGGGCAGGTAAAAGTGTTAGATACTAAAAACGGACCACAGAGAAAAGACAAAATGAGGATTAAGAATTTTTATTTACCTATTACCTAATTGAATAGTAATTTCTTATTTTCATGAGATTGAATGAATGAATATCTATTTCTTTGTAAATTAAACCAACTGTTACCAAATAATTCCACAATATATTTAAAACATGGTAATTCTAATGTATTGTGGAATTATTTGGGAACAGTTGGTTTCATTTACAAAGAAATGAGTAGGTTCCACAGAGTTAGGGTTGAATTAGTAAATTTATTACATGAATATTTATTTACATACATAGACATAATTTCAAAGGAGTCTGGCATGATGAATCAATAAACAAATTAACATATTTTAGAAGTTGGCTTATGAATAAATACGGAGAAGTAATGTAAGAAAAAATATTTTATCTCAAGAAAAAAAATTGTTTTGTTTATAACATTTTAAAACTTCTATTTTCAAATTAAATTAACTTAAACTGATTTAAATATTTATTTTAAATACATTAATGTGTCAAAAAATTGACATACGCAATAAAATTTAATTTTTACCTGTTATTCTCAAGCAGGTATAAAATAATTTTCCTGGTGAGAGATATTGTATAGCTGAGGTTTTGGCATTTTCTTCAATTTAATAATATTTTCTTCGAAGCTTATAGACGATTCAGGCGTATACACTACTATTCCACCAAGGCAATGAAAAGTCTCTTTACCATCCAACGTTTTAGCGTTGTGATCAGTATTATCAAACACAGATTGTGCAAATGGCTTATCAATATTAATTTTCAGAACTGGAGGATTAATAACTGCAACTGAATGTGATAATATGAGGCACAAACACCTAGTGTGTTCAACATATCAATAATGAGTCTCGATACAGTTTTTCTGTGAACATATGAACCAACTGCCAATTGGAGAAATAATATAAATTGTGTGGGACGTAAATAACAGACGATGGAATGAGCTAGTGAATCTCCAACAATAAAATCTCCACTGTATTGTTCACTATTATCCTTGCATAGTAATTTTCCTAGGAACGAAGTTAATAATGGCGGAATGGATGATTCAACATCATCTAGAAAACTGGACGCAGGAGGGTACGATGTATTACGATAATCCTGTTTAATAATTTAATTACGGAGTATCTTGGCAGCAACTTTCAAAAATCATCCATTTCATCGCCATCACCAGTGAACCAATGGCTACAAATTTTAGAAATGTCGAAAGTTTTATAGTAGAAGATTGGTTCCTTACCTCGATGATGAGAAAGATATCATCTTTATATTTTTCTTTCAACATCCGACATAAAACAAAGTCACTCAAAGGATCATTTCCCATTATACCTTTTAGGTCCCGCAAGCTAAATTGATACTGACAGCTTTCTTCAATGTGTTTACAAATTTTATTAAAAATCCTAGCTGTATGTTCTTTAAGGGTAGAGATTTTTGGATCCTTTACGGGCTTATTAAAATTCAAAAAACATTTATGATGATAACTAGCTTTACAGTCAACTAGGTTGATGTCTTCAATGCGATTAATCAAGTCAGTGCTAAACTCATCATTTTGTATCCTGGCAATATCCAGTATTCGGTCTTGTGTGTACTTATTATGTATACGATACAATGACGCTTTACAAAAAAAACATATATTTATAAAATCAAAATTCAAACTTGTTGAAAGAGTTGACGCTGATAATATATTTGGTCCAACTACAGATGATATAAAATGCGATGAAGTTGGATCAGTTGATAATTTTGATTTTCTTTTAGCTGAAAAGGTAGAGAGAGGATACGATTTTCTGCATTTTTCGTGAAAACTCACTTCACGCTTTCCAAGCCATAACTCGCTTTTTCTGTCTTCCTTCTCAATGCTTTTCGCGATCAGCGTTCTTAATCCTTTGTCTTTCACTGAAACAACAGAATCGGTGCCATTGATCAAAACTCTGTAACAAATGCTGCATAATGCTTCTTGATCCATGGTGAAATTTGAAGCTCTATAAACAAGAGAAATAGGAAATTAATTAATTATCAATCAATCTAGGTAGATTTGTCAACTATAGTTTTTAAAAAAATTCAATTATAAAAAATATTATTTCATAGAATATACCAAGAATATGATTTACTTAGGCAAAAAAAAATCTAGTGCAATTTTTGATTCTTATTCGCTTGTGATATGAAAAAACAATTATTAGATTTTTAAGGGATTGTAAACATGAAATAAATAAATTATTCAACAAGAAGAATTATTTACAAATAAAATATTTATAAAAATTGATGTTGAACATTAAAGGTATTTGAAACATCACTATAATGTAAATAATTCATGACAAAAAAGGAACTAAAATGAATTTATAAAGAAAAATTAGTAGGAAATTTAATTTAAAAAAAAAGATGTCCAATAAACGGTGAAGAGTGTAACACTTTCATTGCAAAATTAATTATAAATTGAGAATGTAAGTTTTAACCTAGAAAAATTTCCACCACTTTTCATTTTGTTATCTTTATAGTCAACTCACTATATTTTAAGTACACTATTTATTAAAAATCAACATTCCAATTTTTAACACAATTCAATGTTTATTATACATAAAATACACGAAACTTTGATAACTGAATGAAAAGAAAGCATGTGTTGACCATGCAGTTTCTCAAAATAAAATTAAATATCACTTGAATAATTACCTTTTCCAAATTAACAGCAACATCAACACCTTAAAATTTTTAATAATGAAAAGATATTAAAAAAACGAAAAATGGAGTTAAAATTTTTGATTACAATTCACTCCAAACAAATGGAGAATGTTGTAAACACACAGAGTCCCATTCAGAACAACTAGGTAAGCATCGACCCCCATATGAAATACATTTCTGAGGGTGTTTATGACGGATAACAAAAAACGCGGCACATTCCAACTATATCAAACGTATTATATTACCAGACTTATAGTCCAGGGGCAGTAAAGATTGACATAACTGTGTCGTTATGTAACTTAGATGTTCTCAAGATTGATCGAAAATGATATATACAATCATATTATAAGTATGCACTAGCTCAGGAAGTTGTGCTATTTTCAAAAAAAAAATCGAGAACTGCAAAAATACACGAAAACGCCGCTTTTTCTATAACTATTTTCAATATAACTCTGAACGTATGCGGTTTAGGGAAAAAAATATTACTTGTGAATTTCTTCGTTATGAAATTTTCTACAAGATAGAATTTGTTTAAAAGTCGAATTTATTATATTTTCGTTGCTAGATAGCAATAAATCGGAAAAAACTGACAAGAATCGTGGTAATTTTGAGGCGCGTAAGAACCATAGGTAAGAAATTGCACAATTATACTATAAATACAGATTTAAATACTTTAGACTATTACAAAATGAAATACCAAAACCAGATATAAATTTATTTGTTGGTTTTGACGTGGTTGATTTGTTGATTTAACCGAGCAAAAAAAACACTGTTTTTCCGCGTCAATGCTGGGAACAAGATTTTGCATTTTGATTGCTGTCGATTTTTATACACATTGTTGGGCCCGTTAGCTATCATATAGAATCGATATAAGGTCGATTTTTTTTAACAACTTTTGGCGCGATTTTGAAAGTTTGTAAAATTTTTACTTAATTAACAAATTATTTCGGTAAGCGGTTTTACGCGTTGAAAAAAATCTTAAGATACTAAAAGAAAGTTCTCTCAAAGACGCTTAATTAAAAAAATCGTTCAGAATGGTCGAATAAGTTCTGAGATATTAACTGCCAAAGTTGACAAAAGTTATCTGATCTGCAAAACTACGCATAGTGGAACAATAAAAAAAGAACTTTGTAGGTTTGTCCGAGTACTTTTCGTAGGCGTTTATATAAATAATATTGTACGTGTGCTTTTTGCAGGAAAATTCAATGAATGAATTAATGAATGAATGTTGGCGAGACAACCATCCTAGCGGCGAAACCGGAGGGGAGGGGATGAACGGCGGAAATTGAAATCGAGCATTCAAAACCAGCGCGGGCGCTTTAGTACGCGATATCACGGCTTCTATTGCTTCGATTTTGATCATTTTTTTTAATCGATATACCGAATCGAGAGGAACCTATTTCTCAATGTTTCATAGCAATATTATGAAAGATTACCGGCGTATTACTACTAATTAAAATTTCACAGTTTTGATCGTTGTTGTATATTTAAGCAAATGATAATATCGATGGTAGGAATGCATTGTAAACCAATAGTTATCGTAAGGTTCAATAATTACGGAGCGATATAAAGTTTGACAGAAATAAAAAAATTCATTTAGTGATTAATATCGGTATGATAAAAAAATGCAGACCTAACTAGATATTTAATATTTTCAAAAAGTATTTATTGTAATCTCATAAACATCGCATTTTTAAACATATTTAGTTTTTTTACAAGGCATTTCTTCGTTGTCGTCGTCGCGCTCTCAAAAATTTCTTTTTCTCGTAAATCGATTCCCACTATGCAAATAAATATTACAGTTATGTTAATTCAACATCACATTGTGATAATGTTCTTCCTTTTTTTCCTCTTGTTTTCATCACATGCACATTTATACAACCGCTTATGCCCAGCTTGTGACTGTTAACTTTTGTGATGTTTCAACTTAACTTCTCAGCGATGTTAAAGCGATGCCTTTTTACATTACTGAGATGTTACTAGAACTTCCTCAAAAGGAAGTCTTTATAACGAACTAAAAACAACATTTCTGTTATGTTCTGAAATGCCTTTTAACATCTTGTCGATGTTAATGCAATGTCTAGAAAATAACATCTTATCAATGATCTAAATGCGACATTTCAAAAACAATACAGTGTATTCTCTTAGATGTTGTATGGACATTACTTAAACCTCTAAATAATATACCTCAAACATTCTAGATGCCATCCTATAGATGTTTCTGTGCCTAATCAGCAAATACAGGGTGAACAATTGTTCTAATTAACCCTTTTTTACGTGGGCTAATAGATGGAATGGATAGTTCTTTGTTCTTAGCTGATGCTCTCGATGGACCAAATGATTGTATTCACTGATGTAGGATGTATGATGAAATGTATGAAGAAATTAAACACTTATTCACGTTCATTCTTATATATTGCAGGAATTTATAACTTTTTTATTTTTGCGTAGACAATTAAGACACTCACTTGATCATACGCGTTACACTGTAATTATTTTGCACATAATATGAGGGATTAATGGATGATTGAAGATTAAATACACATGTTTGTTACCGGGATAAAAAACGCCGGGTGCTCTTATAACTTGAGTACCTTTATGTACCACGGTTAAATGATGAAGAGGGAAATGTACGAGTGACGACTGGGAAGTGTACGAGTGACGACTGGGAAGTATGAGTGACGACTGGGAAGATTGTGAGTGACGACTGGCGACTGGGAAGTGACTAAACTTGAGGTTGTATTCGTATTTATACAGATGGTAACGTGGCTGCGAGGTAGGAGCAAAATATTAGGATCTGGCCAATGGGATAAAAGAGTTTGAAACGTAACGGTCAGATACAGCGAGTGAAAATTTGCAAGTTGGGGTGATTTTTTTTGTGGCCTGAAAAGGTTTCGTAGATACAGATAACAGTTTTTTTATGAAGCGATAAGGTGTCGGGTACTTTGAAATATTTATTGGAATTTCAGAGAACGATATTTATCTGTATTTCTTATGTGGTAGTAAAGTTAAAATGAATTTTTTGTTGATGTAAAGAAATATTAAATGTTGAGAATAAGGATATATTTAGTTATATGTTTTTAGCAGCATATTTGAATTGTATTATACAGGGGAAGTTGAAAATAAAAATCACAGTAGAATTTGGTAATTAAATCAAATTCGACCATATTGCGGGAAGAATGGAAGAAAGGTGAGAGATGGCTGCTCTCCGACATCGAATGCTGATGTTAGTGAAAGGGTTAGATAGCGTGAGAGTGTATAGGGCTCTGATGCAGGATAGTGAATGAAAGTGAATAATTGTAAATGTAATTATATAAATAAATGTATAGGGGTTGTAAAAGTAACCTAATGTTGGTGCCAGAGTGTTGTAAGGACTCTGACGTCATGAGAGTAAACGAATGTTTAGGTTTGATGTTAGAGTTGTAAGGAATCTAACGTCATGAATGTAACGAATGAACAAGAGTTGCGGCTAGAGTGTTGTGAGGACTCTAACGTCATGTATGTAACGAATGAACAAGAGTTGTAAGGACTATAATGTCATGAATGTAATGAATGAGCAAGATGAATGTAAGAAATTATAAGGATTTGATGTTAGAGTGTTGTAAGGACTCTAACGTCATGAATGAATGAAATGATAAGGATTTGATGTTAGAGTGTTATAAGGACTCTAACGTCATGAATGAATGAAATGATAAGGTTTGATGTTAAAGTGTTGTAAGGACTCTAACGTCATGAATGTAATGAATGAACAAGGGTTGAGGTTAGAGTGTTGTAAGGACTCTAACGTCATGAATGTAAGAATGAACAAGAGGCCTAGATGTATGCTAGTTCTTGTTTTGTAAGGGCACGAATGTAAGCAAGATACTCTAGAAATGGACTAGAGTTGTAAACGATAAGAGTGTAAGCAATATACTCTAGAAATGGACTAGAGTTGTAAACGATAAGAATGTAAGCGATATACTCTAGAAATGGACTAGAGTTGTAAACGATAAGATAATAATAATATACTCTAGAAATGGACTAGAGTTGTAAACGATAAGAATGTAAGCAATATACTCTAGAAATGGACTAGAGTTGTAAACGATAAGATAATAATACCTTTATACAGGTATTCACATTAAAGTATATGTAAATGAAGTAAAAGAACGAGAATGTTTAAGTCGATTCTAGTTCGACAAGTGTGGTACCAGTTTGTTTTACGAGTAACGGTCCAGGTACCTCGGACATCCTAGTGTTTAATGAGAGAAAAGAAAGAGAATGTGTAAGTCGATTCTAGTTCAACAATTCGTCATCTATTGCTCGTCAACGAAGCATGTGTTTATTTTTTGGTATACAGTAGTGAAATGAAACAGTGGTAAAAAGTGTATCAAAAATTTTGAATTTTACACAGTGAGTACTATATGATTGTATCTACTAAACAGCATAAAAGTATACATATTTTATAACATCGAAATTGTATAAGACGAATGTCAATAAACAAAAATGCAACTCAACTCTATAGTAGAGGCGCAAAATGCAGAATGAATTAAATTGTATATACTTTCTCTAATCAAAGTTAAAAAATGAGTGGTAAAGACGATATCTTAGAAACATTGAAAACATTTATTGAAGAACAAAATAGCAAACTAGCTGAAAACATTACAAATCAACTGACTAAAGAAATTGCGGAAATAAAAAAATTGTTACTAGAGGACAGAAAAAAAATTGAAGAACTAGAAAGTGAAATAAGTAATCTTAAATCCAAGAACAAACAATTAGAGAGACAACAACGAATAAACAATATTGTGATATTCAACTCGAAATTCCCAGGAGGAAACTTAACAAATTTTACTCTTAACCTACTAAACCAAAAACTAGAACTTAACTTAATCGAACAAGATTTCAATACAGTAATTACTTTTGGTAAAAGTGTAGATAATAAACCAATATTAGTGAAATTTGTCTCTTACCTTACGAAGCAAAAAGTTTTAAGATCCTGTAGAAAACTCAAGGGGACAGATATACGCATAACCGAAGAACTGTCTCAAGAAGAAAGAATAGTTAGGAGTACATTGGTGGATCAGCTAAAAAGAGAAAAGCAAAATAATAAAAAAGCACATATCTATGGACAGAAACTCTTTGTTGAAGGAACAGCATACACGTACGACCAAATTATCAAAAATAATCCTGTGACTGGAAATACACCAAATCACGGTAATAATATCAATAGCAGCAACTATAGCAGCACAAATAATAAGAAACCGAAACCAAATACCCAGAACCAAATAAGTGAAAGCAAAAGTAAGAACCAACCAAAAAGAAAACACAACGAGCTAGGAAATCCTGCGGAAATTATTGCGAAGAAACCCACTCTTGACAATTTTGTAACAAGACAGTCACCAACACTACAAGTGCCAAATAATAATTGAAACTCTTTTCCTTTTATTTTATCATTTCTTTTGAGATGTATATGATGTTTAATATTTAAAACTCTACTTATATTTTAACTTATTGATTTCTTAACTAAATCATTTAGAATGAATAATTATCTCCTAGACTTCAAAATCGAACAAGTCGATACTAAAGAAATACAAGATCTGCCAGACTATAATATATTAATTAATGACTTCAACAAAAACCAGAACATATCTATTTTTCAAATGAATATAAGAAGTGCAAACAAAAACATTGACGAATTAAAATTAACTTTGGAACAGGTAGGTATACAATTCGATTTTATCGTAATTACAGAAACAAGAAAAATACTAGACACTTCCTTATATCAGTTGGACGGCTACGACTTATTTTACAATAATGGAAGTTTCAATGAATGCGATGGTGTCATTATCTTTGCGAAAAAAGAGTTCCACGGTTCATGTGAATTGATCAATTTTAACGAAATTATAATCTTGGAACTCTCATGCAAGGTATATAACAAAAATTTAATAATAAATGGAATTTACAGACCGTGTCCTTCGCGTATAGATACTTTTATAACAGACCTAGGGACTTACTTAAAACAATGTAAAAAATCTGATATCCATATAATAACAGGCGATATAAATATATTAGATAATGCATCAAACTTTGTACACGACTATTTGAACCAAATGACTGAAGGGGGTTTCGAAAGCTTAATAAATAAATTCACTAGGGAAAAAAAAACCAACAAAAATCATGTCTTGACCATATATTCTTCAAGACTAATATAAATAATTATAAAAATATTCCGATAATATTACAAACTAGTATCACTGACCATTTTTCGATCATAAATCATCTTGTACTACCTGAAACAAAACTAAATATTCCATCAGAAAGGACAAAGGTTATATTCGATATGAAAATGTTTCAAAATCAAATTAATCAAGAAAGTTGGCAGGACATTTATAACAATAATGACATAGATATTTGTACAGAGGCATTTATAAATAGGTTTAAATTTTACAGAGACAAATCAACAATAACAAAAAAAATAAAAAAAACTGACATCAAACGTAAAAACTGGATTACGCCAGCTCTTGTAACTTCTGTTAATGAAAAAAATAGGTTATATAAAATAATGACGCATAATTACACACCACATAATATATTGGCTTTTAGGAGATATAGAAATTATTTAAATACATTAATGAAGCAAGCTAAATCATATTACTTCAATAAAAAAATAGATGACAATAGGAATGTTGGAGGGAAATTGTGGGAATGTGTTAAGGAAATCTCAGGCACCCAACGACAGAAAGAGCCAATAAATGAAATTATAACACATACAAATACTGTAGTACATAACCCAAAACAAATTGCAAATGCATTCTGTGAACACTTTACAAACGTTGGAAAAAAGATGGCTAACAAGATAAGCAATGAAAATGTGATGAAAAATATTAAGCAACAAAAGATATCTAAAACAATCTTTCTTTCAGACACTGATGTAAAAGAGGTAATAAAAACCGTGATGAATTTGAAAAATAATAAGTCACCGGGGCTAGATGGTATACGATCAGAAACTCTTAAGGCAGTAAGTACAGAAATTGCACCTGTGTTAACATTCCTAATAAATAAATCAATAAATGATGGTAAGTTTCCAAAAATATTGAAAATTGCAGAAATTTTACCCCAGTTTAAAGATGGAAATCCTAAGGAAACTTCAAATTATAGACCAATATCATTAATTTCAAATGTAGGAAAGGTATTTGAAAAAATAATACAAAAACGAATCGTATCGTTTATAAAAAAATATAACATATTATCAGACAAACAATACGGGTTTCGTGAAAACGTGTCGACGTCGGATGCAGTGGCTAGGTTGCTGGAGATGATAAGTGGTGCTTTAGATAAAAAACAGCCATCCATTGTCATCTTTGTTGACTTGGCTAAGGCATTTGACAGTGTCGATCATAACAAGCTTTTATTGGTTTTAGAGAATGCAGGATTTAGGGGTATGGCTTACAAGCTACTTGTGAGTTATTTGCACGAAAGAGTGCAATGTGTGAATGTTGGTGGAGCCCACAGTGAATTCAAAATTGTAAAATATGGAGTACCCCAAGGAACAGTCCTGGGACCAATCCTCTTTAACCTATACCTTAATGATATATTTTTTCAGGACACAAAGGGAGAAATTGTGAGCTTTGCAGATGACACCGCTGTATTCTATAAAAATGACAATTGGTTGGCTCTCAAGAATGATATCGATATCGATTTTGTTAAAGTAGTTGATTTTTTTGAGAACAGACTACTTACAATAAACTATAAAAAAACCTTTTTTTTGCCGTTTACTTCATACAGCACCGGCTTCCCACCATTTGAGCAAATATCTATTACTGTGTCCACAAGAGAAATGTTTCATATCAAAACATAAAATAAAATTAAATATCTCGGAATTTTCCTTGATTCCCATTTACGATGGGATAACCAAGTAAATTATTTAATAAAAAAACTTAGATTTGTACTATATAAACTTAAATATCTATCTAATATTCTAAAATTATCTTACCTTAAAATTCTTTATTATGCACTGGTCGAGAGCCACCTAACATATGGTCTTCTTGCTTGGGGATCGGCTGGGGAGACTCTCATCGAGTACCTACAAAAAGTCCAAAAAAGTATATTAAAAGTGTTATTTCACAAACCCAGAACCTACCCTACAACTCAGCTCTACCAAGAAACTGGAGTACTTAACATCTGCCAACTATATGTTAAAGTCATTTTACTAAAGCAATATAAAGACAAAGCCACTCTAAAGGCAATTCAACATAGTTATCCAACCAGATATAAGGAAAGTGCTGCCGAAATACCATTAATGAAAAAGGCTATAGGTAAAAAAAGTTTTACATACCTGGCTCCAAAGTTATATAATCAATTACCGTCTGATTTGAAAAAAATTAACTCTTCAAGTCTATTCAAAAAAAAAATAAAGAACTGGATCCTATCTTTTCCGGCCGATATAATGCAAAACTTTATTTCTCCTCGAAATGAAACTTATTATAGTCTGTCAATTTTATCGTGATTTGTAAAACCTGAAAATTTTTTGTCTTATCGATATTCTGAATGATTTTACTTACGTTTTTGATGTCGTTTGGTGTTCTGTGTTCTATATGTTAGAGCTCATATTTACATTCTTTGAAATATTCCCATATATGTTTAGGATGTTTGTCTTTGTAAATGATGTCTTTTTAAATTCTATACAACTACTTCTTATGATAAATGAAGTATCACATTCACGCACAAGCCTTGCTTTTGTGAATGTACGCTCTTTTGCGATGAAAATGAATGACTACTTATTTACTCAACTTATTTTAATGTGCTTGTATCTTTTGAATGTATATTTAATTATTGTAACTGTAACTGATGCAAATAAAGATTATTATTATTATTATTAAGTGTGGTACCAGTTTGTTTTACGAGTAACGGTCCAGGAACCTCGGACATCCCAGTGTCTAATGAGATAATGAGAGGAAAGAAACAGAATGTGTAAGTCGATTCTAGTTCGACAAGTGTGGTACCAGTTTGTTTTACGAGTAACGGTCCAGGAACCTCGGACTTCCCAGTGTTTTGGTATGGTACGAGAGATTGAGGCATGTACAACGCAAGAGAGGTTATCACTAAGTGTTCAAGTATAAGCAAGAGTATGGGTATAATAGTGAGTTTAAGTTTAAAATTTCACAATTTTGTATGAAATTATAATTACAAGTGTAAGTGAGTGCTACTACGAGTGCGAATAGAATTGGAATGAGCTTGTGAATTTAAGTGAGAGTGTAAGTAAAATGGGAATACATTGAGATTGCATTGAGTGCAATGTACGAGTATATTAAGAATTGATATACGAGGAAGAGAGTGTGCTCATGAGACTAGAGCAAGTAGGTACGAGTGCGTGCAACAACGAGTGAGTAAGAGTGAGTGCAAATGAATGTGAATGCAAATGTGAGTACGAGTATGTACGAATAAATGTAAAAGTATTACGAATTTAAGTTTAAATGTGAGTGCCAATATGAGTATGACTATAAGTTTGATTAAGGTGCAATTGTATGCGAGTGCAAGTAATAATTCATTTGTAAATGTGTAAGGTAGTGAAGGTAAATGTAAGGTAGTGACCACGAGTGTATAGTATGATGAGAGTTTTTTCTAACTCTTTTGCGATTGTTTTTATATGTTTTATGATTATAGACATTTGTCTTAAGGGGGCCCGGCTCTTTTGCGGGCAAGAATGAGTTTTTTTAAAAAGTTTTAATTAACGTAAATGAGAGTTATTTCTGTTCTCGTCAAAAAAATGAGGGTAAGATATGTATATAATGTTTTTGTCAAGTCGTTTTAGATTCAAAGTGTCGTCAATGTAATTTTTTAAGTGATATATGAGTAAGGGGGATGGCGTTTTCCTCTAAACGTCACCCAAGTGGTTATGTTATCCAAGTATCTTTTTCATCCGAGTGTCCAAGTATCTTTTTAATACCTTTATCCAGGTATTCACATTAAAGAATAATACCTTTGTCCAGGTATTCACATGAAATAATTTTTTTCCAATACCTTTATCCAGGTATTCACATGAAAGTATTTTTTCCAATAATACCTTTATCCAGGTATTCACATTAAAGTATTTTTTTTTCAATAATACCTTTATCCAGGTATTCACATTAAAGTATTTTTTTTCAATCGTCCAGGGTTGTATATGTTTAAGTATTTGTTTTTCAATGTCGAAGCATATGTCAAAGTTTTTCATAAAGTTTTATGTTTTTCTTAAGTGTCAATTATACATGTTTATGGGATAATAATTATCTTCTTCTTGAGGAAAAAAGGTTTGGTTTTCTTGACGAGAAAGAGTTGAAGTAGTGAATGAGTGCTATCCTGCACTGAAAGGGCGTTGAGTAAAAAGGTGAATTGTTTATTCGAGTGTAAGTGTTGGTTTGAGAATGACTTATGAGCAAGAATGTTTTAATGTGAGAGTAAGTTTTGATTTTATAAGTGTTTTGTGATTTAAGAATGTATGTGACGGTGAGTTTTTATTAAAAGAGGTTTGGTCACACCGGAAGAATGAGTGTAATGAGTAAGAGAGGGGTTATTCGTTAGGTATTGTGAATGAGTTGTTCAGAACACTATGTTTCTTGACGATAATATTCTGGAGATTGTTGCATTGGTTGTGAATGGTTAGGGTTTATGTCCAAACGTCTCAATGATGTGTTTTGTTTGTAGGAGTGAGGAAAGTGAAGTAAAGTGTGATGTCTTTTTTGACATATGGTGCAAGATTTTACCGAAATGCAATTGGATATTGTGTGTTTAGAACCTAAACACCTGAAGCACAATTTGTTTGCTCTAATGTATTTTTTTCGATCAGGGATAGAAAGCCGTCCGAATTGGGAACATCCATGAATTTTATGGCCTGTTTCCTTGCAAAATGAGCATATTGAAGATGGATAATTGGGATTAGGGGATGCCCTAGACGATGGTTGATGCTACTCTGTTGGTTGGTGTGGTCACATTAGAAGACTGGTTGCGATGATGGGATGTATCAGGTTTGGGATCTTGGGTTAACAAGTTTTCTAAGACCGTACATTTTTTCTCTAAAAAGTCAAAAAAAGTATCACTAGCAATTAAATTTTGATCAGTCTCTTTTTCTTCAAGAGATCTTTTTGTATTATAATCTAATTTTGTTTTTAATGTTTGAACGATTAGTGCATCAAATAACTCTTCCTTATTGATATTTAGATTTAACAATGACTTTACGATAGATCTAGCTTCGGACGTGAATGTTCTTAATTGTTGAACAGTACATTTTGAGATGTTATTACAGGCTGTCAAACGGTTAAAATGGGCAGTAATAATCTGCCGTGTATTATTGTATTTAGAATTCAGTAAATCCAACGCTACATCAAAATTAGTTTCATTTACCGGTAATTGAGAAATTAAATTGAGCGGGTCACCTTTCAAGTATGATTTCAAATAGTAGAATTTTTCAGTTTTGGATTTAAGCCGGGTGTTGTTTACTATTAGTGCATTAAAAAGATCTATAAAGGCAGTGTATTCAGTGCTATCTCCTGAGAAAATCGGTATTTCTATGGAAGGTAATCTAATATGAGTTTCACTCTGAGAATGTACAGTTAATTGATTAGTTTGATTGAATTTAGAGTTTAATTTTTCGAAAGCATTTTGTAGTTTGCAGTGTAATGAGTAATATTTTTCATCAATATGACTTCTATCGTCAAATTCTAATTCAGTATCTACGGCTATGGTTTCAATTTGGTCTTGAATCTCAGAGTATTTAGAGTAATATTTCTCTAAGTGGTCTATTCGGGATTTGAAAGCATACTTGTCTGACTCGTCCAGATTGTTATGGAACCAGTTGTAAATACGAGTAATTGCTGCTTTGGAACTAGCACGTTGCGTCTTTAATGAATCCATTTTGTAAATGATGTATTAGTTATATGGTTAACATGAAATGTAAATCAATGGCTATGTTCGAACAATGTTTATTTTGTATCTGCGTAATATATTTTTTTATATATTTGCTACCAGCCGTGCCTTTGTTCAGTTTTCTACGGCTCGCTGCAATTTAAATGACACTATAATTGTACCTGGTTTTCTCACACACCAATACCGACTAATGTTATTATAGTTCCATAACAATATTAATATGTAATTATTTAATCGACACTTTACAATGAATGTATGTTACATAAAAAATATCAAATCACTTTTTCAAATAGTATAACTGTATAATTATTAATGATCCTGTCTGTTATGAATGTATGTTATATAAGAAATATCAACGATGTTATTATAATCAATCAATATTCAGGTGTAATTATTTAAATCACAATGTCTCATGTAAATTTCAAAAGTTCAATAATCAAATAAAGAGTTCTTGCTTTAGTAATAAATACCTTAGTTGCTTCTGCTGACACTGACCTCTGTTTTTGATAGCTGTTGCATAATTCACCTGCTCGATTCAAACCGGCTTTGACTATCTACTATTCACTGATTTAATCCGGCCTCGAATGACTATGTTCTAATTAACCCTTTTTTACGTGGGCTAATAGATGGAATGAAAATTTCTTTGTTGTTAGCTGATGTACTCGAAGGACCAAAAGATTGTATTCAATGATGTAGGATGTATGATGAAATGTATGAAGAAATTAAACACTTATGTCACGTTCATTTTTTTATATTGCAGGAATTTACAACTTTTTTATTTTTGCGTAGACAATTAATAACTCACTTGTACATACGCGTTACACTGTGATTATTTTGCACATAATATGAGGGATTAATGGATGATTGACGATTAAATACACATGTTTGTTACCAGGTTAAAAAACGCCGGGTGCTCTTATAACTTGAGTACCTTTATGTACCACGGTTAAATGATGAAGAGGGGAAATTTACGAATAACGACTGGGAAGTAACTAAAATTGAGGTTGTATTCGTATTTATACATAGGTTAACGTGGTTGCGAGGTAAGAGCAAAATATTAGGATCTGGCCAATGAGATAAAAGAATTTGAAACGTAACGGTCAGGAACAGCGAGTGAAAATTTGCAAGTTGAGGTGATTTTTTTGTGGCCTGAAAAGGTTTCGTAGATACAGATAACAGAGTTTGGACGAGAGTTTTTATGAAGCGATACGGTGTCGGGTACTTTGAAATATTCATTGTAATTTCAGAAAACGATATCTATCTGTTTTTCTTATGTGGTAGTAAAGTTAAAATGAACTTTTTGTTGATGTAAGGAAATATTAAATGTTGATAGTTATATGTTTTGAGCAGAATATTCGAATTGTATTATACAGGGGAAGTTGAAAATAAAATCACAGGAGAATTTGGTAATTAGATTGGGGGCGCGGGAAGAATGGAAGAAAAGTGAGAGATGGCTGCTCTCAGACATCAAATGCTGACGTTAGTGAAAGGGTTAGATAGCGTGAGAGTATATAGGGCTCTGATGCAGGATTGTGAATGAAAGTGAATAATTGGAAATGTAATTATATAAGTAAATGTATAGGGGTTGTAAAAGTAACCTAATGTTGGTGTCAGAGTGTTGTAAGGACTCTAACGTCATGAGAGTAAACGAATGTTTAGGTTTGATGTTAGAGTTGTAAGGACTCTAACGTCATGAATGTAACGAATGAACAAGAGTTGAGGTTAGAGTGTTGTAAGGAGTCTAACGTCATGAATGTAACGAATGAACAAGAGGTCTAGATGTATGCTAGTTCTTGTTTTGTAAGGGCACGAATGTATGCAATGTACTCTAGAAATGGACTAGAGGTGTAAACGATAAGAATGTGAGCAATATACTCTAGAAATGGACTAGAGTTGTAAACGATAAGAAGGTAAGCAATATACTCTAGAAATGGACTAGAGTTGTAAACGATAAGAATGTAAGCACTATACTCTAGAAATGGACTAGAGTTGTAAACGATAAGATAATAATAATACCTGTATCCAGGTATTCACATCAAAGTATATGTAAATGAAGTAAAAGAACGAGAATGTTTAAGTCGATTCTAGTTCGACAAGTGTGGTACCAGTTTGTTTTACGAGTAACGGTCCAGGAACCTCGGACTTCCCAGTGTTTGGGTAATATAGTTATGGGACAATGAGAGAAAAGAAAGAGAACGGTAAGTCGATTCTAGTTCGACAAGTGTGGTACCAGTTTGTTTTACGAGTAACGGTCCAGGAACCTCGGACTTCCCAGTGTTTTGGTAATATATTGAGGCTGTAATGCCTGTACAACGCAAGAGAGGGTATCACTAAGTGTTCAAATGTAAGCAAGAGTATGGGAATAAGAGTGAGTTCAAGTTTAATATTTCACAAGTTTGTATGAAATTATAATTACAAATGTAAGTGAGTGCTACTTCGAGTGCGAATAGAATTGGAATGAGGTTATGAATTTAAGTGAGAGTGTAAGTAAAATGGGAATACATTGAGAATGTATTAAGTGGAATGTATATTAAGAATGTATATACGAGAAAGAGAGTGTGCTCATGAGACTAGAGCAAGTGCGAGTGCGTGCAACAACGAGTGAGTAAGAGTAAGTACGAATGAATGTGAATGAAAATGTAAGTACGAGTATGTACGAATAAATGTAAAAGTATTATGAATGTGAGCTTTGAGTGCCAATATGAGTATGACTATAAGTTTAGTTAAGGTGCAATTGTATGAGAGTGCAAGTAATAATTCATTTGTAAATATGTAAGGTAGTGAAGGTAAATGTAAGGTAGTGACCACGAGTGTATAAGTATGATGAGAGTTTTGTCTAACTCTTTTGAGATTGTTTTTATATATTTTATGATTATAGACATTTGTCTTAAGGGGGCCCGGCTCTTTTGCAGGCAAGAATGAGTTTTTTAAAAAGTTTTAATTAATGTAAATGAGAGCTATTTCTGTTCTCATCAAGAAAATGAGGTTAAGATATGTATATAATGTTTTTGTCAAGTCGTTTTAAATTCAAAGTGTCGTCAATGTATTTTTTAAGTGATATATGAGTAACGGGAGTGACGTTTTATACTAAACGTCACCCAAATGTTTATGTTATCCAAGTATCTTTTTAATACAATAAGTGTTCAAGTATCTTTTTAATACCTTTATCCAGGTATTCACATTAAAGAATAATACCTTTGTTCAGGTATTCACGTGAAAGGAATTTTTTTCAATAATACCTCTATCCAGGTATTCACATTGAATTATTTTTTTTTCAATAATACCTTTATCCAGGTATTCACATTGAAGGACTTTTTTTTCAATAATACCTTTATCCAGGTATTCACATTAAAGGATTTTTTTTCAATAATACCTTTGTCCAGGTGTTCACATTAAATGATGTTTCATGTCAAAGTTTTTTAATCGTCAGGTTTTAAATGTTTAAGTTTTTGTTTTTCAATGTCCAAGCATATGTCTAAGTTTTTCATAAAGTTTAATGTTCTTCTTAAGTGTCAAGTATACAATTAAGAACGCTGGCTGTCGGCCATATTTCAAAAAATAGTCATGGTACAACTTTAAAGAAATACCTTCAGGAAAATGACCCTGAAAAATCGCTGGAAAATATTTTTGAGTTCCTAAAATATCTGCTATGGGGTGGAATGAACACTTAAAACCATAATACTGTGATTATCTCCAAAAAAAACACACTAAAGGTATCCTAAAAATACAATTTTGGATATATTGATGAGATTATGAAAAAATGTAGTTAGGAACTTTTTGTCCTTATTCTTCAAGTAAGGGGTGGGGAAAGGTTGAGCCTAAAAAACAAATGTCGTAACACTTTTTTGTTTTTTAATCGATATGAATGGATTTTTTTTCTCTTTAATAAGATATGCTTAACAAAAATAACAAAATTGTAGAATTTTGTCAACGCTATGTGAAAAAGTCGACAATTTTCCCATTTTTCTCGGAAATTTCAAATGTAATGAAGCATTTTTTAAATTCTGATGAAAAGGGGTTAAAAAATAGGAATCTAATCCAAGATATAAGATTTACGATATCAGATATAAAAATTTTAAAAAATGCTTCAATTTACATTTGAAATTTCTGAGTGGATACAAAATTATCTAATTTTGTTATCAATCTTATTACACAGAAAAACTCTTTTAAATGCGGCTAAAATCATTAATATCGGTTAAAAAACGAAAAAGTTATACACTTCTTTTCATAAGTTTGAACCTTCCCCACCCATTATTTGAATAATAATGGAAAAAAATCTCCTTATTTAAATTTTTCCATAATCTCATCAATATTTCAAAAATTGTATTTTTAGGACACCTTTAGTATGATTTTTTGGAGTAGGTATTATGTTTTCGAATGTTCATTCCACCCCTAGGGGATATTTTAGAGACTGCAAAATATTTTCCAGCCATTTTTCAGGATCACTCACCTAAACGTATTTTTTTTTAAAGTTGTACCATGATTCCTTTCTTAGGTGTAGCCTACAGTCGTTCTTAGTTGTTCACCCTGTACATTAAAAAAAATAGCAAAAAAAGCAATAAATGATTTAGAATGTTTATTCACTATTAATGAACAGTACAGTAAAATGGAAAAAAACAGATACAAAATTAGAAGAAAAAAATATCTTGTCCAGGAATCCAACCTAAAAAAATAAAATTGTGTAGGCATATTACATAACAAGTGTCAAAATTGGAAACTATTGAACGCATTCAGTGAAAGCAAGAAATAAAAAGGGTGTATTAATCTGTAGTTGTCATAACGTAACATACTTTGAAACTGAATTAATAAAGTTTAACGGATACACATAGATTACAGCTAGTTTACAAAAAATGTATTAGAATGGTTTTTTAATAACATTAAAACTAATGAAAATTGTATACCATAAAGATTTTATTAAACATTACGTTAAATCAACAGAAATCCAATCTGATTAAAGAAAAATCTATCGTTTACTTATGATTACTTTTTCTCACGCAAGAGTCGCTGTTTCGAGTGCCTCAACCATTCCATAACGTACACTTCAAAATCCTTATCTGTGAAACATTTAAAGGTGTTCTGAACAGTAGCTAATAAAACAATTGTGCCCATGGAGACCTTTGATCGATCATCATAAACTACATCAAACTTGATTTTCAGTCAATTGACTGGGACCCATTTTCCATAAGATACATGCGGGGTTCTTCAAAGGAATAATAACATATTTTATTTCGAGGAGTGACTTTTCATGATGTACCTTCTATTACATGCCTCACTCCGTTTGGCAGGTAAATCCAGGTGTGCCATGAAAATTCATACTTCTTTTCTGTATAAAATAATATACTATCTTGTTATTTTCATCCTGGAACATATTGTATATTAACATCGTGGAATTGTATCTTAATGAAAACTAAGCATTATTAATACACTGTATCCAAAAAAAACTACTTATGAAGAAGAGATATGAACACATTATCAAGTTAAATGAGTTTATAATTAATTGTATCCAATTGAGTATCCAATAGCTGTGTTTCTACAATAATAAATAATTCAATTCTGTTTGTTGACTGGAGCATTCAGTGTCATATAAGTTACATATTATTCAACTAGATTAATATAGACCATTGTAAGGGACAGCTACAGATTATTTATTGTATTCAGTGTATTTTCAAATGGAAATGAGGTTTTTAACAGAAATTTCTGTTTCTAAAGTCTTAAACAGTCTCTAATTGTTTACAAGAATTGTTAGTATTAATGTCAAAATTTTCTAATCCTGCAAAACTATATTGGTGGCCATGACTTCTACTACAAAAACTAGAACTAGAGATACTTGATTCAATATTTTCATTCAATATTTTTTGTATTGTTTAATACAATGTCAGTATCAGACTATCTGAAATAGTTACTCCCCTTTACGTAATTACCAACCATTTGTTTTTTTATTTTATTCATGTAAGTAGCTTCTGAAACATCTTGAACATTGAAAAGATTTTCTTCTAGATTCAAACCTTTGCCAACATATGATCATGTTTTATTATTAATAATATTATCTACCCTATTTAATATCAAGTTTTTTGTAGGGTATAATGCATATCTAGGATTTGAAATATTGTGAATCATTTTTAAAATATACTTACTAACTAAAATATTCTAAAAGTTGAAAAAACTTATTTTGTAAACTCTATTATATAATGTTAGTGTACAATTCCGCTACCTAGAATTTCAATGTACAATAGCCGATTAAAGTATTGAATGAGTATTAAGTTTTAATAATTATGATTTTGGAATAGGAACTTACCGATAAAAACTTTTGTTCGTCCATTATAACAAGAATTATAACTATAGTATAGAAACTGCAGCTAAGTAGGAACTAACGAAAATGAAGACCACTTCATTCAAGTACTTTTTCTTGCAAAAAATGTGCTTCCTGCAAATAAAATATAACACAAAACTGAAAACCACCCGCCATTTCATGCTTGTCATTTGTTTCCACAGATAACCACCCACTGTGATGTTTAATATGAGATGTTAATGAGAGGTTTATGAACTAACGTGGTATAGACGTAATCGTAGGAAGTTACTAAAAATTATTTCGAAAGATGTAAAAGTAACTGCTACACATGTGATCATCTTAGAAACATGTTAATTTGTAATATTACAGTAACGTTCTGTATGTGACATTAGTGAGAAGTATACAAATTAACATCGTATGAATGTTTCCTATGGGAAGTTGCTAAAAAGAAGTTCATAGGATGTGTATGTAACTGCGAATTCAAGTATTATTGTGTACATCAAAAATATGTTTTATTTACATGACAACGGATGTTAATAGAGGTGGTAATAAAATTAAGACATCTAGGAGATATCTTATTAACGTTTTAAATAAACATCACGAAAAGTCTTTAAAAAGAACAACACAAAAAAGACTTCTTATGTTTCTTGTTTAGTGGGTTGCAATCGCGCCTTCTATTTCACTATACATATCTGTTTCTACGTCCTTACTACTACTTGAATCACTTGTTTCAGATTCCTCTAAATCTATGTTAAAAGTTTCAACTGCGTCGCAGCAGTTATTACACGTTTGTCCGTGACACCCTGCGCAGTAATCAGAGAATTTTAAGCCGTGTTTGACGCAACTACAATTTTTTGTACAACCCTTTAAACATTTACAACTTATGTCTCTTAATATACTATCAAGAACTAATAAATCTTGCGTAGTCTTTCATCTTTTATAGTCCAACGCCATTGTTTATGATCTACATTATTGCCAAGCCACTGCTGCAGTTGGTAATACGCTCTAAATGAGTGTTGCATTGCCGCAGATTCAGTGGGCGGTAACATCGCTAAATTGAACGCTTTTTTTGTAGAAGAATTTTTAAAACACAAATATCTCAATTCATTTAGTTTTACGTCGCTACATTTTTTTCCACCATACATTGCTGCAATTAATTTTTTACCTGCGTTCTCAAATTCTTTTGTACTCTTTCATAATATTGCTATGAAACATTGAGAAATAGGTTCATCTCGATTCGGTATATCGATTTACAAAAAATGATCAAAATCGAAGCAAAAGAAGCCGAGATATTGCGTACTAAAGCGCCCGCGCTGGTTTTGAACGCTCGATTTCAATTTCCGCTGCTCATCCCCTCCCCTCCGGTTTCGTCGTTCGGATGGTTATCTCGCCAACATTCATTGAATTTTCCTGCAAAAAGCACACGTATAATATTACTTATATAAATGCCTACGAAAAGTACTCGGACAAACCTACCAAATTCTTTTTTTTATTGTTCCACTATGCGTAGTTTTGCAGATAACTTTTGTCAACTTTGGCAGTCAATATCTCAGAACTTATCAAATCAATCTGAATGATTTTTTTTAAATTAAGTGTCTTTCCGAGAACTTTCTTTTAGTACCTTAAGATTTTTTTCAACGCGTAAAACCGCTTCCCGAAATAATTTGTTAATTAAGTAAAAATTTTAAAAAAACTTTCAAAATCGTTAAAAAAAGAATATCGACCTTATATCGATTCTATATGATAGCTAACGGGCCCAACAATGTGTAAAAAAATCGACAGCAATCAAAATGCAAAATTTTGTTCCCAGCATTGACGCGGAAAAACAGTGTTTTTTTTGCTCGGTTAAATCAACAAATCAACCATGTCAAAACCAACAAATAAATTTGGATCGGGTTTTGGTATTTCATTTTGTAATACTCCAAAGTACTTAAATCTCTATTTATAGTATAATTGTGCAATTTCTTACCTATGGTTCTTACGCGCCTCAAAATTACCACGATTTTCGTCACCTTTTTCCGATTTATTGCTATCTAGCAACGAAAATATAATAAATTCGACTTTGAAACCAATTCCATCTTGTAGAAAATTTCATAACGAACAAGCTCACAAGTAATGATTTTTTCTCTAAACTGCATACGTACACAGTTATATTGAAAATAGTGATAGAAAAAGCGGCGTTTTCGTGCATTTTTGCAGTTCTCGATTTTTTTGCAAATAGCACTACTTTCTGAGCTAGCGCATACTTATAATATGATTGTATATATCATTTTCGAACAATCTTGAGAATATCTAAGTTACGTAACGACACAACCATATCTGGTAGGTTTTGAGTCGAATTGTCCTGGACTATTATTAGAATATCTATGGATGGTGCTCCTAGCTTCTAGCTACCCTACATCTTTATGTCGAATTTTACGCTCTACAACTTTCATTCGAAGATTTTTTCTCTAACCATTACCGTTCCTCCAAAATTTCCAAAAAAACGACTATTTTAATTCTTTTTCTCTCCTTCTCGGGGGTGGATTTGAAACAAACTTTCACAGTTCGTTTTTAGATTCTTCAAAGTAACTTATATCAAAAATTCAAGTCTTAGACTCAAAATTCGTATTTCGTTGGCCGTTTGCTTGGACTATAATTGTGGTTTATTATAGCTTAAAGATATGGAGGGTAGAGGAAAGGATAAGTGTCTCATATGAGAGAAAATTTGAAAAAGTGTCAAGCAATAAAGAGAGAATAATAGTTCAAAAATCCTCCAAACTGGCGCTAGCGCAGGCAAATGGTGTGAAGTAGTCACGTAGTTCGTCCAATAATTATTTGTTTATTTCGCCATCCTCTTCTAATAACTTTCAGAGCTCTTTTTGAAATTTACCCAGCTACTATGGCGTCACCGTTATATAATACATTTTAACGGACATTTTTCATACACAGAGACAGTTCTCATTTCCATACTCAAAGATTTCTCTAAAAATTCCTCTTTTTCTAAATCAATTGTCACAATCAAATCAACAACATCTTGTTTTGTCTTCTACTTCTTTTTCTCCTGATTTTTTTTACTTTGTACGTAATGGTATTAACACTTGCTGAATTCTGATTAGATATGCCTTATAACGAAATTAACGTCGACGAAGTGTACAAGAAAGATGATAAAATGAAAAAAGAAGATGTTAAAAGTGTAATGGAATGGTTGGAGAAACAACCTCATTTACCAAATGTATCTGGTAAGTCTAATTTAATAAATTCACTCTACTTTTTGTAATTTGAATAATATAAATAATCTCACTAATAGCACCACCCTAGATTATTTACTCCATACTTTATAATTTATCTAGGGAGTTACTGTCAGTGTTACGAGGTCTAATTTTGTATCATCCCCAGGTTATAATCTGAAAATCCCTAGAATATCCCCAGACGTTAATCTATAGGCAAAGCACATGCGCCAAGAGTAGGGAATTTCACTCGCCAGTGAGGCGAATACCAATACCAATACATCTGGAGGAAGACCTCAAAGTACTGCAGGAGATAAACAAAGGATAGGGTAGATAGAGGAAGAAGGAAGCAATGGATGACAGAAGAAATATTGGATATGATGGAAAAAATAAGGGAAATGAAGAATAAGACAAGTCAAAGTACAAACAAGTGGATACGGCTATAAAACGTGCAATCAGACAAACAAAAGACCAATAGTTCAGGGAGCAATGTGAGGAGATTGAGGAACTAGACAACCTACATAAGAAGGTCAAGCAGATGGCTGGACTATACAAATACAAGCAAGGGGAGTGCCTGACGGACAACCAGTAAAACATAGGACTAACCACGGAATACAAGAAAGACTTGTGGACCAGGTATGTCAAAAATTCCTTCAGAGATGAGCGCAATATGACGTAGCTGAACCTACAATGCAGCTTCGAAATACCATCAAGAAGACTAAAGATGGAGAGGCTACCGGATCGGATGACTTTCACTTTGAATTCTTAACACTAATGAACGAGGAAGGTGTTAAATGGATCACATCAATATTTAATAAAATTTACAACTGTGGAGGAATTCCACGAGACTGGCTCAAGTCGACTTTCATAATGATACATAAAAAACCTAATTCGAAGAAATGTGACGAGTCCAGAATTATTAGCCTCATGAGCCATCTATTGAAAACATTTCTAAAAGTGATACATCAAAGAATTTATAACAAGGTGGAAGCTCAGCTTAACCGTACCTAATTCGGATTCCGTTTGCTTCAAAATCTCAGAAAATGGTTTGCCTTAACCACCACTGAACTGTTCCATGCAGCAGCCAATAAAGTTAGAATAGCCATGCTTGTCGCCAGCATCCGAACCGGATAGAAAACAAATATATGCGACAAAATGACATTTAAAAATTATGTGGTGGCTAAACACCGAACTAACTAAATAAGTATGTTTATACACTACTAACTATGAAGTTAACAATTATTGCGACTTCTAGCCAACTGATAAGTTTACTTTCTCTATTAATGGCCATAGTCTAGTCCAATCAGAGGCGTCTTTACCTATAGTGCAGTGTGTGCGGCGCACACGGGCGCCGGGTCTAAGGGGGCGCCGAGCGTCGAGCGCCCTGACACCACTGCGCCCTTGCCGACGTCGGGCGCACGGTAGCAAAGCAAGGCTACTTGCTCCTTTTCCTACCTACTCTATTTTAATATACACAATACCTTTGTTTCAACGTGAAATCAGTCTTAAAACAGATTATTAAAGATTAAATTGGCGTAATGTCGCATCGCTACCAAAGGCGCGAGCCGGCATCGGCACCTGTTTGTTTTGATTCGTTTCACACCACGCCGACAATCATTTCTAACTCGACTGTATTAGAATGCTATCTATACTGTTCAAATTGAAACTCCCGGGGACGTACGGCGGTCATTTTCAAAGGCTTGTGTGCGCGTGCCGCACTTTTGTTTTACCGCTATACCGTAGTTTTGCGAAATAAGCCTTGTTGCTATTGGATTAAGTATCATTTTTTGAGTAAACATGTAAATATGAAGTAAATCGGCTTTCCTTTTGATAGAAAATATATAAAAGGGAAGATTAGGTTTTTTGCTTCCACAATTATTGCGACATTCCTCGAGGTCGGAGGTCATCAAAACTAGCTAGTGAAATACAAAAACAAAACATCGAGTGATAGATAGTGTTCGAATTTGATTTAAATACCAAATTCTCCTGTGATTTTTAATTTCAACTTCCCCGGTATAACACAATTCACATATTCTGTCCAAAACATATAACGAAATATATCATTCATTTCAACATTTAATATTTCTTTACATCAACAAAAAATTCATTTAACATTACCACCACATAAGAAATACAGATAAATATCGTTTTCTGAAATTCCAATGAATATTTCAAAGTACCCGACACCTTATCGCTTCATAAAAACCCTCTTCCAAACTCCGTTATCTGTATTTACCAAACCTTTTCAAGCCACAAAAAATTGCAAATTTTCACCTGACCGTTACGTTTCAAATTCTTTTATCCCATTGGTCAAATCCTAATATTTTTCTCCTTCCTCGCAACCACGTTAACCGACATATAAATATGCATAAATCTCAATTTTCGTCACTTCCCAGTCGTCATTCATAGACTTCTCAGTTACCCTTCATACACTTCCCAGCCGGCATTCATACACTTCTCATTTATCCTTCGTTCTCACCTCTTCATCATTTAACCGTCGTACATAATGGTACTCATGTTATAAGAGCACCCGGCGTTGGTCCCAGTAAACCACATGTGTAATTAGTCATTAATCATTCATTACTCCAGCAGATTATGTGATAAATAATCAAAGTGCAATTCGCGTATGATCCAGTGAGATTCTTAGTTGTTCATGCAAAAGAACACTTTATAGCGTCATACAATATAGTAACATGAAAGTAAAATAATTGTTTAATTTCTTCATCCATCACAATCCTACAACATATAGTGAATAAAATAAACGGTCCTTCGAGCAAAACATTTAACAATAAAAACTTTCCATTCCATTTATTATCGAATCGTCCCCGGAGAATATTCTTCGAGAAGATATAATGAATGATCTCGCGTTATGGCCACAGGTGTTATCCGATAAACAGAGAATATTTTTGATGGAGCGTGGGCCAGTGCAGATAAAAATGGGTTCATGTCCTTCGAATAGTTCGAAAAGATCTTTTTCAGATGCTTATTATACTAAAAAGATGTTAAATAATGAAACCGTTTTACGAAACTGGCGGGTTTACTCTAAGTCAACTGATTCTGTTTATTGTTTTTACTGTAAACTTTTTCATGCTGATGCGAGTCCGACTCCGTTTAATGGTGAAATAGGTTACAAAGATTTGCAGCATTTGTCTACTGCTTTAGAACGTCATGAAAAGAGCTTAGGGCACCTATCATGTCTTAAGAAACAAATTGCATTGAAAACTGTTATTTTAAAAGAAAAGTCGGTAGATTTCTTGCACCAAAATGAAATTGATCTGGAAAAAAAAGTTGGGTTGCAGTACTCGAACGAATAATCAACACAATTTATTTTTTAGCGAGGCAATGTCTGGCTTTTCGCGGAAGATCTCAAAAAATTTACGATTCTGATAATGGTAATTTTTTAAAGCTGGTTGAATACACCTCTAACTTTGATAATGTGCTTGCGGAACACATTGCCCTTATTCAAAAATCTGAGTCACGCGTAAGTCATTATCTTGGCCATAATATTCAGAATAAAATAATACAATTATTGGGAGAAAGAATAAAAAAAACTATTGTTTTGGAATCGGAAAAATCTAAATATTTTTCCATTATTCTAAATTGCACTCCAGATATAGCACACGAAGAACAAGTATCGGTTGTCGTACGTTACGTTCTTTTAAATGCAGCAACAAGGCTGAAGTAAAAGAACACTTTCTTGGTTTTTCCTATCACATACACTACTGGCCTGGGCTTAACTCAATTTTTGTTAGATTTTTTAATCTCAAACGAAATTGACATACAAGATATGCGTGGTCAAGGTTATGATAATGGTGCAAACATGAAAGGGAAAAATATAGGTCTACAGAAACGAATTCTAGATTTAAACCCGCGCGCATTTTATATACCTTGTGCTGCACACAGCCTTAATTTGGTAGTGAATGACTCTACTAAAAGTTCATTATATACCTGACACTTCCAGTCACGGTCGCACATAGCGAAAGGTCATTTTCTAAACTGAAAATAATTGAAAACTACCTTAGATCAACATTGTCGCAAAGTAGATTGACAAATTTATCGTTAATTAGTATTGAACACGAAATCAAAATTGAAGTTAGTGACATTATTAAAGATTTCGCTAATGCAAAAGCTCGAAAAGTAACTTTTTTGTAAATACATTTATGTCTAAGATATATACTTGTGTGACGAGCGTCCTGTTATGTTACTATAAGTAGTTTTTAAAAAAAATATTTTTGAAAGAACTACAAAGTTGTGATTTTTTTCATTGTTAAAACCCCTTCCTTCCCACAAAAAATTTTGCATCCCGACATAATTTTGAATTGCACCATTTGCATACGAATTTCCGATTGAAAATATAGGGTCTTAACAAAGGTATGCACTTTTTTTAAACTGTGGCTTCTACTCATGATACTGAAAAACTTTCCCCAACCAATGCATGGTCAATTCTCAAAAAAAATATTTGGACTTTGTATGGAGACTTGGTCAATCAGCTGATCGATCTCCATACTAAGTCCAAATTTTTTTTGAGAATTGACCATGGGTTCCTTGGTGAAAGTTGTTCAGTATTATCATGAGTAGGTGTCACAGTTTAAAAAAAGTGCATAACTTTGTGAACACCCTGTTAGTACTTATTCCATTTTGACCCCGCTCCTACTAGACTAGAGGGCGCCAGGGTACTGGGTGCACACGGGCGCCACAAGGGCTAGAGACGCCTCTGAGTCCAATCATCTAATAACCGTAGATGAAACAATTCATTCAAAAAACAGTAACAAATTTTTTAGCCAAGATTGTTTAAAGGCAAGACGTGGGGAGAAGCCGAGTGCGGTACTGAGTGGGGATTACGTTGCATTTACTATAAGATCAATTATTGGTTTATTAAATCAATGGGTGGAATCGTCTATTGCTGCGTTGCCGTATTTCAGATGTTTTAAAGTTATGGAAGAAAATAAATATTTTGTCAAACCCTAAATTCCAATACAAACCTTAAAGATATGTTTAATTTGACCTAAGCGACTACCATTACCTTTTATGTATTAAATTAATACGGAAAACGATTTCAAAATTAATTATAAATAATGTTTTAAATTTCTCCGTACATAACAATACTTGTAATAGCGTAGACATCGTACCTAAACAGAAATAGTAGGTTCACTCGACTTCGGCACTTACGTATCGCAGCTGACTTGCCGAAAAACGATCATAAAAGCACATGTGTCTCGTATATACAGGGGTCCTGCGAATTACTACCGTCATAGCTTGTTGATTTATAAACTGAGTGTATGATACGGGGGCTGATAAAAATGTACGTTGTTAGAAAACTATTTCAAAAAACGATAGGTATTGTTTTGCTATGCAGGGTACATTCTAGTATTTAATTGCGTATATAAAATTACTCATAAGAAATAAACTAGAATCATTGATTAAAATAGCTTTTACTACCTTATATGAATAAAATAATTCATCATAAATGTACAAAGGTATATATATATATATTGAACCAGATATCTTAGATAATAAGAGAAGTAGTATTATAAAATTAAGTTGCTAGTATGAAATATATATGAAAATAACATAATTTAAGAAAACAAGTAAAAAGGAAACACTTTTCTAAATTTAAACAACATATCAAATAAAGATATATTAAATAACAGCCTATAACAATATAATAAATAAGGAATTACCTCAATGTTAACATAAAATATAGATATTGCCTAACCAATGTAATGGTGTAAATAAAGTTGCCTAAGATGAAGAATAATTTCCATATCATAACAGCTGTTCATCTGAAATGAAAACAAATATTACTATAGTTAATTCATTATAATCATTAATTTAAGAATAAGAACAAATATAAATATTGAATAGAATATAATCCAATAGATTTCATAGATAAACAAATAATGGCATATAGACAAATAACATAAGAGAATTTATATTTATAATTGATATGAATGTAACAAGAATATACTATCAATAATAATATTGAATGTTGTACTATGTAAGTGTATCTAAGTATAACCAATTTTAATGTATTTGTATGTATGAAATTGTTTTGATAAGTGATTGAAGTTTCAATTATCTGATTACAAAGGACAATATCTGATTGGTTATAAAAGATGACATAACAAATTGTTAATCAATAAAAAAACTTTTGAATAGTGATCTAGAAAAGAACAAAAGACTGTTTGTTTAAAAAAGTCGAAAATCGAGGGGACGCTTAGGAAGAACGGTAGCTGGTGTTAAGAAGCGAGGAGTGTGTGGGATAGTGTTCCTAAAAATTTAAAGATATTCCCGGTATAAGACATTTAAACTCCTAATGTACTATTAAATACAATATTAGAAATACTTACAGTTAATTGTAACAAGTTTTCCGACAAGAATCTGTGAAATTTTCAACAACTTTGGTTTTTTGGAGATTCAGTGTAGTGTTCCTGGGATCCAGAGACTTTCTTCCAAATTCAAGATCAACAGGTCAGTGTATTTAAATCATTTATTGGCCAATAAATAGTGTAAAAACTCAAAATCCCAATTAAGTACTTAATTTCATAAATTGACAAACTTTTGCAAATATATGATCGATCTAAAAAAGAAAGAAACAGACTTTATATATATTCATTGCATAAATCGTTAAATTTAATAAAAGGCCGAACTTTATATAAATTAAAATATGTACTTACGCTAATCACGTCATCTTGTAATCACATAAATCTGGTGATTGAAATTTCATAATGTAATAACTATGTCCTTCTGTATATAATTTCTATTTCTCTATCCATGTATATAACTAATTTCTTCCCACAGCTACTTGTATCATATATAACTATGATTTATAGATAAATTCTCTTATGTGTTTTAACCATTCAATTGTTTTCATCGTCAACAAACTGTGTTGTATAATATAGATGCTTCTTACGTATCATAATTGTTTGTTTCATGCTAAAGCGCATGACTAATTTTTTCACGCATGCGCATTTATGATATTATTAAAATCAATAAATAGGTACATATAACCATTGGCGTCGCATATTATTTTATCAAATAAATATTGCATTGATAATTAAATTGATTTCAAATAATGTGTTTTCTTTTTATTTCAACTATTACATCAGTATAAATTGCCAGGACTCAAAGGGAAAAAGGATTTCATGCTCCCGAATAATCTAATTAACATAAATTATTAAACAAATATTAAAAACAAACTGAGCTAGCCAAACTAAAACAAAAAAAATTCTAAATTATAAACATATACAATTAAATCTACTATAAAAGTAAGTATAATAGCAAATAATTAGTTTAATATATATATATATATATATATATAAATATAAATATATATATATATATATATATATATATATAAATATAAATATATATATATATATATATATAACATATCCACATGTATACCTTACAATATAAAAATAGAAAGCATGAACCACTGTATAATTAAAATGGTTAAAAATTATACCAGATTATATAACAGCCAAACTAAAACAAAAATTCTAAATAATCAAAAACATTTAAATATTCTAATTAAAAGTAAGTAAATAATTAGTTTAATTGTCACCCAAAACGTGGGGCGTTGTAAAAATTTTGGTTATATTTGTAAACTTTAAACTCAATTAAAAATGGCAAAACGAATGACGTTGAGAGATGGAAGGCAGGTAGGAGCAGACAGTGGATCAGAAGAGGAAAGGGAAGAACGAAGTCATGGTATGGGAGACTACCAAGCGGTCTATTTGGAGCAAGGACAACAAGCGGAAGGTGATGCACAGGAAGAAGGTTTGACAGGAGACGAGGAAACTATAGAACAAGTAGATAGAATACAAGAGAGAAGGGAAACACAAGGAGGAATGAATAACAATGATACAATGATGCAAATTCTGATGAGCATAAATAGTATGAGGGCAGATATGAACAAAATGGATGGAAAAATGGACAATATGGAGAAAAATATGAGGGGAGATATGAACAATATGAAGGATGACTTGAATGGGAATATAAATAGAATAGAGGGGAGCTTAAACGGGAAGATGGATAAAATTAATGGAAATATGAATAAATTGGAAAAGAAGATAGAAGAGGTGAAAACTGAAAGCATCCAGGAATTCAGGAAACTAAGGGAAGAAAATGAAGAATGTAGGCAGCAGATAAATAAGGTGAAAGAAGATATGGTGGAGCAAAACAAACAAATACGGATTGAAATCCAAGAAAACGGTATGAAAATTAGAGAGCAGATAGAAAATCAAGTAGTAGAAAAAATTCAAGAAATAGAGAAAGGTATAGAAGAAAAATTACCGGGAACGATCCAAGCGGAAGTTATAAAACAAACAGAAGATATAACGAAAGAAATGGAGTATATGAAATTCAGGGAACAAACAATCGAAGAAATTATGCAAAATTATCAGCAAAACGCGGAACATAAATTTAAGGAATTAGATGTAAAGTTTCAAAAACAAACAGGAACATGTGAGGAGAGGAACGAGCACATTGGACAAATATTTCATAAAGAACTGGAAGAAATGAACAGAAAATTACAGGAAGGCATGGAAGAAATTGAATTTAACGTTAGGAGAAATGGAGGTGGAGTAATCTATACGGGAAACATGGATATCGGAGTAAAGTTTGATGGGAATATAAATACTATTCATCTGAAGGTGTTTATTAAAATAATTAAAAGCAAACTTAAAGAAATTAAGAAGGAAACTGGAGAAGTAGGATACATAAAATTACAAGGACAAGTAAGTAAACAGGTAAATCAACATTCTTACGAAAAAGTGAATAAAGAAATTATAAATTTAGATGGCAGAGTAACAAAACCGACAGGAATATATGAAAAAAGGAGTCAAATCTTAGGTAGACAAATTAACAAGGAAATACAAGAGATGAATCGAAGATTAACAGACACAGTGGAAGAAATAGAAGATAGTATAAGAAGAAATAAAGGAGGTATAGGATGTTCAGGAAATTTTTATAATAATGTAGTAACAGGAATAAAATGGGACAACATGATGACTATGATTCATACAAAAGCTTTCTCTAAAATAATAATAAGTAAAATGCATAATATGGAAGAATTGGAAACGCAGATTTTAATGGATTCATGGGAAGAAATTCATGAGATATGGGACAGCAGAGTTAAAAAGGATACCGTAGAGAATAGACAGACGCTTCAGAAATTTATCGAGCATCAAACAACAAGAGAAGAAAGCAAAAAAAAGGTTAGAAAAAGAAAAGCAAATTGAATAATGGAACAAGAGAACAGGAATAAAATTTGGAAACGAAAATGCAATTCTATGGAAAAGGGAAAGGATACAGAAATGAAGTTGAAATTAAAATTTATTATTAATGAGTAACACAAGTATAAATAATGTACATAGAATTTATTAGTAATGAGTAACCCAATGCTAAAGAATGTATATATGTTATGTTACGAATAATATTTGAAAAGAGGAAATGATAGTCATAAGGATAGATTTAAAATTTAATATTAAGTAGTGTACAAAGATAAAGTAGATATTAGACAGAGTTTTGTTTTCCATTTGGCAGCTGATAATCCAATTAAATTCATCACGTTTGTTTCTTCAGAACCTAAAAAAATAAATATAATATAATATAAAGAAAAATTTATTAGATAAAACTTATAATTAAAACATTTTAAAAAAATTTGAGTATGGCAAATCTATATATATAGCAAATAAAGGAAACAATTTATAAGAGATACTGGTTTTACATAGAATGAAAATATTAAAGAATATAGGATAGAGGGGATAAAATAAGAATAACTCAAGTATCAAATAGAAGTTCACATTTTTAAATAAGGAAATAAGATGTAAGTAATAAAGGATAGGAAAGGATAATAATGAATGATATTGATTAAAAATATAGGAGGTAATGTTTAATGTCAATTAGAATCTTATAGATTACTTGAAAATACAGGAAGGAATAAGGAAGTTGATATTGATGTATATATGAATTTAAGAAATAATTAATTATATTGAATAATGAATATTGAAAAGAAATATGATATGAGGAGTATATAGAAGTATAATGTAATTACAAAGAAATAAGTTGATATATAAGTGGATGTTAGTAAGAAATGATAATAAAGAAGTATTATATGAAGTAATATTAAAAATATAAATTGACATTGATCTTAATCAAGTGTATTTTAAGGAAAGAATTAGGAGACAGTTATTGAAAGAAATAGATTTTGTAGTAGGAAAAATGTGAACAAATATTTGAGAAACATAGTTAAAGAAAGTAAGATTATGCCATAAAATTGTTAAATTTTTTTTTAATAAAATAAAATCAATCATTTATAATAAGAAAATTGAAATTTAAATAAATATCCAGGGTATGGATATCATTTAAATTTAAATTTGAGGGGAATTGAACCAGATATCTTAGATAATAAGAGAAGTAGTATTATAAAATTAAGTTGCTAGTATGAAATATATATGAAAATAACATAATTTAAGAAAACAAGTAAAAAGGAAACACTTTTCTTAATTTAAACAACATATCAAATAAAGATATATTAAATAACAGCCTATAACAATATAATAAATAAGGAATTACCTCAATGTTAACATAAAATATAGATATTGCCTAACCAATGTAATGATGTAAATAAAGTTGCCTAAGATGAAGAATAATTTCCATATCATAACAGCTGTTCATCTGAAATGAAAACAAATATTACTATAGTTAATTCATTATAATCATTAATTTAAGAATAAGAACAAATATAAATATTGAATAGAATATAATCCAATAGATTTCATAGATAAACAAATAATGGCATATAGACAAATAACATAAGAGAATTTATATTTATAATTGATATGAATGTAACAAGAATATACTATCAATAATAATATTGAATGTTGTACTATGTAAGTGTATCTAAGTATAACCAATTTTAATGTATTTGTATGTATGAAATTGTTTTGATAAGTGATTGAAGTTTCAATTATCTGATTACAAAGGACAATATCTGATTGGTTATAAAAGATGACATAACAAATTGTTATTCAATAAAAAAACTTTTGAATAGTGATCTAGAAAAGAACAAAAGACTGTTTGTTTAAAAAAGTCGAAAATCGAGGGGACTCTTAGGAAGAACGGTAGCTGGTGTTAAGAAGCGAGGAGTGTGTGGGATAGTGTTCCTAAAAATTTAAAGATATTCCCGGTATAAGACATTTAAACTCCTAATGTACTATTAAATACAATATTAGAAATACTTACAGTTAATTGTAACAAGTTTTCCGACAAGAATCTGTGAAATTTTCAACAACTTTGGTTTTTTGGAGATTCAGTGTAGTGTTCCTGGGATCCAGAGACTTTCTTCCAAATTCAAGATCAACAGGTCAGTGTATTTAAATCATTTATTGGCCAATAAATAGTGTAAAAACTCAAAATCCCAATTAAGTACTTAATTTCATAAATTGACAAACTTTTGCAAATATATGATCGATCTAAAAAAGAAAGAAACAGACTTTATATATATTCATTGCATAAATCGTTAAATTTAATAAAAGGCCGAACTTTATATAAATTAAAATATGTACTTACGCTAATCACGTCATCTTGTAATCACATAAATCTGGTGATTGAAATTTCATAATGTAATAACTATGTCCTTCTGTATATAATTTCTATTTCTCTATCCATGTATATAACTAATTTCTTCCCACAGCTACTTGTATCATATATAACTATGATTTATAGATAAATTCTCTTATGTGTTTTAACCATTCAATTGTTTTCATCGTCAACAAACTGTGTTGTATAATATAGATGCTTCTTACGTATCATAATTGTTTGTTTCATGCTAAAGCGCATGACTAATTTTTTCACGCATGCGCATTTATGATATTATTAAAATCAATAAATAGGTACATATAACCATTGGCGTCGCATATTATTTTATCAAATAAATATTGCATTGATAATTAAATTGATTTCAAATAATGTGTTTTCTTTTTATTTCAACTATTACATCAGTATAAATTGCCAGGACTCAAAGGGAAAAAGGATTTCATGCTCCCGAATAATCTAATTAACTAAAACAAAAAAAATTCTAAATTATAAACATATACAATTAAATCTACTATAAAAGTAAGTATAATAGCAAATAATTAGTTTATATATATATATATATATATATATATATATATATAAATATAAATATATATATATATATATATATATATATATATATATATATATAACATATCCACATGTATACCTTACAATATAAAAATAGAAAGCATGAACCACTGTATAATTAAAATGGTTAAAAATTATACCAGATTATATAACATACTTTAGAATTCGTTTTGCATATAAAAACAATGCTGAATGATTGCATTTAGTAAAGAATGTAATCCTAAACCAAACTTATAAAGCGAACCAAAAAGGAATTAATTAAAAATTTTGTAAAATTTATACTTTTGTATTAGTTTTATAACATTTTTTAAGTTTCATTTTACGATTTGAGATTTTAATTGTGTAATATAAACGCACTCTTGTAGGATGCATAGATTTTTCAACGTCGCTCCGATACAATTTTTATATGCTAACTTATTGAAGTTAACTAAAAATTAATCTTCAAGCTGGGTAGCATATCGACTGTTTACTACCAATACCTCCTAAGTGCAAAAACTAAAAATGTTCAGGAGAGACAAAAAACCATTTATGTTTTTATTATAATATTGAACTCCAAACTAGATTCACGTACAAACATCACTAGTGATTAAAATGTGTTTATTTTAAGTTTATTTGCGAAAATTGTTTCTAGTTTCCTTTTTTTAGCTCATTTTTGATGATAGGAGGTATTGGTATAACTGGTAATGTAAGATAGGAGCTATAGGTGTAATAGGTTTATACATTTGTTTAAATTTATTGTGGTAAAAAACACAATTGAAAAATATTTATTAATTTATTTATTGTCCTAATTATTATCCTTATATGGTAACAAATCGTAAAAGGTATGACAGTCATCTGGAATTACTTTTTTAAGTTCTTGTAGGTGTGTAAATTTTGTCTTTTTAATTGGTATTTTTGCCTTATTTAATGGAGGATATTTAGGTGTCTCATTGGGTATTTTTTTTTGTCTTGAGGGTAATGGCTTCCATTCGTCATCAAAAGTTAGCTTATAGTCTATCGATCCTTCTAAATTGTAGCGTAAAGCACGAAGATCCGTAACAGTAGGCTCATTGGGCTTCCTTCCGGGCCGAATCGTTGTGTATCTCAAAACACTATTGTGTGAATAATCTTTAAAAAAATCAAACCCCAGTTTGACTACTTCGTACGGGAATGGTTTGGTTCTGGCCTCTTTGCTTGCTGAGATGTAATCACTTGGCAAGTTAATATCTCGGTTTTTTAATTTACGTTCGATACAACTATGAACGGAGTCACACTCCATTTGAGTGTGACCCCGTTCAAGATACTTTTGAAACACAGGTATTTTGTTTTTTAAAGCATAGGTTAGCAACGCATTGGATAAAACGTTGTTTCTGTTCTGATACGTGCATCCGTCTGAATAGATTATTATTGGCAGGTTCTTTGCTGTACAATGCTTTTCTAAATAGTCTATTATACATGACGTAAAAGCTGAAGCAACCAGATCACAATCACATCCGGTAAACCAGTAGCAGGTACTGTGATGACTAACAACATCATAAATTGTAAAGTTATGGCATGACAATTTTGTTTTAAAGAAAATGCTGCTGGCTTGAACAACTGGACAAACTTTGACTGCTTGAAGATCCATAGTAAGCACAATGCATTGTCCGCTTTGTGCCAAATCCTTATCAGTTGCTTTTTCAGTCCGTGCCCTGTCTTTTCTTTTAATATGCTCTGCGTATTTATCATCACTCAAATTGCCAACTTTATGAGCGACACAAATATCGCACTGATCTTTTTTTGGCACGTAGAATGCCAAATTGCTTTCATTAAATTGGTTATAAAATGTTTTAGTCGAAACAGTATGTTTGTCTGCCTTTTTACAATGTTCTAAGTACAAGTCGTATAGTTGCTTTAATGATTTAAAAATTGGCTCCAAATAAAGTTTAGAAGAATTGGCTCTGTTATAGTGCGAAGGTAATTTTGGTAACTGTCTCAAAAAGTCTTTTAAATAGGCTATGTTTTCGGCATGTGGGGAATTCTTTACACGGTTGAGATTTTCACAGTTTTTGTTCATGAGCATGGCATGGTTGCCTTTCTTTGTCCAACTTTGTACCGTAAATGAGCCTATTCCAATGGTGTTTGAAAACGTTCTACAAACTGGGTACTTGCAATCGTTAAAGGTCAAAGAATATGTTAATGTTTCACCTCGTCGAGAGTCATTTAATGTCGTCTTACGCTGTGTAGGAACTCTATTGACATGAGAAATAGCATAGATCTTTCTTTGATCCCAGTTGAGCTCCGACCAAAACTTCCTAAATATACATTTTCTCTCCTCTTCTGTTAATTTTCCACACATTCGTTTTTTTGATTTTTTACAACGTTCAGAGGCACAAGCTGGCCTAAGAGAGCGAGCTTCCCTTACTTGGTTCTGCTTCATTACTTGTCCTTTTGGTTTTGTATATCCCAAATATTCTTTACCTTCCATTCTAAGTTTTTTGTTCTTGTTTTTTTTCCATTCGGATTGGGATGGTCTATGTCTTCTTTTTCGACCTTCGTTCATATCTCCATATTCTTCGATATCTGAAGCTTCGTTATTTTGTGACCCTTCACCCTCTACTAATTCGTCTTGCTTTTCTTGTAAAAGTAGATCTCCATGTTCTTCGATATCTGAAGCGTCGTTATTTTGTGTCTCTTCCTGCTCTACTAGTTCGTCTTGATTTTTTTGGAAAAATAGATCTCCGTATTCTTCGATAGCTAAATCGTTATTTTGTGGCCCTTCACCCTCTACCAGTTCGTCTGGAGTTTTTTGTAGAAGTAGATTTTCATTCTGGTCGTTAGTATCGCTGTTATTTACTGTCTCTATATCTGACCATAAGGTAGGTGTGTCGTCGAGATGGGAAACTAGTGACTGAGAATCATTATTCGCGTTATATTCAGGGTCCACATAAGAAAGTACTCCATTGTGATCCACTACAAAGTTTACATTATGGTCTATAAACTCGAGATTCATTATATCCAACAATTCAGGTTCTTGTTGTACGCCAGTATTTTTTATAAATGACGATGTTAATGATGTTTCTAAATTCACGGTAACTGGTGGTGATAATGTAGACTGGGGTGGAGGAGATTCTTGTTTCTGATCGGACACACTGGAGTTTTCGGTTGTCTTCAACTTTAACATAGACATAATTTTTTGCGCTCTGGTACCCATATTCTGAAACAATGATTTTACTATTACCTTGGCACCAGTCTCAGATAAAGGTTTTTCAAGGGGGGTTGCAAAATGGTAAGATGTCGCTCCCTAAATAGGATCATGGAAAAAACATTTCTAAAGTTTTGTGTTCCCAAGAAACAACGACAAAAAAAGTTCCCTCACAACATTTTATCGCTTTTCCCTCTCCCAATGTTTGCCTGGGTCACTTATCCCATCTTGCCCTCCTACCGCTAGATCCGGCCCTGCTTACTACATTATAACTACACGAGATACGACAACGTGCAATATCCTGCATTGCGTTAATATAAGTTTATATTAACACAATGCACCCTTCCCCCTCGTCAGAAGTGCGTCAATTTTGGTGGTCAGTAATCCGATTACCCCATTTTCAGTTCTAAACCTTTTTTTCTGAGTAAAGTTTGTATTAGTTTTGGTGTAGGTACCGCATCGTGCCCAAAACTTATTGGAACAAGAAAATGTATTTTAACCTCCTAAACTATTAGTTTGCTTTGTTCACTTTCACGTCCTAAGTAATGGAAACAATCTATTTTTTTACAACAATGATAACCTAATTCTTAATAGATGTTTTGTACTCCTTAGGAAATCCAAAATTTGTTTGTCCCAATATTTTTTGGGCACGATGGTACAAATTTTATATTATTTTTTATTTAAAGAAAAATCACAAAAATTAATACGTGTTTTTAATAAAACTAACCACTTTATATACCAATCAGGTTGGTAACAATCATTAAATAATTTTATTAAAATAGAAGATAGGAGGTATTGCTACAGTTAATTTTAGTTTTATGGAATGGAAAGACCTCCTATCTACAATATAACTTTAATTTACACAGTTTACCAAATAAATCAATATATTCGAATTAAAACGATGTACATATGGATCACAAAAGATATAGATAAATTCCTTTAAACGAAAAAAACAAAAAAAAACGCATAAAACAACAAATATTTCAATAAAACTTACCAGCTGATATACACACACCAACGGTTTACAACAAAATGCTAGATAGGAGGTATTACCTACCCTCTATGACGCCTGTTTAGTTTGGAGATATTTCCGTTTAAAAATTGGCGGGAAACCTTAGATCTTGGTAATTAGGAGGTATTTCTATTCCAAAGATTAAATAAAAAGCTATCTAGTGGTGTAAAAACCTTATTTCTGACAAAAAGCGTAGATAGGAGGTATTGGTAGTAAACAGTCGATATTCAACAAAATTCAGGCTAGGTACAATGAGCCCAGCAACTGGAAAATTTGTATTGCTTACATGGGCTTTTGTCTGTCAAAAAATGGTTGTTTCTTTTCTTAAGGTATTTCGTTCAATAAAAGCAATACATATGTCGTAGGAATGTTGCTGCATACATTTTTTTAATAAATAACCAGTAACGTAAACTAACGCGTTGCCATCGGTACTGTTTAGATTCCTGTAATCAGTTGTAAAGACTTTTAAAGGATTTTATGGTTCTATTGACGGCAAAATGAGATCTTTACAGTTTTCTGCCAAGTCTGGAGTAATATTTAACAACAATTCATTAATACAGTTGGCGCTGTCAACAAGGTCAAAATACTTCAGAGTAAACTTTTTGAATTCTCTAGAAAAGTGTATAGGCGACATAGGCGTAGGGTTTCTTGAATTACAACAACAGTTTGTAACATGCCCAAAAATGTTTTCTAGACAGTCTTGGGTTAAATTCCTTGTCAGTAAAAATGGGCAGCCCTTTGATTTTAATATACCCCAAAGGGCTTCAACTGATTTTATTGTAAGCTGCCACCCAAATATAATTTCCTTTTTATAAGTTAAATTTATTTCTTCACTGTTAACCACACGGAAATTTTTCGGTAAAGTTTCAAATTCTTCCATTAGCTAAAACTGTTGTTACAAATAACAGTAATAATGGGGAAATCAATCAACACAGCAGTTTCTCCAGAACAGATGAACTGTAAATTGAAAATATTCAACCTTTCCGCTACTTTTATAGTTGAAAAGTTCTAGTAAGTACATTGGGGCTTTTTCTTAGAACTGAAAAGACTATATTTCACAATAATAAAACCATTTTTGAGCTACCTGTTTGTCAAGTTTCTTCAATTACCTTCTATTTGGGTGAAATAATCGGCAAATATATATATATATATATATATATATATATATATATATATATATATATATATATATATATATATATATATATATATATATATATATATATATCCAAACCAACCCCATTTGCCGATTATTTCAGTTTATTTTGTATTCTTGGGATTGAAGACCATTTTTAAAGACATTTAACTAGTAGTTAATACATTTTTATTTAACGTTTCGGTCTTTCCATGACCTTCATCAAAAATAAAATTTTTGTTAAAACTAAAAGAAATGGTACAAGTTACAAAAAGAATCTTAATAGCAAACCAAATAAATCTTACCTTCGACAGAACGTTCATTTAATTATTCAATATATTTTATAGCTGTTTAGGACGTATCACATAACAGAATATAACTCACACGCAAACAAAACGAACATTTTAAAAATATGACAGTCATTGATGAAAATTTGTATTGGAATACGAATATTTGTTCTATACAATAAAAGCAGGCGTAACGAGGTTTTTTTATTGTGTCGTTTTTGTGTTGACTGGTATAGCAAAGGATTTTATATTTAAATAGGGTGTGGTAATAAATTTATTATATTTGGAATGTGCCACATGTTTCTCACGGAGTACTCCGTTTTTAAAAGGCATGGAGTAATAAATCACTCATTTTGGCCGGAACCATAGGCGTACCACATTTAGTCATTTAAAAAAAGTTAAGGCTTCTAAAATTATCTCATTTCCGAAAATAACCGTTTTGTAATATTATTTAAAATGAAATTTAAAATTATCAATAATATAATAAACTGTGGATTATATCACTGACATCAATTTTCCAGAAAATTTATTATTATGTATAAAAGGGCGTAGACGAGTCCCTCCACTAAGCTCCAGGTAGTTATAATCCTACATACAATGAATAATAAAATAAATGTTAATAACAATTTTATACAAATACATATATATATATATATATACATATATATATATATATATATATATATATATATATATATATATATATGGCGGAGTGCGTTAGAGCGCCGGAAATTGGGTTTTCTTGACCTGAAGGACGGGGGTTCGAATCTCACTCTAGTAAGGGCTTTTTCATAAATAAAAGGTTCCACTAAAAATCTGGGGGTACAGGGTCCGTCAGTAAATGGCGAAAACTGGCGGACGACATCCCTCGCCCCTTGCCAACCCGCATTGAGGCAGCGTGGTAAGGTACGCCTCACAACCCCAGCATGACAGACAAGGAAGTTACGGCCCTCATTTTCCGTAAGCCCGAAGGGCCCTAGGGGGGGGTAGATCCTGGGAACCAGCCACGAGGGCAGAGGGTGCTAAGAATCTGCGGAGTCTAAACCACTACCCATTAACTACATTACACCTAGCAACTTATAACTGCCGTAGACTCTCTAATCAAGCTAGGATTATGGAACTGGAAACAGAGGCAGCAAAAATAAAGTGGGATATCATGGGCATTAGTGAAGTAAGACGAAAAAATGAAGAACTCATAGAACTTGAATCAGGGAATCTTCTATAACACCAAGGAACACCAACAGGAAGAACAAGCGGAGTATGATTCCTAATTAAGAAAACCTGGAAAAATAGAATCATAAGGATAACAAGCACCTCAGGCAGAGTAGCCAGCATAACACTAAGACTCTCCAAAATATATACTATCCAGATTATTCAGGTATACGCCCCAACAATCAGCCATAGTGACGATGAAATAGAAGAATTCTATAATAAAATAACCCAAGCGCTCAGCAACGACAATAGTCACTTCAAATACATAATGGGAGACTTTAATGCCAAAGTAGGACACAGGAAAGACCAAGAAAAAGGAATGGGGAAATATGGATTTGGAGAAAGGAATGAAAGAGGAGAGAGATTAATACAGTTCGCACACTTTCAGAACATGTATGTGGCAAACTCCTTCTTCAAGAAGAACCCTAACAGGAAATGGACGTGGGAAGGCCCCGGTGCAACTATCAGAAACGAAATAGACTTTATCCTCGCCAATAAAATTAACACAGTAAAAGATCTAAGCACGCTCAACAAGTTCACTACAGGAAGCGACCATCGACTAATTAGAGCTCGACTGGTCTTAGATATAGAACTAGAAAGGTCAAGACTAATCAAAACCAACACAACGAAAAACATAAACAACGAAAGGCTGAAAGAGAACTCTCACCAATATGAAGCACTACTAGAAGAAAGTCTACAAAAAGTGGAATATAACAACCCTGAACTGATAGACACAATTCGAAACTGCGCCGTAGAAGTGGGAGGTCTGCAACAACGAGGTGAACACAAAAAACTAACTCCGGAAACAAAAGCACTATTACAAGAACGAAGAGAAATGAAAAAGAGAACAAACATTCAAAGAATTGAATACACCGAACTGTGCAAGACGATACGAAAGAAAATCGCAGAAGATATCAGAAATTACAACGAGAAACTGGTACAAACAACAATAGAAAACCGTAAAAGCTACAAAAATGCAAAAAGGGCACTAATAATAAGGAAAAGACAGATAGTTGCATTAACTGATGGAAACACAAGAACCACAGACAGGAATGAAATAATAGACCTAGTAGCCAAATTCTATGGAGACCTATACAAGGCCCCTGAAAATTTGGAAGAAATAATAGAACACTCAGAAGATGTCATACCAGAAGTATTGGTGGAGGAAGTAGAAATGGCACTGAAAAGCATGAAAAATAGCAAAGCAGCGGGAAATGACGGCATCACGACCGAAATACTCAAATATGCAGGAGCTAAACCTTGCCAAACTATACACGAACTGTCTGATGTCCAGGAGCATACCTAAAGAGTGGAACAGCGCCCTTATAGTGTTGATCCACAAGAAAGGCAGCAAAGAAGACATTAAGAACTACAGACCAATAAGTCTACTACCAGTGACGTACAAGGTATTCACAAAGATCATTCACAACAGAATACAAAATACACTAGACTCGGCCCAACCACGAGAACAGGCTGGATTCCGCAAAGGCTTCAGTACAATAGATCACATCCATACCCTCAAAGAGGTTATCAGTCGAACCAAAGAATACGACCAACCACTAGCACTAGCCTTCATCGACTTTGAGAAAGCATTCCCAGAGCAGTAATAAATGCCCTAACAGAACAAGGGGTCGACAAGCCATATATTGAGACCCTAGCAAATATATATAGGGAAGCCAAAGCGAGAGTTAGGATATATGAGGGCACACCAGAATTCCCCACCAGCAGAGGAGTTAGACAAGGAGACGCAATATCACCAAAGTTATTTACAGCCAACACTAGAAAGCATCTTCAGAAAACTGGGCTGGAACAACACAGGTCTGAATATAGATGGAGAATACTTGAATCATCTAAGATTCGCTGATAACATCATCCTGATAGCGAGTAACCCTGGCGAAATGCAACAACAAATAAATGAATTGAATGCAGCAAGCAACGAAGTAGGCCTTAAAATAAATCTGAGTAAGACCAAGATAATGTATAACGAACTGATAAACGCACAAGAAATAACAATTAATAACACTGCTCTGGAAATAGTAGAGGAATACATATACCTGGGTCAACTAATACACATATCAGGCTCTCTACTTCTAGAAATAATCAGAAGAATCAAATTAGCATGGAGAACATTTGGACAGAACTCTATCATCTTCAAGTCTAGAATGTCACTCCGTTTGAAAAAGAAAGCGTTTGATCAGTGCGTACTACCAGTATTAACATACGGCTGTGAAACCTGGACCCTGAAAACTGATATCATTAGAAAACTCCAGGTAACGCAGAGGTCTATGGAACGATGTATGCTTGGAATAACAAGGAGAGATAGAAAAAGGCTTGATTGGATCAGACAAAAGACCCAAGTGATAGATGTCATAAATAGAATCAGATCCCTAAAGTGGCAATGGGCGGGTCATCTCGCTAGAAGGACAGACGATAGATGGACCACAAAGATAACGCATAGCTAGCAATAGACAACAATGGGCCCACATGGAAATGGAATATATAAATATGTAAAGGGAGGCTACACCATAACAAAATGGTTGAATAAGCTGCATATGATGATGATGATATATATATATATATATATATATATATATATATATATATATATATATATATAGTTGAATAGTTGACTGATGAAGAAATAAAGAGATTTCGAAAGCTTTCAACATAAAGTAAAAAGAGTTTACTTATTCCTGAGAAGGCTTATTCCCGATAACTTTATAACTATTCTGGTTTTAACTAGTTCAAGCCGACTACCTTTTACTCGCTCTATATATATATATATATATATATATATATCCAAACCAACCCCGCTTGCCGATTATTTCACCCAATTAGCAGGTAATTGAAGAAACTTGACAAACAGGTAGCTCAAAAATGGTTTTATTATTGTGAAATATAGTCTTTTCAGTTCTAAGAAAATGCCCCAATGTACTTACTAGAACTTTTCAACTATAAAAGTAGCGGAAAGATTGAATATTTTCAATTTACAGTTCATCTGTTCTGGAGAAACTGCTGTGTTGATTGATTTCCCCATTATTGCTGTTATTTGTTATTATTTTTTACCGTTATTGTTAACTGGTGTTTATTTTTGTTCATCTATACAAGTTCTCTTCTCATCACACGAGACAAACACCTAACTACACCTTCCAACTATATAGTGTTCCAACCAAATTCGACCAGATATGGAGGATTTATCACCATCTAAGCGACCTAAAGTTGGCCCATTGTCGCTGAACGAAAAAAATCTGATATTAAATTGCTATTCCTCGTTTGAAGAACGAAGAAATTAGAAGAAAAATCATGAATTTGACAGGAAGTGTTGATGATACTGTGGAGATTACTGCAACAATGATGGGTGTTTCAAAAACAACAATTTATAATTTAATGAAGGAGAAAAAAAAATGGAAACATCACAGCCCCAGCAAAGTCCCCAGGCCGACCCAAACTTGAAATGGATGACGACTTGAAGAATGGAATAAGGCGTAAGGTGCATGCTTTTTTCTTTAGAAAAGAGATCTCAACTCTCTCCAAAATTATGGCTTCGGTTCAAGAAGATTCAGATTTTCCGAAATTGTCTCGAAGTACATTATGGAAAATTTTGAAGGAACTTCGATTTGAATATAAAAAAAATTATCGGAACGCAATGTTGATTGATATAGACGACATTGTCATTTGGAGGAGGAGTTATTTGCGCAATATTCGGAAAGCAAGACTAGATCAAAAACGAATTTATTATTTGGATGAGACTTGATTAAATGAAGGTCATACTGTTTCAAGGTTTTGGCGGGCGGATGTAATTTCGGCCGGAAAAAGGGCAGGTACTAAAAGCCGGTAGGTAAATTCGGCCGGAGGTTTTAAGTTGCTTCCTTATCTCATAGGTATTTTCGGCCGCAAATCAAATAAAATAACAGAATGCTTTATATTAAAATATTTCTTTATTTCAATAAAATTATTACATCAACTTATTTCTATAACTTAGGTAAACTATAAATTTTTAAAAAACGTTTTGATGTGATACAGATTTAACGAAATTAATTCTAGAAATATTGTCAGATCGAAGCATATTTACCATGTTTTCGATAAATTTTAGTTTGTTTTTTACTTGTTTGTCTTTAATTTTTGCTGGAATATTTAAATTTTTTATTTTTAAATATGCATCGATCTGACAATCTTTTAATTTTTCTATAAAAATAAATATAGAAGGGTGACTTGAATAAAAACTAGAATTAAAGTGCGAATGAAATGATTCGCAGGCATTTGTGGTTCTTTTAATTGATGGGTTTTCATATGCCCATATATTTGGTGGAAAATGAGATTCTGGCGCTATGTAGTTTTCTAATAAATAGTCTGCGTATTTATCTATAAGTTTATGGTCCGGTTTGTATGACATGAGATCAAATATGAAACAATCTTCAACTTCAGAGGGGTCTAAATAAGTTAGCCCAAAAGTATGAGTAAGCCATTTGCTTTCCTCGCAGTTTTTATCTTTATACATTTGGGTTAACCCTAATGATTGTATTTTCCTATACCACGCCTGGTGCAAGTGGAATCTACAACCATTTAGTTTGGTTTTGGGAAAGACAACTTTTAATGCGTTATGAATTGCGATTTCAAAATCCACAAATACCTCCTTCGGTTCAAAAACAATATTATAAAGTTCAAAAATTTTAGATTTTACCAACAGAAAAAGTCTCATATATGTGTCACTGGTCTTATTGGGCAACAGACAATACAAAAGAGGAACATAATGCCCATTTTCCAGTCCATGGATGGTAAATAACTGATAAAAATATTTTGTACAATAAGAAAATGTGCCATCCATGTAAAAATCTTTCATTTTACATAAACTTATTATATTTGTATGGCAAGAAAAAACAATGATATTATCAGCTGTGCTGTTAATAAACAAAAAATTTTCACCTGTTGTGGTTTTCGGTCCATAACTATCGAGTACAGAATGTACATCGTGAATATCCTTAGGCAGGGCTGGTAAGAGCTTACGGCGGCTGTTGTACAAATTTCTTCTTATTAGACTGACATCTATCGATGACAAATTCTCTGGCAAATGATTTGAAAGAACGCTTTTAATAATTTTTGAAGGTTTCTCCGATATGTCTTCCTCAGCTTTGCGCTTGCATGAAGTCGTCACTATTTTTCTCTCCAACGTAGTTTCATCGGACTCGTGGTTGTGGATTAATTCACTTCTAGTAACTGTGTATTCCGCACCAACAGTGTACAGTTTGGCTAAACATCTTAAATTTTTCTTTATACACCTCCAACGTACTTCACCACTTTTTAATACGTCCTGTTTACAAAACTGAAACTTTTCTACAACTAGTAAGTCACAACCGCGTGAACTCTTAATTACTGAAACTGATGCCATCGTATACAAATAATATATTTTATGCTTTCTATCGACTAGTAGCTTAAAGATAAGTTATAATACTGACTAGCTATAATAATTTTATACCTGTTATTTGTGAATTTTATACATTTAAAGGAATAATCTTAAGTAGGTACAACATAGTTATTAGAATAAAGAGATAAGTAAATTAAAGGTATTTCCGACAGGTACACAGGATTAGGTATTTCCAAATAAATACACAACTAATATTTTACAGAAACTATTAAGCGTAATTACCAATATTTTAATCTCATCGTAAACATCAACCCCTCGGCCGAAATTACCCCTGTCATAAATGGTACCCTTTGATTTATGCAGGTAGGCCAAGGGATTACCGGCCGAAATTACGCCCGCCGGTTTTGGCAAGACACGAATGTCAAAAGTTGGAGGCAGGCAGCTCTTGAAGGGTGGTCAACAGGCCTCAATCCAACAGCAGGAAAAGGACGTCGACTCATCATTACTCATATCGGAAGTGCCGAAGGTTTTGTTAAAGGTGGATTGTTGTGCTTTGAGTCGAAGCAAACCGGAGATTATCATGAAGATATGGATGCAGTCGTTTTCGAAGAATATTTCTCACAAATGTTAGATCTAATTCCAACGGGCTCAGTCATTGTTATTGATAACGCAAGTTATCACTCCAGGTTAGGGGAAAAATTACTTTCAACTGCATGGCGTAAACAAGATATCCACGATTGGCTAACCTCGAAAAATATTGAATGCCCAGATAACCCGCTGAAAAATGAGCTCTTGCAACTGGCCAATTCACATAAACACAAATATAGTAGATACGTTGTAGATCAAATGGTATCAGCGCGTGGTATAACGGTGCTGAGGCTACCTCCTTATCACTGTCAACTCAATCCCATAGAATTAATATGGGCCCAAGTGAAAGGGGAAGTTTCAAGAAAGAATACGACATTCAAAATGAGTGACGTAAAAGTTTTATTCGAAGACGCGTTAGGTAACGTAACCAAAGAAAACTGGAAGAAATGTGTTGAGCACGTGATACAAGAAGAACTAAATATGTGGGAAATGGATCATATAAGTGAACACATGATTGAACCATTTATAATCAATGTTAATAATGGAAGCTCAACAGAATCGTCTGATTCTGATATATAGACTTGTTTTTGTGTTAGTTATTACTATTATTTGTTAGACTTTTTTTTATAAATATTACATTAATTCGTACTTTATTCCTGCATTTTTCTTTTTTCCTCTCCTATTGTAAACGGTATATTAGTATTAAAGTTGATACCTACTGCAAAAAAATTTGCTATTTTTTATATAATATTTTATGTTTATTGTTTATTCATAGGAACACAAAAAAATGTGTTTTTATTGAATCGATATTGTGAACTATTTTGAATAGTTTTCGTAATTATAATTTCATATACCAAGTTTGTTTTGTCCTGATTGCACGCCTCTGAGGATTAAATTGTTTATTTGTTCATTCAAATACAATAGAGCGACCCTTTCAATACAATAGGCGACCCTACCGAATACAGAGTTACGGGGTGTCTACCTGAAATTCGTAACAAATGAGAAATTTTAGTACAAAATTAGATAAACTTCGGAGATATTTTATTATACACCCTGTATCGGTTTTGCATACCTAATGAGCTTTTATTACTCCATGCCTTTTAAAAACGAAGTTTAGTAATTTTTTTATAAGAAGCAATGCAGTAGATGTTATTGTGTTTTAAAATAAAATATTACCAATATATCTTTTCAGATGTCAACGTTGGAAACAGGCCTTAGGCTTTGTTTATTGTCACAGGTATGCCAATTTGGACGCAGAACAATGCAACAAAACATTAAGAGTGTGCGATAGACACTTTTCCCAAGAATATTATATGTGCAGTAATAGCAGAACAAATCTGCAATATAATGCAGTTCCGTCCTTGAATTTGCAAAAAAATAGTAAGTTCCCAAAATTTTTAGTACCTAAACAATACTTCTGACAATAGAATTTTGTCTTGTATATTTTTACTAGGTATTTCAAATAATTTGCAAATTTTTTAGATGGTGGTACAACTTTAAAGGAAGTCGCAGTTCAAACTGATTTTAAGACAATGCTGCACAGTGAAGGTATGTTATTATACTTATCGATGGCGTGTTTTGGATAAAATAAATATATGTAAGTTAAGTATTTTATAGCAATTTAATTTTTCAGACTATATGAAATATCAAGATGTTCAAACAGAAGTCGAATTTTTTTCAGAAAATGTTGAAAGTGGTAACGATGTTTCTACTCTAGCTTCTGTGGTTACCAGAGGTATTTAATGTTTTTTTATAGCTAGATACATTTCTAAAAGCTCCGCTATGAATGATTTAAATTAAACATTTTTTATTTTTACGTCTATTATGATTTCGTGGTTAATAAGTAATACTGATTTAAAAGTGGTGGCGAAAGTTTAATCCTTTATAGCACATTTGATTTATTTTAGATCAACATTTACAGACCTCAATGACGCTTACGGCCAATACTCCTCGAAAAAAAGTGTTGAGAGAGGAGATAAAGTGTTTGAAAAAATCAACTGTGCCTGCTCAATGTTCCAGAAAGTAGGAAACCGGAATATCGTTTGAAGATATTTCCAAATGAAATTAACTGTCTCGACCCTTACTTCGTGGAATCTGCTCATATTAGTGTTTTAAATGAAACTCACGGTTTCTAGTTAATTCCACAATATAATAAAAGTTATTGAAAATTCTAAAAAATTGACAATTGTTTCGATAAATCAATATAATTGTCGATTTTTTAGAATTTTCAATAACTTTTATTATATTGTGGAATTAACTAGAAACCGTGAGTTTCATTTAAAACACTAATATTTCCAGATAATTGGAAACTAAGAAGATGCCTGCAAACTTCTAACGTCTCAGATAAGTGTATTAAATAAATCACCTAAAGGTTGTAGGTACACAGACGATTTTAAAAAGTTTGCTTTGAGCGTTTACTTTTTAGGACCTAAAGCATACAAGAAATTTTCTACTTTGTATCGGTTACCTTCCAAAAGCACGCTCAACCGGTTTACCCGCCGTTGGGCAGTAGACCCAGGCTTTAACGAATTTATTTTTCGCCTTATTGATCTTAGATCTCGACTAAGTGATAAAGAAAAAGATTGTATTATATGCCTTGATGAGATGGCATTGAAAACTCATTTATTTTATGATTTATCAAAGGATAAAATAGTAGGCTTCCAAGAATCACTTTCAGCAGAAAACGAATCCGAACCAGCAACTAATGCATTAGTTGTTATGGCACGGGGTGTATCAAGCAGCTGGAAACAACCGCTTGCCTACTTCTTTTATAAATCAACGGCGCCTTCAAATGAAATAGAAGACATTTTGTTCGAAACAGTTAGAAAGTTACGTGATATCGGTCTAAATGTGCTAGGTGTGGTGTCTGATCAGGTTTCTAACTTCCAAACATTAGTTAAAAGCTACCTGCCACAATTACTTAAATCTACTAGGAACAATTTTTTTTCTTACTGTTTTGAGTTACCAGAAGGAACTACCAATAAAATGTATTTGGATACATTTTACAATTATGAAAAAAAAGGAATTTAGACTCTGTCCAAAATTAACTGACAAGCATATGTTTCCAAATAATTTTCAGAAAATGAAAGTAAAATATGCTTCTCAGATTTTTAGTCATTCTGTTGCAGATGCCAAAGTGACTGCTAAAATCATTAAAACAATGAATGATGTTTTCGATTCATTAAATTCGTGCCATTTAAATAATTTCAATGCATTCATGGGTAGCCAACAACAGTTTCACCTAATGGAAGAATTTGAAACTTTACTAAAAAATGTCCGTGTGGTTAACAGTGAAGGAAAAAATTTAACAAATAAAATGAAATTTATATTTGGGTGGAGGCTTACAATAAAATCAGTTAAAGCCCTTTGGGGTATATTGAAATCAAAGGGTTACACCTTTTTACTGACAAGAAATTTAAACCAAGACTGCCTTGAAAACTTTTTTGGTTACTTAGAAACTGTTGTGGTAATTCAAGAAACCCTACGCCTATACAGTTTTCTAGAGCATTCAAAAAGTTGTTTACTCTGAAGTATTTAGACCATGTTGACGGCGCCAACTGCACTTATGACATTAATGAATTGTTGTTAAATATTACTCCAGACTTGGCAGAAAACTGTAAATATCTCATTTTACCGTCAATAGAACCATCAAATCCTTTGAAAGTCTTTACAACTGATTATAGGAATCTAAACAGTACCGATGGCAACGCGTTAGTTTACGTTACTGGTTATTTATTAAAAAAATGTATGCAGCAACATTCCTGCGACATATGTATTGCTTTTAATGAAAGAAATACCTTTAGAAAAGAAACAACCATTTTTTCTCAGACAAAAGCCTATGTCAGCAATAGAAATTTTCCATTTAGTGGGCTCAATGTACATAGCCAGAATTTTGTTGGATATGTTACCCAGCTTGAAGATATATTTGTAGTTAACTTCAATAAATTAGCATGTAAAAATTCTATCGGAGCGACGTTAAAAGATCTTTTTAAAAATTTATCATTTACGCATCCTTGTAAAAATTTTCCTTTGTTATTTCTTATCTTTTTATACAAGAGTTCGTTTATATTACACAATTAAATTTGCAAATCGTGAAATAAAACTTAAAAAATCTTATTAACCCAATACAAAATTACAAATATTACAAAATTTGTAATTATTCCTTTTTGCTTTGCTTCATAAGTTTGGTTTAGGATTACATTCTTAACTATATGTTATTATTCAATATTGTTCTTATATGCAAAACAAATTCCAAAGAATGTTATAGAATCTGGTATAATTTTTAACTATTTTAAATATATAGTTGTTCATGCTTCCTATTTTTATATTGTAATGTATACATGAGGATTTGATTTATTCTAAGTATTTATATACGTAGAACCTTGATAACTTAAACCTCGATAACATAATAACCTCTATAAATTCATAAAATTTTGTGCTCCCTTCCCCTCTGAGTCCAAAACCGCCTTTACTTAAAATACGAACCCTCTATTACTTAAACGAATAATTTGGGCATCGCACGTCAGTAACTCAAAGTTGTAACGACGACGACCTTTGTAACTTGAATCATCTATCAATGAGTCGTCATTTGAAATGAATTAACACGTGTTTACCAAATGGCTCAGTACAGTAACCTATTTGTATCATTAGCTTGCAGCCGTCTATCTCTATAATTCCTGAACAAAGCTGATAAACGGATCTCCGTAAGTAAAAATATAAACCAATAAAAATTCCTTAACTTAAACCCTTAGTACATAGAAACCTCAATAACTCAAATTATTTAACGTCTCCCTTGGTCTTTATCTTATCGATGTTCTACTGTATATATTTGTACATTTTTGATGAATTATTTTATTCATTTAATGTAATAAAAGCTATTTTAATCGATGATTCTAGTTTATTTCTTATGAGTAATTTTATATTCCCTATTAAATACTAAAACGTACCCTGCATAACAAAACAATACCTATCGTTTTTTGAAATAGTTTTCTAACAATGTACATTTTTATTAGCCCCCGTACCAAACACTCAATTTATAAATCAACAAGCTATGACGGTAGTAATTCGCGCGACCCCTGTATACTCGAGACACGTGCGGTTTTACGATCGCTTTTCGGAAAGCCTTTAACAGCGTTACATCAAAGAGCCGACGTCGAGTGAACTTACTATTCATTTGTTTATGTACGGTGGTATCTGTCTATCGCTCTATTCGGAGATTCAGGATACCGAAAAAGAGTAGCATCGGAGACTGAGTGAGATAGACATCGCGCTGGGAGGAGTTTAGAGTGAACCTACTATACTTGTTTATGTACGGTGGCGTAAGTTTGGCAATCAATATGGAGGGGCGCACTATGCACGTAAATAAACAGTTCGATGTTGGCCACAGGTTTATATGTAGATAGAGATAAAGCTCCTAAAAATATGTGTGATAGCTCATTGGATTCGGAATTTTGCACATAAAAAATTACAAAAGTTATAAACAAATGAAGTTAAAAAAAGAATTTTGTTTTTCGTCTATATCGCATGAACTATTAAAATTCAAGAAATAAGAAAAAACTTCTTAAAGAGGAGGAAATTTCTGATAAAAAACTCCTAACTCCCGTATCTCTATCCTCATTATTAATAATTTTAATTTAATGCTGAGAATAGACTGGGGAGAAATTTTCGGGATGTGCGCGCGGTGTCAAAAAAAGCTAGTACGTCACATTAAATAATATTTTTAAGGTATTAAATATTAATTAGAAAGTTCGAAAAAAATTTGTTGTATTCTGAATACTTCCCGTTGGAAATTTGTCTTAAAGTTAATTTTCCACCAAGTTGGGCGATTATTAATTGAAAGGTGACGGGAAAAAACAAGGAATCTCACATTTTCTTTATTTTGAGAAAATAGTAAATTTCTTATTTCAGGCTAGATAGTTTCAAACCAAAGCCTCCATAAAATAGTATATATTTTTCCTTGATAAATTAGAAGTACATTCTAACACGTATTTGAATATATTTTAGTTAAAACTTTAATAATCACAAAAAGAAAAGAAAAAAGAATCCTTAATACAGAAAAAACAGGGAGTGTCCAAACATCACCATTGTAGAGAAGTGGTTGCATGAACTTAAGGGAAGACTAAAAATATGTCACTGTTAATAGTATCTAGAAGAATAAAGAAAACGTTTCCTTGCCCTTTAATTACGTGCTAATTAGTCTTATGGTAAGGTAGGGAAGTGTAATAGACCTGAGCATCATGATTACAAAACTTCATCAGTGTCATTAGATTTTGGTATTTTCCGGCAGGAATTGGTAACAGATCTAAATAAAGTAGAATAAGCATAGTCAATATTTTTTTTATTGCCTATAGATACTGTGACTTACACCGGTACAACCATTTGGTGGAAGGTAATGCATTTTCGACTGCTGATATTCTTTTAGACTTTACTCCAGTAATAGCATTTTGTTTCCAGATACCGTAAAAACTTCAGGGAATTTTATTCTTATCGATTTCAAAAAATTTGTTCTGTGTACGACGTAATAAATAAAGCGAAACAGAGAATAGTTTTTGGTTTGGCCACCTGCTGAATCGCAAAATATTTGTAAATGTTTGGTTTTGTTATCCATAAAATTAGTAATGAAATGGAATAGGAACGACAACACTTCATTTGGCCCTTTCTTTGCAATGTTTGGGGATATGTGTAAAAGATGGATTGGCCTGTAGACAACACGTGAATATTGAAACTGTACATGGAGAACTGTCTCAGATACTACACATCATTCGTGGTCACGTTTGGCAATGAAACATTTTTTTGATAGTCCAATGCAATCGCAGTATAATCACACGATGTTTTTGACTTTTTGCGAGCGGCCTTTTTAAAATCATAGGACGTATGTGCCTTACGTTGATGTACATTATTTTGTGTCGTTAATTTACGAATTTCTTCAGCATCTCTTTCGGAATTTAACGATTTTAATTTCGTATGGAATTCGTCACATGCTGAACATGTGTCTGTTCTTGGATAACCAAAGGATAAATTAAACCTTGTTCTAAAAATGTGCCTATACGTTACGTAAAAAAATTCAATGGTCGGATATTTTTTTAGGACAAGTTGAACATTAAGTCAAATGAATAAAAACTAGCACTTTCTAACTAGCATATGCTAGGTCTAGTAAATATTTGGTCAAATCAGTATGAATAAAGATTTGTAGAAAATACTAGGGCAAGTTTAGTAGAATCCGGAAAAACCCAAGCACTTACTCGCGGGGTAGTACATGCTAGACCAAGTAAATGCTAGGTTTTAACGTTCCTGTCACGAAACGTTCTCCCCTCCACTACCTTTCAGTCTACTCCACATCGGCGGCATATCCCTCTCTAAATCTGTTCAACCACGTGCTAGAAGATGTATTCATCATCAGAAGAATCTGACAATGATTTTAATAAAATAGAAAAAATTGATCGCACTCTGTTTGTACGTCTCCTTTCGGATAACATTGTCTTACTTAGCAAATCAAAAACCCCTGATGTGATGAATGCTAAGAAAGAAGCTTGGGAAACCCTACGTTCTGATTACTGTGGTGCATTGGTACAAGTTACTGTAGGCCAACTAATAAAAGCATTGAACAATGTGAAGTCTACCGTCAAGAAGAAGACTGACGTAAAAGTGACGGGAAACAGGAAAATAAAACTACAACCGTGGGAAAAAACATTTTTGGAGTTGATAGAAGATGATAACCCAGTATTCCATAAGGTATTCTATTTTACCCCTACTTATACCATGAATTGACTGGAATGCTTTAAAACACACGTTAACATTTTTTGCAACACCATCACGCTTAACGAATATTTATGGGACGGTTCTAGTTATTAATAACTATCCTAGTGCAAATAGTATTATACCTTTTGGACGGCGAAATATCGCTATTTCCAGACAAATGTGACATTCCTTGTTACTTCACTTCACCCTTCAATTAACAAAATTGTTTACAACTACGTCTTCATTATAAATAAAAAAAAATGTTTAAATCATTGGCCTAAAAATATTTTGCTTCGAGAAGCCCTTCTTATATACATACTTAACAAAATCGTTATAAAAATTGAAAAAAATTAATAATTTGTTTATTATAATTTTTTTTAGTTAACCAAAAATAAAAAATCGAAGTATTTTTGGAATTTTTTTAATTTACTGTCAAATTAACGTTTTTGTATTAATGAAAGACATTAAGCAAGTTGAGAAACTTTTATTTGTTCCTTCATTTGTTTATAATTTTTTTTATGAACAAATAAACTATTTTGATATTTAAAAAAAAATTTACAATTTTGTTGCCTTGAGAATATTATGATTTTTAAGAAAACATCTTTGTTTAATTTGGGTAGAAAAGTTGACCGATTGGGAATTAATAGTCAAAGGATTACTTCTTACCTTTTTTCTCCTGACTTCTCCCAAAAGGTTGCAACCTTCCCCTTCTAATAAAATGGACTGTATCTTGTTGTTTTAGGGTTGGTATCGGGAAATACTGACGATCGGCACTCGCGCACAATAGAGATATGTATTCTCTTCGAACCCGTATATCGAAGTGACAGATAGTAGTTAATAGTGATGTCAATATTGTAACTACCCGGTAGAAAATACCCGGTACTTGGCGATACCCGGTGTACCCGGTAGTCGGTTTAAAAAGTATCCGTTATTCCAGTATCCTCTCAGAAGTGTCGCGTTGCGTTAGTTATTGTTTGCTCTACCGGTACGAGTCACGATCGGTTTCGGCCGCCGTAGTCGTATCAATACCGATAGGCCACAGAGTATTTTTAAATACCCTATTCTGTGGTACCTATTAGTATCGGTATCGCATTGAAACATTTTGGCATTGCGGGTTGCGGAGTTATTATCAATGTAATAATCATGCATATATATCTGATGTAATGAGTGCCAACAAATTAATACTGGGAGTTTTTAATATTTTATTTGAAGCTTTTAAGTTTTAACAAAATATAAATCATCTAGAATATACTAAAATAAATGCAAACTTCAAGAAAAACAGGTACATAGAACTAAAGAAAAATGAAATAAAATTATTAACATAAATGAATAAATAAAATTGAATATTCGAAAACAAAATTTAAAAAAAGGCAAACAGAACGGAAAAATGTGGATTATTTTTTATAATTAAACAAAAATTGATTGCAATTCAAAAACACCAGCTTATTTACGTATTTTGATTTAAGTCTGTTGCGCCGTTCTGTTATAATCTGACCAGCTTTTGAAAAAATACGTTCGCTGGGAACCGATGTGGCTACGATGCACAAATATTTTTTTGCCAATACGGAAAGTGTAGGATAAAGTAGTTCTCTGGATTTCCACCACAAAAGAGGGTTTTCCGTTCTTACTATATTAGCATCCTCCAGGTACATTCGCAATTCCAATATTGCAGTAGCCATTGGACTAGGTTTTTGAGTAGCATTTTTTACTGACAAATCAAATTCCTGCCAAATTAAATTTTCTGATGCCAGATTATCTGTATTAACTGTTGTTTTATGACTGCCATCGTCTCTCAATGCAGAATTTTCGGAATTCCTTTTTATCAGTGCAGTTGCCTCGTCCTGTAATTTATCTCTTACCTTTTTATGCGCATGTTCAAGTGAAAAAGCCTTTAATTTAAATCGAGGATCTAAAAGTGTCGATTTTGCCAAAACGGTGTTTAATTCACATTTATCAAAACGAGTTTCACATGATCCTAATAATTTTCCAATTAAATTTTTGGTAGTATCGGAAAGCATTTCTCGTTGATACTTTTTTAAAATCGATATTAATCTCTGAACTATTATGATAATTTTGGAAACAGTTACGCATGTTTCTGAGCTCATTTCTGTTGTGACTAGTTCAAAAGGTTTTAATACTTGAGTTATTTCTTTTAATATTTTCCACTCTTCTTGAGACAATAATTGAACAGGATGATGCAATAGTCCAACGGTTACAGTGAGAGGTTCTTCTAATTTTAAAAACCGCTCAAACATAAAATATGTTGAATTCCATCGCGTGGAAACGTCATTTTTTAATTTCAACGGCACCACACAGTTTGCATCCATCCTTGTCTGGGTAGATAATAATTTGGCATTTGCCTGTGAGCTTCTATGGAAATGCTCTACAACTGCCTTAACTTTAGCACGTATATCTTTAATTTCATCCAGTCCGTACTGCACAATTAAATTTAGTGTGTGTGCAAAACAAGGAATATGTGCCCAACTTCCTAATTTTGCGGCACTTACTATATTGGCAGCATTGTCCGTAACTATAGCAACAACCTTCTCCAATATTCCCCATTCGTTCAGTACTTCATTAATTTGCTCATGAAGATTTTGAGCTGTATGTCGTTCACTGTAACTAAAACAACTCAACAAACATGAAACAAATTCCCATTTTTTTGTTATAAAATGAGCTGTTATAGATATATAACTTTCATTTGAGGAAGATGTCCAACCGTCTGTTGTAATGGTAATGAATTGGTTTTCTTCCAGAACGGATTTTAAAATGGTTTTAATGTGTGTATATTTTTCCTGTAAGAGAGATGTAATAAACGTGTTTCGACTTGGCGGAATATAGCTGGGTTCAAGTTCTCTTAATAGTTCCAAAAATCCTGTGTCTTGAACTACAGAAAAGGGCTGCAAATCTTTGATCATCATATTTAATATAAGGCCATTAATTCTTTTTTGCCGTGAAAGACTTATTGGACGGGACACAAACTTTGATAAATTTGTTTGACATTTTTGTTTTTTAAGAGGAATAATAGTTTGTGTTGATTGGAAATCAGCGTTTGTAGAAGAATCTTGCGCTGACGATGTCGACGGGGCTGGATCAACGTCTACAAAAAGATACACATAAGATTAGACGCTAATAAAGTCCCTATTTACTTTAATTTATAACCCAAACACTATCCAAATTAATAAAATGTTCGAGATATTAGTATTATAATGTTAGTATACTTACTTGCTGTTTCCCACTGTCGTTTTTCTACAACAGTCTCTTCGATTACTAGGGTAGGATGTTTCGTCCGTAAGTGTTTTCTCAAATTTCCTGTAGTTCCCCCTTTATAAGAATACACATTTTGGCATAAATTACATTTAGCCTTCTCTCCACCTAATTCAGAAAAATGAACCCAAATGGGACTTTTTTTCTGTGTAGCACTCATACTTTTACAATAACACGTTAAACAAATTATACGTAGCAATACAAGAACAGTCATCAGGGAAAACTGATTTGGAATATTATTTAAGTTACACAGATAGCCACTGTTATTTAAGGTCGATTTTCGTAAACACGTAAACACCATTAAATTTTTACGCCGAGCAAGCGATCTCGTGAAATGGGGGAAAACTGAATAGAAATAATATTTGAGTTACACAGAAAGCCGCTGTTCTTTAAGGTCGATTTTCGTATAACACCATTATATTAATACGCGGGGCAAGCGATCTCGTGCCTTATCGGCAACGACCACCTAAGCCGGTAGATAAAATACCAGTACCGGTACCGGGTAAAATGTACCGGGTACTCTTTGCAAAACTAACGGGTACCCTAAATATTTAAATGTACCTGTATTTGACATCACTAGTAGTTAACTATTTTAGCCTGATTCGAAGACCAGTGTTGTATACAGTGTGTCCTCGAATAAGGCAAGACAATAACCATTTGACGTTATTTAATTATGAACATCGGTCAATTTAGAAGCATTGAAAACTTATATTAAAAAATGAGAAAATATATATATATATATATATATATATATATATATTATATATTAAAGTATATCCTAAAAACTAAACATACCCCCCACCAAAATGCATAGTATTTTATCTAAATTAAACAGATAAAGATGGTAAAGGGCATAACTTTACCATAGGTTTCTGAAGGAGACCCTGAGCGGTCTTAACATTGGCCACTCTGGCGATACCATCTGAACCAGGAAACACTTTTACAATTCTACCCAACTTCCAATGTAAGGATGGAGAATTATCCTCTTTAATGATGACTAAATCGTCGGGTTTCTGTGGATTTTCTTTATTTAACCATTTATTTCTTTGCTGGAGAGTATTTAAGTATTCTGTGTGCCACCTTTTCCACACATCTTGTTGCAGCCTTTGCAAAATTTGCCAACGATCCAGTTGATTCAATTTTAGATGTGTGAGATCGGGATCAGGCACCGCAGTGGGTGGTTCTAACATGAGAAAATAACCCGGAGTAAGTACCGAAAGATCATTTGGATCCGAACTTAGGGGATATAAAGGCCTAGAGTTCAGTATGGCTTCTATTTGAGTTAGGAGTGTGTAAAACTCCTCAAAAGTCAAAACTTGTGATCCTACGACACGGAAAATATGAGATTTTACAGACTTTATGCCAGCATCACTCAGTCCATTAAAATGTGGACCGGAAGGAGGAGAAAATGAAAACTTAATTCCCTCTGACTCCGAAGCCAATTGCATATATTCATTGAGCATTTGAGAAGCCCTAATAAAATTAGTGCCATTGTCGCAAAAAATCTGTGAGCACCTACCACGCCGTGCTACAAAGCGACGTAATGCTGCTACGAATGCATCAGAAGAGAGACTGGAGACTAACTCTAGATGAAGTGCCTTTGTTGCAAAACATACAAAAAGGCAGATATATGCCTTTTGAGACTTGATACCGCGTCCCTTAAGAGGTGTTACCAAAAAAGGCCCATCATAATCCACCCCAACACAAGCAAAGGGTTTAATTTGGTTGATACGACGAGGAGGTAAATTTCCCATAAAAGGGGTATGTGACACTGGTTTTAGTCGGAAACATCGATGACATTGGTTCAAAACTCGACGAATTGCTCGTTTAGCGGAGAGAATCCAAAAATTTTGAGAAATGAGAAAGTGTACATGCTGAAGCCCCGGATGACAGTGCTCCTTGTGAATACTTTCTACGATTAAATCAGTCAATCGGTGCTGACGAGGTAAAATAGCCGGATATTTTTGATCATATGCTGATCTTGAAAACTGTAAACGTCCCCCCATCCTCAGAATTCCACCCTTATCGATAAAAGCATTTAGTTTCCTGAAAGGTTTGGATAAAGCCATACCGGTTATCAAATTTTCAATCTCAGATGAGAAACATAAGTGTTGTACTCTTTTAACCAAGTAAAGGGGTCAAATATTTTATTGGTAGAGTATTTTATATTATGAATGAAATGAAAGGCATGGCCAATAACACGCTTTATTTTATTTAGTGACGAGAATTTGTTTAGGAGATAGTCGAGTGTATCTAGTGACACAAAAGTAGTAAGAACTAATGGTTTTTCTTCGGGACAAGATACAACAGAAATTGAAGATTCTGGCCACTGCTTCCTTGGGTTGATCAACCATGGAGAGCCAAAAAACCACAAAGAATGATTGATAATTTGTCCCGGCAGTAGGCCTCGGGAGGCACAATCTGCTGGATTACACGTCTGAACAAAGTGTCAACGATCCGCAGCAACCCTTTCTCGTATGTGAGCCACACGGTGGCTTACGAAGGTTTTCCAGCGCAATGCGGGTTATTTAATCCATTATAAGGTTACCATGGAATCAGACCCTGCAAAAACTTCATCAATTTTGATTTTACCCTGGAAAGAACCAAGTATAAAGTCTATTAAATCAGCTAACAAAACTGCTGCACACAGTTCTAACCGCGGTATTGAAAAGTCTTTAAGTGGAGCAACTCTAGTTTTGGCACTAATTAAGTAAATCTGAGAGGTGTTATCTGTACCAGTAAACCTAAAATAGGTCACCGCAGAGTAGCCTTTTTCTGAACTATCAGAAAAGCCATGCAATTCGCACGAAATAAACTTCGTGGGTAAACAACGAGGTATACTGATCTGTGAGAGGAGCGGAAGTTCAGACTTGTACTGCGCCCATTTATCAATTAGATCTTGGGGAGGAATTTCGTCCCAGTCCAAGTCTAAACTCCAGAGGTATTGGAGCATATACTTAGCAAAAAAGGAAAGTGGAGCTAGGAAACCAACTGGGTCATACATCCTAGCTACTTCCGAGAGAATTATACGTTTAGAACAAGACCTAGAGAGAGGCTGAACTTTATAAGAGAACGTATCTAAAGAATTATTCCACCTTAGACCTAAGACTTTAATTACAAAATCATGAGAGTCAAAAGAGGAAAGAGAGTGTTGACAATCGTCAGGAGGTAAATTTTGCATTAAGTCGGGATGATTACATGCCCATTTTCTTAAGACAAAACCCCCTTTAACCAACATGGAAATTAATTCAGACTGCAAGAGCTTCGCTTCTTCTATAGTAAAAGCACCGGTTATGACATCATCAATATAAATATCTGAGGAAAGTGAGGTTGCAGCTCGAGGAAAATATTTTCTTTCTTCGTGAACTAACTGATTAATAGTGCGAAGAGCAAGAAAAGGAGCCGATGATACACCATAAGTTACAGTGGTAAGCTTAAAATCTTGAACAGGATCTTGGGGAGAAAATCGCCAGAGAATCCTTTGAAAATTCTGATCCTCTTCCGTTATTAAGATTTGCCTGTACATTTGTTTGATATGCGCGATAAAAACAAAGGGATGCAATCTGAATCGTAGTAAAATTCCTACGATATCCTTTTGCAACTTTTGACCGACAAGAAGAGAATCATTTTGAGATATCCCCATAGGAGATTTAAAAGAAGCATCAAAAACAACCCTGAGTCTAGTTGTATTACTATTGGGATTTTTTACACAATGATGAGAAATATAGTAAACCCTTTCAAATGACGAGGGAGGTTCTACCCGGACCATATGGCCTGTAGACAAGTAGTCTTTCATAAAGCTATTATATTCAGAATACAGCTGAGAATGTTTTAGAAGACGCAGTTCTATGGCTTTTAATCTCTTAAGAGCAGGTGTTTTAGTATCCCCAAAAAATGGATCAGGACTTTTGAAGGGAAGAGAAAGACCGAAACGACCAGTAGTTAACCTTATGTAAGACTCTTGGAAGATAGTTTCACATTTCTTATCTTCGTCCGATATTTGATAAGATGGAGGGATGCCCTCGAGTTCCCAGAATTTTTGTAGAGTTGAATCTAGAGAAGTGAGGCATGACGATAGAAAGGAATGAACGAGTATTTTGTGAGGAACATTCATTTTACCCATCAAAATCCATCCAAAACTCGTATTTACAGCAGTCGGTTCACCTTCTGCTCCTTGAATTTTATCAGGTTTTAATATGTTTGAGAATACGTCAACTTCGAGCAACATGTCTATAGAAGACGAGATGCAGAACGTTTTATCGGCCAGATCTAAATTAGCAGTGTGAGAGAATGAATCAGTAGAAAAGGAATGAACTGGCATATTATTGCAAATTTTGGATAATATTTGAGCATCTATATCAAAGGATGGGACTGTCTTTCCAAGGGGTTTTAAGGTACAATGGATGGACTTGCGGGAAAAGGTTCCACTATCCTCTACTCCACCAATTTGCATAGGAGTATCAAATCGAGGTAAACCTAATCTTTTAGCACATTTTTCAGTAATAAGAGACACTTGACTGCACCCATCAATTAATACTTTAACCTTTTGAAAATGTCCACGAGAATCAAGCACCTCCACCTGAGCAGTAGGCAATAAATTACAAGAAACTGAGGTATGTAAGACAGTAGCAGAACTACCCGGTATTGAGTCATGGCAACAGGATTCTTTAGTGAAAATTGAGGGAAAGGTAGTGCCTACAACACCGCCAGTTTTAGCACCTAGCTCATCAAAATGTAACAGGGTATGATGCCTTTTCTGACAGATTTTGCATCCACTACTGGAACTACAATTGTTGGTAGAATGTTTACTACCTAAGCAATTAGTACACCATTTATACTGTTTAGATAACTCAAATCTCTCTTTAGGCGTTTTAGAAGAGAAAGTAGAGCACTTATATATTGAGTGATCCGACTTACATAGAGCACATTTAGTTTGTTCTGTATTAGTAAGAAAGGCAGAACTTTGCGGTTTTGCAGTTTTTATGAATGCAGATTTGTTACTTGAAGAAATACTTTTCTTTGGGGCGTGTACCAATACCACCGAGTCATATGCATCACACTGTTTCTCAAGAAACTTATACAAATCATGGTATTTTGGAATATCTGAGGATGGACAGGGATTTTCTTGTTCGAAACGATGAAGCGTTTCAGAGTAAATTTTTTTGCTTAACATGTGAAAAAGTATAAAATCCCAATCGTTCACCGGCAATCCCAAATTTTTAAGAGCTTCTAAATTATCGAAAAATAGTGCCAACACTTGCCTCAGCGCTTTTGGAGATTTTAAATTTATTTTCTGAGTATTATAAATTTGTTCCCAGTAGAACGTAGCTAATGCACGAATATTTTGGAAGTGTTTTACTAATTTTTACCTCATAATTGTCTTCCGTAAGATTGATATTTTTAACGAGAATGAGAGCTTCACCAGAGAGTGATGAAATTAAATATCTAAATTTTTCGACGCTAGAGAGAGATGTATTATAATGAATTAGAGATTTATATAAATCAAAAAAGGTAGGCCACAATTTCATGTCTACAGAAAATACTGGAATATTGAGTTTAGGTAACTTGACTGTGGAGGATTGGTTCTTGTTATCAGGAGTAGAAGCAGTATCAAATAATTCAGAATGAATCGTTAATATATTATAATATTGGTCATCCACTTGTTGACGAAGAAGTGTTTTCGTACCTACGTCGGCGTCTTCACTTGCAGACAACATTGTAATAATAGCAGTGTGCTGAATATTGAATTCACTGTAAAAAGACTTTATTTCTGATGATCGAGCTTTAAAATGACTATGGACACCTTTGTCAATTTTAGCTTGTTCTGCCAGATTATAAAGAATTGAAATTCTATCCACCGCAGATTCCCTCAGTGTTTTTGCTTGACACAACCTAGCAGCCATTTTTTTATTTATTTGTGAAGGAGAATGAATCCAAAGCTAAGTGAACAATTAAACAAAAGAAGAAAAATTGCTCTATTTCTGATAAACAATCCCAAAGTAACCTTTTTAGAAATGTTTATTCTTACTGATAACGATATATGTATTGAAAGAGTTCAAATTAAATCTCAAAAATAATCCTTGAATAAAAATTCAACTAAAATTTCGGTGAAATAATCTTTTTTGTATTCAATCAACTATTTATTAGATCGAGAGTTAAACGTCAGTTATTAAAACTAGAACGTTAAATGAGGAGTTGAATTATCAAGAGATGCTTTATTAAATAAAACAAATAATATTGGCATGAAATATCCACTATAAACGAGAAATATGTTAGTCACATTAAAGAGTGCAACGTTATTTCAATACGTATACTAATACACAATTAACAATATCTCTTTTTATTTTTCAATATTATTAAATTAAATAAGTGTGAGACAAACTGTATACAGTGTTGCCGTTGTTCAGAATAAATAAAGATTGCCTTTAAGTTCCAAACTAATCGATAAATTTACTGTAATTAGCAAAAAGTTAATTGTTTCAGAGCAAAAAATTAAGAGTGCCAATGCCAATTGACCTTCAGTATTAATAAATTTACGTGTTTAAAAATTACGAAAATTATTATTTATTTTAAAATGATAGAAATGTTAATATTTTAACTTATGAAATTTGAAATGAGAAAAACATTAAATCCGCCGAAGTGGCCAAAAAAGATGTTTAATTTGGGTAGAAAAGTTGACCGATTGGGAATTAATAGTCAAAGGATTACTTCTTACCTTTTTTCTCCTGACTTCTTCCAAAAGGTTGCAACCTTCCCCTTCTAATAAAATGGACTATATCTTGTTGTTTTAGGGTTGGTATCGGGAAATACTGACGATCGGCACTCGCGCACAATAGAGATATGTATTCTCTTCGAACCCGTATATCGAAGTGACAGATAGTAGTTAATTATTTTAGCCTGATTCGAAGACCAGTGTTGTATACAGTGTGTCCTCGAATAAGGCAAGACAATAACCATTTGACGTTATTTAATTATGAACATCGGTCAATTTAGAAGCATTGAAAACTTATATTAAAAAATGAGAAAAATATATATATATATATATATATATATATATATATATTTATATTAAAGTATATCCTAAAAACTAAACATACCCCCCCACCAAAATGCATAGTATTTTAACTAAATTAAACAGAAAAAGATGGTAAAGGGCATAACTTTACCATAGGTTTCTGGAGGAGATCCTGAGCGGTCTTAACATTGGCCACTCTGGCGATACCATCTGAACCAGGAAACACTTTTACAATTATACCCAACTTCCAATGTAAGTATGGAGAATTATCCTCTTTAATGATGACTAAATCGTCGGGTTTCAGTGAATTTTCTTTATTTAACCATTTATTTCTTTGCTGGAGAGTATTTAAGTATTCTGTGTGCCACCTTTTCCACACATCTTGTTGCAGCCTTTGCAAAAGTTGCCAACGATCCAGTTGATTCAATTTTAGATGTGTGAGATCGGGATCAGGCACCGCAGTGGGTGGTTCTAACATGAGAAAATGACCCGGAGTAAGTACCGAAAGATCATTTGGATCCGAACTTAGGGGATATAAAGGCCTAGAGTTCAGTAGGGCTTCTATTTGAGTTAGGAGTGTGTAAAACTCCTCAAAAGTCAAAACTTGTGATCCTACGACACGGAAAATATGAGATTTTACAGACTTTATGCCAGCTTCACTCAGTCCATTAAAATGTGGACCGGAAGGAGGAGAAAATGAAAACTTAATTCCCTCTGACTCCGAAGCCAATTGCATATATTCATTGAGCATTCGAGAAGCCCCAATAAAATTAGTGCCATTGTCGCAAAAAATCTGTGAGCACCTACCACGCCGTGCTACAAATGGACTGTATCTTGTTGTTTTAGGGTTGGTATCGGGAAATACTGACGATCGGCACTCGCGCACAATAGAGATATGTATTCTCTTCGAACCCGTATATCGAAGTGACAGATAGTAGTTAACTATTTTAGCCTGATTCGAAGACCAGTGTTGTATACAGTGTGTCCTCGAATAAGGCAAGACAATAACCATTTGACGTTATTTAATTATGAACATCGGTCAATTTAGAAGCATTGAAAACTTATATTAAAAAAAGAGAATATATATATATATATATATATATATATATATATATATATATATAACAAATTGAAAAATATCTTATTGGGGATTGCAGCAAAAGAGGAAAAAAACACTCTATTCAATTCTCCAAGCTTTCGTAAATCTTTATTTACATCATCAGGGAACTACAATAAGGAAAGAAAAACATAAATTATAAAAAGTGTTCATAAAAACATTTCTACAACTTACATTGATCGAGATTGCATCATTGATCTTGAACACAGGAAAAGTGCACAACAGAAAGTCATTAAAAAAATAGGTCCAGTCGGCAATACATTTGCCTATTACTGGTAAACATTTTTATTTAAAACATTATTGAAAAGTAAAAAGTTTAAAAAACATTTAAAATCGAGAATCCACACACCCACGCGGACTTGTGAGAATAATGGCGGAAACTAAAAATGTCAGGTTAAGTACACCAATCATCATTACTAAATGAATGAAAAGAATCGATCTTTGCAATGACGCGAGACACTGAAACAATCGAATTGAAACTTTAAAGAGAATACAAGGGTGGTACCAAAATTATGGAAATGTATTTGAGTTATCATTCCAATGAAAAAAAAAAACTATTTTAATCCCGAGAATTAATATGTGATTAATAATGTTATTAATTATTATTATAAATATTATTATGGAACTAATAATAATGGGGGAACACCTACAAAAAGGGGGAACACCTACCATGATGCCTCAAGTAGGAAACTAGTGAGAATTATTCATATTATCATTATTATTATTATTGTTATTAATATGGAGACAATTGTGCTTATCAAGCGTTAGGAGGAGGGAGTAGAGATTACTCAAATTTTGAATGTCAGTCTTCCTATTCATACAACCTTCTTCCTGGAAGATGAAAGCCATTTCCAAAAACAGTCTTTTATTATAACTTCTCTCACGAGAAAGGATTTTAACTCCCTCAAAATCAATGACATGATCCAAAGAGGAGACATGATTAGCCAGAGAATATCTTTCAGGATGTAACACTTTTATCATCCTGAAAGATGTTCTCTGGCTAATCATGTCTCCTCTTTGGATCATGTCATTGATTTTGAGGGAGTTAAAATCCTTTCTCGTGAGAGAAGCTATAATAAAAGACTGTTTTTGGAAATGGCTTTCATCTTCCAAGAAGAAGGTTGTATGAATAGGAAGACTGACATTCAAAATTTGAGTAATCTCTACTCCCTCCTCCTAACGCTTGATAAGCACAATTGTCTCCATATTAATAACAATAATAATAATAATGATAATATGAATAATTCTCACTAGTTTCCTACTTGAGGCATCATGGTAGGTGTTCCCCCTTTTTGTAGGTGTTCCCCCATTATTATTAGTTCCATAATAATATTTATAATAATAATTAATAACATTAATAATCACATATTAATTCTCGTGATTAAAATAATATTTTTTTTTTCATTGGAATGATAACTCAAATACATTTCCATAATTTTGGTACCACCCTTGTATTCTCTTTAAAGTTTCAATTCGATTGTTTCAGTGTCTCGCGTCATTGCAAAGATCGATTCTTTTCATTCATTTAGTAATGATGATTGGTGTACTTAACCTGACATTTTTAGTTTCCGCCATTATTCTCACAAGTCCGCGTGGGTGTGTGGATTCTCGATTTTAAATGTTTTTTAAACTTTTTACTTTTCAATAATGTTTTAAATAAAAATGTTTACCAGTAATAGGCATATGTATTGCCGACTGGACCTATTTCTTTAATGACTTTCTGTTGTGCACTTTTCCTGTGTTCAAGATCAATGATGCAATCTCGATCAATGTAAGTTGTAGAAATGTTTTTATGAACACTTTTTATAATTTATGTTTTTCTTTCCTTATTGTAGTTCCCTGATGATGTAAATAAAGATTTACGAAAGCTTGGAGAATTGAATAGAGTGTATTTTTCCTCTTATGCTGAAATCCCCAATAAGATATCTTTCAATTTGTGTTCTAATTGATCAGCAACGATCACGGCGTTTTTCGCTTTTCAGCTATATATATATATATATATATATATATATATATATATATATATATATATATATTTATATTAAAGTATATCCTAAAAACTAAACAATCTTTTTTTTAATCACGATTTATAATTATTTATAATCGTTTTTATCATGTATGAAATGTTTAAATAATTAGTTAAAAAATATCTTTACATAGAAACAAAGAAAATAATTTCTTTTTTGCAAATTTAATTGTTAATTAACTTAACAATTTGTTACAAACTAATTCATAACTTTGCTTGATTTTTTCCTGAAAATCTGAAAATTACGAAGACAACCATATGTGGCAAAGTACCGAAAAAAATGTATCCATTATTTATTGAACTTTGAAAAAATACGTGGTACCAAAGGCTGCTTGATTTCCCAACTAAAAAACTAAAATATCTTTGAAGCTATTTGAGATACGAAAGCAAACGTTGGGGTCATTTTTATAGGGGATTAAACAATATTTTAAATGAGTCTTTAAACAATTTTGTAGTTATTGTTAATCAGTTGCTATTCGTATTTGTTTATAAAAATTAATGCTGTTTGCCACGTTTTTCGATCTTTTTTTATCTCTAACTTTTAAAATAATGCATATTTGACTGTAGATCTTAAGGTCAATTTTGTTAAGTAGGTAATAAAATATGCGACAGTGGCAATTGTTTATTTATAAATAAAGTGATTTTTTTTTAATTTACTTTTTCGACAGTTTTCCAATAATTTTCTTTCATTCATCTGTGAAACCTTTCCACATGAACTACATTTTTCATTTTTTCATAAATTATTTATCAAATAAACGGGTTTAAAGATTAACTAACTTTCTCTACAACTGCTATGAAAAGTAGCATATTTCTCATAGCTTACTTTCAAAACCATATATTGCTCACACTGTGAGAAATATTATTTCTGACGGCACTTTGCCCACACTACATACATTTATATGGAGAATCCAGTGGGGGATCCTCGATGCTTAGACTTTTCCTTTTTCTAGTTGTAGAAAAAGTATAGTGTGCAACATGTGGGAAAAGTACTTTTCTCACTCGTGTGTTTGCGGCACTCGCACTTGGCTCGTGCCACAAACTTCCACACTCGTGAGAATAGTTGAACTTTTCCCACTTGCTGCACAATATACTATTTCCGCATCAGTGAGATGCCCTGAATAATATTCTATCAGAAAATTGTCACTTGTATACACTTCGAAGCATGAATCCTGCTAACAAACCGAAATTTCTCCAAAAATGACCAAAAATGTAGTATATCTGGATTTATAGGACCCACTGTACTCGCTCTAGTCAGCTGAAAATCAATAGGGTACATATGTGAGACACCTTGAAAAATATCCAATTATAAAATTGGTGACATGAATACACTCCGGAGGCTGTATCTTGATAATAACCCGAAATTTCTCCAAAAAAGTGCCAAAAATGTGACACTTCAGGTACATTAGCACCCGTTGTACTAGCTTTGGTCAGCAAAAAATCAATAAGGTTCATCTATTATTCGCCCTGAACATCTGAACAATATTCAATCATAAAATTGGTCACTTGTATACACTCTCCTAAAATAACAAAAATGTCGTACTTAAAGTACTATAGCACCTGTTGTATTGGCTCTGGTGAGCTGAAAATCAATACGGTTCATCCATGAGACGTCCTGAATAATATTCAATAATAAAATTAGTGGTTTGTTGGACTCCGGAGATTGTATCATGCTAACAAACTGAAATTTCTCAAAAAATGACAAAAATGTCGTACTTCAAGTACCATAGCATCCGTTGTACTGGCTCTACTAAGCTGAAAATCAATAGGGTTCATCTGTGAGATGTCCTGAACAATATTCAATCATAATATTGGTGACTTGTTGCAGTCCGGAGGCTGTATCGTGCTAACAAGACGTGTAACGAAAAGTGGCCAACGATGACGACGACGACATACACACAGGATTTTTTTCTAAAAACCGTTTTTTCAAGTTGTTTATGATGAAAAACGTAAAAATAAATCAAATTTTTTTTCAAAATTCCAACTTTTTTTGTGGTAAACCAATACTTTTCTCGCATATTAGATAGGTTGGGCGGAAAAGTAAAATCAATGTTTTCTTTCATTTAATACAGTAGTTTTTCTTGCTAACCTTGGGTATTTATCGATTTTTAGTTTTGTAAATTAAATTAACTGTCTCGACCCTTACTTCGTGGAATCTGCTCATATTAGTGTTTTAAATGAAACTCACGATTTGGACGATGATATTGATTGTTCGAAACAATTGTCGATTTTTTAGAATTTTCAATAGCTTTTATTATATTGTGGAATTAACTAGAAACCGTGAGTTTCATTTAAAACACTACATTTATTAAATAATGTTACATTTATTTGCAATTTACTACAAAACTACAAAATTGGTTGACGACTTATTTAAAAGATCGTTTAGGAGTTCCTCTCTGTTCACGAGACAATAAACAGCTTTTGAATCGAGTGCGTAAATTTAATCAAATAACCAGTTATTAGGCAAAATAATACAGTGTAAAGTTAGTGAGTACAAAACATAACCTACAGTGGTTTTAATGATATCATTTATTCAATACCTTATATACTGACAAATACAACAAATTTTACTTGTCAAGTAAATTCCAAGCAGCAAAAACAACCTGCTAATTGACTGTAATCAACCGCCAGTGCCGTACTCAGAAAATAATGCCCCGAATCCCATTAAAAACAAAAGATGGATAACAACAACATGAATATAACCCCTACATCACCTAATACACCATCAACTACTCCAATACAATCTTACTCTCAAATTCTCAAACAACCAACTCAACCAATATATCCAGCGAAAGACCAGGGAATCATCTTTAGTGCAATCAATGATGCAAAAATTCAAGACTATCTTCTGAGTTTAGGCCAAATAGTTCAACCACGCAACATCATTTTCTGCTCGAGGATATCTAATAATAGATTGTGTATTTATTTATCTACCAAAGCTGCAGTTGATCAATTTATTGAAAATGGAGGAGAAATCGAAGTTTTGGGACAGAAATTAAAAGCGCGACATTTAGTAACCCCTTCAAACAGGCTAGTCATTTCTAATGTTAGTCCGACTATACCACACGACACACTTAAAACTACGCTAGAAGGATTAGGTCTAAAATTATTATCTCCAATTACATTTCTACGAATAGGTGCAACAGATCCTGCATATAGCCATATGATGAGTTTCAGACGCCAAGTTTACCCTCTAGAATCTCTTAATTTAGCCGAATCTCTAGAAATTACACACGACAACCTCTCTTATCGTATCTTTATCTCCTTAGATAGTCAGAAATTTTTAATTGCAAACTATCGGGTCACGTTGTTGCCAATTGTCCTACCTTACAAAACCAAAAGTCTCCTATCCAAACGAACACAATAAACAATGACGCCCCTCAAATATCACATGAGCAAACAAATCCAACAACAACCTTTTCTCAACCAACTCCGATAGATATATTCTCTACCCAATCAAATCAGACAGTAAACACCCCCACAGCTGAAGTAGACAACATATCATAAAAAACCACAACAACTTTGCCCAATTCTACAAATAAACGATTCCTATCATCAGAATCCTCTCTGGAAGCATCCACTATGACAAAACCAGCTTTCTCAACCTCCAAAAAAAACACTCTGCAATCAGCTCCACTCCTGTCTACTCCATCCCAGAAGAAGCAACCAGCCATTTAAAACCAATAATTGAAAATCAAACACCCCCTTATCCCCGGAACTATGACGAATTTAAAAGGCTGCTGGAGTTCAGAACGCATATACCTTTGGAAAATACTATACATCAGATATAAAAGGCCTCATTGAAATGTTACTTACACTTTACCCTCAGTTGAAAGATAAGACTCTAAAAACCCGATTTACTAAATTGAGAAAAAAGCTGGAAAAGCAGACAGATGATACCGGCAGCGAATCCTCCATACAATCCCGTTAATCACGTCAAAATATCAATTTGAATCACAAAATTCAATAGTATACTACAATGGAACCTGAATGGATAGTATCCCCATTTAGGAATGCTACAAAAGCTCATATCCGAACATCTTCCAGACATTATATGCTTACAGGAAACTCACTTCCATGAACACAAATCACATACCCCAAAACATTACAATGGATTCTTTAAAAATAGAAATCGGACAACGGCCAGTGGAGGTGTAGCCATATTCACGAGATCAACAATAGTAGCGGAAGAAATAAACATCACCACCAACATTGAAGCGGTAGCCATTAAAATTAAAGCTCCAACCGAAATAAATATATGCAACTTATACCTCCCGCCTAACATACATGCAGATCCCAAGGAACTGGATGCGTTATTTAAACAAATCCCTTCTCCCAGGCTAATTATAGGCGATTTCAACGGGCACAACATTGCTTGGGATTCCAGGTCAAACGATTCAAGAGGAAAGCAACTATATGAGACATTCAACTGCGCTAACTTAGCTATATTGAATGACGGCAGTGGCACCAGATTCAACATAACAACGGGTACTTCTTCAGCAATTGATATCAGTCTATGCACACCTAATCTTCTACCCCAACTCTCTTGGCAAATTAATAAAGACTTATATGACAGCGATTACTTCCCAATAACAATTACCAACACCACTTAACGTTCTCACGATACAATACTCTCACAACGTTGGAGACTAAATGAAGCAAATTGGACTGATTTCTCACAACACATAGACGACAATATTCATCTGGCAAAACTGCAAGATGATATTACGGCTACAGTAGAAGACTTTAACAAAATAATAATAGATGCAGCATACCACGCTATTGGTAAGACAGCGCATATAAAAAAGTACAATGCAGTACCATGGTGGAACGAAGAATGTGAGACAGCAATAAAAGCAAGTAAACAATCCTTAAATAAATATAAAAGATATAAGACTCCTGAGAACTGTATAAAATACAAAAAGAAGCGAGCGTTTGCTAGACTAACCATCAAACACAATAAAAGAAAATATTGGCATCAATACGTTCAGAAAAACAAAAGTTCAACACCAATAACAAATGTCTGGAAAAAAATAAAGAGCATAGCAGGTAAAAGCTCACATATGGAAATTGCAGTCTCACAAAAAAACGATTTAAGTATGATAACAGATAACAATGAGATAGCTGAAGAACTCGCAAACGCTTATTGTCTACATTATAAAAATGATAACTACGACCCAGACTTCCTAGCATTTAAGCAGAAGCAAGAAAAGAACACCATTATGATACATGAAAACGCAGGCCCTATTAACACGCCTATTAGCCTACACGAATTCAACGATGCACTCCACGAACTTAAGAACACATCTCCTGGACCCGATGATATCCCGCCCATATTTTTAAAAAAACTGCCTTCATCTGCGAAACATCACCTCTTGCAAATATACAACAGTGTCTGGAGCCAACATCTATATCCTTACACATGGAGAAAGGCAATCACAATCCCCATCTTAAAACCTTCTAAATCGCCCCTTCTAGCAGATTCTTATAGACCCATTTCTTTAACTAGCGCCTTATGCAAACTGCTCGAAAAAATAATAAATAAAAGACTTCTTTGGGACTTAGAAAGCAAACGACATCTGACTCCGGAGCAATCAGGATTTAGACTAAATAGATCAACATTAGACAACATGATTGATTTAGAAACTCATATTAAAGAAGCATTCTCAAATAAAGAACACCGCATGGCCCTCTATTTTGATGTAAATAAAGCTTTCGAAACAACTTGGAAACACGACATACTATCAAAGCCAAGCAACCTAGGATATCAAGGTAACATTCTAGCTTTCATACAGAACTTTTTATGTGACAGAACATTTCAGGTTAGAGTCAATGGGACAACTTCTTCTATCCAAAAACAAGAAAATGGAACACCCCAAGGATCAATTATTAGTCCAACTTTATTTCTCCTAGCCATGAACGATATAACTAGAGATATAGAAAAACCAATACAGATCCGAATGTATGCGGATGACGTGATCATTTTTGTAAAAAGCAGGACATTATCTGCATGTGCAACGATACTTCAAAAACAACTCATAACGATGGAAAAATGGTCAAGAGCGACAGGTTTTCATTTCTCGCCCAGCAAGTCACGGTGCATAATATTCTCAAAACAACCAACTAACCACAAACCTCATATAGAAATCTACAATACTACTCTCAAGTACACCAATAAGATAAAATACCTAGGACTTATATTCGATGAGAAACTAAATTGGAAAGCCCATATAACACAACTAATTAAAGACTGTCAAAAAGGACTTAATTTATTGAAATGTCTATCAAACAAACATTGGGGAGCCGATGGCAGATTACTCTTAAACATCTATCAAACACTTGTCAGATCAAAAATTGATTATGGCTGTATTGCTTATGCATCAGCAAAAGTTACAATACTCAAACAATTAGACGTATTACACAATACAACACTACGCATTATCCTAGGAGCCTACAGAACCACACCAGTAGACAGCCTATACTGTGAAGCCGGAGAAGCCCCACTAGAACTTAGAAGACAAATCCTAAGTCTGTCATACGCCTCAAAAATAACAGCTAATCCTCTTATTTTAACCCACCATCACACATTTAATAAAAACGTAAATCCAGTCTCACGTAATATTCAAACAGAGCCATTTTACGTAAGAATCCAGCACTATAAAAACAGTCCAATATATCAAACATCTCTTCTTTAAAAATCGTAACTTATAACTTCACTCCACCCTGGCAAATTAAGCCACCACATATAAACACTCATCTTTCATGTTTTTCCAAACAAAGCACTAGTATACAAACCCTCATCCAACATTTTAACGAGACCATGCAAAAATATCCCAATTATACCAAAATATACACTGACGCATCCAAACAAAACGTCGGACTAGGCGCATCCATTTTAACTCCTACAAACAATGCACAATTCAAACTTTCAAAATATGCAATAATTCTAACAGGAGAACTTTATGCAATACTAGAAGCAGTAAAGTACGTAACAACATCGAACTACTAAAAGACAGTTATACTTACAGACTCTTTAAACTCCTTGAAATTATTGAGAAGCACCTATTCGAAAAATTTCCTCGTACTGATGATCAAACAAGAAATTCATCATCTTCAATCGATAGGAAAAAACATACATTTCCTGTGGGTTCCTGCACACATAGGCATAAAAGGTAATGAGGTGGCCGATCAACTCGCCAAAAAAGCAGCACTACTGAATACCATACCAATCATTAAGCCCTTATACACCGATATAAAAACATTTATTCGCAATAACACATGGAGGAGCTCACACGCAAAACTTAGAGAAACCAAACCCTATATAACACTCTGGCTAACTTTTACCGAAAATCGAAGACATCAAATCATCATCACAAGGTTACGTCTAGGTCATACTCGAGCTACTCATGAGTACTTACTTTCCGAACACCAAGACCAGAATGTGTTATTTGTGAACAGCCGTTAACAGTGAAACATTTTTTTGGTTGAGTGTCCGCTATGTCATACCAACAGACTAGCATGCAACATAAGTGAATCTCTGGAAAATACTTTAAACAACAGCAGTAATGTGAAAAACCTTATTAAATATCTGCAAATCGCAAACTTTTACCATAAAATTTAAAATGTACTTGTAAACAAAACGTGTGACATGTCAATATCTATTCATAATGTTAAACAAACATAATATATAGCTACAGACCGCTAATAGCCCTTGAGGCTGTGCGGATTCGTAAATAAAAAAAAGATCGTTTAATCCTCTATAAGACCTGAATGTTTATTTTATTATTATATACTATTATTTTAGTTTCTTAGTTGGAAAACCAAGCAGCCGGTACCACGTATTTTTTAAAATACAATAAATAGGTAATGAAAAACATTTTTCCGGTACTTTACCGTATATGGTTGTTTTCGTAATTTTTAGTAGTTTAAGGAAAAAATAAAGTAAAATTTCAACTTGTTGACTAGACTATGAACAATTTTTTCTATTGTTAACCTAGGTCAATAATGGACAAATTCAAATGTTTTGAGAATCCAGGGATAGAAGTTTACCAAAAACTTCAGCAACATAATTTTGTATACATAGGAGATTGTCTTTAACGTATTTGCTGCTTGAAATTACCTAACATGATAAAATGATTTGAATAAAAATGCCATTAGTTTAAAATTCGCGCTCAACCAATAATGACTGATGACATCTCGTAACTACAACATGGCGATAATTATAAATGTTGGGTAAGATCATAAAACACAACCGTTGGGTGAATGTTCTGTTACCGCACTTTGATCAGTGAGCGTCTATATTTGACAGCAATAGAATAGAACACTCCCCAGGGAGTTCTCCCAACATTGTTTCTGTCACCTTTCTACTGGTAACCTAAAACCATATTCTTGACTTCGAGAGAAGGAAGCAAATTGGTAAGAATGTATTAGCCGTGTGGCCAAATGTCTCAGAATATGTATCAGAATAAAGAGTTTTTGACAATTGAGCGTACTGTCAGAAGCAAGCTAGACTACTTTCCTAGTCTAAGGGCGGGTATTATCGGCCCTATTCTGTATCGCAAAGTTGCTACTGAGCAAGTAGTTTAGAACAAGGTCAGTGGTTAGGTTGCCACTTGTCTTCAATTGGTATTCTGTAGAGGCAATTAACCAGTGGTTACGAAAGTTAATTTATAGTTGTTTCTGAGCAACCACAACATCTGTGGTTGATAACGTTAGCAACTGTCAGAGAAAGGTAGAAGTGTGGTGGTAGGAAGATGGATCCGTGGATTATGAACCTTTTGTTAGATCATGAAATTAATGACATACACAATGAGTATGTATAAAAATATACTAAAAATTGTAAATATAGTATAAAATCTCCTTCCACATGCTCCTATAAGTCTCAATTCCATATCTGTTAGCTCCTGGGCCTCCTCCAGTTTTGGTCTGCGAAATGGAAATGTCTCTTGCTTTTTTTTATTTCCATTCTATGAACGACTGCAAAAGAAAATTATTTTTAACGTGACTACCCATAAATACACCTCATCAAAAATGTTCAGTAGCTAAATTTCAAATCTACACAAAATTACTACTTACTCTTCTCCATTGTTCAGCAGTTTTATAGCTCCATGCATCTCATTCGATATATTGAACAATGTTTGCCACGCTATTAAATTATCTCCTCCGATCTGCATTTTTTATTTTTGCTAACAAAGTCAGCCATAATTTTTGAACTTCTTTTGTTCCCCACCCCTACGGTTTCTACTTCCATGGCCTCCATGTTATGTAATAAGTAATAAAATGTTTACTTATAAAACAAATAACACCCTCCGGTCACCGACTGCCCGATTAACAACACAAGACACCCCCACTAACAAAATATTCTTCTAGCAACCTCACTTTTCTCAGTTGTCAGACTTGTTAGTGGAAAAGTAAGGTCGATTTACACTATAAAAGTGACTAATCATTTTTCTTAACCACACTAGTAGTCACCAGAATAGCAATTTTATTGAAAGTGGTGAAAAAGTTACTATCTAGAGTTGCTTGTCAGTCATTCGCTATAGAGTTGCTTGGCTGCCACTTAGATACAGAATAGGCCTGTATAAAACTTTTTTGACAAATAACTAAAAGTTAACTTGTCGAATGACATCACATGTTGTAGTTAACTTCCAAATGGTGGAGTTAACTTTGTCGGAAGGAAGGGAGAACATCTCTAGACCTTAGATCATATTATATTATATGATCCAAGATCTTCACCTGCTAACGCTGCCTATTAGGTATGCAATACACAATTCTGTTTTCAGAGTTACATGTAGCTGTATTTTTGCACAGTTGTTACTACAGTATTGAGGCAACGAAAAATACAATAGATACGTATTTCACCGTAAAGACGTTATGTGCTGATATATTTGGTTCAAAGAATGCGAAATCGGATGCGGCATTACAGTTAGCTCTCAATACGTTGTAAGTTCCTAATAAAAACCCTTTGTTTTTTTGTTAATAAAAAAAATTTTTTTAGTTTAGTTTGTCCTCTTCCGAAATTGACAGAAACTGAAGATTTAGTAGTATTATGTCGTTTAATGGACCCGAATCCAGATAATTTCACGTTCGCATCTCAACTCAATCTATTCGATTTGGTAACTTTGGTGAATAATTTTCAAAATGGACCAGCTCGAGGAGTACACATCGTTGTAGATATGAGAGGAGTTGTATTTGCGCATTTTTTGAAATTAAATCCAATTGTTATGAAAAAATTTCTATATTATTTGCAGGTAAATATATTTTTTCAGTTGATTCAGAATCTGTTACATTTGTTTTGGACTTATTTTAGGAAGGTATGCCGATACGATTGAAGAGTCTCCATTTCGTCAATATTGTTTCATTTATGGATAAAATTTTAGCTTTAATGAAACCGTTTATGAAAAAAGAGCTGAGCAATTCGGTAAGCGGTATGCTGTGTTGCCTATACTACAGTACAACTGACGTTTTTCATCTATTTCAGTTATTTTTACACAATGGTATTGAATCTATCTTCAAACAGATTCCAAAAGATGTCTTTCCACAGGAATACGGTGGATCTTGTGAATCTGTGGAAATTCTACAAGGTAGTTACGAATGTAGATCAATATTTTTTCTCAACTAACGTTTATGTTTTAGAAAAAACTAAATGCAAAATAAATGACAACGCAGAATTAATAACATTTTTAACCAATCAACTCGTGGATGAATACAAGAGGCATGGGAAACCCAAAAATGCTAATGAAATATTTGGTGTCGAAGGTAGCTTCAAAAAATTAGATATTGATTAAACGTTATCTATGTTATTTTTCAGTTCTGTAACTTTTCAATTCCTTCAATGGCAATAAATTATATCTCCAAAATTGTTTCATTCGTATTGAATATAATGTACATGGTGGTCAACTAAGCGAGGTAAACGGCTGTACCTTTGGGAAAAAATATATACAATACAATAAATGTGGCCAAGAGAAATCACTGAAAAATATCCACAAGTTCGTAATATGGCTGCTAGTGGAATGATACTGGTGGACTGTGGGTCACAAAAATCGGCAGACTGGCTTATGAGGTCAGCGCCGAAATTAAACTCTTGGGAAGGACCCGAATTGGTAGCTCGAAGTGGAGACGACATCCCAAAGCCGGTCACCATAACAGTGTTCTTCCCAAGAAGCCAAGACATGAAACTGGAGAAGATCCTCCAACTTGTCGAGGTTCAGAACTCCAACCTCAGTACTAAGGCTTGGAAGATCCTTAACTCTAAAAAAGAGAGACAGGGAACTCACGATTGGGATCGATTACCAATCTGGGGAGGCTCTGAAGGCAGGAGGTTACGCGCTAAACTTCCGTTTTGGGCGTATCCCTGTCTCGGGGCTGGGAAAAAAGAAGAATCCCGTGGAGGATCCAAAGGACATGGAGATACCCTCCACATCCGGAACCTCTGGAAAGGGGAAACAAGGCGAAAGCTTGACCTTGGGTCGGCCCGAGATCTCCTCCGGCTCTGCTGGGATGACTGGGATGACTGCCTCTGCATCCCGGAAAGCTGGGCATAGCAGCCTGGGGGTCAAGAGTCTGACTCGAGAACAAGAAACCTGCTCGATTACCGACCATAGGATCATCGAATTTAGGATAGAGGGAAATACCACCTCGATTCCTACAATTCGAAATCCTAGAAATACTGATTGGTCTCTTTACAAGACCAATCTGAAGGACAATTTGGAACACGTCGAAGTGAGTGGGGTAAATCACCCGCACTACGACCTGGAACAAAAAGTCGAACAGAACAGTGAGGCAATAATGGAAGCTTTTCATTCCAGTTGCCCACTCTCAAAAGCTCGTTCAGAAAAGGATGCTCCTTGGTGGAATAAGAACCTGTCAAACCTCCGAAAAGAGGTCCGTCGGCTCTTTAATAGAGCCAAACGTGACGACAATTGGCAGAGGTATACTGAGAAGCTTACTCAGTACAATAAAGGCTTAATTTTCAAGCCTTTTGCGAAAAGATCACTTCCACTCACACTGCGGCCAGACTACAAAAGGTCATGGCAAATGGGGGAACTAACCCCACAATGTCGCTGAAAAAGCCAGACGGATCATACACGGAAGGTGAAGAGGAACGATCGATTCTTCTTCTTAAAACCCACTTCCCAGGTAGTGAACCAGCAACAAGCACCGAAATAGCAATGAACTACACCAAATAATCCCGCAAGGAAGATTGAGACATTGCTAAGAAAATATTTACAAGACAACGGTTGGAATGGGCAATAAGTACCTTTCAACGATATAAATCACCAGGAGTGGATGGAATATTTCCAGCACTCCTACAGCAAGGGATAGAGGAGATTCTTCCTCACCTGCTGAATATTACAAGAAGCAGTCTAGCAGTGGGTCTAATACCTAGAAAATGGAGAAGGGCAAGGGTAACATTCATACCAAAAATAGGGAAAGAAGATGGGACTGATCCCTGATCTTTTAGACCCATCTGTCTAACATCGTTTCTACCCAAATCGATGGAGAAAGTAGTGGATAACTACATAAGAACAGAGAATCTGGAGAATATACCACTTCATAAATGTCAGCATGCCTACAAAGCGGGTCGATCAACTGAGACGGCTCTGTATCAGCTGACAGAAGTCATCCAGAGAACTCTGAACAACAAAGGAATCGCAATGTGCGCATTCCTGGATATATCAGGGGCCTTTGACAACACAACTCATGTGTCTGTCAAAGAAGCACTAAAAAGGCGAGGAGTGAATGAAAGCATGGTAAAATGGATGTATGAGTTGTTGACAACGGGGATAGCTGAGACACAGGTGGGGAATCAAACCACCTCAGTTAAAGCCACTCGGGGGACACCTCAAGGGGGAGTGATATCTCCCCTTCTATGGAGCCTCGTAGTAGATTAGTTGCTCTACAGGCTAACGGAGCTTGGCTTCGAATGTATGAGCTACGCCGATGACATTGTTTTAATAGTCAGAGGCAAGTTCGAGAGCACCTTGTGTGATTTATTACAAAAGAGCCTCAGAATCATTGAGCAATGGTGCTTGTCAGTGGGGCTAAACATTAACCCAAGCAAGACCATAGTAATTCCATTTACCCGGAAAAGAACACTTCCAGCCATGAAACCCATATCCTTAAACGGGGAAATCATAGAATGGAAATCAGAGGTTAAATATCTAGGTATAACCCTAGACAGTAAGCTTCTGTGGAATAAGCATGTTGAAATAACTGCTAGTAAAGCAATAAGAGCTTTGATGGCGTGCAGAAATCTAGCTGGTAAGAGGTGGGGCTGTAACCCAAAAATACTGCGATGGATGTACGCCATGATTGTAAGACCAGCAATTACGCATGGGGCAACAGTTTGGCACACAAAAGCAAGTCAGTACAGCACGAGGAAAACCCTCGATAAAGTTCAAAGGCTTGCCTGTGTGTGCATCACTGGAGCTATGAGAACGTGTCCAACTAGGGCACTTGAGATTATTACAGATCTCTCACCTCTACATCTGGTGATAGAAAGATCTGCCCAAGAAGCAATTCTTAGAATATCTAAGGAAGGTTCAGGCAATGAGAGTATTAAAAATCAGAGAGCTTGGTCCTCTCTAACAAGATACACCTCATTAGCGAATCTTCCCAGTGACGAAATGATCAGGAAAGTAAGCATCGAAAAGAATTTCACCACGATGCTAAATCAGAGATTGGGAAAGGGAATACACCACCCAAACTCTCAAAGAAAACACCATTAGATGGTATACGGATGGTTCAAAAACCACCATTGGAGCAGGCGCTGGAGTATTTGGGCCTGGCACCAGATACTCATTATCGTTAGGTTCCTTCCCGAGCGTCTTTTAGGCAGAAATACTTGCGATCGAAAGATGCGTGGAAATGAACCTAGAAAGAAACTACGAGAAATATGACGTATCGATCTATTCTGATAGTCAAGCAGCTATCAAAGCATTGAGCTCCCATGTCATTGACTCAAAGTTGGCATGGGAGTGCCGAAGAAAACTTGATGAATTAGGCAAGAATAACAGGGTCTCTTTAGTCTGGGTTCCTGGCCACTCGGGAATCACGGGAAATGAAGAGGCCAATAGACTTGCCAGGAAAGGAGCACAAATGCCCTTTATTGGCCCGGAGCCGTTCTGTGGTGTAGCAAAATGCTCCAACAAGAAACAGTTTCAGAAGAAAGAGGAAACCGAAAGAGAAGCACTCTGGCGGTGCCTTCCCGGGTTAGAACATTCCAAAAAGTTCCTGAGGAACTTTGACACTGCTAGATCCAAAAAATATTTGGACCTTAGTAAAGATAAGCTACATCTCCTCACGGGCTTTCTTACAGGACACTGCCGCCTTAGGAAGCACTTAATGAGAATAGGTCTAGCTGAGATTGACGAGTGTAGATTCTGTGGGGAGGAGGATGAAACTCCTAGTTCTGGAATGCCTCGCCATTGCAAGCCAACGCAAGAAATGTTTGGACAAGAAACTTGTAAGAGTGAGAACCTAACCTCGTTGAAGCTGTCCCAAACACTAGAGTTCATTAGAACCTTGGAACTGGAAGGCGAGCTGTATTAGTAGCGAGAACAGCTGTGATAGGGGGGGCACAATAAACCTTTAGTTTCAGTGCACTGTAACTCCGTTAAAATCTAATCTAATATGGCTGCTAGGAGGCGTAACACAACTAGTAATTCAGAAAATGGTGGGTTTTCTTGCCAAGACTAGCTGCCCCGAAAATGATCGCAAATGAATATCGTGTTTGTTATGAACATTTTTGGTTCCACTCTTTTGTATCTCACTTTTCAAATAAAGTGGTGGGGGCAAAGCGAACGTTGATTTGGAAAAAATGTAATACCTCTGGAAACTTATATTGGAAATTATTGAATTCAGTGTCATGTGAAAGAGTTTTTCTTGTTCTGCCAGCTGCAATTCACGAAATGTCCTCGTTATTTTTAATAAAGTCGCTAGATGGCGCCTTATAAAAATTCAACATATTTCATGATTTTTATCAGAACATTTAAATGCTGACAATGATGTTACATTGGTATTAAGGCGGCTACATGTAAATGCGAATAGTGAAAATCCCAAGCCTCTATCTTTTTCGAAACCGGAGGTATTCATAAAAAAATAATACTTCAAACTAAAAGAAATTTGTTTAGCTTCCACCTGTAGATGAGGTGAGCAATGAAATTGAAAATGCCTTTTACAAACGATAAAGCTGTTGATATGATTGCTGTTTTCAAAATACCTCAATTGCTGCAAGAGAGTATGCAGTGAGGTATCCGAATCGCCACATTACGGCAGAAGAGTTTTTCCTAAGGTTGGTGCAACGCTTATGTGCTAATGGAAGCTTTCGCCGACCGGTGTTTCGGAGGCGCCGTTTTGACAGAAGCGAAGAAAATGTTATCAATCAATGTTTTGGCATATATTGAATTTAATCCGCACGTTATAATCCAGTCAATTTAAACATCCAAGAGTACAAAAATTCGCTCCCAGCTCAGAGTTGGTAGGATTGTTCAAAACACCTTCACAAATGAAATCTAAATAGTCCTCAACGATCCGATACCTGGAAAAAAATGTACACGGGGTCAAAAGCCACAAAAATCGGTTTTTCGTGATTTTCAGTAAAACAGTAAGTTTTATTATGAAATTAGTTCCGACAAAAATTGTAGATCAGATAGTTATCTACGAAAAACGTTTGAATACTTTTTCCTAAGAGCCACCGTTTCTGAGATATAACGATTCAAAAAGTTGGAAGACTAGTAATCGTCATAATATATATATATAAGTATATACATCACCGAAGCTGTAATACAAATAAAAATATTATCCTATCGGTCAGTGTAACTTACACATATAAAATATTATAAATATGAGAATGTCAGGTAAAAAGAAACCCAGTCCCTCATTTTATACGCCAGTGTAGCCTTGACCTTTTTTTTAAACCTGGAAAAGCTCAACATCAATCGGAAATATATTCACCGAAAAGTTTATCTACTTTTTGCCAAGTATCAAACGCATGTACTATTTTTACAATGCAATAATTGATTCGACATCTGCATTTTTCAGGAGGGGTAAAACAACATGCAGTTTTAAAAGGATTTTAAAAACAAGATTTAGTTCAATGTGCTGAAGTTTTTAGAAAGAGTAATTCAACTCCACAAGAAGCTATCACCAACGGAATTCACTTTCTTCTCTCTATGTATGGGGCTTCTAAAAACCTACGTGCTTAGGTAAGTTTCGATGTGCATGTTTAGTTAAAAATGCTTGAAATAAAAAACAAGTGCAATTAATTTGTCTTCCTCCAACCTCAGCGGCTGCTCATCAACATCTTTTTCGGGTATATTAACAAGTTCAAGTGTGGCTTGGTTATCAGCTGTACCCAAAAAACTGGGATTGGAACTTGATCGACAATACATTAGAACCAGTTGAGGCTTTAGTCCTACTTGCACCGGAAAAACTGCTAAACACAATTTTTTGCAACTGTAAAAAAGAATGTAGTGTTAAATGTGGTTACAAAAAAGTTGGACTGTTTTGTTTTCTAGTATATACAAATTGTCAAGGCCGGTCGTGCTCAAATGTTGAATCACCAACAGTTGAGGATTCGTTTGATACCAACGAGGAGACATGTGATGTATCATTATTGAGGCACCCAAGATGAAGAAGAACAAGGAGAAGAGAAAGGAGAACCACTTTTATCATTTTCAACCCTTGCCAATATCACAAAAGATCCGTGGAATAGGCCTACCGGGAAGGTCACGTTAAAAAAACGCGTACACTGCCACGAAGGTGGCATGGAAACGTGTGCATATTATGACGATGAGTACAACTCTACCAATTTTTTCAAACGTCCTATCTCAGAAACGGCGGCTCTTAGGAAAGCAGTACTCAAACGTTTTTTATACTCGTAGATAATTATCTGATCTACAATTTTTGTTTGAACTAATTTTATGATAAAACTTACCGTTTTGCTGAAAATCGCGAAAAAACGTTTTTGTGACAATTGACCCCGAGTAAATTTTTTTCCGGGTATCGGATCGATGAGGACTTTTTAGATTTCATTTACGATGGTATTTTGAACAATCCAGCCAACTTTGAGCTGGGTGCGAATTTTTGTGTCTTCACTCCTATTTCTTGGTCAAACTTGACTGCACTATTAGTACCAGAACTTTGTCGGATGACCCGGGAATAATGTGCGAGAACACAACAATTAGGCGTATCGAGACCGATGAATAGGGAGAGGAATAAGTTTGTTTCCCTGGCCAGCAAGATCACCTGCCTAGATTTTTAATCCAGAATACAATTCGTGGCCTACCAACCACGGAAGTGGAAACCGCCGTTTTTTCTACAAGAGAAAGGCTCGAACAATGTATTTGAGGCGGCACTAGAATGCCCGTCTCTACAGGGGATGCTAAATAAATGTGTTTTAGATTGAAGTTTTTTTTATGAATATCTCCGGTTTGAAAAGAGATATTGACTTAGGAGGCTCACTATTTGCATTGCCGTTTAGCCACTTTTATACCAGTGTAATAATATCCTTGTCATTGCATGAAATATGTTGATTTTTATAAGGCGCCATCTAGCGACTTTATTATAAACAGCGAGGAAATTTCGTGACATGCAGATAATACAGCAAGAAAAACTCTTCCACATGACACTGATTCAATAATTTCGAATAAAGTTTTCCCGATATATTGCATTTTTTCCAAATCAATTTTCGCTTTGCCCCCGCCACTTTATTTGAAAAGTAGGATATAAAAGAGTGAAACCAAAAATGTTCATAACAAATACAATATTCATTTGCGATCATTTTCAGTGCAGCTAGTTTTGGCAAATTGTAGAAAAACCCCCCTTTTCTGAATTATTAGCGGCCATATTACGAACTTGTGAATCATTTCCAGTGATTTCTTTTGGCTGCATTTATTCTAAATATTTTTTCCCAGATCTCTACGGTGAACGGTTTCCGAGATATAGTCGCTTATCTCGATTAGTTGGCCACCCAGTACAAACCTATATTTTTTTATAAGACCTCGTATATCAAATATATCAGTTGTCATCCCAGGTTGACATATTACTGTTCTACAAAAATCACGCTTAGGACTCGAGAGTATTTTCCTTGCTCTCTATCTCCTTTTAGTAATGTGATCGCAACAAAGATGACGAATAGAAGTTTCGTAATATAATCTTAGAGCAAACAAACGTGGTATAATTTAATGACAGATACAACATATTTTGTTGAATGTTTTCAAAAAGGAAAATTTTGATTATAATTCATTAAGAAAATATTTGTTTAGGTTTATTTATCTACAAAATTATGTAAACAACTAAATGCATCTAGTTGATAAGAGGCCTGGATATACCAGGAGTGGGGTCAGTATTATAATAAATAATAATAATAATAAACTTACAACTAGTTCTTTTTTAGGAACCGCCACTATTTTTTATTATGATGCGGTTCAATCTAAAAGTAACTCTGCTATTCCTTTTTGTCATCGGCATTCTAACAATCCTAACCCTATATTCCTTTTGTGGAAATTCGGTCAAGGAATGGCACAGATTAAACAACGTTAATTCAAAGTTCGATCTTCCTACAACCGATGAAATAGATTGTGAAATAAACGGCGATTATATAGTAGGATGCAGAAAAGAAGGAGATGACGTCTATCTTCCATTTTCATTCTTACACAGGTATTTTGAAGTGTATGGTAAACTAGCTACTTACGATGGAATCGAGAGGTTCGAATGGTCTCACAGTTATAGTAAAGTGTATCGCCCAAAATCAAAATATGATCCCAGAGGTGTTTTTATGTATTTCGAAAATTATAATGTTGAAGTGAGAGATAGAGTTAAATGCGTTAGTGCCATTGAAGGGGTTCCTGTTTCTACACAATGGGAAAGCCAAGGTGAGTAAATATACATATTGCCGTGTTTTATAACAGGTCAGTCATATCATACAAAACAAACGCTGAAATTGTAATAATGCAGAAAACTTGCTTTTTGATATGTTGTTTGGGTTCACCTATATAGTATTTTCATAAGATTTGCAGCATTCTAAAATAAAAGCGTGCCCAGTTACTGTTGAAAAAACGCTAAATGTTTTTACTTCTTTTAGTGTTGTGCAAAAAAATGACATAGGAAGGCTCTGACGAGAAAGCTCACTTTTAATTTTTCATAGTGAATAAAATTCCTGACAGTTTGAGTGCTAATCTAATTTTCTAGGTCTTATAGCTCCCAAGATACAGGGTTCCCAATATTCTTTATCAATAATAATAAATGAACTTTATTAAGTATAAAAATAATACTCAACTGTTTTGTTTCCGTTAAGCTTAGATGCTTCTATGTTGTTGTTGAGTATAGCTAGAGGGTGGGTTGTAGAACAAGGACTTTTGAATCCAAACTGATACCCTGGGATACGATTTCCCATTCATTTCACTATTCTGATTTCTATCATTTTTTCAAGGTTTTTTCCTAGCACAGGTAGCAGCGTAATTGGTCTATAACTGGTAGGTGTAGAGTGATCCATGTTTGGTTTCAGAATAGTAACAATTGTACCTGTTTTCCAATCTCTAGGTATGTAGCTGTTTTTCAGACAAAACTGATACATTTGGATGACATATTCGTGGATCTTATGGTGTGGCTGTTTAACCAACGATTTTTAATTAAATCATGCCCTGGGGCAGTATTTTTACCATGGTTTATTATACTGTAGTATTCTTCTTCTTCGATTTAATATTCCTCAGGGTTCACATTGACTTGCTGTGGGTCTATATAGTGTATGTTGTACCATTCCGAGATAGTTTCATAGTGCTGATCATCGAAATTGTCTTCTTCGCTTTCTTCATATGTTTTTTCGAAATGCTGAGCAAATATGGTACTTTTCTCTTCCGGCTAGTTGACTGTTTGACCATTTTCTATCAGTGGGTGGCTCTCTTATGAGTTGTTTTTATATTTCGAAAGTTTCTTAATATCCTGCCAATACGTTTTGCCCTGTTTATCATTGATCTCCTCACATATAGTCAATCATTTATGTTCTCTGTACTGCTGAATCATCATCTGTATGTTTTTATTATATTTATTTAGTTCTCTTTTTAAGGCCGGGATGTCAATATTCCTATATTCCCTATACATTTTTCGTTTGCTTTTAATCAGTTGTATGATGTATGGTGGTAGTTCCTGGGTAAAGTACCGCATTTCTTTTTTGGGGGTATTTTCCAATACAACTTTTGTTAGTCTAGAGTTGAAATTGCTGAGCATTCTTCTGTCCATGTCCTGCTTGTTATTGTCTATGTACCTCAACATGGCTGTGTTCACTTTCTCTATGTTTGTTTTCCTGAAATTGTATTTCTCAGTTTTGATATTTTTAATTGGGGTGTGAGGGTCAATAGTGATTCTGAAACCGAGGTGGTCTGAGCATAGGTCTGGTATATTTACTACACTTTTGATATTTCTTGCTAGATTGGAGGTATGAAAGATCATATCCAGTGTTGAGTCTGCATTATGATTCATAAGAAAAGTAGGCGGAGTGTCATATTTAACAAAGTTGGTATTATTCAGGAAGTCGTACACTTGTTTTTTCTTGGGCTTTGTATTTGCATTGAAGTCTTCTATTACAATGGTATATTTGTTGAGGCTGCTCATTGTAAATATATTTTCCTCTATTCTGGAGTATGGGTGAATGTAAACTATAAATATATGTAAATAATCATCAAGAAATGGCATTGAAAAATGTATACATTCATTTAGAGGGTTGTTGATAGATGGAGCATTTCCTTTTCTCATTCTCAGGTTTGGATCTGGTAGGACTAGACTACTTCCCCTGGCCTGGTTGGCCGTTTTTCTGAATAATATTCCAGTTTTTGTAAAGTATTTTCTTTAGATCTTTCGTTTTGGATTCTACGAATAGTGCCATATTGATATCATTGGATTCAATATATTTTCATATAAGCTCTTTCTTCCCGGAATATCCATTGATGTTTGAGTATACTATATTAATTAAGGACATGCTCGTAATGGGCATTATTGGTGGGCTCAGTAGGTGAGTGATGTGAGTTGTCAGTTTCTTCCATGTCAAACATGAGGATGTACATTTTATTTCCTGAAAACACTGCAATGCTATCCACTCTGAAGTTGTTGACAATTTTTTTACGAAGTTGTGTCACTAGATGGTCTCTGTTGGTCACTACTGGGTTGTTCAGTTCATTAACATAGGTATTTATGATGGTATCATGTATGGTTATTGGTTGATGTATTCATGATTTTTTTATTTCTATTGAGACCTCATGTGATTTTTTGTTGATTGTTTTTATAGAAACATTAGGTACGCCTTGTATTGATTGTCTTGGTCTATTGGGGCACTTATATGACCAGGCTTGGTGGTCTTCTGCTCCGCAACTATGGCACTTAGGAGTTAAAGTGGATGTACATTTGCTGGTTGGGTGGGTTCCATTACATTTTAGGCATTTTATGGGTTGTTGGCATGTTTCTGTTGGATGATTGAAGGATAAGCAATTACTGCATGGTTTTGGAACTGGTGCAGGTGGTTTACTGGGATAAACTGGATAGTGGCGATACTTGAAAAATAGTCCTTGGGATAGTAACATATGAGAAGTTTTTTCTGATCCGGTTATTATTCTTATATGTTTAGTAGGTTTTCCTGTAGCTCTTGATATGATTCTTCTGCAGAATCTGTGATCCATGTTGTTTTTTGTTAGAAATTCGCTGATTGATTTTTCTTCTATTTCGAATTCTACTGATGCAATGACTATAGAGTATCTGGAGGATTGCTCTGAGGTAGCAGGTACAGTTGAATTTGTCGCCGATTTTTTTTTGAATTGTATTATTTTTCCGACCTCAACCATTTTGTTCAAAGTTGATATAATAGATTCTTTTGCTGTGTAAGTTTTCAAAAGCAAGCCTTGCTTTGTGCTGATTATTGTATCCTTTGCATTGGGGTATATTCTCGCCCAGAAATCAGTGAAATTGATTCGCGTGTAGGATTCCTCATTTGTGATGTAGAATATGTGTTGGTATTTCTTTTGTTGAATGTCCCTCATTATTGGCGAGTAGTGTATATTGGGATTCCTTGTTGGCTGGTTTGTTTTTGGTTGGGTTCGTTTTCTTTTATGCTTGTTTTTTTTCCTTGAACTTCCGTCCAGTTTTCCGCTGGGTTCGAAGTATCCATTTCATCATTAGAGCCATCGCTTTCTGATGACATGTTAATGTTTATTCACACAATTGTCCGCAATAAAGACAAGTTTTTATAAGTCACTTAATATCTTTTTATTGTAAGTAGTTTTTGTTTAGACTTGACACAACACCGATTTTGCTAATTAGCTTCTAAGTAAGGTACGTCCGCTCTCTATAAAGGTCCGAAACAAACTGTAATCTTTATATTTTCACCAAAAGTTTAAAAATGGAAAATGGTTAATTTTCGACCAAAATATCAGGTATTATGAGATATCCACAAGGGAATTAATGGGAAATGAAGTTGCTGTATATTTAATTACCTTCATTTTGAGATCAGAGATGCGTCCATAGGCATGATAGTTTGTTGTTACAATAAAATTACTATACTATATTCATCGAAAAAAGAAAGTAACCCAAACAACTATTGATGCATGATCAAAATATGCCTTTGGATGTACAAATAAACATGCCTCCTTACACTGGCCAATTGAATTCAACTACAACCGGCGTGGTAGGTGAAATACAATCAGCCTCTTTTAGCAGATCACGTGCACTATTGGTAATAATGAGCAAGGAGAGTGAAATGGAAGTGAGTAATTACATATATAAAAAAATTAAAACAATCAATAAAGGAAACCTAATAAAGATGTATAAATAAGAACATAGAACACCCACATAGCCACACATCAAGAAAGGTTGGATGATTACATTATATTACACTAGTGTTATTTGTTGACGATAAATGCTGTAATTTTCATTGCTTCACTCACAAATTGTATTGATATAGCCTGGTAAGTACTATCAGTCCAAAAACCTCTTGAAGAAGTAAAAATTGGTGTCTCAAGTACATCCCTTACATGAGATGTGATATCCAATCAGTCGATGTATAGGTTGACACAAGTACTATATCCACTTATGATCTCAAGAAAGAGCTAGAGAAAAGGAATTGATGGTGAAATCATGGAGGCCTGGACGAGCACTTGGGGGCTACATATTAACACTTTATTCCTTATTAATTTGAAAGTTTCAAATAATTGATGTACCTGTGTTCAGCCCTGTTTAAATAATGTTAGTGTTTGATTGAGTTCTCTCCAGTTTCATTTTAATGCATTTTGTTTTTCAACAGATCTAACTGTAGTACAGATAAAAAAGTTTTTTGTTTGCTTTGTAGTTCGGACACTAAAAGCGAAACAGATGTGGCCTATTCTTTGTAATGTGTTGTGATAGTATAATTCGGATGAGGCCCTTTCTTTCTAATGTGTTTTAATATTATAAATTGGATGGGCCCCTTTCATTGTTATGTGTTTTGATAGTACCTATAAATCGGATGGAGCCTTTCTTTGTATTGTATTTTGGAAGTATTGATTGGATGAAGCATTTTCTATACATTGTAATCATATATTTTTGGTAGTGTGACTGAATGGATCCTAATTTGCATGCCTGCCTAAAATATCTACAGAAATTTTAATGAATTGTGGTGAAATTTAAAGGACGAAAAAAAATCAGCTTCAAATAAACACTAACATTATTTAAATAGGGCTGAACATAAATACATCAATTATTTAAAACTTTCAAATTAATAAGGAATATAGTGTGAATATGTAACCATCGCTTACCTTTATTTTACTTAAATATTATAAGTATATATAGTACTTGTATCACCCTATCCATCATATGATTGGATATCACATCTTTTGTAAAGGGTGTGCTTGCGTTACCTATTTTTACCTCGTCAAGAGGTTTTTATACTGATATCAGTACTTTTGTACAGCTTTTAAATTCTATTCTCATATACTTAAGACACGTAATATAGATTTTTTCAATAATTTATTAGAGGTATGCAGTATTTAAGGAAATTTGTTTAGTAAAAAATTTTTGATCTGGGGTCAAAACTGCATAAATTGGAAAATACTTGAAAAAACGAATAAAAATCAAAGGGCGGACGACTTATTTTGGCTATAACTCCATAAGGGTACAACAAATATCACAAATATTATAAACCGTTGGAAAGGTTTTTTCTCTATCTGAGGTCAAAAACCGTATAAATTTGAAAACACTTAAAATACCCATGTTTTCGAAATTTTAGATGGCCTTTAGGACCCGTTATGGATTTTTTCAGGGATCGTAGTATGATGCGATCGTAATAATTTTCGAACTCTATCATCCTGCAAAGTTTCATCGAAACCGTTAGAGCCATTGCAAAGTTGCAACTCTGTGTCCGATTTTGGGTAATATGTTCATCGAATCAACTTTAGTGCATCCAGCAGTGGTGCCATATATATCAGCGCCTCGAATTTGATTCATATTCATTAATTCTGGGAGAGGAATTAGTGATAATCGTGAATCAGCATAAGTGTAAAGTGTGTTTTACTATAGGGTCACCTCGAAAGTTATCCAAATTGGGATGAAAGTTAAAATTGCAAAGAATATTTTCGTCTATATTCGCAACTGTGTAAAATGTGTTCAAATCATATCTGTATAGGAATAAAAATGTGTAGGTATATTTTTTTGGGTACGAGATCTTTATTTCACTGTCAAAATTCATAAATTCGATATGGCGGTTCCCAGATGACCACAAGTTTTTTTATTATGGCTCTATTCTATTCAAAATTGAAAGTAAAAAGAATTGTTTTTTAGAAATTTTCAATTTCTTTAAGCTCCTTAGCTTCTCGTAACATATCATTTCTTAGTGTTACTCTTATCACTTCTACCATTATTGGTCTTTTTTTGTTATCTATAGTCTTACCCATTCTTTTCACATCGATAATGTCATCTTCAATTATTACTATTTATAATTTATTCACCATATCTTTGACAATATTTTTCAAGTTTTCATTGGGGTTGTCTCTGTTTTCTTTTCCATAAATTATAAGATTATTCTTTTTGATTTCTCTTTCTAATTCTTCTATTCTTGTTTGTTGTCTCAATTGTTCTTTTTTTAGTTCTAGGTTCTCTTTTTTTATTTGCCAATTTTCCGGATGTATGTTTTTTAAATCTTCATGTATAGTGTTTAGTTTGTCATCTATCTTTAAATCCATATTGTTTATTTGATCTTGGATTTTTTAAGTATCTCCTCCATGAGTTTGTGTCTTGTGCAGGACCTATTCAACTCTGTTCTAGTCCCCTATTCAGGATTACAAAGTTTCTAATTGTAAGTTATTTTTATTAATTCATTTTCTAATAGCTGTCAAAGTCGATCCTGTATTTATTCCAGTAAGTGTTAATCGTTTGTTCATTTATCTCTACTTGTTTTTGTTAGCTACTTGGTATTTTGTAAATATAATTTAGTTAAAATAATTATTTAACTTGTAATTCATCTTTTTGATTTGATTTTTGTGTCTGGTTTTTACTCATGTTCCAAGGAATCCCTTAACAAACACCGTATTATACTTTTAATTATTTATCACTATATTATTTCTTAGCTGTACTTTGATTATTATGGATCAAAGTGAACACTCACTGCCAGGCTATGTGATTATTATCTAGTTACATATATTATGCTAATCTAAATTCAATTTAAGTGAGCAAAAAGAGAAAATATGCAAAAATATTCATAAAAGCTATCATATAAAAAATCTTATATTTGACTGTTACCAGGCTCACCACCACCATTGGCCTTAAGTTAACCTACTCTTCTTTGAGGGCCCAGGAGTATCAATTTCAACTTCGAAAAGGGGGTCTCCTCCCTCGTTGATGTCGACGGGGAGGTTGATGCCCATTTGATGAGCAGGAGAGACATCAAACAATTCTCCAATAGCATCATCGGGGTTGTCGAAACACTTCTTCAATAGCATCATCGGAGTTGTCTCCATCTTCTTTTACATCCTGGATTGGTGGGACATTTGTTCACTTACTTCCCTTAAAATATTTGCAGGGTGTAGAGCACTTCATCCTAGCCTTACTGCAAGACCCAGTACAATTGTTCTTGCAGAGGCTTTTCAGAAGTAGTTGAGGCGCTGGGGGCATGGATGTCATGGTAGGCATAAACTCCGAGTCTGTTTGATGCTATCCTCAATAAGTAGGGATATTGTACAACCCCTTCCCCCCCCCCCCCCCCCAACTACTCCTGATCCAAGTGGTAGGGTCTAAATGAATGAAACTTGGCCCACCAAGCCCCGCACCAATAGGGTATTGCGCAGAGTGTTGAGAGCTTCTTGGCCATCTCCGCCATACAGAGCAATTAAAAATGCCTCGCCAGCATTCTCGGTCTCTTCTGGAAGGGAATCTGGCTGGAAGAACACTTCCACCTGACGAACGAGGTCGGGGTTTTGTTTGAATACACGAATGAATTTCAATTTTCCCTGACCAAAAAGGGCAGAGGTGTTAAATAAGGTGGAGGAAAACTGGGTGGGATCTGACCCTCTGCCACTTTTATGAAGACATACATTGGCACAGGTGGAGCCTAGTCTATGAAAAATGTAGAGTAAATCAATGTCCTATCTAAAAATGATGACATTGGTAAACATTTTACTTTTTGAAATTATCGTCTCTGCAATAAATACATCGGCTTCCGACCTCACGAAGTATGGCGCCGACTGAGCCGGACGTGAATGATCAGAGAGATTGCAAATATTGTAAAAAAGTCGTAACTAACAGTGTTAAGCGCATAAATTGTGATTCAATCTACCATCCATCATGTGGACAAAGAATAAATGCAAAAATAATTTGTTGTGACAACAAAAAACTTCCACAATCAAGTGATTATATGAAAACAAATTCAACAGGTAGTACATATAACGAAATGTTGATTTATTTAAAAATGTTAGTAAATGAGCAACATATTTCTAACAATTTGTTACAAGAAAAAATTAAAAGATTAGAGAATGATTTGATATTAGAAAAATCGAAAAATGCTGATTTAGAAATCAAGTACAAAGTCGCAATCCAAAAAAATGTAAATACTAATAAAGTTGACAATAGTAAAAACTGGCCAGTCACTAATCAGCAGAATTTGATAAATAATACTGTAAACAAGGACAAGGAAGGTGTTGTGATAGCAGTGGCTACTCAGCCGTCTACCCAGGGACAAGAGCCGTCGAAATCAACAAGCTTTGCAGCTGTTATTCAAAAAAATAAAAAGGACATAAATGATGAAAGCCGACCGATTATATCATCGAAACAAGTTAGTGAAGCTGTACTGGAGGCCAAGTCTAAAACTGTTCTTAATAACTTGATACATATTGAGGACAATTCTGAAAACGAATCTGCACATTTTCGCAATGGAGCATGGTCCCAAGTGAATTATAAAAAAAAGAAAATTTCTTGTAGGGAAAACTGAAACACCTTGCAATGTTGAAACCGTTCCTAAAATGGTTAGCCTCCATATGACAAGGCTTAAGCCAGGAACCAAGCCAGAGGAACTCGAGAAGTTTTTGGAAAGTTGTTTAGAAGGTGTGAGTTGTGAAATACATCAATCAAAAATGCCTGAGTTGTATGCCTCCATGAAGGTGTGTATCAATCGCGAAATTTGGCCAAGTGTTGCACTGGTGTCTTTTTTTCAGGAAAAAAGGGTTGGCAACCACACAGTTGGATCCTCGAGAATAGAAGATCAAATCTCATCTAGTATTAAACAACATGGTATACATACTGATAATAATAATGTGTTTCGGAATAAAAAGGCATATTTTGAGCTTTTACTTTCAAATATTCAAGGTCTGAATGAATATAAAATTGATAAACTGATGTCAGATTATTGTGAATCGGATTTAAAATTTCTATGCATAACAGAAACTTGGTCATTACGTGATGATGTTACTAATTATAATATTCCAAATTATCAATTGATAAGTTTTCATGGTAGAACCAATTACCAACGAGGTGGTGTTGCAGTTTGGGCAAAGTCTAATCTCAATATTGAATGTCTTTCACTAAATTATTATTGTATTGACAAGGATATAGAAATATGTGGTCTAACGTGGAATTTTAATTCATATAAAAATATTCTTCTAGTCTGTTACCAGTCACCAAATGGTAATTTAAATTCTTTCTGTCAAAATATCAATTTACTTCTTGAAAAACTATTTCAACCTAATGTTTTTATTTTCCTAGCTGGTGATTTCAACATCCATTCTATGACTGTAAACGAGGTACGCTATTTCACTGATATTTTGGAATCATTTGGATTATTTCCAAAGAATTCTACTCCTACTAGAGTAACTGCTACATGTGCTAGCATTCTAGATCAAGTGTACTCTAACTTTGAAGAATGTGAAGGTATTGTAGACATAAATACTGAATCAGATCATCAGAATTTTTTGCTAAAATCAAATCTGTTTTCTCAAACGACTATTAATAACCATATAAATGTTAGAGAATTAAGTGAAAATAACATTACTACCTTGATATCATATTTATCTGAAGAAACTTGGAAGGACGTTTATGAAGCCTCAGATATGAATACTAAATTCAAAATATTTCATGATATTCTAATTTATTACTTCAACATTAGTTGCCCTATAAGATCAAAAAAAGCGATGTAAAACAACAAAAAGTGGGTTAGCAATGAAGTGAAAAATTCATCTAGTAATCTAAAGGATTTGTTTAATTTAAAATGTAAATATCCGCAACTTGAAGCAATCTATCTGAAAGCAAAGGCTTCACATAAAAGGTTAGTTGAGAACACAAAAAGTAATTATTATTACAGTAAGCTAAATAACTCTTCCAATAAAAACCAAACCGTTTGGAATGTATAAATGAACTCAGAGGAAAGCAAACTATACAAAAAGCTATCACCTTAAATATTAATAACGCAACAGTGAATGATCCACTAACAATTGCTAATACATTTAATGAATACATCATAAATGCCCCCAATGAAGCAATTAAATCGATATCTGAACCGAACTATACATTAAAGTACCCCTCCAATAATTTTGTTTCAAACAGCATATTTCTTTCATATGTCACAACAGAAGATGTTCTTGACATAATTAGGGATAAAATCAAAAATAAACCATCATGTGGTTCTGATAACATATCTGGTATTGTCATTAAAAAAATTGCAAATTTTATAGTAAAACCTCTTACTCATATAATCAACACTTCTTTTGAAGAAAGAGTTTTCCCTCATGAACTAAAAGTTTCAATTGTTTTTACTATTTTAAAAAAGGGTGCTTCTGAAATCATTTCGAATTACCGTCCAATCTCTGTATGTCAGTTATGTCAAAAATATTTGAGTATTCCATGCTGAAGCAGATGTTGAAATTTTTAGAAATTCATAAAGTAATTACGGATCATCAACATGGTTTTCGAGCAACATTTTCAACTTCAACAGCTTTGGAATCGTTCTACAGTGAGGTTCTGAATTTAGTCAACCAGGGCGAGGGCCCGATTGGGATATTTTGTGATCTCAGTCGGGCTTTTGATTGTGTTCAACATAGTATTTTGAAAGACAAGCTTTATAAATATGGCATGAGGGGAAAATCGTATGAATGGTTATCCTTGTACCTGGATAACAGGTTACAATCTGTCAAAATTGTTGATAAAGGAAATACGAGGGCAATTCAAAAACTAACCTCCGGTTGATTGAAAAAAATACACCAAGTTAAGTAAAAATATTTTAATATATACATCTTACAACTACATCTTTGCACTATTTTTCGACATAGTCTCCATAACGATTGAGGCACTTATCGTATCTCTTCACAAGCTTTGAAATTCCTTCTGCATAAAAATCACCCGCTTGTGCCTTGAGCCAGCCTGTGACCGCATCTTTGAGCTCTTCGTCGTCATCAAACCGCTGGGACCCGAGCCATTTCTTCATATGCATGAAGAGGTGATAATCGCTTGGCGCCAGATCTGGGCTGTAAGGTGGATGGTTGAAAACGTCCCACTTGAAGGACTCAAGAAGGGCTGTTGTTCTGCGAGCAGAGTGAGGACGGGCGTTATCGTGCAAAAAAACGATACCGGAAGTCAGCATACCACGGCGTTTGTTCTGTATAGCCCGTCGTAATGTTTTTAGTGTTTCACAGTACACGTCTTGATTAATGGTCGTCCCACGTTCCATGAATTCAACCAACAACACCCCTTTGGCATCCCAAAACACCGTTGCCATCAGTTTTCTGGCAGAAAAATCTTGCCGGGCTTTTTTTGGTTTGGTAGGCGAATCTGAATGTGCCCACATCTTTGATTGTTCTTTTGTCTCAGGGTTCACGTACTTAATCCAGGTTTCGTCACCGGTCACGATTCTGTTTAACAATGGTTCTCCTTCGTCCTCATAACGTGACAGAAAGTCTAATGCAGAGGCCATTCTTTGACTTTTGTGGTGGTCGGTAAGAATTTTGGGCACCCATCGTGCACAGAACTTACGGTAACCCAATCTTGCTGTCACTATCTCGTACAAAAGAGTCTTAGAAATCTGTGGAAAATCAGTAGACAACTCCGCCATTGTGAAACGTCGATTTTCACGAACTTTTGCATCAACTGTCTGAACGAGTTCGTCAGTCACCAAGGATGGTCTACCACTCCTCTCTTCATCATGAACGTTCTCTCGTCCACTTTTAAATAAACGTACCCATTCACGGACAACTCCTTCACTCATAACTTTTGGTCCGTACACGGCACAAAGCTCACGATGAATAGCTGCTGCAGAGTATCCTTTGGCTGTAAAAAACCTTATAACAGCACGCACTTCACATTTGGCGGGATTTTCTATTGCAGCACACATTTCAAACTGCCACAAAAACTAAACTAGCGCAGGTACGATGTTCACTCGACTACGGCTTGATGCCGACTGACCTGCTGAGCGTGTGAATGCACAGATGGCGCGCTACTCCCCCCACTACCCGCACTGTGACCAATCGGAGGTTAGTTTCTGAATTGCCCTCGTACATATATATCTAATCTTATAGTAAATGCACAAGGAGTTCCACAGGGATCCATACTTGGCCCTTTGTTGTTTATCGTATACATAAATGAGTTACCTTCTGTTATACCAGAGTCATTTACTACTCTTTATGCTGATGATTCAACGTTTGTGTTCAGTGATGAAGACCCAAACATATTGAAGGCCAAAATCATGAATGCTCTATTGAAATTTTCTGCCTGGTCCAGTGATCAGTCGTTGTTATTTAATACAACAAAAACGAATTACATTTCATTTCATCCTCACCAAAAAACTTTTTCCCCTGACTTTGACATATTGGTTAACAACTCCAACATAACGAAAACAGAAAATTTGAAATCTCTGGGAGTATTATTTGATTCAGATTTGTCATTTAAGACCCATTGTTTAAATTTATCAAAGATGCTAAATTCTAAATGTTTTCAAATTAGAAATTTGAAGAAAACACTTAATGTAAATCACATTCGTTTACTTTATTTTAGTGAAATACAGTCTAGGATTAGTTATGGAATTTGTATTTGGGGGAGTTCTCCTCATGCTAAAAATGTTTCAAACATCTCATTTGTAGACTCCTGTCGACCTGTTTTTATTGGCTTGAGAATTTTAACTCTGTATGGCCTTTATATATTGGATCTACTTACATCAATTCATAGAAATAAAAGCGATTATTTACGGAATAGTGATATTCACGCTCACGATACAAGATATAAATCAGATTTCTTTATACCTTACCAGCGTATAAAAATCTGCAAGAAATCACCTATTGTCATGGGAGTTAAATGGTATAATAGTCTCCCTCAAAGTTTCAAAGATATTGCCTTAATGCATAAATTTAAAGAGAAAACTAAAAACTATCTCATTGACATGTGCCCATATTCGTTGAAGAATATTTTGAAAATACTCGTTGTATTATGTCTAGACTGCAACATATACTTTGTTTAGTCTTAAATTTTGACGTATCCTGTGTGTTTCAGGTTTTCATACTATTTTTTGTGTATAACGTGTATTTGTTAACTTACATTACTGTATTGATTTTAAAGGTAAATGTCCTAGTTTTAGCTGGACTTTTTAATTTTGATTTGTTCTTGTTCGACTTGTCTTATGTCATTATTTGATGTTATGAGATCAATACATTCTATCTATCTATCTATCTATCTATCTATCTATCTATCTATCTATCCTCTTCTGCTTGCTTGTCTTCCACTCCATGCCTCTGGAATGCATCCATCAACATTCCGATTAGGCGTTCCATGTTGCCTCCATTGGACAGAATTTTTTCCTGGGGTGCTGTCATTATGGTGTGCCTCTCGAGTAGTATACTCCCTGACAATGATCGGTAGCGGCGAGATCGCTCAGCACGGAGACGTTAGTACCAAACCAAACTGGTCAATAATAAACGAAGTGTATCCAGTGAGAATTATTCATTCAAAAAAATAGTGTTTGTAAAATTGATTTTATTGTAACTTCCCCTTAAATCTCGATTCAACTTTTCCGCCCAACCTATCTAATATGCGAGAAAAGTATTGGTTTGCCCACAAAAAAGTTGAAATTTTGAAAAAAAAATTTGAGTTATTTTTACGTTTTTCATCAAGAACAACAAGAAGAAACGGTTTTTAGAAAAAAAATCCTGTGTGTGTGTTGTCGTCGGCCACTGTTCATTACATGTCTTGTTAGCACGATACAGCCTCCAGAGTGCAACAAGTCACCAATTTTATGATTGAATATTGTTCAGGACATCTCACAGATTAACCCTATTGATTTTCAGCTCACAATAGCCAGTACAACGGGTGCTATGGTACTTGAAGTACGACCTTTTTTGAGAATTATCAGTTTGTTATCACGATACAGCCTCCGAAGTGCAAAAATTCACCAATTTTATGATTGAATATTATTCAGAACATTTCACAGATGAACTCTATTGATTTTCAGCTCACCACAACCAGTACAACAGGTGCTATAGTACTTTAAGTACGACATTTTTGTCATTTTTGGAGAAATTTCAGTTTGTTAGCACGATACAGCCTCCGGAGTATATACAAGTGACCAATTTTATGATTGGATATTATACAGGTCATCTCAAAGATGAAACCTATTCAGCTCATTACAGCCAGTACAACGAGTGTTATGGTACTTGAGGTACCAAATTTTTGTAATTTTTGGAGAATCTTCAGTTTTTTAGCACAATACAGCCTCCAACAGGTATACAAGTGAACCATTTTATGATTGAATATTGTTCAGGGCGTCTTATAGATGGACCTTATTGATTTTTAGCACCAGAGCTGGTACAACGGGTGCTATGGTACCTGAAGTGCCACATTTTTTGTCCTTTTTGGAGAAATTTCGGGTTGTTAGTACGATACAGCCTCCGGAGTGAATACAAGTGGCCAATTTTATAATTGGATATTTTTCAAGGTCTCTCATTCAAGGTGTCTCACAGATGTACCCTATTGATTTTCAGCTGACTATAGCGAGTACAGCGGGTCCTATAAATCCAGATATACTGCATTATTGGTTACTTTTGGAGAAATTTCGGTTTGTTAGCACAATACGTCCCCCGAAGTGTATAAGTGATCATTTTGTGATAGAAGATTATTCAGGGCATCTCACAGATGCGGAAAAGTTAGTTTTAGTCTTTAAAACCGTTTATTTTGGTTTATGTTCCTAAATGAAGGTAATTAAATTTGCTACAACTTCATCCCCCAATAATTTCCCCGTAGAGACCTCACTATACCTGACATTTTGGTCGAAAATTTGTCATTTCCCATTTTTCAACTTTATTGGAAAAAATAGAGAATATTGGGGTATTCTATGTTTTTATTGACTGTTCGTCACTCGCGCCATGTTACATCTCGACTTTGCCCTCTTCCTATTTATGTCATGATGCGCTGGACGGCACGCTCTTATAACAAAAATTTCGTCCTTTTCCTCACCCCGCAATTCTATTTATTTTATTTACTTAAAAAGTATATCATCTATGAGCAAATTATGCATACATTTGTCATATATATGATCTATATCCATTTGCAGTATCAATGATAATTTTCCATGCATTTATTGAAAAAATAGTCTGTTCTAAAAAATAAAAGTGGAAATTTTTGTGAAAATATTTCTAAAGTTGAACGTTTGGCTTGTGTTGTTGGTATATGTCGATAACAAAATCACTGTCGCACCGGTGATTCATTTATTGCGGATGTGGGGATCGGAATTCAGTTTCGTCCGCCCTGAATCTCGAACCGATGCGCTATTCTTGATATCTTTCGCAACATCACGTATACGCAAGCCTGTGAATGCTCTATTTGCGAATATTTCTTAAAAATTATATTCTCGAGCACCGTTCCCAAAATCATACGAATGGTACATTCTCGTGCTTAAATCTACTTGACAACAGCTCAATTCAGCGTCAGTTGACGTTATAAATGTCATTTTTTATTTTGTTCATAGATAATATTTAATTTGGTTATAATTTTTGGTTATAATTTTATAATATCGAATGTAAACAATATTACCTTAACTGTTTAATTAATTTAAATTAGTACAGTGTGTGTATTAAAATGTTATTTACATGGTTCGTACGGATTTGTCACTACAACTTGTGACGCCTTACTTCACCTCTCACAGGTTCTTACCAACTGGCGCGTCACTTTGGACACCCTCGACGTAAAGTTTTTGAAACAAATGCTCGGGCACCAGATATATTTTACGTGGTTTACTCCACGGCCCCTTAACCCTTAGCGTCAAGAGTTCCAGGTAGCCTCAGATGGAGTTTATGGAAAATTCCAAGGGTCTCGTTGAATTTAACACTTCTACAAAACTATAATCCTTAGACGGCGATGCTACGGGATTTGAAGAAAACACTGATTGTATTTATTTGTATATTACAAGTCCTATTTAAAATATATATACAAAATAACACTTAACAATTTTATGAGTATTTTCAAGCGGTACCGAATCAGTTAAATATATACAGTATGCAAATGTGTTCAAGTCTTATTTTATTATGCACCATGCGAAATTTGCCGCTATTAAGGGATGTGAGTAATGGCACACTAAACCAGGTGTAAGCAAGCAAATGCAATTGTTAATAACAGCGTAAGCAGTTTGCAATTATGCGGTGAGCAGCAGTAAAACAATAAATACCTATCACAGTAGTAAACGAGATATAACTATCTTCGCGGTAGGAACGGATAGGTGGGAAAATGCAACCAGACCAGCTTATAAAAAAAACTAATGGACATAAACTAGATTATCAATCAACCCGTGGCAACAGCCTCAGACTTGTTTGAAAATCTTATTATTGTAAGAGAAAATAAAATTTTCTAACAAAAAAAATGAGTTAACTCAAGAAAAGTTACTCACGGCTGACGGTTAGGCAGCTGGTGGCAAAAGCCTCTGCTCTGCCCCGCAATCAGTTTTAAATTTCAAATTATTGGTTAAGATTATTCTAAAATTGGGTCTGAAGATAGGGCAGCGGTTACGCAAATACAAGCAAAAAGAATAGATAATAATAAAAAAATGAAACAAAATTATTATTTGGGTAATTTGAGACAGGACAATAGGTATAACAATCTAAATCTGAAAATTGAAATAAAAATGCTATTTCAATGTATTGTAACAATCAATTTAGTACATGAACTACAACTTCGTATCAATTTGGGAGACCGCTGTCACCAGTGTAATAAATCGATCCAGTAACACTGTCACCAGATGTACAACTCTGGTCCAACCTACCGAGTTGTTTCTTAAAACAAAAAAATCCGCTGTCACCAAATGAAATATTCCTAGAGGCCGTACTGGCCCTTCTCCTACTATCTGTATAGTGTGTCACCAAAAAAAATTATATAACCGAGTGTGAAAGAAAAGAAAGTCTGAATTAGGCGGGGATCTCCTGGTCTTAAAACGGGTAATTCCTTTGCCAGGACACTACATAAATATGACAAAAACCGCTATACACTTATATCCATAATTTTCAATATTTGAATGGACCCCTATGATTCCGTCTCCTGCTATTTTCGCTGAAACGTATAACGTCTACGGCTTGTGTGACCTGCCGCAATATAAGAAAACGTGTCTATTTACAGAATACTAGTCGACCGGTGCTAATTTCTTTTATTGCCGCATGTCATTGTACTCTATTTAAATAAAATTGGAAAAGGAATATAATTCTGCTGATTTGATAATCTTAGTGATAAGCAGTTCTGTACGTACTACAAATTCAGTGTTGCAATTTTGCTTCCGCGCGAAAAAAATAAATTCTTTTTAGTTGTTAGCGAGGATTAAATGATACGACCGTGCCTACAAGAAAATTTACTCAAGTGCAGTGAAAATTAAACGATAACCGGGTTACGGAGACAGAATCATACGTTCCCGGTAACTGCTATAAATTTACAACTGGCCTCGCTTCAAATTTTACCTACAACCTGTCTACGGGGTGGGCGTTAACTGTGTGACAAAAAAATTATCTAAATCCTGTTAAATTACATATACAAGAAAAACGTTCTAATCGTGTGTAAAATCTTATCACCCAAAATAAATACATATCTATAAAATGATCGGTGCACAAAATCTGAGCCAGGACCTACAGATTAAACTGAACCTATGAAATCGTTTCCTTCGGTTTGCACTTTTCTAGTCCCTTTTTCCTGAGCGAGTGTATACAAAATTATCCAATAACAAAATCAAAATCAATTATACATTCTATCTATATAAACATTGATATGTATATATCAAAGTTAGAACAGCGCACAAAAAAAAATTCCCAATTAATATTAGACGTATTCAAAAACTTACGGCGTGGAATCTTCCTTTCTCTCGTCTCTTACTGCTGGCTGATTTCGATATATAACGTTCTCGAGAAAATTAACTAAAACGGCGGCGACGCTAGGTTTCTAACACACGGTTTCGGGGTATGTTGGTTAACGGCTGGGGAGAGTTTACTCCGTGTTTTTACTTCAGGGGGACAGTTTTCACTGTCAAGGATACCTGAGTATCACTTTGACGCCCTGAACACAATGGGGAAAGAAATTCTCCCGATAAACCCGCGAACACTCAAAATGAACTAGCACCCGTCACCGTCGTAGAGAAGTACCTTCTCCCTTCGCGTTTTTCGCCCGACTCTGCTCTGTCTGCTCTGAACTGACTTTTTATCATTCCTCCAAATTTTACGGGATTTTTTGCTGATTTGCAAAAGGTTGCGTATTTTGTTTTAGAATGGACTTCCATTTTTTTAACTAACCTAATGTGTAAACAACATTAGTTTATATTTAACCTAGATTCGTTATTTACATTGTTGCAATGTTATGGTCCTGTCTCATTTTTGTTAAATAAAAAGCATGTTAGTTTTTTTTATTTGAAATAAAACATATATTTTACCGTGTGTTATGAAAGTTACTGATGTAGTTTTCCCTTTTTAATATTCGCATTTATTACAGTTGTTGTTTTGGTGGTAAATAACACTTAGTAATGACAAAATACTTTATTGTAAATCAAGTATAATCAAATATCGCTTCTTAACATCTAAATTGTAAAAGCATGTAATGCCATCGTCGAGTGACTCACACCTATCCTCTCTGCCGTTCGCGCCCATGTCAACTGTCAACTTCCACTGTTCTTGCGCCACTCGAGAGTAGCCGAGAAATATACTATATCGTGGAAATTCACAGTCACAACAACAGTATTGAAGGTTCAGTCACTAAATCCAAAAGAACGATATAAAGAGCACAATAATAAAAACTGTAAATAAATTTTCTAATAGCGTCAAAAAAAACCCGGCTTACCAAAATACGGTACTAAATTTCTAAATAGTCAAAATACTAAATCGTTCACTGAAATTAAATATAAAACTTTTAAAACTCGACGTAATATTTTATTCGGTTTTCTAAAATAATTTTTCACTTACTCAGAAAATAAGGGACGGTCGGCACTGACAATTCACTTGACTTTAAAATTATCAATTTAACTACTTTGTGACACGCGGTAGCAAATTGTAAAAATTTCGAAACAGCAGTCCGACAGACAGAGAGACCCAAAACGCTCGGTTTTTGGAATTTATAATTTAATTCCTACCTAGAATTTTTTTGCGTTAACGGTGGTGAGGGAATTAACTTGAATCGATTTACTTACGACAAGAAATATTTCTAATATACTGGACGGTTTTGGTTTTAATTAAGATAGTTTATATACCGGACGTCCGATAATTTGAGTTTTGAAAAGCGGAATTTAATAATTTTTTTTTAAATTTCTTAGATGATATTTCAAGGCGTTTGAAATACTAATAAAATAAATACTTAAATTAATGATACGGGACTGAAACGTTAACAGAAATTAAAGTTGGAAAGTAAGTAACGAGTTATAGGTATACACTTACAATTTCTCGGAGACAAAATAAAATCAATCCAAAATGCTTAAAAAAAATAACTCGTTACAAACTGGAAAAAGTTAAAAAGTTTAGCGGTTTTTCAGCAATATCTATCTAGGTGGTCCCAAACAACATACCAAAAAAGCAAGTTTACAGCAATTATTGCAATTTCGATTGTAACCTATGACTGGCCTAGAAGTGCTTAAATCTTTATTGTATTTATAGGTTATTACTACCCTACTCAGATAGCTCAGTTCGGGTTATCGCATTTTAGTAAGAATCTAACTGAACCAGAACCTAGGAGAAAGATAATTGAGGATTGCGAAAGAGATTTAGCGAAGTGGATAGTGCCGTCAACGGCAAAGTTAGAAAGAACCTTCGATAAATCTTTCAATAGCAAAATATTGAAATTTACTACTAGCGAAAGTTACACCGAAGGTATTAGATTAAAAATGGACCATGTTTTATATTTTGTGATGAGTCTAGATATAATTTTAAACGGCAACAGTAGCGTAACTGCCACTTTACAAAATAGAGAAACTAAAGAAATATATTTTTTGCATTACATTACTTCGGACATTTGGATTACAACACAGGTAACATTTTGTTCAATTTTTTATCGTATTTTATGTAAAAATCACGTATTTATAGGATAATAATATTTATCATGGTATCGGAACGATGGATGTTTGGAAAAAAATTTCACGCGACATTATTATCGATTTACATAAAGGTATAGCGTATTTAGACAAAGATAAATCGAAAATTAAATTATCCAGATCCAAAATGAAGATAATTGATATAACTTTGAGGGGATCGGGGGCTATAGACAATCTCACATTGTCTTCCTCCGAGCATATACAGCAATTTTACGATGCCGCTGAATGGTTCGTCAGGCATCAAGACGTAGAAACTGGCGGCTGGCCCATACCCGTTAAGAGAAAGCTTGCACCCGGATTTCAAGATTTAGAACCCGGTAAATAGTAATTTTTTTTTCAATTTTGTCGTGTGAAGCGTTCGATACAGTCCTACTGTTTACATTGCCTATAGTCCAGGAATTTTAGCACCGAAAATTAATTCGCTCCACAAAAAATCCTAATAATTGATTTTTCGATAGAATTATGTTAGAGTGTCCACTATGTATAAAACCAAGTTTGTTTCGACCGCCATCTTGAAAAACACTTTTTTTAAAATATCTTAGTAGTGGTTAGTTATACGTTAAAATTTGTGACGACCTTTTTTCTAGAGCATAAAATTTCCCATCTTTTTTATTTGAAACTGTTTTCTTTATTGTGAATATTTACCGTGATATAGTCGAGTAAATAAGTAAAAAATTTGTTTTTGGAAAAATCTCGATAATTTTTGAAAATACGAAAAACTGTGCTCATCAATGTTGTAGAACATAAATTATTCTACAATTTTTGTTTAAAACTTTTTTTTGTTAAATCAATAGTTGCTGAATTCTACTGCAACGAAATTTGCCGTCAGGTAAAGAAAAATAGCGATTAGTGGTATAACAATTTTCAGGGGAATGTTTTTCTGTAGTTTTGATTTTTTTCACCCTTAATGTTTTTTGGATCGTAGAACACGAATTAGAAGTTTGCGAGCAAAAATTTGGTTTATGTGCAATTTTTACCAAATCTCGGCACTTTTTTCAGTTTTCGGCGTATATCTGAAAAATGGAGCGAGATTTGAATTGTGGATTAGTTGCAGTTCGTACAGTACTAGGATGGACACTTATGGGTAAATTGAAACCGGCTACTCAATCAAAACATCTTTGTTAGTTAATTCATTATTATCAAAAGATGTTGCCATATCTGCAAGAAAAGTTAGTTATGGAACATTTTTCAAAAACTGTTAAACAAAGAAATAGCAAGCGTTATGAAGTAAGCATGCCGTGGATTGAAGGTCACCCCCCTTTGCCATCTAGTTTTAATCATCTCATAAAAGACTACTGAATATCACAAGAAAGTTAAAAAATGATCATTTTTATGATATATATCAGCGGTTCCCAACCTTTTCTGGGCCACCGCCCCCTATAGAAGAGGACAAAAATTTCGCCCCCTCCCCCCCCCCCAAGTGGCTGGTTAGTCCAAAGTAGTTAATTTTATTTGAATATCATCTGTACCGTCCCAATTGATCTGTATTTAGCTCTACTTTCAGTTAATGTCTAAATTTTATTTTAGAAGAATGATGAAGTAGACATTTATTAAACGACTACCAAATGTACAATAAAATTGTTTATTAAACTTTTAAATATAAACACAGAATCAATAAGAAATACAATCACAATAGATATAAGAAATGCAATTCTTCTTTGCACTGAATTATTACTGAGAGGAATTTTTTTAATGATATCAAATGGTGTCTTATGATGGAGAACAGTTTTTAATATCTCTTCGACTGCCGGCAAAATTAATTCCTCGCCAATGGTGTGTGGTTTTCCTGACTTTGCGATTAACAATGAAACGTTATATGAGGCTCGTAGCCCATCATCGTCTCGTTTAGAAGACGATGCAAAATAGTATATTAAAGTATAAGTGGATAAAGGGGTCTTTCAAACACGCGCGATTTTTCGAGCACGACGGCGCAGCCGAGTGCTCGAAATAGAGCAAGTGTTTGAAAGACCAGTTATCCACGAATACTTTACGCTATTTTTTTTATTGGTGCACTTTATATTATTACTACAAAAAAATGAAAGTCCATCCTCGATGCCCAGCCAAGTTTCGTGAACGTCAAGTAGTATTTATTTTTAGTTGACGTTACGGGCTGTCAGATCAATAATCAAAAAGTTTCTTTATTTATATTTAAAGGGAAACAATAGTGCTATTCAACACTTCGATCTTGGTTCCGATTTTGATTATAATCGAAATCGGAAACGGATTGATGTTTGTTGAACGACCAAAAAAAATTGTCATTTGTCATGTCATTTTACAAATCAAATAAATCAATAGTGACATATCCTCATCGTTATTTTAGTTCATTTCACGTGTATTTTACACTTTTCACAAGTTCATTTAGTTTAATCACGTTTAATTTTATACAAGCTGTTCTGTTAACTAAAAATGTAATATAGAATTGCAAAATATCACTCACATTACATAACACATAGACAAACGGTAATTTATTTAAATTTTTCGACCAATCACATGCTTCCGATTTACGATTGTTTTCACTAGCATCATAATTTTAGACCGATTATAATCAGAGTGATCGATTGATATCGAAAATGTATTGTTGAACATGTTGTTTTTTAAATGACAGGAAATGATTGTAATCGATTGACGCGTTGAATAGCACTAATGTATATATGAATATATAAATACATTTTGCAGAAAAAAAACAAATAAGACATTGGCTCCCAATGATAATATACAATTTAAAAACTAATAAAAAAAGTTGTCATTGATACTTACGTTTCTCAAGTTGTTGTTGTTACCATGGGGACTTTAAAAAACGCGCGTGTTTGAAAGTTCGATTTAAACACGCTGACGCGTGCTTTAAAAAGGTAATATGCGGCATCAATAAAAAAAAGGTTTGATATAGTTGCCTGTTTTAAATATTGTTTTTCGAGTTCTTGAAAATAGAATATATCTTTGTTCTTCTTATCAGGATGCATTTTATGTAAATGCTCTTGTAGCCTAGAAGTTTTCATAGCTTCATTTGAAAAAACTTTTCGGCAAATTAAACACATAGGTAATGATTTGTTTGTAGAAGATTCCGAAAATCCATATTTTAAATATTCAATACTGTATTGCCGGCATTTCTTTTTTAACTTAGAAGTAGATTCATCCATTTTCATACAAAAATTAAATTCTCAATAGATTTATAGATAGTAATGTTTATAAAATGACACACCACTTATGATTATTTACTACGGCAGAGCTTATGATTCACGACTATATATCGCAGCCAAGCACATACAACTAACTAACAAAAAATTCGTAGAGCTGCTGCTTTTATATGTTTCATTTCGTGCATGATTCAACTTGTCTGTGTGTGAATATGTCGAAACATGTTATTTTGTATGAACATCGCGCGTTCGCTTATCAACCTGCGAGGACAAGTCATATACTTCTATTCTGAACTAAAAGAAATTATTATAATTATTAGTATTATTATTAATGCTAATTTAAAACTGCTTATTAACCCTTATTAAATCATTTTTATTTCACCATTCCTCTTGACTGCTTATTATTTGCTTCTGAATCCGCTACCCCCCCCTAAAAGGTTGCAGCGCCCACAGGGGGGCGGTATCGCCCCCGTTGGGAACTAATGATATATATGATAGAGTATTTGATAATTGGTTGTCCGAAAGAATCATAGAATGCTTACCAGAAGATGAGACATTCGAAACATCATGTCAGTCCGGTCATTTTTTACCACATCACCTAGTATATAAACCCAATAGTTCCATAACACCCATACATTCAGTTTTCGATGCTTCATCCAGACAATAGGATCAACCATCCTTGAACCAATGTCTTGAAAAAGGTATTCATTTTATGAATTGATTCCATCTATCCTTTTACGGTTTCGCACGGAAAAGATTGGAATCACCGCTTATTTAAAAAAGGCATTTCTTTAGGTCAGTTTACGAGAAAGTGATAGAAATTCTTTTAAATTTCTTTGGTATGATAAAAATCAGAACTTGAAGATTTTTAAACATACTCGTGTAGTATTTGGAGTAACGTGCACTCCATTTTTATTAGGAGCAGTCAAATCTTGAGAAACTCAATTTGTAAAGAAAATTCTTATAGACTCGAAGTGATTTCAAGGTTAATGAAATCTTTTTACGTCGATAATGTCCTAGCAAGTGTACCAAATGAAGAATTTCGCAACCGATTCATTGAACAGTCAACTAAAATTTTGGCTGATGGAAGGTTTACGTTGAGAGGGGGGAGCATTTTTTACCAGAAAATTCTGAAGTCGAAGCAAAAAGCAATATCCTTGGTCTTGTAACGTGAATTTCGTTCACCATTCGTAATATTTCTCGTCGATGAAAGAGTAACGTAAATTTTATTTACCCCTCGTAACATAGAATAATACTTCTTGTCGATGGTTGTCGAATTTTAAGTTTTCGAATGAGTTCGTTTCATTAGGATATTTAAGTCGAGGCGCGCTGAGGCTCAGCTCTTTCTTTAACGAAAATGTCGTTATTGTTGAGTTCTCTCATCCTACCGTATCGAAGTGCATTCATATGAATGCACTTTTTTACCGGCTGGGACCACGGCTTGAACTTTCTACCGGCTTGGGCCGAGGGCTCTACTCAAAGCCGACTTGATGCAGCTGATTGGTTCCCGATTCCTTTGTAAGTCAAGAGATTCATCGTTGGAAAAAAAATTCAAGGAAAGTACTAACGTCCATAATCGTATAACATTGTCGATTATTTCTAAGTACAGTTCATGTATTAATTAACTTCATAGTTTTTACCATATGTAATTTAATATCTTCTTTTGTAAAATTCATAATTCATGTTTTAATTTCAATGTTCGTTCAGAATCTAATTTTTTTATAACATTTTGAAATTTCAATTTTCTTTCAATATCTAATTTTTATTTAATAAATCTACTTGTAAATATTAAATAACGTTCACTTTTTATAACCTCCCAACTTCTTGTTTTGTTGACTGGGATTAGTTGATGTGAGGTAACTTATAGACTAGTAGGACTTAGGGTAGCGCCCACTTATCTTTCATAACATAAAAATAACCTTGAGTCTCTATTAGTATATAACCCACGCCTGAGTAGCTCTTCAGCGGAGTAGCCGTTGCAGTCTTATATGGAATCGCAAATTGGACATTCTGGAACTTTCATTAGAATGGTTTGACAAAATGGATACAAGAAGTAGTACTGATCCCAAAACTATTACTGCAGAAGGCTTGGTTTTTGAATTTGGGTTGGGATGAGGAAATCGATGGAGAAATTCGTGAAACATTTCGAAAATGGTTACAAGATCTGCCTCAATTGGCTTCTGTTAAGATTCCTCGATGGATAGCAACATATTTCACTATTTCGACAACTCAATCTGGATATTACATGTTTTTTATGATGCAAGTGCAAACGCTTATGCAGCTTGTATATACCTCAGAACAGAATTGAATGATGGTGAAGTTCTGTTGAGACTAGTTGAAGCCAAATCCCAAGTAGCTCCTTTTAAAAAATTAACCATACCCCGTCTCGAACAACAATTGGAGTAAGAATGTTTCGAAATTTTCAGTCTAACTATGAATTCAATCTTCATGTATTTTTTTGGCCGGACTCCTCAACTGTATTATCATGGATGAAACGACAAGATCATTGGAAATAATTTATATGGAATCGTGTTGAAGAAATAAAACGTTTTTCCAACTGGTACCATGTTCCTGGTGAAATTAATCCAGCAGATCTTCCATCTCGAGATTGTTTAGCTAAATCCCTAAATGATGAAAGATGGTGGGAGGGTCATATATGGTTACAGGATCCAATTTCACAATGGCCTAGTCAAAATTTGGATTGTAACGAAGATAAAATTAACTACGAGAGGAGGAAAACAGTTGTTTCCGCTCTACCTGTGCCTGATGATTATGCATGGTACTATAAGTATTTCTCAAAATTTAGTAAAATTGTTAACATGATTGCCTAGATCAAACGATTCATCAATAATCGCAGAAAAAACAATGTTGAAAAAGAAAAATTTCTTACTGCAACAGAGCTAGAGGCATCACGAAAATTAAGCATTCGTTATATACAAGAAGAGAGTTTTGAGTCGGATCAAGATCCTAAACTTATATTGTGTCCTTATACTGTCGACGAAAGATTAATCAGGGTGCGAACCAAAATTGCAGATAGAGCTAATGCAGAGAATTTTCGTATGCCGTATGTTTTGCCTCCAAATCATGAAGTTGTAAAACGTTTGATTTTTGAAAAACACATTAGGAATAATCAAGGTTTGATGAGTATCCTTAGAGGAAATTACTGGATTCTTCAATGTAGGCGCACTATTAAATCAGTAATTAGTGGATGTATCACTTGCAGGAGATTCAAAGGAAAACTGAAACTCCCGCCATCTGTCTCCCAGAAAATAGAGTTCGTGATGCTGCAGTGTTCGAGGTTGTAGGCATAGATTTAGCAACTCTTGGAAAAACGAGCCTTGATTTCGAAGATTACAGACTGTTCTCTGTGATTGTGAATCCGTTTAAAACGCCCGTCCACTCAAATACATGTCTGAGGATCCAAATGATTGTACTGTTCTCACACCTGCATTGTTCCTACAAGATATTAAAGAAGTTGAAGTGACTCATCTTGATTTATTTGAAGCCAAAGATTTAAGTAGGCGTTTAAAGTATTGTTTGAAACTCAGAAAAGATTTGAACAATAGATTCGAGTTTGAATATTTGGGCTAACTCACTCTTTTTTCAAAGAAAACTTCTGATGAGATAGTCAAAGTCGGAGACATTGTTTTGATCTCAGATTTCAATAAAAGAAAAGTCGAATGGCATATGGGCCGTGTGATTGATACTAACCCGGACGTGATGGAATAGTCAGATTGGTTAAGCTGAAAACTGCCACAGGTGAGCTGCTGATGCCAGTACAACTAATTACTTAATTGGAAATGAAGAATTGTAAAGATTTGCCCAAACCTACAGTGTCAAAAAGGGCTAAAAATATTCGAACAGAAACTAAAGACAAGTTGTCAAAGAGATCAACAATTAGAGAGCACGTATCTACAACAAGATCTAGAAGACATATAAAAGTTCCTGAGAGATATGAATATTGATGGTGTCATGATGACACAAGGTGGGAGTGTGTTGGAAAACACCTTGTATTATTTTTAGGTTTTGTTTCTGATCTTGACTTTGACGGTTGATGACAATTCAATTTAGTTTTAATTCGTATATATTTGATGTCACATTACTTTCTTATAATAAAGTTATTAATTTGAAGTAGTTTTGGCTCCCTATTCATTAAAACGGTATATCTATAACAGTTTTAGTACTGGACTCTTGAGAAACTGAACTAATAGCAGTTTTAACAATATTTGTGATAAGAAACAAGGACTGGATTTCCTTGAAGAATTAGAAATTAGAAGACACTTAAGATACCCACAATATGAAGTCGTCAATGAACAGATAAATCTAGGAAGTTCTCTACTTTTAAACTGTCTTTTTAAGTAATTATTGTAGAGATCAGCAGATGTAGTTTTCCAGGTTTCCTATATCATTGCACAGTTATACTGATCTTAAATGGGAAAAAGATATCCAGGATATCTCGATAGGACTAATATTATCTAAGCTTTAATATTTGTAATATCATAATTTCTTCTTTTCTCTAGTCATATATAGGCATCACATGAAATGTAACTTCTGTCATTCTGACAATGATAGTAATATCGAAACAATTGCCAATTTTATACAATTTTTTCAATATATTGTGGAATTATTTAGTAACAGTTAGTTTCATTGTAAGGATCGAAACAGTAAATATCATTAAAATTACAATTATTTACAACCATTTACATCAAAAATTTAAATATTTACAACAATAAAACACTCTGACATAATCCAACCGAAAAATGAATTATCAAGATTTTTTGAGGATCGAACCTATTTTTGGTGCTAAAATTCCTGGACTTGTTCCAACAACCACCTTCTGATTAGTATGTGAACGTTCGTGAACTTATTTATGTACGAATCAAACGTTTGAGAACCTGTACGTGAATTAATCTATGAACTTTATTACAACCCTATAACCTTCAAGTTATATGATTTATGTTTATTTATTACTATTACCAGCATACCTTATTACCTAACCTTAAAACATCAACTGACAGTTTGGACGAACGGTTCTACATCCATATCTCTGATGAAAATGATCGTTCACCGACACGTTCATGAACGTGTCCAGTTTTTGTTGGAACCACGATACACTCACAACGGTATGCTTACGCGCATCGAACGTTTGGCGTGTGACGTCACTGCGATTATACAAATCTTTATTGTTCATACTAAGAGATAATTTTTATTATAATAATTAAAATAAACTTAAACTTTACTGAAACAGAAAAATAATTGAACCTTTTTGAGTTGTATCAAAAGCCACATTTTAGGGCAAGTCCAAGTATGAGATTTTCAGGGGTAATCTGGATGCATTAAAGCATACAAAGACATTGAATAAGATGCAACTTACTTATTTAAAAATACACATGAAATTAAAAAAGGTTTTTCATTTTCAAATATTCACTGTTCCGATCTCACTTTCTTTTTAACGTTCGTAAATTTTGAAAGTTTTTTTTTCCATTTTTGCTTTCAAATTTTACAAACTTATTTGTTTATTTAGATCTCGGAGTCTAATGTAAGTTCTTGTTCGACTCAAACAATAAATCACTTCATATGGGATTTCAATTTGGTTTTGACCGACAATACTAAAAGTTTTATCAGCCAAAATTTTTAAAATATTTTCTGCTTTTGATAAAGATGTTCCGTGAAGTGATCGAAACTCGGATTCAAGAATTTCCGTAGCTTTCAAAAGATCTTGATTTGGCTGTAATAAACCACCCCTCGACAGGAAATGTACCCAATCTTGAGCTCCAACGGAAATCATCTCGCTGGTTTTAGTACCTAAATTAAATTTATGTTTAAATCTGTACGCTATGTACAAGTACCCTGCCAGATATTTAAGAGCTTCTTGACGAATTATTTCGGTACTTTCAAAGGTTGTCAATAACTGGAAAAACTCATCGTCAGGAATATATTCTGGTTGAGTCAATGTATATGGAATAAATGTTTCTTCTTCTTCAAGTATACGGGTATTTAGTATTTGAATATTTTTGGAGACATTAGCTAGTAGTGTTTCAATTAAGCAGGTGGGATGCGATTCTTCTGATTCTAATGGTTGTATTAGACATTTTTCACCAGCTTCCTCTGTATTTTTGTTCTCTGTAAAAATTGCCGCCGAGTTTTTACCTAATATATACCACCTCAAACGATACATAAAATCTAGAGGTTCTGGATGGTAATTTGTAGCTCCCATGCCTCTCATATGAGAGAAGAAGTTTTCAACAACGTCTTGATTTAGACGCGAGGTCAAGATGTAATCGACTCCTTTATAGTTTTCCAGCAAATAAGAAAATAATTCTTCCAGTGACCTATGTGACAACAGAATTCCTTTTTGAAACGGAATGAGAGACTTATGTTTGCCTACGGTCATATTCCCAATAGTTTCGCTCACCTCTTTTAACACTTTTTTCTGCTTATCTTAATCTACTCCATACGCATTTTTAGTTGTACAATTTGCCACAATTTTTGTATGGGAATTAAAAAGATCAAACCAATCATTTATTAACTGTACAAAATCCGAAACTTCCTCCCACGGTAAAACAGATGGCAGTAGCCTATTTTCTCCACAAAACCGAATACTTTTTGCAACAGAATTAGATAATAGTTGAACGGCTGGTTTAACTTTTTGTCTTTCGGAACCTTTTAAATCTAAGCGGTATCGGTTAATTTTATACTTCTCAAAACAATCCCTATTAATTAATGTGTTCTTTTCCAAAAAATCCTGATCCAATATGTGGTTCCTTAATAATTTAATAAGATGAGGAACGTCACCAAACACATATATGTTTAACAAACTATTGCTAGGGTGTGGAAAACAACAATTTTGTTCATGTCCAATATTCAGTTGTGACCAAACTTTAACGTTAGATGTACATAAATCACTGACAATACCCACAACTGTGAAACCTGCATCAAAAAGTTTTGATATTATAGAAGATAATACGTCGATAGTCATTGCTTGATCGAAATTATAATAAACAGGTTGCTTCCAGTTACTAAAAATACCACGTGCTATTACCGTTTGACACGTTTTATGTGGCCCTATTACTTTTTGATGGCGTTTCTCAATATTTATGCGATTAGATAAATGTATTTCGTCAAATGATACAATACACAATTTTTCAATATTCTGCATATCAGAAGACTTTTTAGCCATAAAAATAACAACGTCATTCAGAATGCCCGGTTCTGCTGAGAGTGTCAATGCCCATCTGCGTAGTGTCTAAAGCGCCGGTAAAGGATAACCATTTGTTCTTAAGTAGCGGTGTGCTTTGGGGCTAACACTCCGTAAGGATATCGAACATGCTATTTCATCTGGCGACCATCGTTTGGCTGTACATTTTGAGTGTACTATTCTTTTGGTTTGACCTTCTGACAAAAATTGTCGCAGTCCAGTTTTCATCTGCTCCAACTCAGCTTTCAGTGCACAATTCTCATTGACAAGGAAATTGTTTTCTTTCTGTAGTGTTGCAACTTTTGTTTGAAGATCAAGTATTTGTTTTTCGTCCTCACTGAAATAGAAGAATAAGAATCCACATTAACTGTCTCAACCCTTACTTCGTGGAATCTACTCATATTACTTTTAAATGAAACTTACTGTTTCTAGATAACTCCACAATATATTAAAATAAATGTTAAAAACTCTAAGAAATTTGACAATTGTTTCGATATTAAATATCATCGTCAGAATGTAAGTTCTGTCATTCTGACGATGATATTTAATATCGAAACAATTGTTAAATTTCTAAGAATTTTTAACATGTTTTTCAATATATTGTGGAATTGTCTAGAAACAGTAAGTTTCATTTAAAACAGTAAAATAAGAATCTACGGGACGATTTTTGATTTCTTAAGTTTACCTTACAGATGCTCGACTTAATGTAATGTCACCTTCCGTTATTCCTATTTTATCTTCACAACATGTGATCGAGGCAGAAGACATTGTAGCTCCCGCTAGGCATTCAGCTACCAATCGCCTTCGTTTTATTCGAACTACTCTATCAGAATTTCTAGTATTTTCTCTTTTACCAGGCAGTTTCAAAGTGGGGATTGCATCATATTTTAAATTTCTTATATTTTTCCCTGTATAATTTAAAAGTTTCTGTCTCACAGAAATATCTTTCTTAAAATGTATTGAGCAAATACATGCTATAAGGAAAACAAATGTGTAAACATAGTGATCAGTGATCAGTAATCATTTTAGTAATATTTACCGTTTTTCAAATTAATGTCGTCTTGCCGGTGACACGCAGTTAACCACAGTTTACAAAGTTCATCATTTTTTGGCAACCTAAAATATTTAATGTCTGTTCCCTTAGTTTTCCTATTGTAATTTGCACATCCATAAATAGCGCAACTGGGCATTTTAACCACTGACCGTTCTAACTAAATTGAACAGCAAATTAGAGTATTTAAAAGTTCGTAATTATAATAAAACCGCAAACATTCAAAACACACATTCCATCGTTCACGTCGACTAATTGTAAGAGTGATACCCTGTGGGCCTTATGGGGTTAAATCGACGAAAACTAAAACACTTTGTATATGGGTCCGTGTTCTACGATCGGTGCATGCATCGCAAATACGTCTTCTGCGTGCAGAGGACGAATTTTCGTTTCCAGTCGATCATAGCGTTGTAAGTGTATCGTGGTTGGAACGCATTTTTATCGTCCGTGGAATTGTCGGAACTTGTTGGAACAGAAATTTTGTTATGCGCATGATCGTGCCGTTCATGTACGCATCATTTCGCTTAGTTGGAACAAACGTAATGTAAACAAACAGCAGGACGGACTGGTTCGGACGATTTAATTATTATTTAATACAACTTGTGATCAAAAAGATGTAATCACTTATAACGAATCGACCGTTTTGAATGATATATCGTTTTTATAGGTTGGTATTCATCGATGAGTCAAGGCCACGCAATATCATTACTGTCTAGAGCTTATTACCACTCCGGAGGCGATATTCGTTATCTAACAGCATCTCTACGCGGTCTCAAACCCTTCAGAGTACCAAGTCTTGAAGGAGGCGTCAGAGCTACTTTCCTCGATAAATATCCTTGGTACGAAGAATATCCAACGCGACCTGCATCTTTCGTCCTCAACGGTTTCATTTATTCTCTGTTAGGTTTGTACGATCTCATTAGCATAGCTCCGTTGGCGGAAACCCAAGAAGCCGAGCTGTTGTACAAAGAAGGTATGATTTCATTGAAACACATGATTACGTTGTTCGATATGGGTAGCGTGACATCGTACGATTTGCGTCATTTTACTATAAGTACAGCGCCTAATTTGGCTCGATGGGATTATCACGCTACGCATGTCAATCAGCTTTTGTTATTGAGTACCATCGAGAACGAATCTCTGTTTAAAATTACCGCGGAGAGGTGGATAGGGTATATGAATGGTAAAAGGGCCGATCATAATTAGAAGTTTCGTTTTTTGGTGTTCATGTTGATGAATACCGGGTGAACCAAAAAAATGGATCATTAGAATTTTTTTTGGCGATGGATTTGAGTTAAAACTACAGTTTGGAAGAGGGGCTTCTTGTTAACCCTCCATTACTAACGTAATTTGACATGTTTACTAAACGTTGGTCTCTGAGACCGATTTATTTCAACAGTGTGAAGGGTATGCTTACTAACGTCGCTCGCAGAGACCGTTTTGTGTTAACGATGTTTTTGCTCTAGATGCATGTGTACTAACGTCGGTCTGTGAGACCGATTTATATTAAAAGAAGTATTTTTGGTCTCTTAAGTTTATCTTTTTCTTTTTTAGACACACTATTGTCTGTAAAACTAATTTTTGTGTGTTTCACAATAATTGGATAAAAAAAATGTTTCAAAATAAAAAGTGATATATTTATCAACGTAACATAATTTAAGTACAAAAAAATAATCAATGTTTATATTTTTGATAAATTGGAATTCTGAAAACTAACCGACCTATAAAAACATTAACACAAATTAAATTAATGCTTTTTGAGCTACTCTAATATATGCGATTAACTCAGTAATTCTAATCCTCATTCCCACTTTTGCAGTCTTGACACACTGGTTTTAAATGTTCTATGCCCACGAATAGGGATGTTGACTAATTTTTGGAATCGTTTTTACGTTAAAGACCCTATATAAACACGAAAATAATAATTTTATAAAAAAATGTCAAATTTCAATAAAAAAATACGTAAATAAAAATATATTTCAAAATTCTCGCTAAAACGGTCCTCCATACCGTCTCGTGACGTTATCAAACTATAAACGAATCTCGTATTCTGTCAAAGTTAACTGATCTTGACTGAGTTCTTACGAATAAATTAAATAAAAGCTGTAAAAATGAATAGGTCGCCTTACAAATTATGTGCAATGCCGATGTGCAACAGTACGTCAATCAAAACACCACAAAAACTTTTCATAAGCGTTCCAATAAGTTTTACAAATAAGAAGAAAGACTTGCTAGATGAGATCCAGCTTCATTAACAACAAGTACCAGTTATTTTTGTGAAGATCTTTTCAATGTAAGTTATAATCTCTGATAAACTACAAATATAAATTTAAAATCATTTTAGATATTTTTGGTTGTGGCAAAAGTCAAAAGTCAGTTATTCATTAGTAGTTTGTTTATTTACAGAGTTAATTTCAAGTTTTATTTATTTGATATAGATGATAAGTAGTTCTAAATATGATAAAACAGTATATAAATGTAAAATTGTAGGTACTTACGAAGACGTTTTCACGTTTTTCTCCACTGCACAAAAATACATGTTTCTAGCAAAGAAACTCGCACCATCATAGAATGAATTGTCGATAAGTTACAACTATTTCTTTTGATATACCCAGTCTCCATTGTGATAAAAATCGTAAAATATTATCGTTGTTCTAACAGATTATCAAGAAAAATAGATCATACTTTTAACTTGGTTATGATAAATAAGTCAACTTGTTCGTGCAGTGACGTCACAGCGCTCTGATTGGTGTTCGCAGTCACGTGATAATGGGTTATAAATAACGCAATTTAAATTAATTTAATTCAATTTAAGACGAATAATTAGGTGTCTAAAAACTGTCTTTTATGTGTAAAACATAGCTTCACATGAATTTGTAACAACTGTCAACATCCCTATTTAGAGCATTTATAACAGTTGTACCTAGTTTTTCTATTTGTTATTGAAAAACGGTCTGCCATAATTAGCAGCTGCATAGCTTGTTGGAGTGTTTTCATATTCTCCTTGAGCCATTTTAGGCTAAAATGTCCAAGAAAACACAATTTTGTACCGTGCATGTTACAAATCCTAACAATCTTGCTAACGTCGGTCTTACAGACCGATATTGTTCGTAACTAAGTAACCTTTCTCAGATAATCGAAACCACTCATACACCGTATATGGAATTACTAAAGAGGAAGCTACATAACCGCATCACATTGGAACTCTAATCGATTGATTATCATCGACAAATTTCGTTTCGGTCGGTCTCCGAGACCGGGCGTTAGTAACCGAGGGTTAATTTGTGCGTTTATATTTACAAGGTGAATAAAAAATGATCATTATTAGAATTTAAAATTTTTGATGCTAGACTGTAGTTGGGGGGGGGGGTTCCTGGTAACTTGTACGTTGATGTATACAGCGTGAGCGGAAACATTGTTTTTGCTGGTATAAATAAGGAACTGTTTGGAAAAAGGGATCGTTTTGGTGCAGATAAGAATCTGCGTATAACATTGAATTCGACTGCACATTGAAAGTACCCATTTTTTTTTGAAAATTGGATCTGATTTTTTTTTGCACTTCTACGTATGCTCGTCAAAATTTGTTCGGGACATTCGATTCACGAACTTTTTAGACAAATTCTGAAATCTGTCAACATTGCCTGTGATACGTATCGCTCATGAACAATTGAATTGAGTGTAGAACTTCATCTGCCATATGGCAACGTTGCAAATAGTTATTATGCACATTTTTTTCGTTTTTTCATAGTTTTCTTCATCTGTTGCGAATTTATTTTCTTTTTTCAAGTGCCTATTTTCAATTTTTTTTGTTAATTTTAATAGTTCTTTGTAAATGTTCGGAACAACGTCAAAAATAGTTTGAAACTTCGTTTGTACATATTTTACGAGCTTTTACAACAAATTATGAAAGTTGACAACAATGTAAATGTCACTTTTAAGGTTACCAACATCTTTCTTGTCAGTTTTTTTCGTTTTTCTAGATAATATTCATCTTTTTAAACATATTATGGGTAAAATTTCTTTCTAGTGTCTAATTTGGAGTGCTCTTTAATTATTTTCGATATTTTTTTGTATCTTAGTGTTTCGTTCACTTATTTTGAACAAAAATCGTATAAAACTTCAGTTTTCATGTGATTTCCTCACTTCTCAGACAAAATATGAAAACTGGCAACAATGTAGATAATTGTTTTGACATTTTTGAGCTTACCGACGTTATAATTTAAATATTTATTTTTTCTTTCACCAGTTTTTTTCGTCTTTCTTGATAATGTTGATCCTTGTAAACATATTGTTAGTAAAATTTCTATCTAGTGCCAAATTTAAAGTTTTCTTCAATTATTTTCTGTATTTTCTTTATCTTTCTGAATGCTTAATTCATTTGTTTTGAAAAAACAACAAAAATAGTCCAAAACTTCATCTTTCATATGATTTCCTTCTCAGAGAAAATATAAAAACTGGCAACAATGTAGATAATTTTGCCATTTTTAAATTTTCACTCGTCATAGTTTAAATGTTTTTTTCTTTGTAAGTTTTTTCGTCTTTCATTGAAACATATTGTGTGTAAAATTTCTTTCCCTCGCCCAATTTTAAGTTCTTTTGAATTGTTTTTTATATATTTTTTGTATTGTACTAAATGTTTCATTCATTTGTTTTGAAAAAACAACAAAAATAGTCCAAAACTTAATCTTTCATATGATTTCCTCACTTCTCAGACAAAATATGAAAACTGGCAACAATGTTGATAATTATTTTGTTATTCTTGAGGTTACCCGTGTCATAATTGAAACATTTCTCTCTTTTTCGTAGTTTTTTTGACAGAAATTTGACATTTATTAAATATTTATCAAAATTATATAATTCATTTCAATATATATTATTTTAAAACCAAAAAAGTACTTCAAACATTCCATTAAATAATAAAAAATAAATAATATAATTATTCATATTTGACAAAATCGGATCAATTTTGAAAGTGAAATTTTTTTTAAAACTAGTTATCTCACACAATTTCTGTTGTTGATATTCTACGAGGGTGATACGAATAATGTGCAGTTATTTCACGTTAAGTATTTTCAAAACAATAACAGACACGGAAGAGATTAAAAAAAATAAAACCGGACCAAAAGATACGAATAGTAGCAGCTACAATAATCGAATAGTCAATAAGGGTAAGGTAAACCTTTATGTGAAAAGTTCTTGCCCTCAAATTTATCCTGATTCCTGATTAGTGTATTAAAGTTAAATGTTAGCAAAAAATTATTGTTTTGTTATTTATATATTTGTTGATTTGTTATTATTGATGCACTTTTTCATTGTTACATAAGGAAGTCTTGTGATCGATTTAATAATCGATCTTACAGCTGTCAACTGTCGACGAAAATCATAGTAGCCGTATAACTGTCTAAAGTCGGCCATTTGTCTTTCTTTTTTTTATACAAAAGATTGCCTTGTTTCTGTTGATCACAAGATTTTCATTTCAACGTTTCGTAATGCTCTGAAAGCATATCGGTAGTGCAATCATTTATTCCTATTTTCGTTTGATTGACTTTAAACGTATTTTTTTTGTAAATTGTACATATTTTATATATCGTTAACAATCATAGCGTAGTTAGGAGTGTCCAGTAGCATATTTTTATGTACGGAAGTAAAACTAACCTAAAAAATATAAACCAAAACATTTGATAGAACAAATAAATCAATTTCGATGACAAACTACCAGAAATATACGCAAAAGATGTTGAATTTTATTCAATATCTTCAAAAATCGAGAATTTATTAGCTTCACTTTCACTTACGGCTTTCGGAATATTAGATACAATATTTTGCGTCAAATAAATGTCAAAATACATATCACAAACATTTTAGGTTAATTTTACTTCTTGGATATATAATCAGTAGATAGAACGCCGTCTATCCATCTCGAGAGCTTATTAGAGTAAAAAAGACTAATATATTTGTACATTTCTTCCAATCTAATACCTTTATATGAACGAGTCACTTTTTTGGCATTTTTTTTTCTTCTTTTTTATTTATCTACAAGGTACTTTACTTAAACAATAGTTCCACTTTCTTATATTTCTTCGATTTTTTGAATTGTTAACTTGTTTTTTTATGAAAGTGAATCGTTCATTTGTATTTTTTATATAATTTGCTGCATCGTTTATCAACCACTCGATAGATGTTTACATAACCACAGAATTAAAAATTGAAGAACTGACAGTTGACATTTGAATACGGATTGTATATCGAAAAAAAAATGCATTATTGAAACCACAGAACTAGATTGTAAGGGGAATCGTAAAGGCTCTGCAGCCAATCAAACACTTCGACCTGTGAGATCTTTTGTGAATATCCCTGAATCTATTCGAGGCCCAGGATTCCAAGACTTCGTACGAAATTTATCAGTGTCCTCGGAGATATGTTCCTGATATCAGAGGGCGTTAGGAAATTCCCTCCCAGGAATTTCAGCCTTGTGCAGAAAAGTGCTGGGCATCTGCAGTTTCAGCGACGTTCTCGCAGTATCGGCAACATTCACTTTCTGATTTGCCCATTTTTTGAGGTGGAAGGTTCAGCATTGCCTTTAGAGTCGCAGTAGAGCACGCAGATATTGCCCCTGTGATACCTAGGCAAGCTAATCGTTGCACTTTCTGCAACCTGGCTTGTGCCGAGGTTTGTTGTATTTTTGGCCACCATATCAGTGAAGCATATGTGACCATGGGTTTAATGATCGTTTGGTATATCCAGTAGATCATTTGCGGTTTAAGACCCCATGTCTTACCAAAGACTCTACGGAATGTCCAGCTTGCCGCTATAGCTCTGGAAAGTATGTGGTTAAGGATAAAAACTGAGTTTTTTTGTACACCAGCTTTCGATTATGTCCAGGTCTACTTGTATGCAGTCGGAGATTACTCCGTCAGGTCTACCTCTGACGGTTACAACCAGGTCATCGGCATAACCAGTGACCACAGCAGAGGTAATAGAATCTCCCCTTGGGGGCAACCTCTTGCTGCTGTCATCCTGACCGTCTGCCCTCCAAGTGTCACTACAATAATTCTGCTTTTCAGCATAGACTGTATCCATCTGATCAGTGAGTCGTTAATGTTTCTTTCCTCTAGTGATCTGGTGATGGAGGCATGTGAGATGTTATCGAAAGCACCTTCTATGCCAATGAAGGCATATATAGCCATTTCATTTGCCGCGTATGTCTTTTCAATGCTTTCAACTAGGCACTGTAAGCATTAATCGTGGATTTACCTACTTGAAAAGCAAACTGTTTCTTGTGGAGCGGTTTTAACTCAAGGAGTTCGCTTCTGACATAACAGTCTATTATTTTCCCAATTGCTTTCAAGAGAAAGGTGGTCAGACTAATTGGGCGGTAAGACTTTGGTTCGTCCACTGGGGGTCTACCAGTCTTAGGTATGAACACCACTGCGTCCTCCCTCCAAGCCTCCCGTATGTAACCGAAGATAAAACTGGCCTTGAATAGCCTTCTTAAGATGGGCTCTACTATTTCAAGTCCATGTCGACGTAAGGCGGGAAATATTCCGTCCTTTCCAGGCGAATTAAATGACTTAAAGCTTTTGATAGCCCATTCGGTTCTTTGAGATTCGGATTTTGCCAGCTAGGCTTTTGCTGGAACTGTTGGGGTTGTGGATATCCCCTCCCAGGAGGGCACTTTGCTATTCATTCTCCACAGCGGCTTTAGAATTGGGAAAGTGCGTCTGCGATAGAACACTAAACTTTCCTGTTATCAGTGTATCCTCTTTCCGGTCTTTTCATCAGTCCGATGCCGTTGGAATGTTCCTTTGAGAGATCTTTTTGGAGGTTTTGTGCTGGGGCCAAATTATTAATCTCATCGCACAATTGTCTCCAGTTCTCCTTTTTGATTTCCGGAGTTCTTTATTGTACTCCGAAAGAGCCACTTTGTGGTCTTCCCAGTGCCCTAGACTTTTAGCTTTATTAAAAAGTCTTCTGCCCGTTCCTTATTCCATCAAGGCACATCTCTAGAGGTTTTCAGGACTGCTACCGTCATATGCTTTTAATATGGCTTTTTGAAGTTGTTTCGAGGAGTTTTTAAGTTCCTCGATTGAGCCAATGGATATTAGTTGGTCCGGCGCTAGCCTTCCGATATGTTCTTTATAAACATCTCAGTTAGTCATCCCCGAAGCGTGTTGAGGCCGACTATTTTACAATTGAAGATGTTGGTTTCAAGGAATTATTTCGCCTAACCAATGATATGGCACAGTTCCTACTTAACGGTATTATACCTCTAATCCAGGGAAATAACCCAGTAGCTATAGCACCAACAACAAATTTTTTTGCCGCATTGTATTTTTATGCTACTGGAACTTACCAGAGGGTAATTGGCTAAAGCTATAATATCTCAATAACACAACAAAGTGTTTATGGGGCCATTGAAGAAGTAACTGAAACAATAATTAATACGTATGCGGCCGAATGGATTCAGTTTCCTGTAACTCCCGAAAGAAGAAATACCATTAGGCATAGGTTTATAGAGGCCAAACATTTTCCAGGAGTAATAAGCATTATGGATGGCACTCATGTTGAAATTATCAGACCTACAATTGAAGAACATGCATTTTTAAACCGTAAGGGTTATCACTTTAAAAATGTACAAATTATTTGTGATGTTGACTTACGAATTCTAAATATTAACGCTCGACATAGTGGGGCCAGTCACGACAGCCACATTTGGAGAACTTCGTCTGTAAAGCAACTAATGGAAAGAGCACATGCTAATGGAGATAGGCTCCTGGCTGCTAGGCGATTCTGGGTACCCTCAGGAACTATGGCTTATGACTCCCATATTAGATACTCCCCCAAATACTCCAGAATTCTGCTATACGCAGTGCCATATACAAGCCAGGAACTGTGTGGAAAGATGTATAGAGGTTAGAAAATCATGATTTTTATGCCTTTCAAAGATATTGAGATATTTTTCCACAAAAGTAGGAAATATTTGCAATGCATGTGCTATATTGCATAACATTTGCACTGAAGGAAGATTAAATGATGACTTTGATATACCTCCACCTCCAGCAGAGAGACGGGATGATATGAACATTTCATATTGCTAGGGAGGGAATCCAAGCAAAACAAGGAATTATACATCAATACTTCCAGTAATTGTACCTACTTAAATAAATATAATTATAAGATGCTTTCGAGTTTGTATTTGAAGCCCTCCAGATATAGTCAAATTCAGTCCATTGAACCTATTGATTATTAATTGTGTGTTTTCCTCACATAAATCCAGCAATAATTGCCAATGTTCTGTACGAACTCTCATATTTATAATTTTAATAATTATTTACTACTTTACTAATAAAAATACACAAAATAATGACAGAACATCGACACTGTTGACAGGTTAATTTGCTTCCAAAATAGAATACGAGACGTCTATATACCTCGCCAGAAGTCGATTCAAAATAGGTGAGTACTATTGATTTTTCGCAAAATCAGTCAAAAATTCGTGTCTCCCTATAGTTCACCGGACCCGTCGATCGCTTTCGTGATAAGAAAGCTATTTTACGCTCGTACAGAGTGACAATGGTATAGAAGTTAGTCGATTTATAGAATTCTATAGGACACAGAATCCTGGCCCAGATCTCGCAGTAGCAGTTCATCTGATAGTTTCGAGGATGAAATAATATACACGTTTTTTTGAGGTTAAGCTGTCATTTTCTAAACCACCAAATTTATCCACCACCTTGAAACAGCGGTGGAATGGTTTGCAATTTTGGTTGATGCAACCGTAATAAATGAACGCGTCATTTCGTCAATCTGAAATCCTCCAATGAATATAAAAACGTAGTTGGTGGATTGGTGGATCTACCGGTGAATAAAACAAAGTGCCTATAGTATGTCAAGTGGTGGGCGTTTGCGTCGCAGCACAGAATGAAGTGTCTGTTACCTTTCCCGCACCATCTGTGAGGCCTTGAACTTCCTCTGGTGGAGACCTAAATCGATAAACTAAAATGTCAATATAGATTTGTGGTTTTAATAACAGATTAACAAACACGCATTTATCTGCAATAGAGTTTGACTAGCATTTTGACATAAAAAACAAATGACGCGAGTATCAAATATGACATTTCCGTTGTATGGTACCAACTTGAAAAATAAAAATGAATACAAGATAGAAATCAGTTGTTGGTGATTAGATGGTTGAAAAACGATGTTTAATTGAGTTCTATGAACTTTTCTTATTTTATTCCAACAAAAAATATAGTTTATGTTTACCCGAAGAATTCCAGTGTAATTTTTTCGAATTGATTGAGAAATAGATACATTATTTAACATTTCATTTAAACGGAAACAAATAAAACATTTTCTGCTAAATCGCAGATAGTTTTGACCTCGTCAGAGGAAGTTAGATGTTTCCTTTGCAGAACTAGAGGATATTGGAAACGTATAGTTAAATTATATTCTAATCTCAATCGAAGGGTGTAAATTACACTGTAAAATGTTTAATATGCATAACAATCCACCGTCCTTTAAATAGAGCAGTTCGATAGTATCTTACAAATAATATTTTTATTTATGTGGTAACCGAAATATGTGATTTTCTAAGTACGGTTTCCAAAATTCCAATGGTAAATTATTTAACAGTAAAAAACATCACTTTAAAAGTTTTTTTGATACTCACTGTATAGGCCGATGCTCAACCACACGAAGTATAAATGGTAGTTCTTCAATTGATTTTTAAAATACTATATCTTCATTTTTTTGTGAGGAACTTGCTAATAAAACACAGTTTTTTAAGCTATTATTGTTACGGCTTTGGCCAATAATAGTATATTATACACCAAGGTTGTGAAGACTATTATTATCGACCGAGCACCATAATTATTTCGCGAGGGGCTTTGCCCCGAGCGGAATAAGGTGCGAGGTTTATAAATGTCTTCCCCACCGTGGTGTATATACATGTTTTCCACTACTAGCCAAATTTAAGACAAAAATCAAAACTAAAAAAATTTCTTATATAAATCATGTACAATGTAATCACTCAGCAATAGAATACCATTATTCCTATAGTTTATAATCACCAATGCTAAGTGCAACGAATTAACGAAACCAATTATACGATCACATCCAAAAATTTCACAAAACGTGGTTTATGTTTTACTTTGAATAATTACAGCGGTAGTGCGTTCCCAACACTTGGGTACAAAGTGAGCGTTCATAAAACATTTAACATACACTTCAACATAGAGAAAGTAATATTTTATTTGTCTATGTACTTCACACTCTACACCACAGAGTTCACAAACGAACTACGATAATCTTCGAGAGTGCACTCCTAGTTCCCCGCTTGCTATCGCTATGCGCAATTCGTATAAGATGTACAATTCGTATAATATGTACAATGTACACATGCTCTTCTTTATAGCATATACATATAAATAAAATATACTGCGCCTAGAGGTCAGGGAAGCGTGGCGATCATCAGAGTGCCTACATATATATGTCTGCACTGTCTGTGGCCAAGATCAATACGCGCATGCGAGTCACGAGACGTTGCATTGTTTAATATCATTGGCTGTATCATTCCCGCTTTGACGCTTGTTGACCTTCAGGGGAGTGGTGAAGGTTGTTAGCATAGACAAATATATTTTATTTTCTCTATGGTGGTTTGTTTGGACACAGCATAGTAATAAAATTAGGCTGTGGTTTGGATGTTTAGGGCCAAATGCACCGTTTTGTACTAAAGCGGAGCTTACGAAAGCGCGCTTAACTTATAAAGCTCGGCTTTAGATTTTTCATTATGCACCGTCGAAAAATAAGCCGAGCTTAACAAAGCCTCTTTTTAGTACGGCAACATCGTAAATCCAGTAGTAGGTACCACCCTTTTCATGTTTTTTGTATTTATTCGTTGCATAGATTACCTTTATAGACGTTGTTTATAGTCAAAGATTATATATATTTATTGTTTTATCACAAGGGTTTTGTTCTTGATTCTTAATTGAAAGCAAAAATTATTATGTTTATTATGGACAATAAAAGAGTACCAAACTTTACAAATGCAGAAAAAGCGCATTTAATAAACATATCAGCGAATAAGTATGCAGATACTTTAGAAGATAAAAAAAACAAACCTAATGACCCAAGTATGGAGGGCTATTGAACAAGAATTTAATTCTTCTAGCAATGTTAGCATTTTTAGAAGTGCTACAAGTTTGAAAAAATGGTACGAAAATAGAAAAAAGGAATAGAGGAAACGTTGGCTGAAGACAAAAAAGAAACCGTGTTAACAGGTGGGGGCCCACCTGCCAAAATAGTAAAACATGAAACTGACACATTATTGATGTCTATTTTAAATAAATTTATTACGTTCAATATATCTAGATCATCCTCCAAAAAAATTTCCATAACCATACTTATTAATTCAAAAATCAAGAAACGGTAACGACGATTACCATATATTAATATTAAACATATGTTTATTACAAATAAATGTGAGGTTAGAGTTGTATTACAAAGCTAAGTTTAACGCTTAAGCTCTCGAAAACGGAGGCTTATATCTAAGCGAGCTTAAAGGCTGTTGAAGTTTCGGTGCATAGGAAACTAGCAACTTAAGCGTGCTTAAGTCCGAAGCCTAGCTTATATATATATATATATATATATATATATATATATATATATATATATATACGGTGCATACGGCCATTAGTGTTTTTGTCATTTGTTTTATCATTGTGTTGTTATTTTTAGGTGTTTCTATTATTTAGATTTTTATTAAAACTATGTCTCCACAACGGTTAATAAAAATAAATTCCGTTTAATTTGTCAATATGTATGGCTATATTAGTGTGTAGATATCGAAGAAACGATTTATAAAAATAATAACTCTAATTGGTTATGTGCTCACTATATATTTCATGTTTATCTACATCTACTTCATTTCTATTCCTTTTGAAGTAACCTAGACAACTATAATGGACGTTATTTCAGATTTATGTTAGAAGTGAAAAAAATATAATTACATAATTGCACTTTATTTGGTCAAATCAAAAATCAGACACGAAATTTTTGTTGACTCTTCGTTTAAAAATATTACAGGCGGCAAATACAACACTTGCGCATAACTAACATGGCCACACAGAGTGTAGTCGGACCTCTCACTCTTAATACAACGCATTTCGCTTAAGGCAGCTAGCAGTATATTTTATTTATTACGTATATGGTTTATAGAGCTTAAAGCACCGGTAATCGATATTCTGTGGGTCAAGGTTAGCTACCAGTTTCTATCAACATAAGATTTTCAAATTACACTGGTGATAATGTTGAAGGTAAAAGCATTCCTCGATCCACCTTTTTTCTGCAATTAACGGAAAATTAAGAACACATTTCAATGTCAAAATCAAATTTTGATAGTGTCGATTTCCCTAGGCGTTTACTCCGTCGTCTGACTGACACTGTTCTCACTCCTCACCGCACCCATATATATATATATATATATATATATATATATATATATATATATATATATATATTATGAACGCACTCCCAATGTCATCAGAAATTTTTGGTTGAGCGCGAATTTTAAACTAATGGCAGTTTTATTGAAATAATTATATCCTGTTAGGTAATTTCAAGCAAGCAGTAAATATGTTAAAGGCAATCTCCTGGGTATACAAAATTATGTTGCACTAGTTTTTGTCAAGCTATTATCCCTAAATTCTCAAAACATTTGAATTTGTCCATTATTGATCCAGGTTAACAATAGAAAAAATTATTAACCACTAACAGAGAAATGTTACTTCTCAGTTGGCTAGAAGACGCAATAACTGTCAACTTCACAGCTAGTAGTGGAAAAAATAGTCTCACGTTCCTGGTCGAAGACAATGAAGTTTGACATTCTTAGGTTAACTTTTGGTCTCTTACTGTAACATCCATCTGTCGACAAGTATTGTGAAAGAAGGAATTCCAGTAATTATATTCAATAAAGAAGAAGAAAAGACAGTTTTCGAAGGAAAAAACTCAGGGGTTTTTCGTATTTTTAAGGAGAGGTATTTGAAAAAGATGATTTTTACGAGGAAAAATTTGGATTGGTCATTTTCTGGGACGAAAATTTTTAATTTCTTAAAAAATTAGAATTTTTTCGCTTAAACAAGCTCAAGAAAAAATATATTTCAAATCGCTAATCCTAATAAGAAGTAAGAAAGTTTCAATAATTTTTTTTTCCACTACTAGCTGTGAAGTTGACAATTATTGTGTCATCTAGCCAACTGAGAAGTTGAATTTCTCTATTAGTGGTTAATAATTTTTTCTATTGTTAACCTAGGTCAATAATGGACAAATTCAAATGTTTTGAGAATGCAGGGATAATAGCTTAACAAAAACTAGTGCAACATAATTTTGTATACCCAGGAGATTGTGTTTAACATATTTACTGCTTGAAATTACCTAACAAGATGAAATTATTTCAATAAAACTGTCATTAGTTTAAAATTCGAGCTCAACCAAAAATTTCTGATGACATAAGGAGTGCGTTCATAATATATGGGTGAGGTGAGGAGCGAAAACAGTGTCAGTCAGACGACGGAGTAAACGCCTAGGGAGAAATCAGTTTGAACGATTTGTAGATCGACACTATCAAAATTTGACATTGAAATGTGTTGTTTATTTTCCGCTAATTTTAGAAAAACGAGGATCGAGGAATGTTTTTACCTTCAACATCATCACGAGTGGAATTTGAAAATCTCCTGTTGATAGAAACTGGTAGCTAACCTTGATCCACATAGACAAATAATATATTACTTTCTCAATGGTGAAGCATGTGTTAAATGTTTTGTTTCCGCGTAACTCAGTTATGTCAATGTGGACTGTTTTTTTTTGTTTACTTACCAATACACGACGTGGTTGCTTCTTATTATCACTTACTCCAAAGAAAAAATGGTAACGAGGGTTTGGTCGAAGGAAGGCCAAAAGGAAATTCAAAGGGGGAGTAACAACCACTTAATTAACTGTATTGTTTCAAGAAAGTTGGTTTTTGTGATAAACTAAACCCGAGTCCGACAGAACTTTGCCATTCGAAATACCGAGACTGAAAATTATATATTTTTCTGTTACTGAGCCGATCAATACTAATAGTACCTACCACTATCCTAGCTAGTAAATTTTAAATCGTATTATTGGGCGGTGTTGTCAAGCTGTACCTATAATTTTTACTTTAACAAAATAAATCGCGTGAACATGTTTTATGAACGCTCACTTTGTACCCAAGTGTTGTGAACGCACTACCGCTGTAATTGTTCAAAGTAAAACATGGACCACGTTTTGTGAAATTTTTGGATGTGATCGTATGATTGGTTTCGTTAATTCGTCGCACTTAATATTGGTAATTATGAACTACAGGAGTAATGGTATTCTATTGCTGCATGATTTTTGTAAGACATTTTTTTATTTTTTTCTTAAATTTTGCTTGTAGTGGAAAAAAATGTACTCGTATATACACCACGTTGGTGAATACATTTATAAACCTCGCACCTTATTCCGCTCGGGGCAAAGCCCCTCGCGAAATAATTTTGGTGCTCGGTTGATAATAATAGTCTTCACCACCTTGGTGTATAATATACTATTTCATCCAATAAAACATTACTACATAAAATTTCATAAATTCGGGGTTAGGATGTTTTAATTGGAATTTAGGGGATTTTAAAATAGGATTGGGGGATAAAATTTCAACTGGTTAACATTGAAATAGTTCAGAGGATATATTTTGTGAACAATTGCCAGTTTGACGTTGTGGTTTTTGTGAAAAGTTGCTTTGTTGTTCCTCCGTGAGTTTATTTAAAAGTAATATGCTATTTTTCTATTTCTTTATGTGGAATTTTCCAAGATATTATAACACCTTGTGTTTCCTGATATCCTGAGAATGGCTTCCAAGAAGGTTATAATGTCATTGTATATTATAACCTCCAAAATATCACTTTAAAAGTTTAATTTGGGCCTTCAATTGACTTTGAAATCAGTATGTATATATTAAAAGCAATGGATATTTATTTAACTTTAAATACCATTCATACAATTGTTGTAATTATAGGCAAACAAATAAGTACTAAAACAGCCAAAATCTTAAGTTCAAAACGGTTTTTTGCATTCGCTTTCTGAAATTATCTAGAAAAAATGTACTTACTTTGTACACTTGGTTATAAACACGTGTAATGGGCCCAATTTGTGTTCCAGGGGGTTTTCGAGGTTGCCGATACTGAATATGGCACCCAAATTGAACCAGCATCACTCACCTGGAGCTCAGGATTAGTGATGAACGTCATCTCCAAGGCTTCCCCTGAAATTCACTATCGAATGAAACTTCACTCCCGGGGGTTTTCCGAGTCGCTGATTCCAAATGTGGCATCGGCTACAAACCACTCCCGAAAACATGGTGTCCCAGAACCTGGACGATAAATTTCGAAAAATCTAATCAGGGGGTTTTGGGGAGCGCTCGTTCCAAATATGGCATCAACGACCATCCCCGGATACATGGTGTCCCGAAACCTACGTTATCTTCGAGTTTTCCGACAAATTTAGAGCAAACGTACCGAAAATCTTATCAGGGGGTTTTGGGGGACGCTCGTTCCAAACCTGACATCGACGACCACCTGGTGGACCGAAACCTGTCTTCTCCGTGAGTTTTTCTTCAAATTTTAATACACACTCGAACCTTAAATCGCTTTGTGGTACATCTATGGATGTAAATTCCCAACCCGGGGTTCCCGAAAAATTAATACGCCCATGTGCTGTTCGCGTCAGATTTGCAGAGTCAAGGTAATGACGAGGAACAGAACATGGACCCAACGAAATGGGGGGTGGCAAATTGAGAACAACGCGCTCACCATCCATGTTCCGGGGCACCAAATGTCCGGCGGATGCCAGATTTCGAACGAACGTCCCCCAGGTAAGATTTTTGGTTCGTTTGATTGAAATTTACCGGAAAGCTTTCGGAGATGACGTCCGTGTTCCGGGGAATGGTCGTCAATGCCAGATTTGGAACGAACGCCTCCCAAAACCCATCCAATAAGATTTTCGTTTCAATTGATGGATATTTACCGGAAAACTCTGAGATGACGTCCAAGTGCCATGGCACCAGGTACACGGGGGCTGGTCGTCGATGTCAGATTTAGAATGAGCACTGTCGAAAACCTCCCTGATCAAACTTCAGTTCCTTTGCTTGAAATTTACCATAAGACTCGGAGATGACGTCCAGGTATCCGGAGTGTGGTCGTCAGATTTGGAATGGACGTCCCCCAAAACTCCCCTAATAAGATTTTCGATTCGTTCGCTCGAAATTTACCGGAAAACGTTCGGAGATGACGTCCAGGTGGTCGTCGATACCAGTTTTGGAACGAACGCTCCTCAAAACCACTATTAACTTTACAGTTAGATGGCTCCAAAATACTGGAAAACTCCCGGAGATGATGTCCATGTCCCGTTGTACCAGCTATCCGAGATGTGGTCGCCGATGCCAGATTTAGAATCAGCGACCCCTAAAACCCACGGGGAAAATTTTCGTTTCGTTCGAAAGTGAATCTCAGGGGAAGCCTCGGTGATGACGTTAATCAGCAGTCCTGAGCATCAGGTAGGGGCTGGTTCAATTTGAAGACCATATTCAGGAGCACCGACCTCGAAAAGCCCCGCTAACACAATTTGGGCCCATTCCAGGTATTTATAACCAAGTTATGAATTTTTTCAGAGAATGCATTTTGTGCTGCACAAATGCAGTTTCCGATTTCCCACCTCAATCCGTTTTAAACTTATGTTTTTCGAGGTTGATTTGTTATCGCAGTGTGTGGTAGTAATAATACAATTGTGTAGTGCATAAATGCTTATTAGAACAAATCAACTATATAATATTTTAGATAGAATTATTACAAACTAAATAGCTTTCTACAGAATAACGTTACACCTTGTGTTCAGGTCTTGATTCAACGACATGTCAGAAAAAGAAAACGGAAAATCGATCACTAACTCACAGTAGAAAACAACTATTGAAAATAAATTTCTGTGTCACTGTTACCAACCAATTTTGATTGTTTACTTCAATTAACCACATTATTGCTTCATTTCCTCATCTATTATGTAAGATACTTCTGGAAATTTGGGCCTTTCTTCAGTATTCACTGTTTAGGCCAGTTTTTTTTTCAAGATCACATTGTACATTAAATATAAATAGTTTTCCAATTGACTTTGAAAACACTGTAATATTCAAAACACTGTATTGTTATTTAAAAATATTATTTGTAAGATTCTACTGAAAGTTATTATCATTTTTGCATTACCTATATAAATAAGTTTGTGATATTTTTTATAAATAAAAAAGGGTTGGACTGTTTAAATAATTTTTTGATTATCATTAGTTTGATTGTGAAATAGTTCATGCCCTTTTTAAATCTGTCTGAATTGTACTTTATTTATCGAGTCACTAAAAGTGTACTTAGATATATTTATGTATTATCCTTTTGTGATGTTAAACTTCGACTTATAGGTATTTTAGATCTTACGATATTCAGTTGAAATACTAAAATTTCAAAAAATTTAAGTGACTGTGACAATAATATTAGGAAAATATATTCTATCTTAAAAAATTGTTTTTTAATGAAACTCCCTCATATAAATTATGTTTTATTTACAAAATATATACATTTTTATATCCAATATGGACTTCATATTCACCCTTATTCTCGGTTTACATGAACTGGAATCCTTATTTATAGAAAGATATAACTGTGGAGGGACCATTCGATTTTAGAAGCCTACGTTTACACTTCTTATATTTTCTCTCAATTCCTCAGGGTATCTTCTTCGGAACTTCCCCCTTTTGATTCCTCAAATACTTACAGTCGTCAATAGCAAAACTATAACGAATACAACCAAAAATAACGAGGAAATTAAATAAAATGAATTTCCTGATAAATAGTGACTAAAATTGTAATACTAACAGTTGAAGAGCTAAGGGCACTCACCTATAAATGAATATGCTGAGAGGAGCAGTAGAAAGATGCCACAATGAGTGGTAATCAAATGTATAAAATATCGGGGGACTGTCTATTAACTCGAGTAATAATACAAGTCCTGAAAAAGCTAAATACATAGCACATTTCCAAACGTATTTTTGGTTCGATCTATTATAAATACACCAGGTAAACCAACAAAGTGCGGTGAAAGTACCTAAATAATAAGAACGAGTCTCATTTTTTAATAATCTGCTGATAAAATATTTTTACTCACCCACGGCTATGTTTAATTCAATATTATAACCATAATCAATGTGTCCTAAACTTAAATAGCCCACATGGCTCGTTAAAAACAGTATAAAAAGTAATGTGATACCACACAAAGCATAAACGGGAAGTTTACCATATAACAACCTATAAAATTGCATATTAAGTACAATATACAATGTAAAACTGTCTTACCTTATAGTCATGACGTAACAGTTCATAAGTATCATAGAAAATGCACAAGCATAGTCTAATATTTCAGTTAAGAGAAAATCTCGATAATGGAATATAGCAGACCACATCCAAGCGTGAACGCAAACCTAAAGTTATAATAATTATTGTTTTATATTTGAATATGAAAATGAATAACTTACAATGAAAAACGCGTGCCATAACCACATTAAAGGACTATCAGATCTCACTTCTTTCCTAAACTTTTTTATCATTTTTACATGAACGAAAGCGTTGAATAAAGAAAAAATCACTGATGCTGGTTCTTGCATCCCTAATACTCGTATAAAAGGCCACTAAAAAATAAGAATCGGTTTAATAAGATATGAAATAGAAATTAGTTATTTACTTTTCCGTAAAATTGGGGCGTCCTCCAGTTATGTTCGTGGAATGCTTCTACAGTTTTCCACATACACTCGTGTTCGCATTCATGATGGCAGTTCCAAAAAGTGATTTTATTAATTAACGGCTGATTATCTACCCGAAATTCTTTACCGTCTAAAAACAGTTCAAAATTTATCGAATATTTTTATATAGGTAACCTTAAACTAATACCTTTTGTACAATTTAATAATTCACAAGTTTCTACGCATCTCTGATAATACGGTGAATGGTCACCTGCTGAACAATCAGAATACTTTATTAATATTGTAATAATTACACATTTTATAACCGAATTCATAATTTAATTTTAAATTTCCGATATTTATTATTACCTTAGACAACGGCTTGTCCAAGATAATTCTTCGTCTTCATTTTTATAAAAATAGTCACTTCTCATCTACTCATACAGCACAGTAATGTGATTAATATCAATCAAAGCAATAACAAGTTTCAAACTTCTGTATAATTGACTAATTGTAGGAAGCATCAATACTATTCCGACCTAACATATTTAATTGTTGGTTAAACCTAAAGACCGATACGAAAGGTAAGTGTAATGATTTTATATAAAATAAAACATAAGCTCTTAGTTTCACAATATTTGTCTATGAAATAAAAATAGTTCAGTCAATTAGTGAAAATAATGGCAAACGGGGAAAATTTGCGGAAAGTTGAAAATTGTCACCTGCCGAACAATAAGAAGTGAGGTTTCATTAACATATGTAATAGGAAAATCGAAGGTTTTTGTGGAAACTGAGCTTGTATTCAAGGAACTAATTGATAGAAGATTGTTGTGGATAAAAATATTAAAAATCGGATATAGCGTGTCAAATACAATGAAAGTGTGCTAATTACATTTTCTCGAATGTGATTTTTTACAGAAAGGTAATGCTCGATTTCACCAACCATTTTCTAAAGTTAGGTAATACCCTATATATACTCAAGGGTAATACCTAAATCAGATTTTGGAATTGCTTAATCCAATTCACGCTCTACCACGCGCTAATAAGTAATACCCTTGTTTATATATAACGCTAGCGTTATATATAAACAAGGGTAATACCTAAGAGTGATAATATTAGGCATTTCCCTTCATTCTTAGGCGTTTCTTAGTGCCTGGTGTAACGTAAATTGCATTTAGCAATTACAATATCCGATTTAGGTATTACCTAACTTTAGGAACTGGTTGGTGAAATCGGGCATCAATGTGTACTCATCCAGAGCTCTTCGAGAAAAACGAGAAGAAGAGGGCTCAACAAAAGTTGGCTCCACTTATGAACCAATGGATGTGAATATTGAGGATCAATAATAATACATGCATATAAACGTAAACAATAGTATAATGGTACCATGCACTGAAATGAATAACCTAAACTGGAACAACTATGACACATTCTAAAAATGAAGCCATGTAGTTAGACAAGAACAACTGCTGAGGGAGCCCCAGGACCGAGGGCTGTATACGCGCCTATTTTGTACAGCGTAGGTACTCCAAAATGAACAACTGTACCAAATTTCATCACTCCTCAATTTTTCGCCCTAATTACCCAATTTTATTCGGTTACAAGTTCAAGCGACATATTTAAAAAAAGAGATAGAAAATAAATTTCAAAATGAAACTTCAGAATAATGAATCTACAAACTAGTTTGAGTAATAGTTAACATTTTTTCTAATTGCTCAATTATAGGGAAAATTAATACTATTCATACCTATGATGTTTAATTGTTGGTCAAAATCAGTTCCGAAAGGCAAGTGATGAATTTAAAAGAAGAGTCCAATAGTTCAAATATTGTCTATGTAATAATGTTCAAGCGACATTTAAAAAAAAAGAAGTAGAAAGTAACTGTCAAAATTAAACTTCAGAAAATCTACCTAAAAACAAGTATGAGTAATAGTTAATATTTCTGTATAATTAATTAATTAAAGGAAGAATCAATACTATTTACACCCAAAATGTTTAATTTTTGGTCAAAACCAGATCCGAAAGGTAAGTGTGATGAATTTATATAAAATATGCTTTCAATTTTCATATTCTTATAGAGGATCAAAAAGAGGCTGACAGACAATTAAGAAAAGTGGGTAGAGATATTGAAAGAGATCGTAGGCAGCTAGAGCGAGAAGAACAAAAATTGGTATTTAGAAATTATTTTCCCTTAGTCCTTCATATTGACACGATTTTGTTTAAAGGAACAAGAAATAAAGAAATTAGCCAAACAAGGAGATTCTGACGGATGTAGAGTACTAGCAAAGCAACTCGTCCAACTGCGTAAACAGAAACAACGAACTTACACTGCCGGCAGTAAAGTTCAAGGAATATCTTTCCAAAACAAAGCGATGGGAGCAAACGTTAAGTTGGCTGAAGCGATGGGCACAGCGGGAAAAACCATGTCGGATATGAACAAAATAATAAATCCGGAAGAATTAGCTTCTACACTGAACGCATTTTCTAGGGAAAATATGAAAATGGAGATGACAGATGAAATGGGTAAGTTTTTTATATAATTTTCATCATTTTTATATAAAATTGTGTATACTTTAGTTAATGACGCATTAGATGATATGCTAACTGAATCTGGAGACGAAGAAGAAAGTGACAACATTGTAACGCAAGTTTTGGATGAAATCGGAATCGAAATTAGTGGGAAGGTAATTTTTATGCTAATTTTTTCAACTCGTGTTTTATTTTTATCCAATTTTTAGATGGCTGGTGCTCCTTTACCAGAGAAGAATAAAATCGGTGAAGGTTCTAAGGCTAAGGGAATGAGTGACGATGATATTGAAGCTCAATTGGCTAAATTACGAGGTTGAGTAGTAAGATATATTAAATTGAGTATGTTAACAAATGTGCCTCTCAATGGAAGCTATTTATATAAACTTATTAGAGGTAGTTCGTTAAGTTTATATTTTCTGTAAAATTGATATTTTGTAATATAATTATATGAATTTTGTTTATTTAATAAAATACTCACTTTTTTGTGAAACTCATTTTATTATTTAAATAAAACTGTAATCGCTGTTAAATTTTTATTTTTTCTTAACAGTTCCTCATTTAAACTATTTCTGCGTGGAGAGTATCAATCTGCTAGATTATAAGGTCAAAAAGTTCAAAAAAACTAATTATTTCTAAATATTTTAGCTAAGACAATATATTATCTGGATCTGTATTTTTATGTACGCTCAGTTAAATTACATTTGTTTTTGATGCTACACTTACATGTTCCACCATTAAATTTTGATCGTCTGTGACTATATGTTTATAATATTCTTGAAGTCAGTGAATAACATTTGCATTCTTCATTATTTAATACTAATTTATGTTATGTATGTATTAATCAGAATTATGCCACTTATGTCTATGAGGTATATATTTAAAATGAAGGTTTACCAATAGGAAGCCCTATACCTATCACCAATTTTGGCAAATATTTTTATGGACAGTTTAGGAAGAATAGTATATTGTTTAACGAGTGATGAAAGTAGCATTTTCTGCAATGAGAGAACAATTCATTAAACGAGTGCAGTCGAGTTTGATGATGTTCTCAAGCTGCAGAAAATGCTTTTCGATGAGTACAACACTATACTTTTTCTATAACCATGGCTTACTACATAGGATGTACAAGAAGTTTGAAAGAGTTGGATCTTTAAACTGATCTTGACGAAATCTGTGTTTTAGGGGTAAATTCCGTTTTACCATGCATGTTTTGGCATCTACCTTTATATTATAATTGAACATTTCTAAACTTTTGCCATATACATACTGTATAAAATCCTAAAAATGAAATCTATGACTACAAGAATAATTTTATTTCATTATAATTTACAAACTTTGAATAACTCAATACTAAAAAGATGTATTGAGTATTTTAAAACTTATTTTTTATTCTCATATTGATTGATACTTATATTAGAACAACTATTTAAAATGATGCTGTCAGAAATATATTTTTCTTTTATCCCAGTGGATGATATATCTGTGCTGGTATTTATTAACAAATTGTTAGATGTAGACGGGTTAGGAAATGTTTTAACGGAACTTGAAGTTTGTATAGATTGTAGGATTTTGGATTGTACTTGTGATTTTCCGAGAAAAGATTTATCAACATATCCTTCAGCTACATTGCTAGATTTCCAACCACCGTGCTTTTTTAACTGAACTTCTCATTCGTGTGTTTGCCACACTTGTGAGAAAAGTTGAACTTTCCCCATTTGTTGCACAATTTGGTATTCTTCACAAGTGAGCAAAGTGAATGTCACAAACAAATCCGACATTGTTAGATTTATAAAATAATTAGAACTGCTAAAATCTTAGAGGTTAGAATTTCTGATATTTGTGGGAAATAAAAGTAGATATTGAATAGATGAGGCTTTTACTTGATAAAGATCCATACTGAACGATGAAATAAAACAATATAGTTTGTTTAAAACTTCATTTATTTGAGCTAATGTTCAATTTAAACTAGTTGACGCGTTTCACTAACACAGTAGCTTTGTCAAAACGAATGAAGGTATAATATAAAAATGTTTTATTATATACAGTGCATATATACAGAATTGTATTTACTAATGTTAACAAAGGTATTAAAATAAATTACCTGGAAATTCATTCACTAGCTTAGTAATATTTGTAGTGAATGAGTTTCCAGGTAACGGAGTTCAGAAAATAATTCGTCAGAAATATAATAAAGCTCTCTTTTTTCATTGTGCTTCGCATATGCTCAACTTGGTGGTCAACGACTTGAACAAAATTCAGGATGTGTAACATTCCGTAGATGTGATAAAAAAATTATCAACTTTTTACGTGAAAGTCTATATCGGAGAAAATATGTTCCAAAAATTCCGCTATTTTGTGAAACTAGATGGTCTGCTAAGTACAAGTCTATTAGAATATTCTCGGAACATTTTGAGGAAATAAGAAACGCGCTTGACCATTTATCTAATACAATGGAAGTAAATGGAGATACACGATCGAAAGCCAACCAGTTACCATGCACTATTTATAATCCCAAATTTATTGTGTGTTTGCATATTATTTCACACTGTGCTAAACTGGAGCCTGTATGTAACATTCTACAAGCAAAAACAAGCCTTTTGTCTACAAGAATAAAACATATTCAAATCCTCATCTTATCTATTCTGAAAGATCACAGGGATAACGCGGTGACTTATTTCGAAGCTATTTTTCAGAAAGGTTTATTGGACGGGGAGAAATTTGATGTTGATATCAAAGTACCTAGATTAGCTGCGAGGCAGACACAAAGGGCTAACTACGCTACTGATAATGCTGAAGACTATTTTCGTATTTCTTGGTTCATTCCGTACCTGGATTTCAGCTATTCAGACGATTGAAATCCGATTTTCCCAAGAGACGGAAAACGCTTATGCTCTGTCTCTGTCTATTTTTCACCCCTATTTAATTACGAACGATGAAACATTTAGTTTATTAAAAACAAAAATTCATAGCATCTCAAAACTGTATGAAATCGAAAATTTGGATGTTGAAGCCCAAACTTGGAAAGAAACATGGGTGTCAAAACTCAACACTGACCTCGAGCAGCTTGAGGTGGTTGAATTAATAGATGTGTTTGCCAGTTTTTATCAGACATCAAGAGAGCTCTAAAAAGTTTCGTAGCTCTACCTCCTATCACAACAACAATTGAAAGATCTTTTAGTACCATTCGTCGTGTAAAAACTTGGCTAAGATCAATAATGTGCGAAGAAAGGCTTTCTGGTCTCTGTATGCTCAGTGTTCACCGATAATTTGTGAATAAAAATAAAAACATAATTATTGAAAAAATAATAGATCGTTTTGCACAAAAGAGGAGAAATATTCTATTACTTTTCTCCCAGTAGAAAGGTACATGTACATACAAATGTATTTTTTATAAAAGGGCATATACATATTTTCAACATTAGAGTTAAGTCAACCATATATATATATATATATATATATATATATATATATATATATATATATATATATATATATATTTATTAAACTATGTTTTTATTATATTTTATTATATTATTTTAATTAGATATATGTGTGATATTTGATTTATAATTTATTTTTTGTTGTGTGGATAGCTCAGTTATTAAAGTAATTATTTTTATGTTATAATTATATTCGTTCAGGAGCATGGGACTTTTTCTACTCTTTGAGTTCAGGCTTTGTTTGGATATACTTTGCTCATTTAAAATAAAAAGAAACACAATACTTTCAATATTTTAATTTTATAATGAAATTTTTATTTAAATATTTATAAAATAGTTACGCCTATGGAATGGAACCCAACAAACACAGACTGGCTGGTCCGATAATGGGACGAAAGTAGTATGCCGAACTGCCGCATTCGGCCCGCTTACAGCTCACGGCTCGGCGTGTAGGTAGGGCATGTCCGCCAGGCCGTAAGGTGGCTAAGAGTAGGCTAGCCAACCATTCAACCTCGGCAACGCCTTTGAATAACCGACGACGGGCCGATGGTAGATAGCCGGTAAAACCGACGAAGGGCCGATGGTAGATAGCCGGTAAGTGGACGGCAGTCCATCGGTGGCTCGCAGAGGGGCAATCCTCTTGTAAGCCACCACATATCGGCCAGACGAATATGCGCAGACGCCCAAAATATTTGTATTTGATTGAGAAATGTTTTTTCTTATGATAAACTTTCTATCGGCTGTTCAATAAAATATGGTTTGTAATCCATAGGCGACTGTGACCATGTGATAATTATTGAATACCCTTTATTAAGCGGAAGAAATGATAATTGTATTTTATTATGTATAAAATTGATATTTCTAGCTTAAATATGTTAATATTGGAAATCAGCAAAATATCTCATGTGAAAGGTTATAATAATGGTTTTTGTATATAGATGCATCAAATAAAAATTGGAATTTTAAATTAACAGATAAATTATTTTAGCAATTGTGAAGAAAAACATTTAAAAATGCATGACAGAGATTCAGGGAAATATCCCCTGCTATGGTATTGATAAAAAAAGATGCAAAAAATAAGTTTTCCCAATTTATAAGCAATAAGGAACGGAAAATGAGTACATATATTATACATAAAATACGCAGTTACAAGAAACTTAACGAAAAAACCATCTTATTTATATTAAAATCAGCAACAAATTATTATATAATAATCGGCTAGGAAATTATATACATTAAAATAACAACAAAACATATTTATACATATTTTTCATAGTTCCCATATCATATGACAGAATGTAGATATATAAAACAAGTAAACAAGATTTTAATAGTAAGAATTAAACGGCGAAGTTTTGAACAACTAAAACAAAATACCCTAATTTATAATTAAGTAAAGTAACAAATTGAATTAGACTAATCGCCTGAAATAAAAATCTATAAATACAATAAATCTCTTATTTTTTACTTTTTCGATTGGCTCTTCCTCCTGCTCTCTCTGGAGCATTTTTGAGCCAATTGGGTCAGTTTTATTCTTATTATCTGTTTTGCCATGCTCATTGTTAGATTTCTCGATATCAGAGTCAGAATCTGAGCTAAATATGTAATCAAACTCGGTCTCTGATAGAACACTTTCTGTTGAAGGCACTGGATTTCGCTAATCGGTGACTATCAATGAAACTGGAGTTAGAAATGTTAGAAGTGATGCTGGAAGTTTTAGATTGTGTCTCCAAATTAGGATCATATTGGGAATTACTTGGGGAATTATAGACAACATCTTGTTCGAAATGAGATGCATAGATTGAAGATTCTGTCTTGGGCTCTGAACATTCAGATCTCAAAGTCTCGTTTATAGAAATAAAATCACTTAATATTGATTGCATTCGCGTGGCAATCAAATGCCGCTCTTGTCTCTTACTTATTTTATGTACAGACGCCATAATTATATACGTTAAAATAGAATTCAGCAAACTAACATCTTTTAAAATTTAAGCTAAGTAACATTTGCTTGAGATTGTTACATTAATCACTTGTACCATAAGATACTTCACACTTGTACTTACAAATTATTTTGCCCATCATGTAAATGCGACTGAGACATTATTCATTTTTACACTTGTCTTCTGCCTGCACTTTCTTGAAATAACAATAAATTAACTGGCAGCGGAGAAACACAAAAATGATCAAATAATAAAATTGATAATCTACGAGTATTATCACGGCAGCACGATCACGATACTATATCCAAATCAGCACCAAATATAAAAACAACATAAAACAAGACTCTTTTTCCTAGTTTAAGAGTAAGAGTTGAGTAACACAACAATAAACAATAACCTCACAAAAATACAAAATATAAGCAAAATGGCCGTCAAATGATGCGGCGCGAAATTTAAAAGCGAATGATTTGGTACCACTTTACGGCTTGCTAACCGAACGCGGCCCGGAGTCGGATATGGCCAGCAAAACATCCTACGGATCAGTTTTGGCACGAAATATGGTCTCCCGGTAGCGAGTGTCCGAGGAGTAGCCACTTCCGGCCCGAAAACATAACAGCCGCTCTCGGTTTGCCGTTAAGTTGCCGATTTATAGCCGATTCTTTGTACATTAGGAACGATATATGCGAACTGGGCCGACGGAGGTCCAGATCAGCCACCAGAGTACCGTGCGTGCCGACTGGCGGCCGTATGTTTTCCGATGGCGTTTGGTTTGTTGGGAAATGATATACACCATCTTATGCGCATGCCCAACTAAAATCGAACAGAAACGAGACGGAACGAACGTTTCTTATCGACGCTCTGCATCTGCGTGAATATTAGATACATAGCATCGTTGTCGTTATAACAATGTTGATGGATTCGCATAAAAGAATTCACGTTTAGTAATTATATACATACAAAATTAAAATGTTCGTAAGAAATAGGTTACAAAATTTATATATACAAATGGAAATATTCTATGAATGGATTAATATGCATTTTTCTTATATGATTTGAAAATACGTAAGTACAAGCATTATTTTATCACAGAATAGGCCTTTTTAAATAATATTTAGATTTTGTCTAATGAATAAACTACATAAAGTCCTTTTTCTTTTTTATAGATCGATCATATAGACGCAAGAATTCTTATATATACATGGAAATAGTCACTGAATTTATACTCAAGAGTTATTATTCTTATTATTGGCCAATAATATTTAAAGAAGTACTGACCTGATGTCTGGATTCTGGATCTATCCCGTCTGGAAATAGGACTCTACGCCTTCCGAAGTTCAAGCTGCGTACTTTCTTGAGAATTTTGGATATTCTCACGGGAAAACTGGATACAAATACATGTGAGTGTTCTAAGTGTTATATTTGTTAAGAATCTATAGCTTTGATCATGAAAATTTGTGATTTTACTTGAAATTTCTGGAAAAAATCTTCATCACCTCCTCGCTACTTCGACGCCAAAGACCAACTACCACGCTTCTATTTGATCGTCAATTTTTTTATCAACAACGAATATATTGTTTCTAAGCTCACTAATTATCAATAAAGTTTTTTGTTAATTTTAGTTGATCAAAATTTGTCCTGTCATTTTTCCACCAATCACATTGTTTCTGGAGCTGTCGAACTATATTCACAATTGCTACACTTTATGAAGTTTTTGGAAACATATATAAATGTAAATTCCACTTGAAAAGTATCTGTTTTCTTTTACTATTCAACGAATTTCAATAGAACAAGTCTTTTACAGATAGTGAAATTCATTGTTATATGTTGATATGACAATGTCTAGTTTTGTTTTGACATATATATGACAATTTGAAAATAATATTTATATTTGTGAACATAAATCCTTTTATAATATCTTTTGCTTTGGTTATTTAAACTATTTAAATTCTATAGTAGCAAATATTTCTTTAAATCCATCATCGTTTAATTATTCATTGATTTCATAAATTTGATATACATTGTGACATATAACTTACCTTTATGCCATTGATATTTTTATCTTTTAAACTTATCTAATTCTTTATACTAAATATGAAAATGATTTATATTATTACTGTTTCAACTAATACTTATATTAAATTAGATAACTAAAACTCGTTTAATATCAGATGAAACAGCTGATTCATTCCTGACAACTAAACATCCATATTGGGCAGATTTCATGTTCTCCACTATACTTGTTAAGCATTTTCAAACTTTAGACAATTATTAAGGTAATTTCTTTATATTTATTGTTGCTCTTTTAATTATTGTAAACAAATGATTTAATATATTCTGATTTTATATGCATTTTTACTTATGATTGTGGTTTTCTTAATGTGTTTTTAACTACATAGTTTCAATCCATTTCAAATACTAAGCAAAATATTCTCAAACAGCTGATACTCTTTAATATATAAGATATATGGTTGGCTTTGCAACATGTTTTAACACCAAATCAAGTTGAAATTGCCTTAAAAAAAACGAAAGCTCGATGGACACAGGATGAACTATCCAAAGCTTTTACACTGAGATATTTTAGTAACAGTTCATATATTTATCTACGACAAACTTTGCATTATCCACTACCAGGATTATCTACTTTGCAACAGTGGGCTTCCAATATTGATTTAACATATGGAGTTTTAGAAGATGTCTTATGCATTATGGAAATTTCAGGTGAAACCAAAAAATCTCGGTTTAGGGCAACTGTATTATGCTTTGTTGAAAGGAAGGTGTTCTCTTTATATGAATATCATCAGAAAAAAGACGAAATTCTGAGACCACACATCAATATGTCCAGGTTATTATGGCACGCGGCATGGGCGCCGGAAGGGTCAAATATGGTGGGGGGTATATATATATATATATATATATATATATATATATATATTTGAGAATAAAAATGTAAAAGTTGTAATCTGTCTTTACTTGCCCACCCCCCCATATTTGACCCTTCCGGCGCCCATGCCGCGTGCCATAATAACCTGGACATATTGATGTGTGGTCTCAGAATTTCGTCTTTTTTCTGATGATATTCATATAAAGAGAACACCTTCCTTTCAACAAAGCATAATACAGTTGTCCTAAACCGAGATTTTTTGGTTTCACCTGCAATTTCCATAATGCATAAGACATCTTCTAAAACTCCATATGTTAAATCAATATTGGAAGCCCACTGTTGCAAAGTAGATAATCCTGGTAGTGGATAATGCAAAGTTTGTCGTAGATAAATATATGAACTCTTACTAAAATATCTCAGTGTAAAAGCTTTGGATAGTTCATCCTGTGTCCATCGAACTTTCGTTTTTTTTAAGGCAATTTCAACTTGCAACATGTTTTAACACCAAATGTGTTAAAACATGTTGCAAAGCCAACTTAATTTTTCCTCCAAGACTACTGTTTTTTTCAAATTTGTATTTCTTTATTTCCTGTTCTAAATTGGAGATACTCAATTTCAAAATATTTTCGTTGTTTTCGTGATTCAAAATTGTTTTCTTTAGCTGCTCATTTTCTTGTTTCAATAAAGCAAATTTTCTTTCCCAAATATCGTGTTCACTTTCGTAACTTATGGATGGAAGGTCTGAAATATCCATAGAAATGTTTCATCTGTTCCTGTTTTTTCTACTGTTTGTGTTAAACACTTTACTAGTTCTTTGTTTTCTTTTCTAATCATTCGATGAGTTCTTTCAGATGGTTCTCTGTTAACACCCAAAGGTAAGATTAATGTGGGAATGGCTAATAGAAAATTACAAAGTAAAGCAAGCATAATACAATGCATCTGTATGAGGTTTTCATTATATAAATTAATATTAATACCTATATAGTATTTAAAGTTCTACTTGTAAATTTAATTATTTTTCCAAGCATACATGTGTTTTTCAATTTTTGTGGTTGAAAATTCATTAAACGAGCGTGCACTTCATCTTCATAATCAGTTAAAAGAAAATGTTCACTGCATATTCTTTCGGACCCACTCTTTTAATATTTTGGGGTCTTTAGAGAATGTGAAAAACATGACTTTTTCGCATTCTGGATCTGGCTTTTTTGAATTGCTTTTACATGTAGCAATGGCACAAATATTACCACCGTTCATCTAAATAAATTAGAAAAAAAAATTTTAATTGAAAAGTTAAATAAGGATTGAAAGTTATAACAAACCTTAAATTCCACAGGATGTCAATCATCAACTCTCTTTTCTTAATACTTTTTACACTAAATTATAATAAAAATAAGTTCACAAATGAATAGTTTATAGAATTTCAAATACACAAATCACTAATAAATTCGTCGGAATGGCAAAACAACACCATATATATATATATATATATATATATATATATATAAATTTATTATCTATGAACAACACAAACATGCATGCATGAAACTCGGTTCTGTCGTCTGAGATACGTAATCACTCCCCCTTCGTCGCTTCCGCCATCCGTTATTCAGGCAACCTATCCTTTCTACAGATCTTGGACATTTCGATTTTTTTTCATTTGTAATTCTATGGTTTCGTAATGTGCCAACCTTATGGAAACAAAATAACTTGTCAACTAATGTTTGTATTTTATTTGCTTGTTGTTATTTGGTAGTCGCTTCGAAACGGGATTCGACGGAATTTTAGTGGAGGAAAGGTGAGTGCTAGTACTTAGGTATGAACGGATTCGGAATCAGCATAATTTTAAACGTTTCCAATGGGGAGATAATCTTAAGTTTTTTATATAGGGTCACTCATTAAAACTGAAATTTCTGTTTACGCCACACTGTGGCGCTCTCCTAAGTGTTTGTTAACAACGACAAATGTCATGCTCTTATTTTTTGAGACATGAATCATTTGATACATAATAGTTATAATGCCCTGCGATCTTTTATAGCCGCTGCTAAACTGCATTTTTAACGCCATCTATTCGCTTGGAAGTTTACTAACGAACTTTATTTTACTGATTGCTGTAATACCGTCAAAGTAATACATCAAAATGTCAGGAATAAAACAATATTGTATTTGTCATTTTTTAAACAGATATAATTTATTAACTTGTAGATGACTTTACAGTAGCACAAAGAAAAGCCAAAAAGGCTTTAATTACAACAGACCTTTCGTCTATTTCCGATATTTACAAAGGACGGGGATCAAACATACGGAAAAAAATACAAGGTATATGTCCCATCACTCTAGTTCTGATTCAGACGAGAGCCCCTCATTAAATCGGAACATTTATCCTGTTTTTAAACCTACACCACAAACAAATTGTAAGTATTTAAAGAAATTAATAAGAATGTTTTGTGCAAATAATATATTTTTCAGTATTGTATAAAAAGTCGGGGAATTATAAATCGGGTAGTATTTCTCCAGAGATTCAAGTGGAATCTATTGCCGAAACTATGAAGTCTAAAGCTGAAGGAATTTTCCGTGAGAATAAAGAATCAAATGATATGGCGAGATTTACTGTTCCTAGAGGTAATTTGTTTCCTAAGTTAAATCATAATTTATAATAACCTAAAGTTTGCATATTAAATTTGACTTTTAGTATAAAAATACTTAATTTTATAATGTACCTTTTTTTAATTTTTCTGTAGTCAAAAGCTTGTGGCAGTGGAATCAGATGAACACTTCACAAAAGAGATAAATCATCACCACAAATAGATACACTTGAAGATCAATGTGACTAAACTAAATAATTTTAATTAATTTTTATATTTAATCATATTTTAAATTTATTTTAGAATTTAAAAGGTTGATGATAGATGAAATATCTCAATTAAATTTAAAAATCAACGCTTTAATTGAAAGCGTTGGCACTCTCTAAAAAACACAAAGAATTACGAGTAATCTGCAAGTAACATCGTTTGAAAATAATGTGAAAACGTTATATGAAAAAATTCCATTCGACGCATATTTTTAAAATCCAAATTCAACTTACTCGATCAAATACTGTCCCTAGTATTGCAAGCCGACATTACAGATCATTTCTCAACAATACTACAGATAGTACTGGAAAAAACCAAATGCCCCAAGGAACGAGGAATAGTGAAATACATAGATGAAACAAAACTTAAAAATACAATCAGACAAAAATCTTGGGATTTCTTATACTTGAATCCAGATCCTAACTATGCAACAAATACTTTCATTGAAACACTTCAAAAATATATAGACGACTGTACATATACAAAAAAATGTAAAAGGAATAACACGAAGGTCGCCCCTTGGATGACAAATGCTTTACTTGCCTCAACTACCACAAAGAATAAAATGGCTCAACTTTTGAAAAGAAACCTGTACTATTTTATAAACAACATTTTATATAAAATTTTTGAAACTATTTGTCGACATATGTCTTTTAATAAACTATTCTGGTAAAAAAAACGGATAAAAGCTTTTAACAGCTTTTTGAAACAACCTATCCTACTTTTAAGCCAAAATAAAATAACAGGTTGTTTCAAAAAGTGTTTAAACTTTGTGTGACTGTTTTTATTTGTTTATTTAAGAAAAAACAATATAGACATAATTTAAAAAACCTTCAGTATTTGCTTGGCATGCCATCTAGTAGTAGCTAGTAAACTGTGACTAATCATGCAGGTCTCTTCCTTTATTTTTTCCCTGTTGGTGAATAGTAACCTCCCACCACAATAGATTGCGCAACACTCGACAAAACGTTGTGGCTCCGGACTTAGTACAGGAGATTCCATTTTTCCCCGTATTAAAAGTATTTATCTATGATAGTTATCAAAAACATGAATTAATAATGCTAGCTCATAATTTTCACGCATTTATTAACACAAATTATAACAACAAAACTTTCAAGAACTATATTTTACATATAAACATGAGTTTAATGGTAATCAATCTTCTTTCCCAAGCTTTCTTTTAAGACTCTCTGGCATTTCCGGCGGAGGAGGTCGAGGCATTCTCATAGCAACTTTAAACCCATCATAGATAAACCATTGCGCGGCTGTAAGTGTACCGACCATAACAATTCTAGGAAGCAAACCTTTCCACAATCCCAGGAAACCTAATTGTCGTATAATAACCCCCGACGAAGATCCTTGGGCTTGGTTCAATTTGCTTACCACGGTATCGGCTGGGTGGGATACCACAGCGCAAAAAACTCCAGCTATGTAACCTGCGGCGAAAGTAACCACCAACTGCTCAGATTTACTGCAAAGCTCTCTAGGTTTTGGTACGACGTATTTATAGAGTATTTCTAAGGTACGTTCGAAGCAAGCGAACTTCATCATCGTGTACGGGATTTGGCGCATCCACAGCGGTACTATAGACTTGTAGAAACCATTAACGCCTTCTTCGACGTATAATCTTGGAAACGCTGATCTCATCGTACTGGAATAACCTGGTACTGTTTGTATCTTCACTTTAATTGCTTCCATCGGCGAAAGCGCTACATCAGCAAAAAATTCAGCAGTAGCGGAAGCAGCTAGATATAGCCACGTTCTGTATAAATAAGCACGTTCTTCGCCGAGCACACCGGAGTAAAGTACTTTGAATACTTCGTACAAGCCAAATTTGAACATACCTTGAGCTGAGTATCCAAAAAAAGTCGGCGCCCATCCTTTGGCTAAACCTCTCATTCCTTCTTCCTCCACGGTTATCTTGAAACCATTAGAAATATTTATATACTTTTTCGGATTCACTTGTATCCTACATTTTACCAAATCTAAAGGTACTACCAAAGTGTGTGTAATGCCGCAGGATAAAATTCCTCCTAATCCGCATAATGAAAAATATTTTAAGGATCCAAATTCGCAGCTGTAGCCGCCATTCGTTACCGCTGCTGATATTTGTCTTCCTACAACCAGTGACTGGACCAAATCTTTCGGCGAACAGGTTTGGGATTTTCCTTCATTAGGTAAAATACATTGTTGTTTAATTAGAGACCGGTACATTATTGCTTAACTTAAGATCTTTATATAACTTCAGGCTATAACAATATTATAATGACATTCTCTGTCTAAATTTATAATTTGTATCACCACAGAATGTATATAGCCAAGAACGAAACTCTATTTTGACGTCGTAATAAAAAACAATAGGTGCGTTCTTTTTGACTGAGATCTCAGATCACTTCAGTTAAGGTGATCTGAGATAAAGGGATGTGAGTAAGCACCAAAAATAACGACATCTCAACTGAAGCGCGCGATCTGTCGACGCATGCGTGAATAAGAAACAAAACATATAATAATACTGTTATTGTATCCATAATTTGTAACAAAAGAAAAATAGATTTTTTTTATTGATGCCGCATATTACCTTTTTAAAGCACGCGTCAGCGTGTTTAAATCGAACTTTCAAACACGCGCGTTTTTTAAAGTCCCCATGGTAACAACAACAAGTTGAGAAACGTAAGTATCAATTACAACTTTTTTTATTAGTTTTTAAATTGTATATTATCATTGGGAACCAATGTCTTATTTGGTTTTTTCTGCAAAATGTATTTATATATTCATATATACATTGTTTCCCTTTAAATATAAATAAAGAAACTTTTTGATTATTGATCTGACAGGTAACGTCAACTGAAAATAAATACTATTTGACGTTCACGAAACTTGGCTGGGCATCGAGGATGGACTTCCATTTTTTTGTAGTAATAATATAATAATAATATTTTTTACACTACTAGCTGTGAAGTTGACAATTATTGTGTCTTCTAGCCAACTGAGAAGTAGAATTTCTCTATTAGTGGTTAATAATTTTTTCTATTGTTAACCTAGGTTAATAATGGACAAATTCAAATGTTTTGAGAATTCAGGTATAATAGCTTAACAAAAACTAGTGCAACATAATTTTGTATACCCAGGAGATTGTCTTTAACATATTTACTGCTTGAAATTACCTAACAAGATAAAATTATTTCAAAAAAACTGTCATTAGTTTAAAATTCGCGCTCAACCAAAAATTTCTGATGACATAAGGAGTGCGTTCGTAATATATGGGTGAGGTGAGGAGCGAAAACAGTGTCAGTGTCAGTCCGACAATCGAGTAAACGCCTAGGGAGAAATCAGTTTGAACGATTTGTAGATCGACACTATGAAAATTTGATTTTGACATTGAAATGTGTTGTTTATTTTCCGTTAATTGCCGAAAAAACGTGGTTCGAAGAATGTTTTTACCTCCAACGTTATCGCCAGTGGAATTTGATAATATTTTATTGATTGAAACTGGTAACTAACCTTGACCCACAGAATATCGATTACCGGTGCCTTAACCTCTATAAATAAACAAGAACTTGTGTACATTGTACATATTATACGAATTGAGCATATCAGGGTAATAGTTTCCCCGATAGCAAGCGGGGAACTAGGAGTGTACTCTCGTCGATTATCGTGGTTCGTTTGTGAACGCTGTGGTGTAGAGTGTACATAGACAAATAATATAGCACTTTCTCTATGGTGAAGTATATGTTAAATGTTTTATGAACGCTCACTTTGTACCCAAGTGTTGTGAATGCACTACCGCTGTAATTGTTCAAAGTTCCAAGTAAAACATAAATCACGTTTTGTGAAATTTTTGGATGTGATCGTATAATTGGTTTCGTTAATTCGTTGTTGCACTTAATATTGGTGATAATGAACTATAGGAATAATGGTATTCTATTGCTGTGTGATTAAATTATACCTACATGATTTTTATAACACAGTTTTTTATTTTTTATTTTTGTCTTAAATTTGGCTAGTAGTGGAAAAAAATGTATATACACCACGGTGGTGAAGACATTTATAAACCTCGCACCTTATTCCGCTCGGGGCAAAGCCCCTCGCGAAATAATTTTGGTGCTCGGTCGATAAGAATAGTCTTCACCACCTTGGTGTATAATATACTATTATGATTCCAAAGTGCACCAATAAAAAAAAATAGCTTAAAGTATTCGTGGATAACTGGTCTTGCAAACACTTGCTCTATTTCGAGCACTCGGCTGCGCCGTCGTGCTCGAAAAGTCGCGCGTGTTTGAAAGACCTCTTTATCCACTTATACTTTAATATACTAATGTGTGTTTATAAGCCAATGGTTAAAACTATACATAACCTTGGTTAAAATACAATTAACCCAAGCAAATCAAATATTTGTTCATCCCCTCCACTTTATTTCCGACTCAAGTCTAACTGATTCCCCCTTACAACACATTCAGTATCAGTGAAGGGGGAGGAAAAATCTCAGCTCACTTAAAGTGAGTTAAACAAAAAGAACGTTCACATTACTGATGTGAGCTGAGATTACCTGAGATCTCTATCAAAAAGAACGCACCATTATTGTTTGTGCCACAGAATTACATAAATAAGCGTCAATGTGAACGTATGTCATCCTACTGAGCTAAAATGTATAGAAGTTTTGCCGTAGCTAGTGCAGGTTCTACTATATAATTCTTAATTATTCATTGATTTTAATAAAAATCTACTCGAAAAATAAGGGTCGACGTAAAAAATAACTCCACAATGTTTGACATTAGAGACATAAAGCAATTTTTAAAATACATAACTTATCCGTCTTCGTAACGTAACGGAGATACGTGACTAATCATAAAGTAAATGCGTTCGTAACGTAACCATTTTCTGGCCTTTAATTTTCAACCTAAAAAATAATCCAGCTGCTTGGATCTTCGTAGAGATTATGCCCCGATATCTCCCTCAGCAAAATAATGTCGTCATTACCACTGTAAAAAAGTCTTTTTTATCTACACTACTCGAAAACCCAATTTTCGTGACTCTATCGGGACGGGAAAGTAGGTATTTTCACGGCTAGGCGAGAAAAATGGCATAGAATGGCTAGCCAGGGAAAACAACTTCACAAAAATGACACTAGACGGCACCCTATTACAAATGACGGCTGTCACTTTTAAATTTCAAATTGTGGCTTTATTATTTCTTTGTCATTAAAACTAAAATAGAAAACAGTGTATTACACAATATGGATGAATCTGACGGCTATTCTACACCGGAAGAGATAACCCAAATAGCAAGACAGGCTACATTAAATCTACTACCTGAAAAATCGAAGAGAAAATATAACCAAAGATATGATCATTTTATGGATTGGTGTTCATTGCATAACATTAAAAGATACAGTGAAAATGTTATTTTAAGTTACATGTCAGAGTTGTCTTCAAAATACAAATCATCCACTTTATGGTCAATTTTTTCAATGATTAAAACATCGCTATTGGCCAAACATGACATAGATATTCGAACATATACCAAAGTATATGCATTTCTAAAAAAGGAAACGAAAGGTTACGTTCCTAAAAAATCAAATGTATTTAACAGGCAAGATATAAACAAATTTTTGCTGGACGCGCCCGATGAGATTTATTTAATGTTCAAGGTAATATATACTGCTAATATAATAATATTGGTTAATTGAAATGTTCTTATAGGTGGTACTTATAATAGGAATTGCTGGAGCGTGCAGATCGATTGAGTTGACACGAATGTCAACTGATGACGTATTAGATAAAGACGATATATTAGTAATACATATCCCAGATACCAAGACTAATAAGAAGCGTACGTTTACGATTTGCAATGGTGAAATTGATTCTAAATAAAGGACGTTTCAACAACTAATTTGCCATTTTCTATGACTCGTTCATCTCATAACATTAAACGGTACAACAAGATATTTCCTATTTACCTTTTTGACATTTCAGAATTTAATAATTGTATGTGTAGGATAAAAACTATTGTGTGTTCCACGCCGCGAAAGTGGTTTTCCGGGCCTCTTCTGTCGGCCCGGAAAACCAGCACTTTCACGCCTAGGTACACAATATACTATTTCGTTTTCCATTATTGTATATTAAATAAATAGTTTGTTATGATCATTAAAAATAAGGTTATGATTTTTGAGCATACAACATCACTTTTGTCGTTTGGCCATTGAAAAACGCGAACATAGAACATAAGAGTGCAATACGGTACGTTAGGTACGTGTGACGGATTAATACGTTTCACGTAACGTAACGAAGCCCACGTATCGCTTCTGCGCATGCGCATTGCGATACGGATACGGATAAGTGGTGATTTTTAAAACTGCTTTTGGTCCCTATTGTTGTAAATCGATAGTCTGAGCCATAGAATTATAAATGTGAAATAACACTTATCTTATTTTTGACAGCTCTGACAGATATATATGCTTGTGATTATGGTTCTGTAATGTTTTTCTTATTTATTTAAAGTTTTTATTCGACGGGTGAGATAAATTTATACACACGGTACGTCTACTCAATTTATTTATTCACTACACTATTCACTAATTAATACTAGATATACAGTATATTCACTTACATTAATTCATATAAACACTTCACTACTTAATTTATATTGACTTGTATACTGTTTATTTCAGGAGATTTATCAACTACAGCTTCTCCCGCTGGTCGGTCCTTAATATATTAGTGTCTTTTATTCCAGATCATTCTAGAATGCGGCTCACACATAAACGGCCTACCTGGCAGTCTCTAGATAAGACTAGTCACAAAAAGCGTAGACAGAGTCGGATTCAGGCACTACATCAGTGTGCGATTTCGTAACATTACCCTCTCCTTAAAAGGAAGTTCCTCCTGGAACTTCTGTGTAGCCGGGACTGGATGTTTAAATCGGCAACTGGACCCATGTCTGCACTAACCGGTTGTATAGAAATAACAGGGCACCGTCTTCACCGTGTACCGATAACGAGGGGTATAGCTGCAAACTAATATGTGGACACCGGTATCTTGGAAGATCACCTCTATTATGTTCCTGATAACCCGCCAATCCAACTGGTTGCTCTCTATCCTGGGCATTGCTAGTTTCTCCACATGGGATTCCAGCACATGAGCTCGAAAGCTTCGTAGCGCTTCCCACACATCCCGGTAGAAGGATCGATCCGTAAATTCGTTTCTAGTTACCAGGTAGAAGACATACCACGAATTGTGTGTTGAGTCTCAGTGTCTTGCAGAGGCGCAAGACATAAACACAAACACTTCACTACTACCATCCTCAGAAAAGCTCGACCAATCATCTGACAGTAATGCACTATTTAACTGGCATATAAGAATTTTCTGCCACTCCATTTGTTTAAAATTTAATGTTTAATCACCCAACCTTAAATTGACAACTTTGACATGATATATTTATTGATAGTTATGTCACCCTCTCTTACGTTCAGAAATTTGCTGGTTCTGGCAATAATTTTACTCTAGTCGATGACCTCAATTTACCGGGTAAAGTTTACCTTTCCTAAACTATCTCATTTTTGAACACACCCCTGTTGAGATTGTATTAGAAATAGCATTGTCTAAAAAAAAAGAAATAATCTATCAACCATACGAGCTAATAATTAAACAGTTTTTCGTAATTTTGGACTGAACGTATAGATGCCATATTGTGAATGGTGGATAAACGTTCAGATGGCACTGAATAAAATATTTTACTTCGAATAGTACTTTTCATCACATGACAAGCGCATGCGTAGCCGCCATGTTGAAAGAGCGGTAGTGTAAAACGTGGAGGTTAGGGAGGAGGACAACGAAGAAGCCGCTGTCTGCAGGGACCAATTCCGACGTTGCCAGTTTCTGACTTCAGAAGCCGCTGTCTGCAGGGAAACTATATTATCATTTTGATAATATGCAGTGTGACAAGATGTAGGCGGTAAATTTGAATTCATAACTTTTTAGTAGTTATGCGATCCGTGTTCTTAACAACCACTGATTTGAAATAGAGTACATCATATTTAATTTTATTTAGATCGTTTTGGCGTAGAATGTGATATTGGAAATGGTTAAATTAATAAATACATAGGTACCAACGTTAAAAATGCCAATTATAATGTAGAAATTAGTTTTTTATTTGCCGTTCAACTGCTTAGAATGAACTGTTTATTTTAATTTATTCAATTTTCATAAAAACTTAGTGGAACACACAAGATACGGACGATTCCGTTTTCTGTGGTGGAACATGTCTTATAGTAAGAAAGTATTTTGAAATATAGGAATATAAAATTCTTCGTGATTACGTAAATAATGTATGTATTTATGAAAATAATATTTAAAACAATGTATGATGAAATGTATACAGGGCGTCCCGGGACTAATGGGAAAAAAGTCAGGAGCGTATAATCTGAGTCAAAATATTGTTAGTACTTCATATAAACTTTTTCTATTCAGGCCCTCGTTTTCGAGTTATAGGCCTCCAAAGTTTTAATTTTGAATTTAGTTTTTATTTTTATTTTTTGTACTAGTTATTTGATCTTTATAAAATTCACGGCAAAGCTATAATGTACGTGTATGTTTATTTTGGTGAGGTAAACAGATTTAGAGTAGTGTCTTGAAGCCAGGGACGGACTACTCGTAATGGTTAGTGATCCAAATAATTTGCAGGCATGGCACACGCTGTATGAAATTATCGAAATTCACTTCCCCACACATTAAGCTAACGAAAAGGTACTCTTGTTAGAATTCGATAAAATAAGCCGTTCGGCTAATATTGACAGTTTTATTAATGCACTACGTACATTCACCATTTTTATAAGTACACAACGAGGTAAAACTAACTTATTAATACGATGTCCAAGATTTACCTTCAGTACTACAAAAAAATAATTTAATGATAGCAGAAGATGAAAAACATTAACGACTCATTAATTGGAAAGTTGGTAAAAACTTTTTAAAGATGTTTTTACCGTTTATCAAGTAACCATAGGATTAGTTGTCAAACATTGTGTAGAATAGTTCGTAGTCAGTACTTGTCAATAATTCATAAGTCCTTAATTTAACAGTTACAATGGCAGAATTCACTTTTATTGAGTACGCAGATATGAATTTAATGTATGGACTGGTTTCTCGAAACTGTTTAGAGGCCAGAAGGCTTTATGCAGAACATTTTGCAAACAGAGCATTGCCAGAGAGACGAATGTTTGAGCGTATTGATCTCAGGTTACGAGAAACAGGTATGAATAAGTAAATGTAATTTTCCATGTACCCAGACAACATTAGATATTCTATAAATATCCGTGGAATATTCATTTTGGCATATTGGAATATTCTCTAAAAATACCAAGAATATCTTTATGCTTTTTGGAATATTCCTAGAAAGTGAAAATGGGAATATCCTAAATATTCAGAGAATATTCCCAAATGAATATTCTTTTTCGTATTATATATAAGCTAGGATTATTCTGAGAATATTGAGAAAAGCATTATCTAAGAATGTTCTTCAATGAATGTTTCCAGAATATTCAATATATACTATGAATATTCAGGGTAGATTCATTTGGAATTTTGTAGAATTATTTCAAATTGTATATTCAGGGGATATTCTTTGTATATTCAGAATATTGCAGGAATATCCTCAGAATGTTCAGAACCATACATTTAATGGGGGGAGAGGGGAGGGTTAGTACATAGGATTCATGTAAATGCACTTCTTTCAAATTTCTGTAAATCAATAAATTTTCATAACTGATGGAAGTCGCTACTCGACCATTCACTTGATGGTGGCTTCTAAAGTGAATAAAGTGGCACAGGCACAAATTGGATTCAGAACATGAGTCCAATAACATTAGTGCTTAATTCTGGTTACACCTAAGAAAAAAATATATTTTAACTACCTAAGCATAATAAAATAAAATTCAATATTAAATTGTCCAAATTTTTATTAGACAATCATAAACTTTATAACTCTCTATAAACTTTTAAAATTTAAAAATATTCAACTATAATTATCGTTTTTAAACCAAAACGACAGAGCTTCACAAAATATATAAAGCATTAATCTACTTGTTGAACATCAGTTTCGTAAAATTAAATATTTATAGATACTTACATTCTCTTGTGAGGAATGAAAAATAAAGAAAAAACAAAATTGACCAAATACTTGTTTCTATTAAAAAATATAGAGTTAATCTTTTAAAATTTATAAATATTTATAGGGCCCACACACTGCGAGCTTTTAGCTAAACCCAAATGGATAAAACTGTCCGGTTAAGGCTACATAACTGAGGTATAACTGAAAAATATCCTTATTGTTGACGTTTTGCAATCAGATATATCAATTTACCTGTTCGGGTAAGGCGGTGTTAAAAGCTGGCAGCGTATGGATTCATAAACTTGCGTTATATCCTCACAGTCACTAGAATGTATTGCGACGACCTGAGATGAATGTGCCGGCTGCTGTAATGGTGTGGTATCTGCAATTATAAAAGTAATTGTAGTAATCATTTGTAGAAATTTTACAAATATGAGTATAAAAAATATCAATATTTTCTTAAATTTGTCACTATGCAGAATACATTACATTGACACTGGTATTCTGTACTGTCGCTTAAATACCAAAGCATATGGTGATTAATTATTGCATGCTCTTCTCATGTAAGTTTTTACCAGCCTCAAGTTCTTAAGATAATTTACTTGTTTAAATGAATGTTGACTTAGTTTTATAAACCGATATAAATGTTTTATTTTTTTTGTTTCCATGATCTCAATACCAGGATATTCTATTATACAAATTTATTTATATGCGGCCAGATGACAAAAAATGAATATCAAAAACAGCCGATTATAATGTCTACTTAAATTTAATATTTACCAGACTGAGTAACTATTTTTGTTGATGGATCATTCAATAAAATGTGACCTTTGCATTTTAACCATGGAAATAGGGTAGGCACAGCTAGCTGAAAAAAATGCTTGGGATATCCTCCTTTGGAAATAAATTTTTCCTGACAGTGAAGTTCACACAACCTATAATTCTATTGTAAAGCATCTGTAGTCTTTCCAAACAAATCTGCACAGTTACAATCTTCCAACCAAAAGTGTGCCCTAAAAAGTAAATAAATGTAGTTATTCACATGTCTATATTAACTACTAATTTATTATTCAACATATTTTTAGCTGAACAGGGCTCGTCAGCAGAAAGCTTATTGTAGTACATATTATTATTTGTTATTAAAGGCTGAGGGACAGATCAACGTTAAAAACCAAAAATATAGAGAATTACACAACTTACGATGCATAGATTCATGTAAAATATTAAAAAAGTAATATATACCTATAATATATTGCATATAGAAACAAACTCTTACCTCACAGGGTCTCTGGGAAATCCAAACATAATTATTCCTTCTCCTGTTCTTGAGTGACATCCACGAACTGCACAAGTTATTCATCCCATAACAAATACAATAATTTCTCACTGAGAGTTCCACTAGTCACGATATTATTGAAAACAAAATCAAAATAAACTTTGATTAAAGCACAAGAATATTTTCTAGTTAAACATGGTGTGTTGTCTCTGATATAACTTGTTTGAAAGTTGAAACATGGCGTCTATCACACGTCACACCTGCCCATTCAGTAAATTAACTGTCTAAAAGTCGAAGATTCGCCAGTTTGTGTTGGTGTATTCTTGGCTAAACATTAAAATGGTGGATATTTTATTTATAATATATTTAAGCTATGGGTGGATGTCAATCCACTCCAGTTTATAGGTTGATATTAGATAAAACGGAAGAGAAACGAACCTATTGACACTTGACTTTTACATGCCAGACTTAAGCCCACCACACATGATATTAGAAATTAACCAATAAACGTGTGTACAGAGAACGCCAGTTGCATTTTAATTGGCTGGCGGCTTTTTGTTGACGCGATTGGGTACCTGTCTTGATTTGGCTTTATGCTGAATGTTATAATTATCATTTATATCTTTGTTCCCTTTTTATCACACGACGATATGACGAATAACATTATATCCACACCGTATCAACCATTTATGTAGTGTTCATATCCAGGATATTTTTATAACTTTTTCTTATCTTATAATCTCAATCTGAACTTCAATGAGTTTAATACATGGTTTAATTTGATATATTATATTTATTATTTGTATGAAGGTTATTTTAACTATTTACACCTATGCGTAGGGTTGAATATCCGGATAAATGTTTGAACTACAACTTTCGTCCCATGTGAAAACTAATAATTATTTTCTTTAATCATAAGTAAATATGCTTAAAGGAATATGCTAGGAATATTCAGTTTGGTAATATTCTTAAATGAATGTTTTAAGAATATTCAATTTGATAATATTCTAAAATGAATATTTTAAGAATATTCATCAGGCTTGTTCTGTGAATATTCACTAAGGAATATTAATAGAATATTCAAAAATAATATTAATATTATAAGAATATTCTTAGTTGATTCGGAATATTCTTATACTTTTTGGTGTATTTAAAGATTATTCTATGAATATCCCATGTTGTATGGGTATACAAAACAAAGTTTTAAATTTTAGGACGTTTTTTGCCAAAAAAAGTGTAGAAGGTCCAGTACGAAGCGTACGTACTGTGGCAGTTGAACAAGACTTGTTAAATGCAGTTGATAATGAACTATCAACGAGTTTACGAAAATTATCAAGAGAACATAACGTCTCGAAATCAGTTGTGCATCGCATTCTAAAAGAACAGCTGTTATATCCTTTTCACATGAAAACAGTACACAGTATGACAGTGGCTGATCATCCTTCATGACTTGAGTATAGCCAGTGGTTTCTGCGACAACAACAAGCAGACAATACATTTATTAGTAACGTTCTCTTTACGAACGAATCCGGTTTCAACAGAGATGTAGTCATAAATTCTCATAATATGCATTTATGGGATGATGTGATTCCACATGGCATTAGTCAAACTAGGAGCGAGCATAGATTCATGGTTAATGTTTGGGCAGGAATAGTTCGCAATCATTTGATAGGGCCATACTTTATTGACGATACTTTGACCGGTCAGAGATATTTGGAGTTTTTGCAAAATGAGTTATGGAACCTGTTTGATGATGTGCTACTACAGACTCGTAGGAATTTATGGTTCATGCATGATGGGGCCCCTCCTCATTTCAGTTTAGATGTACGATAGCATTTACACACAAGGTTTCCTAATAGATGGATTGGTCGTGGAGGCCCTTTTCAATGACCACCGCGATCAGGAGATGTTAATCCTATGGATTTCTTCCTCTAGGGTTATCTCAAAAGTAAGGTATACGCAACACCTGTGCAAACAAGGCAATATTTAATAGACAGAAATGTGTTACACTGCAATGTTATTAGAAGTGCAAAGAAACAACCGTCGTAGACTTAGAATGTGCGTGGAAGTGGGAGGAGCTCATATTGAACATTTATTAGAAAAACGTTAGTTTTTGTTGTTTAGGAATTAGTTTCAGTCGATTGTTTTATAACTTTTGTTTTATGAGGTTTTCTTAATGGTTTAATAATGTTGTGTTCGTAATTTTGATTAAAAGCAACTAATTACGTTGTCTGCGTACCTTTTTAATTCCCATTAAATAAGTTCTTAATGTTTTTATCAAATGCTATCTTCAAATTATTTTTTTGTAGTACATCGTATTAATAAGTTAGTTAGGTAAATTTGTACGTAGTGCATTAATAAAACTGTAAATATTAGCCAAACGGCTCATTTTATCGTATTCCAGCAAGAGTACCTTTTCGATAGCTTAATGTGTGGGGAAGTCAATTTCGATAATTTCATACAGGGTGTGCCATCCCTGCAAATTTATGGATCACTAACCATTGCGAGTAGTCCGTCCCTGGCTTCAAGGCACTACTGTAAATCTGTTTACCTTTCCAAAATAAACATACATGTACATTATAGCTTTACCGTAAATTTTACAAAGATCAAATAACTAGTAAAAAAAATAAAAATAAAAACCAAATTCAAAATTAAAACTTTGGAGGCCTATAACTCGAAAACGATGGCCTACATAGAAAAAGTTTATATGAAGTACTAACATTATTTTGGCTTAGATTATACGCTCCTGACTCTTTTCGCATTAGTCCCGGGACACCCTGTATAGTTTTACTATTTATAGTACAAATAATATACGCAGTTACAAAGTAAAATTTATTGTTTTTATAAAACATTCCTTTTGATAATAATATTCCAGATTATAAAAGCTCAAATTATGTATTGGTGATCGTGATAAAGAGAATGTGATACGGTTTCTCTCAATGATTGTTTCTCTTCTAAATTTGGTTTAGCAATCCTGCTATTGCTTGTATGTCTCTTCTTTTTTGTTGATATAAATGTGAGTTGTTTGGCCAATTTTTTATTTGCTGGTTCTATAAAGATACGGATTTATTCTCTCTAGATCTCTTCTTATTCTCACATTCAGGAAATATGGAATTTGTTCCTAAAGAATTTAGCACTTTCAAGTTTTTTAGCATAAAATCATATTCATTGGAAGTGTAATGTATATTATCAAGGTTCGTAATTAAATTTAAAGCAGCATTTATTACCAACATTTTCTTTTTTTCCGTATTTGAGGCATTTTCAATGGGATTATTAGATACATGTGACGAACTATTTAGATTTCCAACTAACAAATGAAGTTCTTCAGATTGTTCTTCTTTTGACATAAAATTTGAAACTGGTTGATGGTTCAAATCTTGCAACCTCACAAAATGAATATGTTTACATATCATATTTTTGATAGCATAGTCAAGACATGTACATTCGTAAGTATGCCAACAAATATTACAATATCGACATGATAATCCACAACATACATCTTCATGGTTATTTTCTATAAACTAAATATGGATTTTCATCTTTTTCCCTGTAAAAAATAAAACAGTTATCACGTACAGACATTTTTAAATCACTACTGCACATGGCATTCCTGTGTCTCTTTTTAATCTCATTAAGATGCTTGGAAGTATGATCTTTTATTACTTTTATTAGTCTACTAACTGTCTTATCAGTAACAAATTTTTGGAGTGCATGCAATGTTTTATCAAGCCTTTTTACCTTTTTCCCATCCATATATTTATATTTTATTAGCTTGTGCATGTTCTCCAAAAACATATTCGTGTTTATACCCCTTTTTTTTCGATAACAGTACGCCCACTTTTCTCTATTATCATAATAATATGTTTTTAAATAATTGTACATTTCTCGTGTATAATATTTTATCAATAACATATTGAGAAATGAATGAAGCTGTTTTTCAAATTCTTCTTCACTTAATAATGTTTGCAAATACTTCAAAGTTTTATAAACGTGACTTCTTTCATTAATATCTTTCACCTTTGTTAAATTTTGTTGCCATGCCCTGTCAATATGCCAAGAGCAAAACAAATGAAGAGAAATTGAACTCATGGTTGATATCCAGCTATTATAATAAACATGAGTAATATCCGTCATAAAGGTGTTAATATTTACATCTGTCATGATTACAGCATCTTTCACTTGTTTGAAAAAAATCATAAATGAATTGATCTTTTCCGTTAGAAAATAAGAAAGCCACTGGGAACCCCTCTCGGAATTCATCTACTACTAAGATGGTAGTCATTTCAAAATCGTATGAGTTTAAGCCATGTGTTCCATCTACACATACAATATTCTCTGCAAATTTTTTTAACAATTCTTTTTGTACAGAGTTCATGATAATCAGACATATATCTTTTGTATCGAAATTGTCAGAACAGTCTCCTTGCCTTTTGTAAAAAAGTACAGGATTATGGTCCCCTAATAGACTACATTCTCTAACATACAATTCTACACTTGTAAAATCATTTTTATGCCTTTGTCCATCTTTTAAGGAAATATTGAAAGAAGTTTTTATATTGCTAATGTCGTTCATAGTTAACAGGTCATCTCTTCTCAGTGAAGTGTGTCCAATGTGTTGTCTAATTGTAGATAAAATACTGAAAAAAAGATAGATACATAATGTAAAAAATAACATCCCTTCATTAGAACCAGGTATGAGGAAGAGAAATCAATTCTCAACAATTAAAACTAATGAAATTTATGAAATTTATTGGTAAATATAATAATAAATTAAAGTTAAAATCATCACCAACATGTATACAGTCAGAAGACTCAATGAACCTATGGGTGAGAGACTTCTGGTAAATTCAAATTTTAAAATGAGGCCATATTTCTTCTAATGTATATATACATACTAAAATCACACTACATATACCTCGGCAAACTAATTTTTTATTATTTGACATTCATTTGAAGTCTATATATTCCACAATTATTTACAAAAAAATAGCAAATGATTTGATTTCTCTTTAAGGCATTTTAAAATTTTCTTTTTACTTACTGTTGAGGTGTAACTCCTTGTATTAGTTGTGAAGCTACATTTTCACGACAATCCTTGGATAAAGGAATGTGCTGTAAATCAATATAATACCCGTAATGTTCTCTAAAATATTGTGCAACAAATTGACCTGATTCAGTTTTTTTTTAAACTATTTGGCTAGTGCAACCCAAATTTAATTTTGATGTGCCTTGAACTTTCTCATCACGCTTTCGAAGTTCTAGTGGTACTATTCTTGCCTTACCTGTAAAAAATAAAGTTTATTATAGATACAAACAATTACTACTAATAAGCTTCTAATATTGTGATCTATTATATAAAAAAATTATTTATGCAGACCATAATGAAAATTTCTAGTATATATAAAATCCATCACCTGATCTACTACAATCAAAGTAAAACAATTGCGAGTTGTCCCAATTATTTTTACCACCCATTTCCTTTGCATACTTTGAACTGCTTTCCAGTTCAATATTTTGAAGCCATTCATAAAATTCTAAAAATAAAATTTATGATAAAAACAAAATTCTACTTCTCAAATGCCATTCCTCTCTAAAGAAAAAAATGTGAAATAAAAACTTCAAGATATATCAATATATTTACACAGGCAAGTCGAATACTGGGTATATATTCAAAAACTTACCTTCAATATTTAGAAAATTGAATGTTCCTGAAGACATTTGAAAATTGTGCTGGGATTGCAAATGCTTTCTTACATCTTTATTAAATCTGAATGATGTCTCGCACCCTTCTAAACATTTAAATATATATTTATCCTGGGAGTAGGCTATTGTGAAATCATTTTTTTTCACATCACTATGAACCTCTCTCGTGTGTCTATTAAAATTTGACTGAGTCGAAAATACTTTTTCACAAATCGAACAAAACACTGGCATTGTTTTATTTATTTCACAATGTAGAAAATAAAAATACGTTTAAATTTTGTCCAAATCAAAACAAACAATGTAAGGTTATACGACCGCGAAACGTCAGAAGTCAGAAACTGGCAACATCGGAATTGGTCCCTGCAGACAGCGGCTTCTGACAACGATCGCTACGTGTTGAAGCATTAGCCGCCTGTCCCTGTAAATTTGTAGAATTTATAATTAATTTTTCAGCCATCAGCCGCGCTGGTGTCAGTAAGTAGTAGGAGAGAGTGGAGCTAGTTGGGTACAGGAGTAAGTATACACATTCCTATTGCTTCGGCCGTTCGCCGATGCTCAGCGCCACCTGTCAAACCACATCTCCTTTTATATAAATATACATCTTCCAAGTTGATTTCAGTAAGCCGTGCCCTGCGATCTTTTATAGCCACTGCTAAACTGCATTTTTAACGCCATCTATTCGCTGGGAAGGTTACTAACGACATAAAAATGTCAGGAGTAAAACAATAACAAATGGATCAGTATATTAGAGACTGTGACAGAGTTTTATTGTATTTGTCATTTTTTAAAGAGAAATAATTTTTTAACTTGTAGATGACTTTACTGTAGCACAAAGAAAAGCCAAAAAGGCTTTAATTACAACAGACCTTTCGTCTAGTTCCGATATTTACAAAGGACGGGGATCAAGGATACGGAAAAAAAGTACAAAGTATATGTCCCATCACTCAGACGAGAGTCCCTCGTTAAATCGTAACATTTATACTGTTTTTAAACCTACACCACAAACAAATTGTAAGTATTCAAAGAAATTAATTAGAATGCTTTGTGCAAATAATATATTTTTTATAATTCGCGTATAAAGGAGACTTCATTATAACATTGTTTACAGTGTCACAATGAAGCTCTTTGAACACTGCTATAGTAATTTTTAGTGTATAGTTGGTTATTGACATTCGACTTTAACACAAATTATAAATAAAATGGTCTAGCGTTGTTCTAGCTAGCAAATTATTATATTAAAGGTAAATTAGAATGATTTATGTATTAAAAATATTAATGAATAAAGTACGCTAACGTTTATTTATCAATGATTTGTCAATTGTTTATTTTTATATTGAATAGGATCAATATTTAGGCATACAAAACGTTCGATTTTTGGGATAAATTACCAGATATCTATGTGAAGATGTATTACAGAAATAATTCTGTCCATGATATAATATAAATAGATCGCAAGAGCGTATACGAAGAAGCTCTTTTTTGAACATAATCATCCTCTTTTTGCTTAAATGAAAGTTTGTTTACAATTTACACAATTATTCGGTTATAATATGTCAAAAGTCAGAAGTGCTGAATAAAAACATCTGTTATCTGACCAATTAGGAATCTACAGAATTGCCAACTTAAATTCAAACCACTCCTCCTAGTTTGAAAACAGGGATTATATGAAATTCTATTTTATTTAAATAATTAAATAAATGCGAATTATAAAAAACATTGTGTAAAACTTGTGCCACAATGATTTTCTGTAGTACTCGTGATTTGCACACTTCACTCGTACTACAAAACGAGTCATTGTGACACTTGTTTTACAAATAACTATTTCAGTATTGTATAAAAAGTCGGGGAATTATAAATCGGGTAGTACTTCTCCAGAGATTCAAGTGGAATCTATTGCCGAAACTATGAAGTCTGAAGCTGAAGGAGTTTTCCTTGAGAATAAAGAATCAAATGATATGGCGAGATTTGCTGTTCCTAGGGTAATTTGTTTCTTAAGTTAAATCATAATTTATAATAACCTAAAGTTTGCATATTAAATTTGACTTTTAGTATAAAAATACTTAATTTTATAATGTACCTTTTTTTAATTTTTTCAGTCAAAACCTTATGGCAGTGGAATCAGATGACCACTTCACAAAAGAGATAAATCATCACCACAAATAGATACACTTGATGATCAAGGTGACTAAACTAAATAATTTTAATTAATTTTTATATTTTATCATATTTTAAATTTATTTTAGAATTTAAAAGGTTGATGATAGATGAAATATCTCAATTAAATTTAAAAATCAACACTTTAATTGAAAGCGTTGGCACTCTCTTGAAAACACAAGGAATTCCGAGTAACCTTGCAAGTAACATCTTTGAAAATAATGTGAAAACGTTATATGAAAAAATTGCAGTAATTCGACATTCGACGCATATTTTTAAAATCCAAATTCAACGTACTCGATCAAATACTGTCCCTAGTATTGCAAACCGACATTACAGATCATTTCTCAACAATACTACAGATAGTACTGGAAAAGACCAAATGCCCCAAGGAACGAGGAATAGTGAAATACATAGATGAAACAAAACTTGAAAATACAATCAGACAAAAATCTTGGGATTTCTTATACTTGAATCCAGATCCTAACTATGCAACAAATACTTTCATTGAAACACTTCAAAAATATATAGACGACTGTACATATACAAAAAAATGTAAGAATAAAAACACGAAGATCGCCCCTTGGATGATAAATACACTACAAAATACACAATGTATATCGGAAAAAATTAGTGTTTGAAAAACATTGGAATCCATTATATTGTATCATATGTGTAATATTTGTTAGCACATGCTATTATCAATAAATTATTCTTATATTAAGTTTGAGAAGAAAATAAACAAAATTATCTGCACTATTTTATAAACAAAATTTTATATTAAATTTTCGAAACTATTTGTCGATATTCGTCTTTTATAAACTATTTTGGTTAATAAAAACAGATAAAAGCGTTAAAACACTTTTTGAAGCAACATATCCTACTTTTGAGCCAAAATAAAATAACAGGTTGTTTCAAAAAGTGTTCAAGCTTTGTGTGACTGTTTTTATTTGTTTATTTAAGAAAAAACAATATAGGCATAATTTAAAAAACCTTCAGTATTTGCTTGGCATGGCATCTAGTAGTAGCTAGTAAACTGTGACTAATCATGCAGGTCTCTTCCTTTATTTTTTCCCTGTTGGTGAATAGTAACCTTCCACCACAACAGATGGCGCCGCACTCGACAAAACTTTGTGGCTTCGGTACAGGAGATTCCATTCTTCCCCGTATTAAAAGTATTTATCTATGCAGTAACCTAAAGACGTCGGTAGTGAGTGCGTCGTCGATTATAGTCATTTTTTTTGTATTTTTAACTCGTTTTCGAAAAGATAAAAATTAACTAAATGTATGTGTTAAAAGTATGCGTGTTACTTTATCATGTGGTAAGTGTAAAATAATAATTAAACTTACTTTGGAGGTTATGGTAGTCATTTAGTAAAATTCATGTAGGGGCTAGTTACACACTTTACGTGCGGCAGGTTGACTCACTGTCAACTTACCCCGAATCGTTTTTGTTACAATATTTTTTCATTATGCGTTATCACAATGGTTTTTTTTCAGTAAATCATGCGAACGTATAAACAGATGAAAGTTAGGGCAAAAAAGCCAAAAAATATTATAGAAGAGTCCGTTCGAGCTGTGTTAAATGAATATTTGAAGCAAGCAGCCGATATATATTACGGACTTTCTCCCAACGAAGTTAGAAAGTTCGCGTACCAGTATGGTAAAGCTATCGAAAATAAAAATCCTAAAACTTGGACAAACAATAAGATGGCAGGGGAAGATTGATTCACTTCCTTTCTAAAACGTCAGTTCACGTAGTCTCTTAAAATTCCCGAAGCGACCAGCCAAACTCGAGCATCGATTCTTAATCGACAAAGTGTTGAAAACTTACAATAATCTCCAGACGGTTTTGACCTGCTTAAATTTAGAGAGTGGAGATATTTGCAATATGGACGAGATAAGAGTGACCACTGTCCATACTCCTGATAGAATTGTGGCACGTAAAGGGTTTAAGCAAATAAGACGGATTAAATCGGCTGAAAGAGGGTCCTTAGTGACACTAGCCGTTGCAGTGTCTGCTAATGGTAATTATATCCCACCTTTTTCTATCTACTACCGGGATCATTTTATTCGGGATGCCCTTCTGGAAGTGCGGGAGATGCCAACCCTTCTGGTTGGATGAATGAAAACCATAGCGACTCTTTGGTGACTAATAACCCGGGCCAAACCATGTCAATATATAATGGGTCGGGTGGTGTAAGTTCTACCTTTCCTAAAGATTGCATGCCTAGGAATATGGAATATAGGTTTGCAGTAAGTGGTATTTCTCCTGCATATACAGCTATGGAGACCACCCCTCATAGAACGCCTTCGAAAAGACATGCTCAACCCCTCAAGAAAGCTGGTCCAAGAAAAAGTACTAAGAAAGGAAGAAAGACAAGAAGTACGGCAATATTAACCGATACACTGATCAAAGATGCGTTAAAAAACTAAAAAGATGCTATTAAACAAAAAAACTAGATCAGAATAGAAGAAAGTCTGAAAGAGCTGAAAAGTATTTTTTGCCTCTAAAAAGAATCTGAGAAAATTGTTAGAGACAACAACTGCACCGATGGAGACGAAGATACTTTTGCTTGGTATGTTTGGAATGAATGCTTTACAACTAGTCAACCCGATGAAAAATGGTTGCAGTGCACCAAGTGCAAGTTTTGGGCTCACGAAGCGGGCACTGATAGTGAGATCTCTTTTTACTCATACGCTTGTGAAATTGTTGTCATGAGGATATGACATGAGCATTTTAGTTTAAGTATTAGTTTGTAGTTTTGTGAAAAACAATTTTCTTTATTTTCTTATATAAACAAATTTTTTCATATATTTTTTATTCCTTAAATCCTAACTTCTACATTATGTGTCAACCTACCCCGGTGTTATGGGCAGCTTAAGGAGTAAGTTGACACACTTGTCTAATATTTTTCAAGGCTCAGTAGAAGCCTTTTTCAACCAGCCATATATTTGCTATTCTAAAATATTCAGGACAGATATTAAAACTTTTTGATAAAATCAATAGATTAGATGTCTAGTAAGAAAATATTTAAAAAATAAATTGACTGTCTCGACCCTTACTTCGTGTGTCAACTAACCCCGGTCTCCCCTATCTGCTATGTTAGCTGTTTATGAGTATATTAAACTTTGATAGGTCGTTTTCAAAATAAACGCCTTTTTATTGAGATAATTGAGCGATTCCTGTGCCTCACTTATTTTCTTCATATTTGTGTGAAACTTTTTCTCTACATCGAACGTTCTCCTTCTCTCTAAACTCCATGGTTCAAAAGTTGGTACTGTTTTGTGTAATAATAACTGGGAAATCAAAATTAACTTCACAAACAAATCCTTCATGAAAAAAATATTGATGATTCTATACTTGTTGACAATTCAGTTGAAGCACATAATTGCGAACTATTAAGAAGGTGGTTAAAATGTTATGAGCGTTCTCAAAAAGGCAATATAATAAGTGAGCTAATTAAAAGGCACAGTAGGTATACCCCCATTATTGTGTTGAGAGGTTAGCTGTCAACACAATTTATTATCTAAATAAAATTAGGTAAATAATTGTTGAATGGGTTCGTTTCATGGGTATGAATTAACAAGTGCAATCATATCAGAAGGATTAAGAATAAAATATATTTTTATATGATAACGATATTTATCTGAAAAAGTTATATTTATCTTCGAAATTAAATTAAAATTTTTTATTGGATTTAAATAAACCTCTGTAAGTCGACCAATGGCAGAAGTCCTTGTTGTCAGATAGAAAGTACGCTCTGTTGACAAATCCTACTTGACTATCCAAGTTGATTAAGACAAAGTGAAAGTCGACTAGAAGAATTTGACAATTGACATCAATATCCACAACCAACCTCAAAAACAGATATCATCCTCGCCGACCTTTTAGTTGTTTGTGTTATATTATTTTATAGTATAAAGTGTGTTTCTGTTTGATTGCTTTTTAAAAGAAATCTTTAAAATGGATCCAGGTTTCACCGCTAATTCGACAAATCTTCCTCAATTGGATATGGACATGGTGTCTCAGTACACTCGAACTCCTCTAAACAAAAGCGATTCGGTACTAAATCGAGTTCGGAATTCTGGGGTAACGCAATTTGTGTATGTGTGTTACATCACATGTTTCCCAAACATTTAATTTTAATTATATATACATTTTTCATTATATTTTCCATTTTGAAAGCATCAGCACTGCAGTTTAAAATATATATTTCCAAATTTCTTTAACTACGCGAGAGTTACCTTTTTTAATAAGAGGCACCCGATTAGGAGAACATTATTTAAAAGAGTACGTTTTGACAGTACTTTGCGTTTCTCATTAACAGTGTTAAAGAAAAAAGATAACTAGTCTACTTATACAGTTTTTCCTCGTGACAACGGCGCAAAATTTCTTTGTTTGCCATTGGCTCTAGCCTACCACAGTCTACCACAAGAATTCAAATTTCAATATATTTTTGTTCATTTTTAGTTGAAATCGTAGAGTGGCGTTATTAGTTGTAAATACTTTGTTCAGACCCAATATATCTTGTGACATTTTCATTGAAATTCATGAAACGCCATTCTAATTAACCATGATAATATATTGTTAGCACATGTAGAAACTCTAGAATCAACATCTATGTTGATAATGAATATTATTAATAATATTACAATTTAAAAAATTTCTGATGCCATTTTTAATAATATGCGTAAACAGGGCGTTTCCAAATTAATCTGAAATATTGCTGTGGGTGGTTGACTATTTAATTTTAAAATGAAAAGTTTTTATAAACGTGTCAAAAATCTTGTCGTTAATGAGTTACAGGGCGTTGAATTTTTTCTAATTAACGAACTTTTTTCAATATTCCAAAGGCTATTTAGAATAAACATATTTTTTCTTATAACCTTTGAAAACCAATAGCGTCACTTTTAAGACAAAAGTATGGTCTAAATAAGTTTCACTTACAGTCACAGCTCGTTTATTGAAAACCATTCAACACCCTGTAACTCATTAAAAACAAGACTTATCACACATGTTTATAAGAACTTCTCGTCTTAAAATTGAATAGCGAATATCACTCACAGGAATCTTTTAGATTACTTTGGTATATTACTACTATATAGTCCAGTAAAAAAAATGTTTTAAACCATGATTTTGGAAACGAAGGTGCAAAGTATAAAAACCAATGCCTACACACGCCAGTATTGAGATTTGATACCAAATTTGATCATAGGGATAGGGGATTTCGAGAAAAAAAATAATTAAGGGTTGAAAAATGTGTTTTTCACAAATATCTTGAGAACGGTGATTAATAGAAGAAAAGGGGTCGAAATAAAAGTTGTAGATAATAAAATTCTACATAAAAAAGACTGTATCCATTTTTTTAAATCTTCAATAGTTTAGCGGTAAAAAAGGAAAATAAGTTTTAAAATTTTTAAATCCGTTCAAGTGCCTACTCTTACTACGGCACTGACGCACACTCCACAGCAACAGATACGTCATCGCATGTAAGCGTGTTCTTACCTGTAGATTGTACAGCTGGTCAGCTTGCGATGCGGCACATTACTGCTAGTGTTTATATTCAGTAATTTCTGTGTTTTTGGCATAATAGTGATATTAAATAGTTAACTCAATTTGCAGTAAATATATAATGAATTGTAAATTTAATTTCATTCAAAAATTATGGTTATCAACGATAAATATTAACACTCGAGTGGGGAGGGGCAAGCGGATTTTTTTTAAATATCTTATGAAAACCCGCTTTGATTTGCTTATTCTGTTTTAAAAACCGGTAAAGGTGCACTTTAGGTTGCCCAAAAATGACAAATTAGTTTATGGTTAAGTTTTGTATTGTGATATGCGACGTTGTCACATACTTTTTTTAATAGATTTGTTAAATAAAGATGAACTAATAAGCAATTTATTGTAACTGTGGAATTGTTTATTAATAAAAGTAAAAATTAAAATACAAAAAAATGTTAAATTAAAATTTCATTCTTTTGATTATCGCCATTATATTTGGTTTTTTCAAAAATATTTTAACTGCAATGAAATAGTATATTACATTAAGAGTGCGGAAAGTGACACTTTTCACACGAGTGGGAAATATTGTAGCATGAGGCGTAAGCAGAGTGCGATAATCCCACGAGAGTGAAAAGTCACTTTCGCACAAGTAATGTACACTATTTTTCCTACGACCATCAATTTTACTAAACAATATGTGAATATCAGATCGTGTATATTGAGTTGCCTGACTAATCTTACGTTTTATTTGTGACAGTATATGTTTGAATATTGTTTCTATAAAAAGTGCACATGTATTTACAAATACTTTCATAGTGAAATATAGAAATAACGATAATTAATGTTTATTTGAAAAAATTACAGCAAGTAAGTACTAATTAGATACAACTGGGGAACAAATTGAATTATATACTGTACAGAGCGAGCATGCAAGTTTCAGGGCGACGCAGAAGGCGAAGCCCTGAAAGCATGCGAGCCTTGTAAATACACTTTCCGACTGTGGCGCGTACAATATTTTTTGTACAGCCACTAATAATTTGATAATAATATAGGAACAAAATATTTATTGCCTAGCCAAGTTTCATAAATGCCCGTCCTCGATTCCTAGCCAAGCTTCATAAAAGTCCATACTCGATGCCTAGCCACTTCCAATAAAAGTTCATCCTCGATGCCTATACTAGTATTTTGTCTTTAATGACCATTTTGACATAAGAGCTCGGGAAAGTAGGTACTTTGCCGAGTGGTTAAGTCAATTTTCCGATCTAGACCGGCAACGACGCACTTTCCGAGTTAACAAATGAGTGCGATATGTGTTACATTCCGATGGGGTCGTAGGAAAAAAATTCTTACAAAGGTATATGTATTTGATTAAAGTAGGTTATAGGTAAGACTATACATTTAATGGTAATATTTTATTTTTACCATTTTGATACTCAATAAAAATTAACATAAATTTGACAAGAGATGTGACAACAATTATATCTCATTAATATCAATAAGCTTCAACAACTTCTTTTTCTTCATTCTTCAAGTATATTTTCTGAATTTGTTCTCTTGATTAAATGTTGATGATATCAAACAGCATATGATAGCATATTGCTTCTTTCATCTATTTAAAAAAACCTGTTTAAGTGATGAAAATTACAAGTAACTGCTAGATATACGTAATTATTAATTGTTAATATTATTTTATTTTCAGTTTTGTGACAAAAATGGACACGCCACTTTCATGTACGATTTGTGGTAAATCTTTGGAAAATGGGAATCCCATTAGAACTGTGCGTGAAAACGGTTTAATTACTTTCATAAATAATAGTAAAATAAGAAAAGGCGATAAATGGAAGATATGGGATGGTCACACTTCATATCGATTTCATGAAAACTGTGCCAAAATGTACTCTCATTTGAGGTCAACAAGCGAACCACCCAAGAAAAAATCAAAAACGGAGATTCTTGAAAATATTGATTTACAAGCATCATCATCATCATCATTCAATTTAGAACCATCATCTCCAAACGTTGATTCACCAGCAGCACCATTGAATCAAGGTTTTGATTACAAAAACCTTTGTTTCTATTGTGCAACATTCCACGATGAATCGGATACCAATAGTGCCGACGAATGGTTCAATTCATTGAAAATCAAGAATTTAATTTTGTAGATTTTTAGATTAAATTGATTTAATTTAACTTTTAAAAATGTTTATATATAATGTAAGAGAAAAAACTGATATATTATGAAAATCTTTTTTACAATAATTAAAAAATAATATATTTTTTTGTAAATATAAAAAAGTGTCAAAATTATAATTACAACAAAAAAAAAGTTAACCGACTGATCCTCCAAACAAGGGCAAAAATCCTGTACTGAAATTGCTATTAGCTATTTCATTTCATCGATATGTTGTGTAGACTTATAACACTTGTTACAAATTATGATAATATTTATGAGTTTTCTTCAGAAATAAATAAAAAAACGTCTACTTTTTCTAAACCGGACGGGACCATTCTAAAATAAAAAGATCTTCGTTATCGCTTGTTTTCTATATTGCATGCGATGACTTTTCTGTGAAATGTGCGTCAGTGCCGTGTTAAGAATAAGGCGCTTGAACGAGTTTAAAAATTTTAAAACTTATTTTCCTTTTTTACCGCTAAACTATTACAGATAAAAAAAATGGATAAAATCTTTTTTATGTGGAATTTTATGATCTACAACTTTTATCGCGACCTTTTTTCTTCTACTAATCACCATTCTCAAGATATTTGAGAAAAAGACATTTTTCAACCCTTATTTATTTTTTTTCTCTAAAACCCCTATCCCTATAATCAAATTTGGTATCAAATCTTAATACTGGCGTGTTTAAGCATTGTTTTTGATACTTTGCACCTTCGTTTCCAAAATCATGATTTAAACATTTTTTTACTGGACTATATATATTACAAGCAAGATTTAGGAAAATTTATGGAAATAATACATTATGATGTATTGGCTTTAGATGATTTATACCGTGTATCACTCTTACATACTCTAGAGCAACATCTTTTTATTTTTCCTTTTCGTACAGATAATATAATTACAGTCAACTTGAAAAAAGTATTTTTCAATTAAGACATTTACTTTAATTTTCTCTTAATTTTTTTTAATAAATAAGTATTGTTTGTTTAATATTTGTTGATTTTAACTATTTGTACACAGGTATTTTAACATGCTTGTTTACAAAATAGTACGGAAAAGATGACTGGACTTCACGCATGCGTACAATAGTTATTTGTGTAACTAGTGCAAAAAGTGCATATTTGTTTCACGAAGACGAAGTCGAGAGCTGCAACCACGCTGTTCTAGGTTTGAGAAATGAAACGTTGATAAAATAAAGAGATATTTTAAAGTTCACTGTAGTTTTAATCCCATCAACCAAGGAAAATATAAAAACAAATATACAGTTATTTTATCAATCTCGAGAAGTAATGGTCCAAACAACATATTGTAGACTCAGCGACTGCACCAAGAAACTGCCGCAATCAAATGCAACTTGGTTGAGAGTTCCTATATCTATGTTGAGAACGAATGAGAGCAAAACAGAGATTTGGACAAGCCCATGATATTTTATGATCTAAGCCCCATAATCAAAGTAAGGTTAACATTATAAGAATATAAAGATAAACTTCAAGAAAGACGGAAAAAATGTTTTAGTAGGTAAGCCTACGACACCACAGGTCACTACATTGGGTTGCATATAATAAAATCGTTGATTAATTGAAAATCATTCATTCAAAATTGGTGACTTGTTGGTATTTTTTATGAAATAAAACAATGTAAACATATGGTAAATTTATTAGGTTACGTATTAAAACAGTAGAAGTCTTTTATACAAAATAAAAAAATTATTAAATGTGTTGCGGCATCCCTATCTCACATTTTATATCTATCCTTTAGTTGATACCCAGTTTTTTAAAAAATCCACCTTGAAAAGAAAACAAAATGAAAATACTTAATAAAAATGTCATAAAACAGATGAACAAATGTTAGTAAAGTGAATAACACATGGTGGTTTAAATATAAATAGACTATTTTTAATTGTGTATGTGAGAGATAGAAAATAGATGATACAAAAGGGGTAAAAGAAAAGTTTCATAAGCCAGGTCTGATTATGTGTTTACTGCAATGTAAAATCATGGAAATGTGCTGAATTCAAAAACGATATTAAAAGGGCTATTCTGTTAATCCAAACCTACTAAAAAAGTGCAAAACCTTCCACCTAAAGCGTCGTGCACAACAAGTAACCTACTTACATTCGAAAAACGTTTCAGGTCCAGTAATATTTTTAAAAGTTTTGCAGGAATTTTAATACTAAAACGACTGTTACTAGTTTCGTTAATTTTTTTTAGTGCCAGACACTTATTAATTGCGTATAAAAATATGTCAATATAACACAGAATAGCCCTGAAACAAATATTTTTGTTTATTACATAAACTTTCTAGATCAGAAACAAAAAAAGAAATACGGTTATCATCTTTTTGATATCACGTTAATAATGATAGTTTTTAAGGTTTCGGGTTTTGGAACTGACTTAGTATACTACAGGGTTACTCGATGTTATGTGGGAAAAATTCAAGATTACAATACGAGGGTTATTAAGAAAGTTGTGGCAGTGCAAATTAGGGGGTAGCGGAAAAAGATGCCAAAAGAAAAAAAACGACATAGACTAGTTATATGGCTCGTATTACAGAGGGCTACTGTTAAAGGATGAATATATTATGTGAAAAAAATTCAAGATTGCATTACGGGGACTATTAAGAAAGTTGTGGGAGTGTAAACTGGGAGTACGGAAAATAGATACCAAAAATATAAAAAAATCACATAGACCAAAATATGGTAGACATGCTCATATTCTAGAAGGTTACTCTTAAAGGATGCATATACCTATGTGGAAAAAAATCAAGATTGCAGCACGGGGACTATTAAGAAAGTTGTGGGAGTGCATATTGGGGGTACCAAAAATAGATGCCGAAAAGATAAAAAATCACATGGATCGAAATTTGGTGGATAGGTGGCTCATATTCCAGAGGGATCGAGGTCCTTATAATAGTTCTTACGTTTTCACAAAATTATTTTATATTATTTTTATTAAAAAGAAAATCTACATGGTGTTAGGTTTAATCCTGTAAACATAATAACCATATTTCCTTTTTGTCTGATAGGATAAATCATAATCAAAATGTATTAATAAAATTTATTTATTTAGCTTGAAATAAATATTATTTTGATAACGCTTTTGATAGAACTTTTTGAAGAATTTCAGTACCTATTGATTTGAGTCCATTTGTGATTTTGTCAGAAACAGAGGTCCCGCTCGAATGGGAATACGGTTTTTGATTCTGAGCGTAATTTTGTTGGGGGTAACCTCCATACTGTTGGTAACCTGTCTGTGTTTGAGCACCTATAAAATATATAAAAAAAATCATAGCGAGAAATAATAGGAATTGAAATTTTGAGGAGTATATATTTTGCCAATCGATATATAAATCATAGATTATGTAAAAGATGAGTTCTGTTGTCTTTAAGTCTTCTAATTTTCATTGTATTATTGGTCTTGTTCAGTTTGACACTAGGCCAGAAACATTACAAAAATTATTTTAAAAATGTATGGGATGGGTTGTGCCTAAATCTTCTTTTGCTTCGATTATTGGCCTCGTTCAGTTAGACAGTTGGCCAGCAAATTTATTAAAATAGTTTTAAAAATGCTATACGAGATAATTTATGTCCAAATCTCCTTTTTCCTCGATTATTGGCATCGCATTTACAAAAATGGTTTTAAAATGCTATACAAGATAAGGGGTGTCTAAATTATCTTTTTTCTTCGATTATTCACCTCGCTAAGTGTGACAGTTGGTCATCAAATTTAAAAAAATGGTTTTAAAAATGCTGTCAGAGATGTGTCTAAATCATATTTTCCTTCTATTACTGGCCTTGTTCAGTTGTTTGGAAATTAGCCAGGAAATTAAGAAAAATGGTTTTAAAAATTCTTCTTTTTCTTCGATTATTGGCTTCCTTCAGTGTGACAGTTGGCCAGGAAACATACAAAAATTGTTTTAGAAATGCTATATGGAACGAGTTGTGTCTAAATGTTGTTTTCCTTCTATTATTGGCATTGATCAGTTTCACAGTTGGCCAGAAAATTTAGAAAAATGGTTTTAAAAATGCTATACGAGATAATTTTTGTCTAAATTTTCTTCTTCTCTGATTATTGGCTTCGTTCAGTGTGACAGTTGGCCAGCAAATTTACAGAAATTGTTTTAAAAATGCTATACGAGAGACAATTTGGGTATACATCTTCTTTTCCTTCCATTATTGGCCTCGTTCAGTTTGACAGCAGGCCAGCAAATTAACAAAAATGGTTTTTAAATTCTTTACGAGATAAGTTGTGTAAAAATCTTCTTTTTCTTCGATTATTCGCCTTGTTCAGTGTGACCGTTGGCCAGCAAATTAACAAAAATGGTCTTTAAAATGCTATACGAGATGAGTTGTGTCTAAATCATCTTTTTCTTCCATTATTGGCCTTGTTCAGTGTGATAGTTGGGGAGCAAAATAACGAACATGTTTTTAAAAATGCTATAATAGTTATGTCCAAATCTACTTTTACTATTATTGGCTTCGTTCAGTGTGACAGTTGGCTAGCAAATTTACAAAAACTGTTTTAAAAATGCTATAAGATGTAAGTTGTGCCCAAATCTTTATTTTTTCGATTATTGGCCTCGTTCAGTGGGACAGATGGTCAGCAAATTAACAAAAGATGCGTTTAATACGAGAAAAGTCGTGTTTGAATTTTCTTTTCCTTCTATTATTGGCCTTGTTCAGCTGGACTATTGGTCAGTAAATGTACAAAAATTATTTTAAAAAGCTACAGGGAGTGTTTATTAATTATATAACAACTGATACGATGCAATCATGGAAGTAATCTTAGACAAAGAAATGGATAACATTTTTTCAGATGTTGATAATTAATTTATTTTATCGATCACTTATCTGGGTACTAAAGAGTATTAAGGAGTTCGTTAATGACTTTCTTATAAAAATATTTTTAAAATAATGATTTCAAGAGCTCCTTTGTTAAAAATAATGTCTATTATCTTATTTTAGTAACCCTCCACCTATACGTTATCAGTTTTATCTACTTACCCATGCATTATCTGAGGCAAAGGACATTAACCAGCTACAGAAAAATAGCTTAAAATCAAATTCTTGTGTGGCTATATTAAATTATATTATTTTAAATGCAACCTAGTGTATTTAGTTCAGCTGCTCGATCAATGTGGAATAAAAAGGGGATTTTAGTATAATTTAGTGTAGTACTTTTGACATTTACGACTTTCGGACGGTGTTTTTGTTTTGGATTTCAACTTACCTTGAGAATATCCAGGATAATTTCCCTGTTGCGGGTAACCGGATTGTTGGGGATAAACAGTTTGCCTTGGATAATTACCTTGTTGGGGATAAACGGTTTGCCTTGGATAATTACCTTGTTGCGGATATCCTTGTTGGTGGTTAGTTTGTGGGTAATTCTGAGGATAATTACCTTGTCCTTGAGGATAAGCTTGTCGAGGGTAGTTTCCTTGTTGCGGATATCCAGAACCCATTTGTCCTCCGGGATAACCAGAGCCTACTTGTCCTCCGGGATAACCAGAACCTACTTGTCCTCCGGGATAACCAGAGCCCACTTGACCTCCGGGATAACCAGAGCCCACTTGTCCTCCGGGATAACCCGAACCTACTTGACCTCCGGGATAACCTGATCCAACCCGACCTCCTTGATAACCGCCGGTATTAACTGTAGAAAAGTGCACATTTTGAAACGATTATGAAAACACACGTGAAATAAATCTTATACTTTCTCTCGATATCACCCAACTTACCTGGTCGATTTATGTTGGGTCTTGGGGTGGTTTCGCTCTTCGGAATATGTGGATACAAATTACCACCATTGCTGTTCGCATTTTGTGACAGATAGTTGGTATTGCCACTAGTTTCATAACCTACATGTCCAGCTGTCAAAAAAAAATTTTATCATTCAATTCAATATAAAAGGCGGTAATGGTATTAACAGACTAATTGAGGTCATGTTATATTATCAGCAGTAATACTCAGGGCCGGCGAAAGGCTAGTTTAACGCCCGCGCGAAAGGCAAATTTTCCGCCACCCCTCGATTTGTTGAAACACATATTTTTAAAATTTTATAAGTTTTGCAATAACTGTTATGTGGAATCAATTTACAAAGTTAAAATAAAAATACTCAAAGAAAAACTAATACGTTAATATATTCACTTTCATAATCGTGAATCGTGTGTAAATTAAAATACAAAAGAACAGAAGAAAATTATATATTAAAAAAACTAATAATGATACTTAAAGTTATAAACATCTAAAACATTATATTATAAAAATAAACATAATAAAAATATTTTCTCAAAAAAGCATAAAATAGTATATTAAGTACCAAGTGTCAAATCACGAGTTTACTAGGCACGAGTGGAGCGAAGCGAAACGAGTGACTAAAGACGTTTTTAACACGAGGTGCTTACTATATTTTTTCTTCGCCCGCGGGAAGGAGAAAATTATATTATATTTGAATTATATTCATTACATGACGGACGATGGCTGACAGCTGACTGATAAATCAAATGACGCAGAATAACAAAATTACCACGGAACATGAAATTTAACATCCAAAAGATACACTTGATTTGACGTTTAAAAAACAAAAGATAAACGAGATGTGACTTTTCGCATTTTAAACACTAGTGTTTAAAGAGTCGTTTTGTGCATGTCAAACCCGTGTTCAAAGTGCGGTTTTAGTAGCGGAAGTAGAAAAATTATATTATTCTACTAAATACAAACTAAATTTAATTAAAATTAACTTTTCTGGCTTTAGTTTGCGAAAAATCCTTAACAATATTGTCAATATTAATATTCATCATTTGATCAAATTCTATGTTCAACATAGTCAGATTAACTAGGCGCCCTTGAGAAATACTTGAACGTAAATAATTTTTAATTTTGAAAAACTTCTTTCATCTGTTGCCACAGTAACAGGAAGAGTTAATAAAATACGCAAAGTTACAACAACATTTGGAACATTTTCAGACAAATAATTTTTACAAACAAAATGTAAAACTTCTACTGGCGAACTCTCTGAAGGAACAATTGGTGACAAAACACTTAGTTCATGGTGTAATTCTGTACCATTAATATCAGCATTTTCTTCATCTGTAAGACATAAGTCGCAATGTTGACACTTTTTTAAAATCTTTTTACTATCCATATTACAAATACCGCTTATATTATACAAAAAATCAAAGATTTTATTGTGATTACGCAATAGTTCAAATCTTTCTTCCAGGGAATTTATAGTTTTATCCACAATCAAATAAAAAAGTTTATTTTAAATGATCGTACTGTGGACCGTCCACGGGTTCATCTCTTTTTTCGTACGTAAATTGACGTTTGATTTTTCTAGGTCGGTTTGCTGCAATTTCTTCAAAATTAACTTCTACTTCTAAAGTATCAGCCAATTCTCTAGCATCTACAAGTACTTCTTCAAATCCCCTGTCACACCTTATATTCTTCAAATATTTTACGGTTTTTGAAAGTAAATCATTTGAGGTTAGTTATTAACTGCTTTCTGTTGAATAATTTTGCTGATTATATGAATTCTGTATAATATGCTATACCAGATCACGGTGCAACATATAAAATTAAATTTTTTAATGTTTCTTAACAAATTCGAAGCTGTATTTTTTTCAAATGCATCAATTTTGTCGTCAGTATACGCCTGATATAAAGCATCATATATGTTTCCAATTTCATAACGAAATGGCGTTATCGCGTCGATGCGACTTTCCCACCGAGTTTGGATGAGCGGCTTCAAAGTCAAATTTGTGATGTTTTTTAAAATACTCCATCTATGTGTCGAACCCCCCAAAAAATTGTAAATTTCCTAAATTATTCCAAAATATGATACTGCCTGGACACACGTAAGAGCTGCATCGTTAACAACTAAATTTAAAGAATGTGCACTGCAAGGAACAAAAAGGATTTACATCTAGTATACGTTTTTGCACACCTACATGTTTCCCACGCATATTAGCCCCATTATCGTATCCTTGTCGTCCCATATTTATTGAAGGAATATCAAGCCTGTTAAGTTCTTCTAATAAATATTCTGTTAAACATTCTCCAGTTAAAGTATAAACAGGTATAAAAGATTCCTGAATTGTTACTTCGTTTTCCAAATTCTATATTTACATAACGAATAATTAAAGTCATCTGTTCCGTATGGCTCATATCGAACGTGCAATCCAGCACAATAGAATAATATTTAGATTTAATTATGTCGTTTACTATTTTTGTTTTTATGCTAGATCCAATTATATTAATTATTTCATTTTGAATATCCTTTCCTAAGTAATGAACGTACATTTCTTTGGAAGTTGCACGCCGCAGATGGTCAGCCATTTTAATATCGAAAGTACTAATAAACTCTAATAGTTTCAAAAAATTACCATTGCTTCTTTCGTACAATTTCTCAGTACTTCCTCGAAATGCCATATTTTGACAACCAAGAAATTCTATAGCTGCAACTAAACGTTTAAATATTTCAGTCCAACGTTTAGCTTCAGTATTTATAATACTTTTTTGATGTTCAGCATCAATTGTTTTGTCCACTCGTAACCTCTGCTAGAATTCACACCATAACTGGAAAGCTTTCATGTAATTGGGTGATTTTTCATGCTCAGACAAATACTCTGACATGTGACGCCAATCCGAAAATCCTGCACTGGTTGATAAAGTAATAAAGGCCGTACCAAAAAGACGACAACAAAAACAAAATATTGAGTCTTTTTTGCGTGAATAAATAAGCCACATACATGAAACTTCCTCTCCATTACGTAATCGCCTTTTATAATTATTAACAGTAAACCGACGACCCGCTTTGTTCACGTGAAAATCAAAATTTTTTAATTTGTAATTGTAGAGGTCCACGTATAACCAAATCTGGCGTTCTTGATCACGTATAATTTCCTGGCTCATATGATAATACCACGCTCGATTCCGACTCAGCCTTTGAATCCTACAATTGACACAAAACTTCAGTTTGATACCAATAGTTTTTGCCTCATTTTTTCTTTATATTATATATAAATGGAAAACTAGTTGTTTTTCCATTTACTTGTAAATAAAACAACGTTTTCCAACTATTTTAGATAAATATAAATAATTTTTAATACCTACACGTGTTTTTAAAATTAATTAAATTTGTCTGAAATAGTTGGAAAACGTTGTTTTATTATATATAACTATAAATAATCTTACGTTTTGATGGCCTAGTTAAAAATATATACCTCTTGAAATGCGTCAATTGTTTTAATCCGCATTATATTATTTTCTGTTTGTTCTTTTTCCGCCTGTCCCTCAATTTCGACTTCTAAATGTGATTCACCAGATTGCGCTGTATAAGTTTTTGTTTCAGACATAGTATTGGGTCCAGATATAACACATGTCCCTTCTTGCTCCTGAGTTTGTTCTCTATTAGATGTGGAAGGGGTTTCCAAAAGCATTTTAAAAAATTTTGCTTGTCGTTTATTTTCAGCTTCTATTTTTGCTTTTATTTTTCTGTAATACGCTCCTGACTGTTTTTTGTCTCACATTGTAGTAATTTAAGCAATATCCCTTTGAAATTTAAATAAATATCACACTTTATCTTAAACAACAACAACATACACTTCCACACTGCTCTAACACACAGTAGGTAGCAACTAATTATTTCTTTTTGAATTTGAAAGCACTACCCTGATACCGGCTAGACAAAACAAAAAATATTTATTACCTGCAGGTGGTGCGGTGGCGACTGGTGGCGCCTTTCATTCGCCAATAAAACAACAGCGCTTGGGCTTGCTTATATTATGACCGACCGGCGCGGCGACGACGCCTTTCTTTGTCAATAAAATAATACCTCCCGTCTGTTCACGCTCGGTAACGCACAATACATCTAGTCTAGGGCATTTAGCACTAAATCACCCGAATAGAGGAAATTTGGGAGCACAACAGATATCGAGATGCGGTTTTCTGCATTGTGTTGGGGAAGGTCCAAGAAGAAACTGACGAAAATGTGGTTTAGCAGTTTTTTGAAAAACGCCTTCTGGGCCCTATTTCCAAGTACAGGCTTGGTATGGTTCACCAGGTCACGACGAGACCTTAGATCCGTTACAATGGGGGTGGGAATTGGTGGATGGAGAGCTCAGTCCTGTCACCATGACCCAGGAAGCCGGCCCCGAGGAAATTTTAAACACAATTTCGTGTTCTTGCCAAACTGACTGTGGCATGAGGTGCGGTTGCCGCCGAAGTGGGTTGGTGTGCTCACTGGCATGCAAGAATTGCGATGACAATTGCTCAAACCAAAAAGGCGCTCCCGATGGGGCCGATAATAGTGACGACGAAGAAGATAAAGAAGAGGATGAAAATGGAGAAGGGGAAGAAGGAGAGCAACGGGAAGAAGAATATGAGGAGTTTGAACAAGATGTTTAGTTCTTAAGTTGAAAATTTCAGTTTATAATGAATAATTCAAGATTAATAAAAACTTCTATTTGTTATTTGAATAAAGAATTATGTTCATAATTTGTGATTTTTCACTAGCTGCTTAACCATTTCCTAGCCGCCCCTGAGTGACCTGGATATTACAATGCCAGCATTGAATTCAGCATCTCCGAAAACCCCCGAGTAACGAGTTTGGAGCCAGTTACATGGACTACGCGATTTCCCCCCAGAATGACCCACCAGATACCCCCACAGACCCGCCCCCGTGAACCCCCGGGTAATTACAATGCCACAGTTGAATTCAGCATCCCCGAAAACCCCGAGTCACAAGCTTGGAGCGATTCTCATGCACGCTGCCATTCCTGGCCCAATTCGGCCCGGCGCACCCCCACAGCGCCGCCCCTGAGCGACCCAGATATTGCAATGCCAGCATTGAATTCAGCATCTCCGAAAACCCCCGAGTAACGAGTGTGGAGCGATTTTAATGCACGCTGCCATTTCTCCCCCCAATTCACCCCCTGGACAGCCCCACAGAGCCACCCCCGTGCACCCCTGGGTAATTAAAATGCCAGAATTGAATTTGGCGTCCCCGAAAACCCCCGAGTAACGAGTGTGGAGCGATTTTAATGCATGCTGCCATTTCTCCCCCCAATTCACCCCCCACGCACCCCCACAGAGCCGCCCCCGTGCATCCCCGGGTAATTCTAATGCCAGAATCGAGTTCGGCAGCCCCGAAAACCTCCGAGTAACGATTTCCGAGCGATTTTTTCGCGTTTACAATCGTTCCCATAACGGTACAAATAATGATGCAATTGGAAAATGCATTTTCCGGCCCAGAAGGCGTTTTTCAAAAAACTGCTAACCCACATTTTCGTCAGTTTCTTCTGGGACCTTCCCCAATACAATGCAGAAAACCGCATCTCGATATCTGTTGTGCTCCCAAATTTCCCCTATTTTTGCTAAATGCCCTAGTCTAATCATCAAAGAAACTGATTGATATATTATGCACTTAATTTATACTGGATAATAAATAATTTTACACATTCTCTTGTGCTCTAGTTTATTATTTATATTTTTTTATATTAGACACTTTTAGTTCTTGCCAGTTTTTTATTAACTGTCTCTTGATTTGGCGCTCCTAAATGTTGGCGCCCCGTGCGGACGCACGATTCGCACGGGCCTTCCGCCGGCCCTGGTAATACTATAAGTACTTCAAAATAATCAGGTTTATTAATCGATAACTTGTTGAATAATTACAATGAGTCTCATTTTGACAGTTTAAATAATCCGACCGCAAAGCGGGAGGATTATTCTGTCAAACTGACCCGATTTGTAATTATGCAGGAAGTTTGAGACAACTGAACCGTGTTTACTATTGTTATACAGAGACGTGACGTCACAAGTAGACGCCATGACACATGGAAGCATTTTGGCGGGAATTTGAAAAATAAATTTAAATATATTTATGTATATATATATATATATATATATATATATATATATATATATAGTTATGATATACTGATGACTGATAAATTAATTTATTGTTTATTGAGTAAGATAACAACTACAGATTTGCCCTGGCTAGATACTTAAACCTTCATTTTGTAACATCTTACCCTTTTTATTCTGTTTTAATAGCTCAGCTCAGACGGTACGCCAATGCATCAAGTTCTCTCAATCCACAGGGAGGATTCTTGAAAGCTAGTTACAAATTTCTAATTTTGTACGTAACAAAGATATTGCGTTTAAATTTTGTAGATTCAATGATTTTTTTTGTCTTTTATTCAAAATAACTTGCAAAAAACATTAAATGTAAATGTTTCAAAGTTTATATATATATATATATATATATATATATATATATATCAATACCTATACTGCGATTAGTAAATTATTCTAACAAACAACTTACTGAAAGTTTTAAAGTGTAGAATCTGAAAATTTCATGAATGTTGATTTATCTTCACGCTACTGCAATATTTTATGAAATTTCAGTTTGATATTAAGTATATAACATTCAGTATTTATATGTGTCTTGTGATTAAATTGAAATAAACTAATAAATTGAAATAAACTAATAACTAAATTATGGACTATATAAAGTTTTTAATGTGGTTATATAATCACCGAGTTGGTCGAATTGAAATTTGAAGTTTATCGTATAGGATTGACAGTTCAGTAGTTTTATTTGAATTAAATTTTCTTTTAAAAGTATTTGGTTGTTGTAAATGACTTTCCAAACTACATAACACACTTGTAAATGTTTCTGTATAAATACCTTTTGATATGTGTCTGCTCCAGTGATATTTTCTTCAAGGATTTTTTTATAGTTTTTGCTTATCACCTTGGTAAATACTACTAATAGATGGATCACTTCTGTTGTGTATTCTCAGCTTCCTTTTATTTTTATTTTCCTATGCTCTCTTATATCGTTTAAGAAAAAACGTCCAGTCTTATTTTTCTATTCAATCTGACGTCTCTCAAAAATTTTCTCTCTAACAAACTTCCAAAACCGTAGCAACCAACTTTTCTCACAACACTTGCGATGCAGACGCGATATTTTGGTATTCACTTTGAATGATTGCCTTATGCTACTTTTTAAATATAATATTGTTAATATGTACAGGAGGTTTTCACAACTGTTTATAATCAAACCTTTTATGTGCTTTTTGCAATTAATTTGATATTTTTCTTATGACATTCTCATCTGTTTGATGCTTATATTTGGCATTGTTGAATTTTGATTTATTTACTGAATGTTCGTTTTTTTAAGCGAGCTTTCTACATTTGTTTTGATTGTACTGCTAAATTATTTTGATTGTCCTTTTCCAAATTTCTTTTTTTTATGTAGAATAAATTATTTACCATTGATATTTTTGTGGAACGTGGGATATGTTCGTAATGATCTATTTTGTTCTAGAACTTGCTTTTATTGTTGTTCTACAAGGTTCATGTCAATTACTTTTGATTTAGATGTTCTGATAATACATATCAAAGTTCAGGTAAAGTATCTGCATGGTTTTTACAGCATTCATTACTTGTTCAAAGAAATTTAAATGTACTCAACTGTACACACACACACACACACACACACACGACAATATTCCATATTAATATATATATATATATATATATATATATATATATATATATATATATATATTGTATATATAGATATTTCACAAATTTGAAATGTGATCTCAAAAATAATTATTTCTCGAATTATACAGGTTTAATATGAATATTTATTATGTTTACCTTTACTGGAATCGTCAACACATTTCGGCGTATCCCCATCCATTTGGCAAACTTTCGTAGGGGGACAAACGTACGTTTTGCATGATCTTACGCTGTTCGTTTTTCTTTCGCAAGTTGGATATCTATGAAAAGAAGTAAAACCTACTATGAGACGTTTAAAAAGTCTATAGAAACTAGTTCCCTGGCGAAAATTTATGATAAAAAACATATCTACCAGCCCCGTATACCTTCCCAACATTCAAAACTGCAATAAAAGGAAGCTTGGTACTACAATCCAAGCAGCCATCCATAACACAGTTGCTAAAGGACATATAAATGAATCGTATTTTGAATAAATATGAGCATTTTTTTACATACTATAAACAAAAATTCGGCTATTTTCAGATCACGTTATATAAAACTTCTTTATATCAAAGATAGATTACACCACCTAGCGGAAAACTACCTATAGACTGTTTGAAATAGACAGAGGATAATAAAACCTTATTTAACTTGCAAAACCCTTACCGGGTGGGCAACTAAGACTCCAGAATTTGAAAACGATTTACATTATAATTCACATCTTTATTCTTCTATTAGTTTACCCAACTCTACAACACTGGTATACAATCGAAATTCCATCTTCCCTTGTTATTGCAAGCATAGTCGTACTTTTAGGTAGGGCTGTCAGAAGGTATGATATTAAATGAAAAAAATGATTGCGACTAAATCGGGACATATAATAATACGTTTATTGCATAGTCATTTATAATAATTTTTACAATAATCAATTATTTTTGTATTATGATTTACTAGCACCGGGTTATTAATATTATTCGAACACGTAATATTAGTTTACGGAAAATGAAAAATCTGATGAAATTTCATCTGGCCCGAACTTTAGGTATAACTATTGGCTCGACGGTTTGTTCTATTAAATTGTCTAATTTCCACATGTTTCGTGATTTAATGTCTTTTAAACAAATATGAATGCTACAACGAATAAACTCCCACCTAGATATAAGTAAACCACTTACCCACAAGTATTAGCCTACTTATTTCGGAAAGCCAGTTAAAACACACGTTGCTCTTCACACACATGGACGGCCATGACACCCCGTTCCGTCTTAGTGCCTCCCGCGCAACATGCGCTTAACATCTCCTCGCAAGGACGGCCGTGTAATTTGTTGTCGACCGTTAAGTGGCACATGATCAACTAGCGAGTATTTGGCGCATAATTCAAATATTAAACAACACAAAATTTTAATAAAATAAAGACGAAACACCACATTTGCTGCTCTTCTATGATTACATGTTCTAAACATTTTCGCCACCTCTCTGCATTAACTTGTTCCAGAGGTTCCTCAAAATGTGCACGGACATCTTTCATTTTATATGTGGTATTTCTCCTTGCCACCAATCCTTTCACATGAGTTCATAATAACTCTATAAGGTTTACCTCGCAGTGGTCAGGAGGAAATTGAAGTATTATAATATTCCGTTTTTTTGCCATTTCGTCATTAGTATATTTGAGGAAACGATGTTTATGTATATTTACAATTGCCAGCAGTTCTTTTTTTAACATATCCTCTTTCAATGTCATTTCTTTATCTAAAAGCTACTGAATAATTTCCACTTTTTTCCATGCTGCGGTAGGCAATTTCTCACATCTTGAATAATAAGGATAGTTGTCCAAAACAATTACCGAGTTGGACGGAATTAGAGTTATCATATGTGAAAAATAGTCCTAAAAAACATCGGCATTCATATCTTCGTGATAGTCTCCAGTGTGAATTGACTCAAATGCTAACAAACCATCTTTCAAAAACCCCTCTGTACTTCCAATATGCGTAATTATGAGTCGTTTTCCTTTTCCACAAGGAGTGGTTTTATTCCTACAGATGAACCATCCAAAAACGCTTGACGGGAAGAGGTTACATTTTTATCTTGCCATATTTTTCCTACGGTGTAACCTTCGTTTAGCCATGTCTTGTCAAAATAGTAGATTTTTCTATTTTCATTGCGAAAATCCCTTATTGATCGCAAATAATTCCGTCTCCAACATACAATTTCATCTTTTTCGATTAAAAGTTACTTTTTGTTTACTTTTTTCCTTCTAAAATTAATCCCTCGCAGAATTTTCCTATTTTCACAAATACAAGCACCATTATCTTATCAGGTGAAGTGCTTGTTAAGATAAATGGTTGACTACAATAAAAGTTTGTGCTCATTGTAGGCCAAATTCAAACTATTTTCTAGGTGTACATAGATCTAAAATGATGATAAGCAACTGCTCTCTAATGGAGAGATCCAAATAAGCTATTATTGAGTCAGAACCATTTTTCGTAAAAATAACTTCACATAATTTTAAGATATTGCTTAAATATAAAATTCACAAACATTGAGATTTTTAGAATCACAAGCAGGTGCGCCCTTGTAATGGTCATTTTGCAAGGGTTTTTTGCTCTCTGCCTTTTTCAAATAGATTATAGTTAAACTATTTAAACCAGCTCAACCATTTTACCCTATAAATATTTTTTATGAGCTACTTACGAACCACATTCTCCTTGTCGACTATAAAAACTGCAGGGATCTGTTTTCATGACACATTCTTGAGTACTGGGACATCCTATATCTTGACAGTTTCTACCATATTCTTTAATACGAAATAACATAATTATACAACGTGACAATGATGTGTGATTGGAAGAACACACTTATACAATATTTTTACATTGTTTATATTATTTATAATTAACGACATGCCTATATTGTGATTAAAATAAAATACTTACTTGTAAACGAGTGTACGACGCTGAGATAACCCAAAATGACTAATAGTGTGTAATAATTCATTTTCACGTCATGAATTCTGAAAGAAAATCAAGTTTCTAAAGATGCAACAGCACAATAACAAAATTTGTTTAACTATTTAATTTACTAATGTGTTTACACTGTTAGTTTACCATTAAACTATTTATTTTAATTGGATAAAAGCCGAGAACTTATCCAACTCGTGTGACTAGCAACTAATAGTTTTAATTTGAAGAAAATCGTACGAGAAATTATTAGGTTAAGAATTATGTGTCAAGACATTAATTAATAATCGAACATAATGTATTAAATATTGAAAACACATTTCAAAATCGGATATACATGGTGTTCCAACGAATGGTACCCACTCTAAAAAACTGGAGGTAATAACTACCAGATTACTAGGAGTAAAGAACGCCCTGACAACCTGGTCCTTAAAATACTAGCCCAAACATTTAATTTCAACGAATAATTGTGAATTAGTTTCACTCCAATACCTTTAATTGTGTCTATTTACTTCACCATTTAAATGAGAGGTACCTTCATCTGGAAAATATGTTACTGTTTTAAATGAAACTTACTGTTTCTAATGCGTCTCAGGCGACCAACTCCCAAAGCCACGCATTTGTGTGGCTTACATACCTGACGAAGGCAGTCGTAGACTGACTTCTGAACAGGTCCTCACGGCCTGTTAACCTTAGAGTAGACTGTTCTACACAAGGAAATTACAGGCCCTGGTCAAACATGGACTTTCGCCATTGACGATCGATCCATGGCCGCGACCATACTTGGGTTTTGGACAGCCCTAAAGCTCTCCCAACTGGCTTCAAAACCGGGTCTATCGAAGAGATCCGAGAAACGCCTTGGTCCGGGGTCGAGTGGAAAACCTCCTGCGGCAGTGAGGAGAACCGACCCTACTCAAAAGAACAGGGGGAGTGTTCCACCGGCACGTAGCTGGGGTACCAGCTATCCAAAAGGGAAAGCTGGATTCCCCAAAAAGAAGAAGGGTAACGTCTCTTCAAAGGAACTTGATAACGGGGACTGGACCTGCTGTCCTGAAATCGAAGACCAGTACAGCCTCGACCAAATGACCAAAACAACCAGCTAGGTCTGCCGTGGCGGAAGGTGATCAAGCCTCGTCAATGGCACCAACCACAGCCTCATCCCTGAGAGGATCAGATGGTGGCGTCTCAATTGGACCACCGTGTGATCTCCCCTGAGGATCTGAGGAGACACAAGTTCGCCTGCGGCCCTCCATATTCGCCACATTCAACTGTTTACAGGCAAACTTACAGCATGCCAACGCCACTTCTTACATCCATGTTGAAAGGTTCAAGGACGAATTAATCGACCTTGCATTTCTGCAAGAATCATGGATAGGAAGCACAGACCGAGTAACTGATCTCAGCAATATTACTGGTGAGGTAGTAGTCTGTCCTGGGGTGAAACCCAGGGCATGTCACCTCATTGGGAAAATATCATAAATAAAAAGATAAAAAACAGACTTTAGAACAAGTATTCTCTCCTGATAAAAATAATAATAAACAATTTAAAAACTTAACATAGTTTGGAACACCATCCTCAAAAATTAAATAATTTTTAGAAACTTTAGACATGAATATTTGCCTTAAAACTGATTACAATCTATCCAAACTCATTAAAAATAACAAATCTAAATCTTCAAAATCAAACAGATGAGGAGTTTATAAATTAAAATATGGTAATGACAACTGTGATAAAATGTATATCGGTAGAACTTTTAGAAATTTTGAAACTAGAATTTCGGAACACAAACGTAGCTATGACAACAAAAAATTAGATTCTAACTATTCAAATCATTTATTAGAAAACCAACACATTTTCGACCCAAATTTGGCAATTTTACATATAGTCGGTAAATCCTTTAGTTTAAATTTATTAGAGTCTCTTGAGATAAACAAAAATAAATAGTCAGGTAACCTTCTCAATGACCAAATAGATATCAATCACTCTCCTTTATTAAACCTTTTTATCTAGAAGATAGCGTAGGAATGTTTGTAGTGAATGAATTTCCAGGTAATTTCTTTCAACACCTTTGTTAATATTAGTAAATAGAATTCTGTAATTATGCACTGTAAATATTAAAACATTTTTGAATTATACCTTCATTTGTTTTGAGAAAGCTACTGTGTTAGTGAAACGCGTCAACCAGTTTAAATTGAACATTTGTTCAAATAAATGAAGTTTTAAACAAATTAAATTGTTTTATTTCATCGTTCAGTACTTTTTCTTTCGTTTGTTTCTGTTTATTTTGTTCGCTTTTTGATAAATCCTCTGTTATATATATTCTTTCGTTTGTAACATCTTTTAGTTTTTGCTTGTTTCTTAGTATATCAGTTTTCTCTTTTTCATTGTCTAGATCGATTAACATGGTTTATCCCCCTTAACTTTGACTTTTATTTCTAGGTTTTGCTCTAACATATTGGACATTCCTTGCATTAATACGTTATTTACAAAACATCTACTGATTGTCTAATATCTGCAATTTCTTCTCGGATTTTGAATTTTTTTTCCTGATGGGTAAGTTCTTTTGTTTTAGTTCCATATTTTGATTTCTTTATTTGTTTTTAAGTGAATTTAGATTGCTCTTTTCCTAATTTTTGTATTTCTTCTTTAATCTCTTTTTGTTCGACCTGCATCTCCTGCATCATCGTAAGTGTTGTCTAATTTATCGTTTCCTTTTTTATGCATTTTTGATGTCGCTCTCATAGTTTTACTACTTTTCCCAACGATATTTGCTAGGTTCTCATATTACTTTTCCGCCCAACCTATCTAATATGCGAGAAAAGTATTGGTTTACCCCAAAAAAAGTTGGAATTTTGAAAAAAAATTCAGTAATTTATACGTTTTCCATCTAGAACACGAAAAAACGATTTTTAGGAAAAAAATCCTGTGTGTATGTCGTCGTCGTCGGCCACTTTTGGTTACATGTCTTGTTAGCACGATACAGCCTCCGGAGTGCAATAAGTCACCAATTTTATGATTGAATATTGTTCAGGACATCTCACAGACGAACCCTATTGAGTTTCAGCTCACCAGAGCCAGTACACCGGGTGCTATGGTACTTGAAGTACGACATTTTTGAGAAATTTTAGTTTGTTAGCACGATACAGCCTCCGAAGTGCAACAAGTCACCAATTTTATGATTGAGTATTATTTAGGACATCTCACACATCCCTATTGATTTTTAGCTTACCAGAGTCCGTACAACAGGTACTAGAGTACTTTAAGTATGACATTTTTGTCATTTATGGAGAAATTTCAGTTTGTTAGCACGTTACAGCCTCCAGAGTACATACAAGTGACCAATTTTGTGATTGGATATTATTCAGAGCGTCTTAAAGATGAACCCTATTGGTATTCAGCTCGCTAAAGCCAGTACCACAAGTGCTATGGTACCTTGAAGTATCTAATTGTTGTCATTTTTGGAGAATTTTCAGTTTGTTAGCACGATACAGCCTCCAGAGTGCATACAAGTGATCAATTTTAAGATTGAATATTGTTCAGAGCGTCTCATAGATAAACCTCATCCATTTTTATCTCACCAGAGCTAGTACAACGGGTGTTATGGTACCTGAAGTGCCACCTTTTTGGTCCTTTTTGGAGAAATTTCGGGTTGTTATCACGATACAGCCTTCGGAGTGTATACTAGTGACCAATTTTATAATTGGATATTTTTCAAGGTCTCTCACATATGTAGGGGAAGGTAGGCTACAGTGAGACGGCGTACACAGTGAGACATCGCCATTTTTTCTTAGACAGTTTGAAATTTTTTAAGTTTGACAACACCGTAAGTTTACTTCTATATACACGGTCGCTTGACCTTGTTTATGTTAGTTAATGTTAGGACCTCATCGTGAGGTAGGTGGTTCGTGGTTTTATTAGACTGAAAGTTACGTGCTAGTTGATTTTTTAGACCTTCTGGAGTGGGACAAAATACTTTGGAAAATTTATTAGGTAAGTACATTTCAAGCCCAGGTTTTAAACTAATAGTATGTCTAGTTTACAGGTGATTATTATTATGTTTTAATATTTGGCAACCATTTTAGTTTTAACCGGCAAATGTACAAACTGAGACACTACAAGGTAGTACACCGTGAGACAGTGTCTCACTGTGTACCATAGATTGGTAAAACATATTATAAGTATTAAATTTTCGTTTCAGTTTTCTTTGAAAATGGTAAGGCGAACATATACACAGAGAAAAATTGGCAAAACATCAGCAGATCAAATGGCTGGAGCTATTAGATTAGTTATTGAAGAAAAAATGTCCATTCGAGAAGCAGCAAGAGAAACAAATATTGCTTTCAAACGCTACATAGGTACGTTGAGAAGGCAAAATTAAATCCAGAGGGTAATATAAGAACGAATCCTCATTATGACGTTGGTAAAATTTTTACTGCAAAACAAGAACAAGACCTTGCTGAATATCTAGAGCACTGTAGTGCAATGGTTTATGGTCTGTCAATAAAAGAGGTGAGAAAATTAGCGTACGAAATGGCGCTAATAAATAACTTAAAAATGCCTGATTCTTGGAAAAAGTATGAAAGTGCAGGTAAGAACTGGTTAAGAGGATTTTTACATCGTAACGGTAGTTTAAGCATTAGAACACCTGAAGCTTGCAGTCTATCGAGGTTAACTTCATTTAATAAGCACAATATTGACATGTTTTTTGATAATTTGAAAAAAGTTTACGAAAGGCTACCACAACTATCAGATGGTTCTCGTACATATAATTTTGACGAAACGGGACTGACAACTGTTCAGAAACCTAAAAAAGTTGTCGCCAAGAAAGGAGTCATACAATTGAATAAATGTAGTAGGGCCGAACGAGGGCAACTAATAACTGCTGTGGTATTTATTTCAGGAATAGGTACGTTTATTTCTCCTGTGCTCATATTCCCCAGAAATTTTTTTAAACAACACATGGTTACATAAGCTCCAGCAGGAACACTTGGACTTGCTAGTCCATCTGGATGGATGGTGACAGAGTTGTTTCCTAAAGTATTAAACCACTTTATAAAATATACCGGCAGCAGCAAAGAAAATCCAACGTTACTTATATGTGATAACCATGAATCGCACATAAGCATAACAGCGTTAAATATAGCGAAGGAGAATGGAGTAACAATTCTGACTATACCTCCCCACACTAGTCATAAAATCCAACCATTGGATGTGTCTGTTTACGGCCCCCTAAAGGCGTATTATAATGAAGCTGTCGACAACTGGCTCCTTGCCCATCCTGGTATTCCGCTGAATGTTTCGGTAAAGCGCTATCAAAGGCAGTAACTCCATCCAATATCATTGCAGGGTTTAAAAAGTCGGGAATTTTTCCGCTTGACAGGGATGTTTTTACGGAATCAGACTTTTTGACTTCCTCCGTTACAGATCGTCCTCAATCAGATGTATTGCGTCCTTCTGCACATTTAAATGTTGAAGAAATAGCTTCAACATCCGAAGAACCCATTTCCACTAACATTCCTACCACATCTAAAGACACTGTTGCAAATAAGCCACAAGAAGAAAATATTTTCATTTCTCCCAAAGCATTCAAAGGGTATCCCAAGGCTTTACCAAGAAAACAAACAACTAAAGGTCGCAAACGAGGAAAAGTGCCATTATGACAGATACATCAGAAAAAACACTTATAGCTGAATTGGCGTTACAAAGAGAATTGAAAAAACAAAAGGAAATGGAACGAAAAAAACAAAAGGTAACCAAGGACTTGTTTTCAACGAATAACAAGCAACTTAGAAGGAATGCCAAAATTAATGAGAGTTCCGAATCATCAAATGAATAATCAGATTCTGATGTAAGGCACATAATGTTGTTTAATAGTTTGTGATACCTATTTTTTCTTACCATATTCGTTTTTAGGTGGTTTTAAATGATTCAGATGACTCGGAATCATTTTCGGAAAAGGAAAATTTAGACAGAGAACCCACTGTAAATGATTATGTTGTTGTTCGGTTTTCCAATCAAGTGCATTATGTAGCTCAAATACTTACAAATAAAGATGCAGCAGGAGATTATCAAGTTTCTTTTCTACGTAAACGAGAAAAAGTAAATGGGTTTACTTTTCCAGATGTTGCGATGGTGAACTTGTCTGACATTATCATGCTATTACCCGCACCGATTAGGATGCAGACGAAACGATTAAGTAGATATCTCTGTTTCTCTGTTAATTTCGATAACATTAATATACGTTAATTATTAAAATTTTGCAATATAACTTCATTTGTTTATTTTCTACCGTTATATTAATTCATTTGTTTATTTTCTACCGCTATATTAACGGTGTCGCACTGTACCCGACTGTGTGGTACACAGTGAGACAATTTTTTTTGTTTATAATTTAATTTGTGTGTTTTTTTAATAAAGAAACTTCGTTATTTGTGATAGATAATCCATTACTTTATAACATGCCATCCTTATTTACAGTTATTATTCATCCATTACCATCTCATACTGCTTTATGTAAAGAACGTCTCACTGTAGCCTACCTTCCCCTACCCTATTAATTTTCAGCTGACTAGAGCGAGTACAGCGGGTCCTATAAATCCAGATATACTGCATTTTTGGTTATTTTGGGAGAAATTTTGGTTTTTTAGCACGAAACATGCGGAAAAGTTAGTTTTAAGCCTTAAAACTGTTTATTTTTCCTCCTTTTACCTTCGACGCTTTTTATTTTCCTATTCAGTTATTCCACGAATTCCGTCTCTTTTGTGGCTTATGCCAAAAATCTACTATGTTCAACCCTTAGCCCACTCTGAGCTAACTGAATTCGTTTTCTTTTCTGTATTTCTTTTGCCGCTCTTATTTAGCAACTATTAATGAATATTGATATGAGTCAATATATCTCAACTATTATTTCGTAAACTAATCTTACTTTGATTCTGTTGATTATTTAACAATACACACACTTCCCCATTATGCTTTGATTTGACTAGAACTGTCGTTTGTTACACTTGTAATTTCCCAAGATTTAGAGTTTAATTAAGGAACGAAAATAAAACGACTTGTTCACATCTTACTAGGACCGTTCTGCTGAAGAAATAAGCGATCATATTAATTTTGTATTTTAACTTTTAAAATCTAAAACTATTACAACAGTTATTTCCACAAACACATGGATAAATTGTATAAAAAATTATAGATTTTTTAAAAGAAGTATCGTCAACCCCTCTTGCAATTTAAATTTTTTAAGGGGGTCACTGTGTAGGATGGAGGGGTGACGTTACGTATACAAGTATTATGGTGGAATGTGTTCCCTTGAAATCAAGGTCGACGTATTTCCCCACTTTTTAATCCTCTGCAGTTATTTATGGCGGACACTTTTTGTTGGGACACTCTGTATATACTGCCGACATATATTTTTTTAAATATTCTATTTTATCTTTAACTAACTGATGCGATTATATCAAATGGTACGTCAAGTCACAATTTTTATAAAATTTAGTAACGGCAAAAATTGAAAAAAAGTAAATGAATAAAGAGGGTTTAAGTTTAGTCCTGTTAAAAAGGTCTTATCATTTCCTTTAAAAACACTTTTTATTCCTAAAGTTACTGAAAGAAAGGTACTGCAAAAATGGCTAAAACAACATTCAAATCTTATTATTCAAAAACAGTTGGTCCCAGCTATGTTTAATATCCTAACAGCCTCTAATGATTAGGTGATTAAGCTTCAAACATTTTTATAATTTTGTTGTGCTTATTTTGTCCATAATAAATATTTTGGGCCTGTGCCACTTTTTCTCTAAGCTCCTCAACTGATCTCTTGAATTGAAGATGGCACTGACAGATTTCACCATTATTGCCAGTTCTCGAATAAACAAATAGTGTTATTAGTGTTTCTTTGTTGGCTCATAATGATATAAACAGTGTATGTATTCTTTTTACTATTAATCATTTGCCTAAATATGTATTTATCAATTATAGAATACAAGGAATTAAGTGAATCATTCAAATTTCAATGAAACAATATTTTTGTTTAAAAACTGGTAAAAATTGTTAATCATACTGAAATTGTTTAAGAATTTTTAACATTTTTTCATTATATTGTGGAATTATTTAGAAACAGTTAGTTTCATTTAAAAAAGTTATTACTACTATTTGAACATTCAAGGTATTCAATTACAAAAGTTTTAATTACGTTTATAACCGTTGTACGCTTAAATTTGAAAATATCCAGTCGTTTACTTTTTATATTAATTCTTCCAAACAGTGTTCTAAAAATAACTTCAGTCTCATTTGCGATTTATTAACAATCTATCATAATAATTTTCGGTTATGGAAAGAATAAAAACGTATAAACTTACATTATAGTGAATAAAATCCTATATTAGACACTGTATCATGTATAAATAAATACACTAAACACTTTTCAATAATGTTATAATGAACCAACACAAGACCGCGATTCGCAGTCACTTACTGTGGACATTCCAACTTTCCATGTAGAGCGCAGTTTACCATGAGTGACGTCATAAACATCATAGTTCCGGCTGCTACCTTGGATATTTACGAGGGTCAAACTGTAAATACTGAAGAATGAAATGTTTTGTAATTAGGCAAGTTTAGATTTTAAATGTGATTTTATACGATTTTAATGCAATATACGATGTGTAATTGAACCGCTTTTGCAATTTTTAAATATAAAGTAAATATAAAATATTTTTTGTAAACATTTGATTCGGTAGATGGAGAAACGATTTGGGAACGGTTGAAAATAAAACATACTGGATATACAAAAATAGTAGAAGATTATTCACGTCAAATTGAATTATACTGGGAATCTAAGAGATGGATAAAATGTGTTCTGTTCTGATGATGTGAAGCTGTTTTTGTTGTATATTTTAAAAACGAATCTAATTAAATCATCTATGTTGACATAGACATAAAAAGCCCAAAATTAAAATCTTTTCCAGACAATAGAACAAATAGAAAAAATTTAATTAATAAAACACATGTAGGTAAAGTTAAACCTGAGATTGATTCTTTATCAAGCATAAAACCAAATTATAATGCAAATGAGATAGATAGATTTCATACCTGATATGTCAGATTGAAAATACTACAGAAAATAACGAAATTGAGAATAATGAAATAGATTTAGTACATGAATTATCAAATTTATTCAATATTGAAAATGTTATGGAAAATAATATAATTGAAAATAATGAAACCGATATTAATAACATTTATACATCTAATATTCTAATATGAATGACACTGATTTAAAAAAACAAAAAATGTCCATCTTACTGAAAACATTTACTTGTATGAAGCCCCAGTAATAAGTTTGTATTGGAATATGTTTCTTATTTATTTAAACGATTTTATTACAACGGGTGGGATAAATTTATTCACACTCACTAATTTAAATTAAATACACAGTATATTCACTTGCACTAATTTATATAAACACTTCACTACTGTTTATATTTACATGTTTACTGTTTATTGCGCGAGATCAAATTATAAACTGCTGCCGCTGGTCGGAATTCTATATATATATTAACTGCCCTTTTTTATGAATTGTAGTTCTGTGCTTACAAATCATTCTATTTCGTATTTTCTATTTGCATGAAATATTTCGATTTTTTTAAAAAGTTTTTTACGGTGTTTCCATTTTTTGAGCGTTATTATCTTTCCTTTAAAAAATTGGTGGCGTCCAAATTTATTTTTTGAAGCGAATTTATATTCTTTATGGTTATTTCTCACTGATTTAAGTTTGCATTTTCTAATTATTTTGGGAACAGGACGGATACGAATGAACAAATTTCTGTGGATTTATTTTCAAAACTAAATCCAAGTTTTGTATGTTTTGGAGAAATAAGCTCCTAATCTGTTCATTTATTCCTCCTTTTCAATTTTTCCTATTGTTTCTCCTTTTTTTGTCTTTTTTCCCTACAGCTCTGCAGCATCTGCCGCACTGTACCGAACAGCTTCGCACCGCACCACTAGGCCGATTGAACCCAGAAGTCGCCAGTTCACAGTCCAGACAAACCACAACGGCTCAAGGACCGGTCGATACCGCTGAGAGCTGTACGTCTCGTGTCTCGCTAAGATAAGTCCTTAACTTATTTTCGGTAGATATAAAATCATTTTTATTGTAATAACTGATTTTTTATTCGTATTGTATTGTGAATATACGGCTTATGTGAATTTACTTTTTTGTTAAATAAATCCATTTGTCCCGAACTTTTTGTTATTGTTTCACCCTATCCCAATTGAGGTAATAAAAAATAGTGTATCTGTGGCCGAATTCACCACCTGAGCAGAGCCCAAGGCCGGGTAAGCTCAAGTATAAGTGACAATCACAAGCTCAATGTAACGTGGTTGCTGTTGCCCTTCTATGTTCTATACCAGTATCACCGGTTATCTACCTAGTAGGTATACGCAATACATTACACTCAAGAACTTGTATTATACTTGTGTTTGGCAATAATAAAATATACTACGACAAGACAATTCAAAAATGGATTTAATACAGTGAAAATAATTTGAATAAAATTTATGGAAATGTATGTGTACATATAGGATGCCCCTGGTATTGGAATGTTTATTACTTAACGACACGTGATTTTTATTCGATTGTATGTCTGGAAAATGTTAATGAATCAATTTTTGAACTACTAAAGTTGGTTAGTAAATATATTATGAATCTGGTCCATTGTTAATGATTGATTCCAAAGTGGTTTCGCACAGAATACAGATATAAAGGTTATAAATCATGCCCTCGCTAATTACATTTGCTGATAAATATAGATTATTGTAGATACAATTTTTTAATTGACACAATTAAGTTCATTTTTGATATAAAAAAGTTAATAAACGGAATTTGTGTCTGCTAAATTGATAATAGAGTTAGTAAACAAAGAACGTAGCTTATAGCTGTTGTTATACTGTCATTTGCTTGAATGTTTATTTTTTAAATAGATTTAGTGTGTGATAAACGAATCCGATATTCTCATATGAATTAGTCGATAGTTTTTGGCAAAAATCGACATACTAATTTAATATTTTACTAATTTTGAATACGGCGACCGCGTTTTGACTCACGGAGCTATTTTTAGTTCTTATATTTATTTTGAAAGCAAGTTATTTTTCACTATTATTACATATATTTCTAATAGTAATATATCGTCCGGTGCATTAAACTTGTGTCCGCTATTTATACACGGTGTAATCATAATAATTGTATACGTAATGCCACCCTTTTACCCTACAGAGTCATACGATTAAAAAATTAAAATTACAAGTGGAGTGATACCTCTTTTAAAATATCTTTGAATTATGTATACAATCGTTTATAATTTTCTATGAAATTTATCAATGGATTTGTGGAAATTACAGTAGTAATTATTTTAAAAATAAAAACATGGGATAGAATTTAAATTATCGTATGTATTGTTCAAAATGATCTACCTTGACATCCATACGATGGTATAATATATTTTCAAATGATTTTCGGGCATTTCTGAGCACATCTTGAATTAATAAACGAACGATTCTTTGATATAAATCTTCTAGAGATTCGGGTTGTGTTGCACATTCCTTCGATTTCAAATGTAATATATCTAAAGTGTTTAAATCGGGAGATCGGGTTGCTACTCTACAGGTCCTCTTTTTCTTATTATTTGAAAACTGATTATTCAGAAACTGACGGACCGATATAGCAAAATATGGGGGTGCACGATCCTGTTGAAAACACTGTTCGTGCTCCAAAAGGTCGTTGTCGTCTTCAAGGGTTTGGGAAATCATTGGATTGGTGTAGTTTTCCAACAGATTCATTTATCTATTTATTTATATATTAATAAACTGTTCAAACAGGACAAACCCAACTACGGAAGAGGGATTTAATTATATGGATTACAAAAAATAATATCATCAACCCAAAGAAGAATGCGTTAATTGCAAATATCGGGCAATGAAAGATATCAAGCTGGTAACTTACATGATTATAAATCGAACGCATCCTGTGAAGTGATCCTCTTTTTAATCAGTTTATTTATACATAGATAACGGGAGAAAATATTTATCCAATTAAATGAAAAATTATTGTAAAAATAATCCCAATGGCACGACACCAATTAGGTAGGATCAAATCATACATTTTTGCATCAAATTAAAATAAAAAATTTACACATTTTTTTGGCAAATTTGAAAATTTTCTTAAATAGATGTTTTTGTGTACGTTATAGAAAAAAGTGTTGATCGAAACATGGGAAAACACAAAACAACGGATTTCAGCAGGAAAACCAAACGCACATTTGTGCCTTCAATTGACATCGAAGAAGACGTGATTCTGGAAATAGACGTAATGAATCTACATGGTTTCCAATTGGACTTTAGTGAGAGAACCATTAAAGTGGGTTCCGAGGAGGTATTCCTTCATCCATATGAAGGCAGCATGGTGTTGACAGCTGTACTGGAAGATACCGTTCTACCTGCAAGAAGCGAAACCATGATAGTAGCACGGCTACACTGAATCATGGGAGAAGGTACCAGTTATGATTGAGCCAAGGAACCACGACGAAGAGGTTGGCAAAGGAATACTAATTGGAAAAAGATTGGTTACGTCAGCGAAGGAGATCCCAGTATGTGTGATAAATGTTAGCGATTACCCAATTACCATCAAGAAGGAAACCAGGATTGGATACTGGGTACCAGTGACGTCTATAGTTCGTCAAACAACGACAACTGGCAATTCCAAATGGCAGATTCGAACAGATCTTATCAGTGGCTGGTCATTCCTTGAATAATTGAGCTGAGAAAAGGATAATGAGAGAATTTCTCTAGCAGTATCGAGATCTATTCGTACCAAAAGGTGGGAAGACTGGTAGAACATCAGCCGTCAAACACAAAATCGATGCTGGTAATGCCAAGCCAATTAGATAATTTGCTCGAAGACTATCACAAGCAAATAGAGAGGAAGGTGAAAGAATAATTCGAGAGATGGCAGAAGAAAAAGTAATAGAACCATCTACTAGTCCATGGGTGTCTTCAGAAGTGGTCGTCAAAAAAGATGTAACTATGAGATCCTGCGTGGACTATTGCCAGTTAAACAACGTGACGAAGAAAGACAGCATCCTCTGCCTCGAATCGATGATACGCTAGATACTTTGGTCGGCAGCAAACTGTTTTCCCCCTTGGACCTGAAGTCTGGTTATTGGAAAGTAGAAATGGACCCAGAAGACAAAGAGAAGACTGCTTTTACCACCGGATCTGGATGGTGGCAATTCAACGTCATGCCATTCGGGCTCTGTAAAGCGCTCGCGACATCTGAAAGGCTCATGGAAAATGTCTTGAGAGGGTTGGGTTGGAAGACATGGCTGGTCAATTTGGACGACATCGTAGTACTGGGGCAGATATTTGATGAATACCTGAAGAATTTGGAAGATATATTCAAACGACTTCAAGCTGCCCAGCTCATGTTAAGCCCAAAGAAATATCAGCTATTCCAAAACCGAATCAACTATCTAGGTCAGATAGTGAGCAATGAAAGAGTGGCGGTGGATCCAGAGAAAATTGCTTCCATTTAGCAATGGCCGCAACCAACCAACAAACACCAAATTAGGAGTTTCCTTGGAGTCTGCACACACTCTATAGAAGATTTATAAGGAAGTTTGGAGATATTACCAAGCCACTAACTCAACTGGCAGAAGAAACAAGAGCTTTCCATTCAGAAAAGACTGTCAAACGTCTTTTGAAACCCTGAAGAGACATTTAAACACGGCACCGATATTAGAATATCCATTACCAGAGGGAGACTTTATTCTTGACACTGACGCAAGCAACGTATGAATTGGAGGAGTACCATCACAGATCCAAGAAGGGCAAGAAAGAGTGCTAGGATATTTCAGTAAAGCCCTCTCCATACCAGAACGAAACTACAAGAAGAGAATTTTTGGCGGTACTGAAGTCCGTCTAACACTTTTACCAGTATCTCTATGGAAGGAAGTTCTTAATCCGGACTGATCACGCAGCACTCAAGTGGTTAATGCAGTCCAAGAATCCCAAGGGACATATCGATGAATGGATTGAACGACTTCAAGAGTACGATTTCAACATCGAGCTGGTGTGAGTCACCGAAATGCCGAATCCCTGTCCAGCAGATTGTTCTCACTGCAATAAGGCGGAATCTAAGGAAGCTGCAGTTTCAAGAACTACAGTAGTCAACGAAGAATGGTCACCCACCAGGATCAGAGAAGATCAGGAGAATGATCCTCTCCTGAAGAATATTCGGCAATGGAAGTGAGAAAATCGGCGACCTACCTGGCGAGAAGTTTTAAGATTTTCACCGACACTCAAGGCCTATTGGGCTCAGTGGGACTCCGTTGTCCTGGAAGAAGAGCTGTTCAAAAGAATCCTTGAGAACGATGATGATTCCGAGAAGAGAAGACAGATAGTTATCTGGGATGAACAGTTCCAACGATTTGAAGGACTGGTGTACGAAATGTATGACTTGTGCTACGAGTATTGGACCACATTGTAAGAGGAAGGCACCTTTCGAAAGGATCACTTTAGACATCTTTGGACCATTTCCGACGACAGAAAATGGTATATACATCCTGATAGTAATGGATTATTCCACACAGGGTGTGGAAATTTAGGCGATCCCGAATCAAGAGGCCACAGCTGTCGCGGATGTATAGGTGAAAGAATTTATCAGCCGATACGAGTCCACAGTGATCAAGGAAGAAATTTCGAAAGCCAGGTTTTCGAGAAAATTGTGACAAGCTGGGAATGAACAAGACCAGGACAATAGCGTTGCATCCATAGGCAGATGAAATGCTCGAAGGAATGAACAGGACCATTGGAAAATACCTGTCCAAAGTAGTTTGTAGCTACCAGAGAGATTGGGACCAGTATCTTTCCCTATTTGCATTGGCTTTTCGATCTGCCATAAATGAGTCCACGGGTGAAACACCAGCAAAAATTCTGTTTGGACGTGAAATAAGGCTTACTTGTGACCCGGAGTTTGGCTGTCGGCCTGGCGAATATATAACAGGAGCAGATTACGTAATCCAATTGAGACGAAGGATGACGATCTACAAGTTGCCAGCGACACGAAAAAAAACGGTATGATACGCAAGCCATAGAAGGGAGTTTCAAAGAAGGCGACAAAGTATGGTTACACAATCCGACAAGGAGAAAAGGATTTTCTCCAAAGCTACAGAAATCATGGGAAGGTCCGTACTCAATAAAGAAGAGGATCATCGATGTCATCTATTACATAAGCATGGTCGCTAATGGAAAACCGAGAGTAGTTCACCAAGACCGACTAGCGCCATGCGAAGGAGACCATGACAAAGAGGAAGTAGTCAATCACATACAATAAGTCTGACCCAGCCTTCGAAGACTTTATGGGCGCATATGGAGGTACTACAAGATTTGTTCATGCTCCCGGTATAGTATTCACTGGCACATAGCATCACCGCCGGTACACAGTACACAAACACGCACGAGGGTTGGCAACCGTCTTTCGAAAGAAGTTTGGGCAACTACGAAGACTTGAAGATCAGATGCCAGTCCCTGGCAAGACACTGAGACTCAATCACAATTCTCGGTATATCTTCTACCTGGCAACTACAAACGAATTTCCAGATCGATCAACCTAGCGGGATATATGGAAGCTCTACGAAGCCTTCGAGATCATGTGCTGGAATCCCACGTGGAGAAACTAGCAATTCCCAGGATAGAGAGTAACCAGTTGGATTGGCGAGTCATCAGGAATATGATAGAGGTTTTCTTTTAAGATACCGGTGTCCACCAATTAATTTCCAGCTATACCCCTCGTTATCGGTATCCGTCGGTATCAGTCCCGGTTACACTGAAGTTCCAGGAGAGAGTTATCTTCCTTAACCCAAGAAAGTAATCAATATATAACTTTAGTGGTCAAGAAAACAAATAGTTTTATATTGAAAAAAACCTCATACTCGTGCAGGTAGCAGCAAAAAAACATTACAGGCTAGAGATAAAGTGACTCAAATCGTACGTTACCTAAACTTTCGAAGAACACTGTCTCCATTTTCAGAGGCTTATAATAAACCAAAAAGAAAAAACCGGTTAACCTAATAATGAAAATATTTTTAGAAATCCCTACGACTTATTTGTATTATTGATTTCAAACTAAACTCACAATTCACAAATTTCAGGAAAACTTTCATCCACTAAAGACAATAAAGTCGACTTACTATAGTTCTCTACCTATACATTGTAATGAGAGTCAGGCTTTTTTTCCTTTCTTTTAGAATCGAAAGACGTTTACAAGAAGCAAAATGATTTTATTGAATGTCTATTTCAAACGTGAAAACGACTGAAGGTCGGAAGGTAGTGTTTACGGAGGCGATTGAAAGGTAGCAATAAATTGTTGAGTTAAAATCTAAACTTATAATGCATTTTGTTCTGTTTTTTTGGTGCTTACTGAGAATTTTAAAGAAAAACAGTAATAGAAAACGTCCATTTTCACGATCACGAAAAGATTGAAGAATAACACTATTTAATTTATCAGTACTATTATTGACAGCTGTCTTATGCAAAATGTAGAAAAAATTTGGGGTGACGAAATAAGTCAACAGTCAACGAACACTCAAACCTCTCACATTCGGTATTCCCAAACTGTCAACCCATTCCAGCCAGACACAACCCACTAGCGAATACTGAATGTTCATTTACATGAAAAGGAATAATAATTATATAACATTAACAATAACAGTAATAATGTTGGTTATGATAAATAAACTATGAGCTGTAATTTGTAAAACATGGATAGGACCTAACCTCTCACGTTGAGGGCCGACTGCCTGTAAATCATCTGCACTCGCAACTGAGCTGTGTTAGCCAGCATGTCAACAATCGACTGTCCTGTAACATTGGTCAACCATCAACTCAAAACACTAATTTGGGAATAAATCTCCGCATTACCAGAATGGACATTTTCAAAATGTAATAAATGAGTTTAAATCTTAATAAGTGACTGTATCGATGGTGTAGCGCACAAATGTGGTAAATGCACTGTCTGCACAAAATGCTACTTCATATGTGTTAAGTGTACTTAACACATTTGTCATATACAATGAGATGCTTATACTGAGGTAAGTGAGTAGTTACCACATTTGTGTTTAATAAAGTGAGGTTATTTCGCGGTTCGTCACATGTGAATTAATCTATTTTGGTGTCTGTGCAGTGAAAAAATTAGTTTTGTTTTTTATTATGGTTTCGCGGGGTAAGAAAATTCTCCAGCTATTAGAGGAAAGAAATCAAACAGAGAGTACCGGTAAGTTTTGATGTAGATACTTGATAAAACTAACAAATTGCATACTTTTGTTTTGTTCTACAGAAACGATTTGTAAATTGAATACTGAGAAGTACCAAACTAGTCACAAAGGTTTTTCCAGTCCAAATGATCAAAGTGCTCAGTAATTTATTAAATAAAATATTCTTTACCTATTAGCCTAAAAAAAGTTTAACTCAGTTTTCTTGTCCTCTGACCTCTCGTTTTTTTATTAAAAAAACGTGTAATTTTATTACAAAAACCGGAACAAGAAGTAACAATCCTGATTTTTGTAACAAAATTACATTAGTTTTGTATTATTACACTTTTTTGTGTAAATAATATTATACCTTGCTTTAATTTATAGTTTAATTTCATTTTATTTTACTTTTTTTATTTATTTTTTTACAGACGAAACCAAAAAGCATGGATCAAATATAATAGTCATTTCTAATCAGATTATTTTGCCAAAGGTTACAGACATAGATCTAACCAGAAGCACAAATCGTTCATGTCCTGAAAAAAATAATAGCCCTCCTTCTTTCTCGTGTGATACAGGTAAATCGAGTCGAGGTAAGTTCAGGATATCAAATATGTGACAAGTGATTAAATTTAGTAATTTATTTTTAGCACTAGTAACAAATAACAGATCGGAGATAAATGATGAAACTAATTTGGCTGGACCATCTGCTATTTACAGAAAGAACAGTGAATCTGATGAGAGCGATCCCTTCGCGTATTCGTCGAGTTCTTATGAGCCATATGCAAACAGCGAAGAATCAGATGATGAAGTTTCAACAAAGGTCGCTAAATCTAGGAAACATAAATTACCTACAAATTCGACCGAATCCAATGAGAAACTACAAATAAAAAGAAGTAGGAGAGCAAATAGAGCAGTCTGGGCCAGATCAATAAGTAAAAATAGTAGACTGAGTGGAAAAAAGTATGTGAATCGCAGCGGAAAAGAAGTACAAGAGAAAAAACCTAAGATTGTTGACTGTACAAAGTGCCGATTTAAATGTAACAAAAATATTCCAGAATCCCACAGAGCGACATTATGTCAAGAATACTACAGTTTGGCAAACGATATTCGTCAAAAAATTCTTCTAACCTCTCTCATGCAAAAGGTCCCTGTTGTTAGAGTTCGAAACAGTCCAAAAACAAAAAACCGTCAAACATCTACGTTGTATTTTCTGAAAGATTCCAATGGAAAACCACATAGAGTGTGTTTGAAATTTTTTTGTGCCACATTTGCTATTTCACATAGAGTAATAGAAAATTGTGCACACAACATGAGCGACAGCGGGTTGTACATTGGAGATGACAAGAGAAAGAACACTCGACCTCCTAATACTACTTCTGACGAGGCAAAGCGATTTGTCAAAGAACACATTGACTCGTTCCCTCGGGTTGAGTCGCATTACTGCAGGCGTGATTCACAAAAACAATACATTTCGCCGGAGCTAAACATTTCCATAATGTATAGACTGTATGCAAAGGAATATTGTGCTCAGAAGAAAATTCAGCCAGTGTCACGGTTTGTATATCAGAAAATTTTTCATGATCAGGAACCTCGTTTGGCATTCTACATACCAAAAAAAGATCAGTGCTTTCATTGTAACGCATATCAAAATGCTACAGAAAAGACAACTTTACAAGAAGAATATGATAAGCATAAACAGAGAGAAAAGCAGGCTTTGGAAATGAAAGAAGCGGATAAGAAGAAGTCAGTAGAAGATAATGGAAAATCTTTCAGATCAATTTCATTTGACCTCCAGGCAATACTTTCAATTCCGCATGCAGGTGATAACCAAATCTATTATAAACATAAGTTAAACGTCTATAATTTTACAATTTACGACGCTTTCAACTCCGATGGATATTGTTTTGTGTGGGATGAAACCCATGGCAACAAAGGTAGTGCTGAAATCGGAAGCTGTATTCTGGATTACCTATTTAATTTACCAGAAACAGTAAACCATGTTGCCTCATTTTCCGACACTTGCGGTGGACAAAACCGCAACAAATATGTTGCTGCAGCTATGCTGTTTGCTGTCAATAAAATTGACCATTTGAAGACAATAGACTTGAAATTCATGGAATCAGGTCATTCCTATTTAGAGGCAGATTCCATGCATGCTACTATAGAGAGGGCCAAGCGGCATAAAAAAATTTATTCCACGCGCGAATGGTGTCTTCTAATAGAAACAGCCAGAATTAAACCGCGACAATACCGCGTGAAAAATTTCAAGTATTGCAATTTTTTCAATTTACAACAACTCGTGTCCGACATTGTCGTTAACACAACTCACAACATAAATAAAGACAAAGTGAATTGGCTTAACATCAAATGGCTGCGTTTCCAAGAAGAAAAGCCTTTCATTATCCAATACAAGTATTCTCTTGCAGATGAGACATTCCTCCAGTTAGATGTGGCAGACAAGCGGAGGCCCGGAAGGAAGAAAAACTGGTCATCTGTAAGTTTGAACAAAAAATATGAATCCAGACTTCCGGTCTCTCAAAAGAAGAAGAAGGACCTTCTCTTTTTGCTGGAAAAACAGATTATCCCTGAAGAATATAAAAGTTTCATTCAGGAAATTCCGGAGACAGCAAGACCGACCAATGATGACTCAGATGATTAGTGTTATAATAGGTTTATATTACTGCATTGATTACAATGTTTTTTATATTTTTAATAAAATGTTCATTTTTACAGTTTTTGTCTTAACTCGTTGATTTATCATTGGACGTAAGTTTCTGAATGACAAATGTGGTAAGTGCTAAAATTTTGAAAGTATTTTTTCTCACGCTGCCGTTTTTTAAATTATTAAAAACAAATATTACAATTTTATGTTCTTAAATTTTAGTAAATATGGCCGTACGACATTATAATGTAGTGTTGTGCTACAGAAAGTTTTCAGGTTAATTATCACAAGCTGATAAATTTTGATTTTGTCGTATTTCAAAACATGATATTTTGTACTTAACACATATGTGCGCTACACCATCGGTATGTCAGACTTTCTATTCATTGGTTGCTCAATGTTATTAATGTGATACATTTCTAAAGATTTTATATTGTAGTTTCTCTCTTCATCAAGAATCTTTACTTTATTAAAGCCCACATGGTGAAACTCATCTATAACATGTTCTGATAATGCACATTTTCGCTTTTTTAATCTTGCATCGCTTTTGTGTTATACGCACCGTGATTTCAGGTTTTGAGATGTCATTCCTACATACCACAGTTTTTAAAAGGGTGGGTACTACATATTACATTCGTTTTCATCATGAAGTCCTCTGGTTGTCTTAATTTAGTAAAAGAGACTGCAAGGTGGCTGTTCTTTGAACAATTTTTATATTGGTCTCCTTGAATTCTTTAATGATTTTTTTCCGATAGAGTTTTAATAAAAGAATGGATCCAAAAAGCACCCTCTGTGTGTTACTGAAATTAGAATCTTGTTCATTTTGATTGCTTCTTCTTTCTATATCATCGACTGTAGGCTCGCTTGGAGTGTTGTAAATGAACCTTCTGAGTATTTTGATAGGAATCTATTTTCTTGAAGGGTATCAATCAATATTTTAAGGTTTTTATTAAGTTATGTTGGATGTGATATTTTCATTATTTTGTTCTTCATCTCTAACACTAAGTTAACCTTCGTTTTGTAGAGGTGATTGGACTTTAAATTGAGGTATCTAACTGAACTAGTAGGTTTCACGTACCAGTACAGGATCACCTTGCCTTCATTGGTATTTATCAATTTTGTGTCCAAGAATGGTACATATTTGTTAAGTTCATTTTCAGCTGTGAATTGTATGTATTGATTGTAACTATTGAAAATATTAAGAATTGTTTCGACACCATCTTCAGGAGCAGCTGTGATGATATCATCTACATCTTTTTTTAGAAAAGGAATATCAAAACGTAACTTCCCAACACACTCAGCGATCAAATCGTCCATAACATATTGTGCAAAAATGGGTGATACAGAACTACCCATTGGTGTTCCAAAAAATTGTTTATAATATTCATAATTAAAAGCAAAAACAGAAGTACTATAAACAAAGTCTACCAATTCCAAAAATTGGTCAATATTTATTATACATGAATTTTGATTGGAATTCCAATGTTTGGGGATGCTAATTTTTACTAAATTGATCGGTATATTGGTGAAAAGCGACACAACATCTAGACTAATGATAACGTCATGGTGGATAACAGATAATTTTGAATGAAATTTGCAAATTCAAAATAGTCTTTGACAAAAAACCTGTGCATGAATTGTGCAATTTTCTCATTATGTAATTCTATGGATGAGATAATTTGACGTAAACTTTATGAATCTTTAGTAGTTCATAAAACTTTGGAATAACAGAAGAGCTCATTTTCAACCCTTTCTATCTTCGTCATCGAAAAATTCAGAAAATTTCCTAACCGATGTTTGCGAATTCTATAATATTGTTGAATTAGGATTGTTATTTATTTTTTATAATGAATATAATTGGTTAACAAAGTATTTGCAAGTTCTATATATTGATTTTTGTATAAAATTACTGTAACGTAATTGATGAGATGTCCTTAAATTATAGTCAGGGCCGGATTAAGACATTAGAGCGCCCTAGGCAGTTTGGCGCCTCTTAACTAGGAAAGTAAAAATATATATACAACTAAAATAAAACGCGTTTCACAAAATATATATATATATATATATATATATATATATATATATATGTATTTGTGAAAATGTACAAATGAATTATTTAAAGGTGGATTTTACGACACTTGATACTTGAAAAATTTTGTATGATATCGTCAACATTTATTTCTTTTAATGCCTCACATTCTATGCATAATATTGAGAGGTCAGCAGTTTTATCGTCTGTTAAAGAATTTCTTAAGTGATTTTTTAATCATTATAACACGGAGAAGGACGTTTCGCCTGTACAATTCGTCACTGGAAGACATAGATAGATATATTCTTAAAATAATGTCCATGTTGGGAAACGTACAAATTAAATTTCTGCTGAGGAGTGTTTGCAACCATGACATAATTTTTGATATTTTTTTCTCAGAGCTAGGTGAGTCCAGAGTTTGAATAAAATATTTGAATTGTACACATTCCTTTTCCAAATTACAATCCAAATCTTTAGTATAAATTCCTTGAAGATGTCCGCACTTTTCTTTTATTATATTGTCTTCAGTGTTTTCTAAGTTTGTTAGAAAACCAAAAGATCCATTGATTTCATCGTATAAGTTTTTTCGCCTCTCGAGTTCTGATACTATATTGTCTACAACCACGTACAACGTATTTACTTCCATATCTGCCCTACCATCAAAAATAGTTTATCCAACATCACTCTCTCCTGGCAAACATTTCCTTTTTACCTTCCTTTTCGAATCCAACGTATAGGTACTACATTTTGTTAACAATTTAACGCTTTCCTCGTATTTGTTATAAGTTGTTCTCAATTCTGAAACAAAGTGAATTAATGATTTATAGAGTTGAACGGCTGTCACTATATCCATACTTTGCTTTTGCAAAGACTGGCTTGTTTTGTGGAATTGAATTAAAATATCTCTCCAGAAAGAGAGTATAATACCAGTCTCCAAGCTTAACATTTTTTGCAATATACCCTTCCCCTCAACTTTTGTTTTAGGTGCTTTCGAGGTATCATTCACAATAAAATTCAAAGCTTCTTTAAAGGCATCGTAACTGTCATAACGAGCGGTGCAGGCATCGACTCTAGCTGACCATCTAGTAGCTGAAAGTTTTTTAGGCACATGTAGTTCTGACCCACTCACAGTTCTGTTACGTGTTAAACACTCTTTCATTATTTCCCACCTATAGGTTGATGCTGAAAAGAAAGTGTATATTTCTTTCACAAACAAAAAGAAATCTGTTACAACAGGTGAACACTCTGCAGCGCAGGTTCCTACTAAATTCAGTGAATGGGCAGCACATGGTATAAATTTTGCCAATTTGTTCTTTTCCTTGATTCTAGCTTGCAAACCAGAATATCGACCAGACATGTTGCTAGCGTTATCGTAAGATTGTCCTCTACAGTTCTGTATGTCTAATGACATAATGTTCTAAAACTCTCAAAACTGCTGTTTCTATACTTGAAGCTTTGTGCCTTACCTTAGTAGCAAATGTAATTAATCGTTCTACTACCGAACAATTTTCAATTACATATTTGAGAACAACAGTAAGTTGGTCAGTATGGGATATGTCGGGTGTAGAATCTATGATTATTGCAAAATATTTCGTGTTTTTTATTTCTGATGCAAATTGTTTTTTTAGATCAACCACCATGAGTTTTATAAATTCGTCACAAATAGTTGATGACAAATAAGAAACATTTCCTTTTCCTGGATTGCCTTTTGTTTCAAAGTGGGTTTTCAGAAACGTATCGAATTCTGCTAAAATCTCTAACGAACCTAGGTAGTTGCCGTTATCAATAGTTCCAAACATTTCACTAGAACCCCTAAATGCTAAGCCACGCGATGTAAAAAATTTTATAACTGCAACTACTCGTTTAAGTATGTTAACCCGGTAATATCTTTCTGCAAGGTACTGCTTCTGAACTTCGGTATCTATTTTCCCTAAGACATTTGATTGCGCAATATACGCCTTCGCATTTTCACAGTGTTCAGAAGAGTTTTCATGTTCAGAAATCCGATGGGTATTTTTCCAGTCGTTGAATCCGGTCATGAAATAATTCGTTTTTGTCCGGTTAAATAATTTACAATACAAAACAATAAACATTTCCTGTTAGTGCTGAATATAATAGCCATTGACGACGTACATTTTCCCCGTTGTGCAAAGTTTTGAAAAACATATTTTTTGAGGAAAATCTACTATGAATGTCATAAATTCGTTTCGATTTTTGAAATCCATTTTAGAAATTTTTTGTACAATTACAGATGGATTCATTACAATATAATTTATGAAACTTTCGGTTATAGCCCATCCAGCTTGGTCTGGGAAATCGACTTTTGAAAATAATTCTGACGTTTCTTGATGATTTCTGCACAGTCCTGAACTTCATCAGTATCAGAATTGCATGAGTTTATTGCGGTTTCTAGAGGATACAAAAATGAAAATTACATTCTTACACCGCGTTATTCAATTATCTGCTTACCTCTATCCATAATATCATCATTACTGAGAGTTGATTGTTGTTCATTATCTGCATCGGCTTCCGTACCTCGAACGGGTTGACAAAAAAAAAAGAATTTAATTTGGGTATTTTTTTCAATAACTTCTCCATTTTTTCTTGCTTTTCGTTTTCAGCCTTCTTCCTTTCCCACCCACTAAGTTTTCTACTTACTCCACTTCCTCTCATTGTTTTCGACAAATGATAAACAAGACAAAAATACCGCAACTGATAGATATTATTTTAATTGACGATTACTCGATTACTGCCAGCGACTGAACTAACTCAACTGACTACCTTCAATTTTTAAAATAAATGTTTCCAAAGTTTACCAATTTTTTTGTAAACTTTGATGTTGCTTTTCCAATCACCCTTTGTCAGTTTTTTTGTTTTGGCGAGCGCAAGGCGCACGTGGCGGTACTTTGCATATTAGCATATTTATCTCTGGCGGCATCCCGTCACTTCCGCAAATCAGCAAAAAGAGATTTGTCTATAGTTACCACAATACAATACCGCATTGATAATCAAAATATATGGATGTAAAGCGGTGCTTTTCAATCTATCCAAGTATTCAAACCCGGCCGACTGAAATAATGATGTCTCTATTCACTAATGTTGTCAATAAAATTTTGTTTAATATTGGTGCCTTACAACACATTCGATCTCCACGAAAAAAATACGTATACAGCAAAAATTATTTGCACGAATTTTGACTATCGTTAATGGTTAGTCCGGTCAGTCGGCGCCTATTTCTTTCACGGCGCCCTAGGCTATAGCCTAGTCAGCCTATTGTATAATATGGCACTGATTATAGTGTTGCTCGCAATAGTAGACACTGACCTCAAATCATTTTCTTTTTACTACTAAATACCGCTTCTATCTATAATCACATTATTTTTCGGGAAAGCAATAATGGTAGAATACTTTTTATAAAAGAATCAGGCATGCAGTAAGTAAAAGAACAGCAAGTGCAAATAATGGGAACTCCAAGGCTCACACGTGAAATGCTCACCAATAATTGCTCAAAATAGTGCAAATAAAATTCACCGTAACCTTTTTTTCTCTCGCATAATTCAATAACTTTGAAACATGCAGATGATCAATGTTTTTATTTATATGATTATTATTGAATATGCGCCCTGTGGCTATAGCACGTTCATAAATTTTTAAAATAAATTTCCACAATTTCTCCTGACTGGTATACACCATTTTAACAGAGCAATGTAGTAAGTGAATGTACCTCAAATTTTATTGCACGTGCCCGGAATGGATGTGTATTAATAGTTTATTGATCGAAAACCAAACGAAAAGGATAAGTTCTTTGTCAAAAAATTCTTACCAAGAACTTTACCATGATAACAAGTTATTATCTCCGCAGGTATTTAAGGTGGGCACTTTTCGTTGAGACTCCGTGTATTTCGAAAATAGAAACAAAACACTTGTTTATTAGGGTACGTTTAATATTCTTTGACGTGACATTTTGTAAGAAATTCGTGACTTTTGTATCATAATTAAAACTTCACACAAATCTCTTTACAAATAAGAAATATGGATCTCATAAATCTGAAACTTAGTTCCCATTTCTAAGGGTCAAGTCCGTCTGGACGAAACGTCATGACAAAGACGTAACGACAAATCGTTCGGATCCTGTTGGCTGGAGTGCAAAATACCATATTTGGTCGTATATACAGGGTGTCCCGCATAAGAACCGACACAAAGCAGAGGCGTATAGGGGAGTACAAAATATGACGATTGGGGGCAATTTACCTCTATACCAAGTTGCATCCCTGAGGAGTTATAGGGCCTCAAAGTGGGGCCCAAAATTTCGAAAAAAATTAATTTCTTTGCAACCCTTTACCTTAAAAATACCAAATTTGGTACACTGTATGAGACTCTTAAGGGCATTAAGTAATGGTAAGTAGAAGGCGATCGAACCAATCTGAGGAGTTATTTAGGGGTGACCTAACCTTAAAATTTCACATAATTTTTTTATCTACCTTAATTCTTAAACTTTTTTTACTCTTGTAATTTTGCACAATACTTCGTCATATTCAAGGAAAAATCGAATAACTTAAGACATGTTTTCACCAATGTTATTTAAAAAGTTACAAAAAAGTCAAGAGTTGGATGAATTTATACATCAAATTTGAGAATTTGGAATTCAGTTCTTGTAGTAAGTGAATTGTTATAATTTGTTTTAAATGAGTGGAAAATTCTCATTTAGTGTAATTCATAGCCAACTCTTGACTTTTTTCTAACTTTTTAAATAATATTGTTGAAAACTTGTCTTTGGTTATTCGATTTTTCCTTGAAAATGACAAAGTATTATGCAAAGTTACAAGAGTAAAAAAAGTTTAAGAACTAAGTTATCCATGGTATGAAAATAAAAAATTACAAATCGAATAACAGATAAAAAAATTATGTGAAATTTTAAGGTTAGGTCACCCCTAATGAACTCCTCAGACTGGTTCGATCGCCTTCTACTTACCATCACTTAATGCTCTTAAGAGTCTCACACAGTGTACCAAATTTGGTATTTTTAAGGTAAAGGGTTGCAAAGAAGAAGAGCAATTTTGGGCCCCACTTTAAGGCCCTATAACTCCTCAGGGATGCAACATGGTATAGAGGTAAATTGTCCCCAATCGTCATATTTTGAGCTCCCCTATACGTCTCTGCTCTGTGTCGGTTCTTATGCGGGACACCCTGTATATTATGTGAAATCGATAGAGGAAAACTTTAATCTTGAATCTTACTAAAAGTGAGGTTAGAATATCTTTATTTACACGTTATCGTGAATATTATAGAGAACGGGAACGTACTCAGCACAAATATTAGATGGGAAAAAAGTATAATGAAAGGAAGATTCATCTTCTGATTATGGTTTATGAGATTAAATTGTGATTTAATCTGTCGATAGTCTCATAAAGCTTGCTTTATTTTGTTTCCTTCCTTTTATCTTTCCATTACTTATTAAAGGAATTGAATCCACGTAATTACTTAATTATTTTTAATATTTCATATGAATTAATGAAAAAAATGCGATTTTAAAAAAATTTAAATCGTAGATAAAAACTTTGTGAAATCACTCCAAACTTTCCATTTTATATTATCAATATTCAACAGTATATTTCACCTCATTTCTAACTAGAGTATAAACCGATTTCTCTCATCTCTCTTTTATATTTTTTCACCGCAGCACAAAATAATGACGCGCCCCCTTTTAGCTCTTATCTTTTCAGATTTGGCGTTTATTGTGCGTTGTTGTCTCGCTTTATTGTTGTTTTTATGACCTCTTTTGAGAGTGAGATCTCGCCTATGCGCTCTCCCTAAAATTACTTTTCTTACGAGTCACCCTAACTCAGGTACGTTATGTATATATACAAGTTAGAACGGGACAAATCGCAGTGGCAGTACGTGATCTGTGAAGGAATACTTTATTTTTACGTTTATTACTCACTAATAAACATAATAAAATGCGAGAAATTAATAATTATTTAGTATATATGACTATAGTTATTCTAATATCAGTGTGAAGAGAGTATTCTTTAAAATATTTCCAAACTATCATTCTAAGAACGTCACTATCTAACAGTTTACTGAACACAGGACTTTATGTCTTCAGACTCACTACTTTAGCTGTACTGTAATTGTAGAGCAAAGCACAGGTAGAAGTGAGAGGTTATTGTAGGTTTAGACCAAGTTTGTTACTAACTACAATCCTTTTGTACCTGATGTTATTGTTACGAACCGGGTCCACATCAGTAGGTATATACATAGTTCGTCGCTGTTCGTCGGAATTCGGAATATTTATTGATGTGGAGGGGGTGACGTACCAAACCGGCGCGTCTCCAGGAGGCGGGTAGGAGGGGCCTCTGAGATGATTTTATATGAGGAGGAGGTCTGCGGGGAAGTACCTGGGGGCTCTTTGTGACTGAAAACTCAACTGGCAGCTCTCGAGTACCCTGCCGCGGACCAACTTTACCTGTCCCAGCTGTAGTATCGTGGCTAAGGGATTGCACACAAGGTTACGATGCCAGGTGAAATTTTGAGCCTACCTCGAAATCACCTGTTATATCAATGTCTCCTGGCTGTCTGTGGTCTTCTCGGGGGCCAGTGGGTGGGGGGACGGGGGGTCTTAGCTTTATTGCCCAGACCAAGAAGAGACAACCTCATCAAAAACCAAAAGTCATGGTGGGAAACCAGGCCGAAGAATGCGTGGCTGTAAAGGAGAATAGTCCTTACTGGTTTCTACCCTGGAGCACTGGGGGAACTCCATTGTATTAAACACCTTACCTCTGCATGTGGAGCTCTGTAGCGGTTGACTGTAATGACCCTAGCTTGTCGTGGGACCATTTATGTACAGAAAAAGCAAAATTTCCACCGGAAAAGTAGTGGAGAAAACCTCCACCTCTTCATCCGGGCACCTCACGGAGGGAAAAAAGGCCAAAGCTGGGAGAATCGGGCGGCATAGACGACCCACTGAGAAAAGGCCTCAGTGGAGCAGGGGTGCGGAAATATCAGCGACTCCTCAATCAGGGAATATCCCCTGAATAGGGCAGGAAGCCGGTCATTATAACGGTGTTCTTCCCAAGAAACTACGACATGAAATTGGAGAAGATCCTCCAACTTGTCGAGGTTCAGAACTCCAACCTCACTACGGGTGCTTGGAAGATCCTGAACTCTAAAAAAGATGAACAGGGAACTATCCTCATGATTGGGATCGATCCGCAATCTGGGGAGGCTCTGAAGGCAGGAGGTTACACGCTAAACTTCCGTTTTGGGCGTACCTCTGTCTCGGGGCTGGAAATACAAAAGAATCCTGCGGAGGATCCAAAGGACATGGAGCTACCCTCCACATCCGGAACCTCTGGAAAAGGGGAAAATGCGAAAGCTTGACCTTGGGTCCGCCCGAGATCTCCTCCAGCTCTGCTGGGGTGACTAGGGATACGGAAATCGCCTCTGCATCTCGGGAAACTAGGCGGAGCAGCTTGGGGCTCGAGGGTATGACTCTAGATGAAGAAACCTGTTCTAGCTCCAAGTCAGATATTGATATGGTGGTCGAGGAGGGTCAGGGGGAGATAAAGGAGGGGGATGCATAGAGGCTGAGTAACTCGGCCTCTCTCATCCATAATCATTCACCTTCACGTTCACGAATGTAGCTCAGATTAACCTGCATCACGCGAAGGGAGCTTTAGCCGTGATTGCAAAGCTGTTCGCTAAACTACAACTGGATATTGTACTAATCCAAAAATCATGGATCAACAAAGAATTCCAAATCAAAGGTTTGGCATGCAAGGATTCTAAATTAATTTATGATGAAAGGCAAGTATCTTCGCGTGCCTGTGTAAGCATAAGAAATAACATAAAATATATATGTGTTTTAGAATACGTGTCATGGGACCTTGTTCCAATCATGGTTCACCTCAACATTGGGGGTATCGACCGAGACAACGTAGTTGCCTCTGCCTACTTCGCTGGAGACGGGCCGATGACATCGCCAGAAGAAGTATAGAGATAGTGAGACACTGCACTAGCAGACGGCTGCCAATCATAATTGGTTGTGATGCCAGCGCACACCAATACCGTGTGGGGAAGCACTAAGAACAACGCCAAAGATGAGTGTTTATTAGAATATCTCTTAGAAATAACCTTGAGACCTTAAACGTGGAGACAATCTCCACTTTTGTCACAAGAGCAAGAGAAGAAGTCCTGGACGCTACAATTGTTAATGTTGCTGCTGGGAAAAATGTAAAAGATTGGATGGCGATGAGCAAGCCATCACTATCTGACATTAGTATCATCGAATTTAGGATAGAGGGAAATACTACCTCGATTCCTACAATCCCAAATCCTAGAAAGACTGATCGGTCTCTTTACAAGACCAATCTGAAGGACAATTTGGAACACGTCGAAGTAAATCGGGTAAATCACCCGCACTACGACCTGGAACAAAAGAGTCAAACAGATCAGTGAGGCAATAATAGAAGCTTTTCATTCCAGTTGCCCACTGTCAAGAGCTCGTTCAGAAAAGGATGCTCCTTGGTGGAATGAGAACCTGTCAAACCTCAGAAAAGAGGTCCGTCGGCTCTTTAATAAAGCCAAACGAGGCGGTAATTGGCAGGGGTACACTGAGAAGCTTACTCAGTACAATAAAGAGATTGGGAAGGCCAAAAGGCTTAATTTTCAACCCTTTTGCGAAAAGATCACTTCCACTCACACAGCGGCCAGACTACAAAATGTCATGGCAAATGGGGGAACCAACCCCACAATTTCGCTGTAAAAGTCAGACGGACCATACACGGAAGGTGAAGAGTAACGATTGATTCTTCTTCTTAGAACCCACTTTCCAGGTAGTGAACCAGCAACAAGCACTGAAATAGCAATGAATTACACCAAAAACCCCGCAAGGAAGATTGGGAGATTGCTGCTGATATGAAGAACGATATTTTTGGTAATATGGAGGAGACGATTTCAAACTTGAAGAATGATATTTCTGATAACATGAACAAGACATCTGCTAATATAGACGAAAAGATTTCAACTATGAAGAATGATTTTTCTGCTGATATCTTATGAATAAAAAACAGCATTGCGCTGACGTCGAAAATGAAATTTCGTCTCTAAAATCGGATATGGAGAATAAGATAACGATGGAAAATCAGATTGACGAGAGAATCAAGGAGTTAGAGACAAATATTGTAGATTTAAGAACATAAGACACGCCAGCAAAAGAAAAGAATAAAACCTTGCAAGTCAGAAATAGTTCCCAAGGTAGAAGACAGTTTTGCCCGAGTCAAGGCCCCAATATTTGACGGTAAGACATCGTGGACAAATTATGTAAAACAGTTTGAAGCAGTCGCTAGAGTTAATAATTGGTCCGATAAGGATAAAGCAGCGAACTTTACCATCGCGCATCGGGAGATGTCTTAGATGTACTTCAGATAATACCCGTTGAAGAAACTGATGACTTCGATCATCTTAAAAGAGGTTGGACATGCGATATGATCACGGACAAGAATAGGTGTACCGATTCCAGCTGAAGAGCCGAATGCGGAAACGGCGGAAACCCTTCAAGAGTATGAACCGGCTATTGCCCGACCAGCTCGATTTGCTTATCCATCAGGACCATCAGGACCAGAGAATATAATGGAATGTTTGGGCATCCAGGAATTTATTGACGGCCTATGTGATCACGATATGGAGAGGACGCTTCGATTAGCTCATCCCAAAACCATGGTAGATGTACGGACCGCTGCTCTTGAATATGAAGCAGCCTCGAAGGCTTCGGCATACAACAAAGGTAGGACCATGCAAGAAGAAGAATATGATAGTGACTTTTTTATCACTGTCAAAACGACACAAATATCAAAAATAAATGACATATTTGAAGTTTATTCCACCAAATAATTATACAACCACAGCTAATTGGCGTATAATGAAATTTATTAAGTATCTACCCCAGAAAACAATGTATGGGATGTAACGCCACTGAGCAATCACCTTCCTTATATTTTCTCCTTCTATCCTATTCCCAATTGGAGCACTGATCTTGTGGAAAAATTGAGTGCTCATTATAACAGCCAATAAAAAGAATTCAACGACAACCAACGTTAAAAAAGATGTCACTTAATGAGTAATTAAACTTGATGGGAAGGCAATTTCAAGTTTTGATTGCAATTCCTAGTAATCCAGTTGTAAGTACGAGCTTGAAAAATAAAAAAAGAAGAAGATAAAAATAAAGTGACAGCAATGAAATACAATGATGACATATCCGCTTTGGGAGTATATTAATAAGTAAAAATAATATTTACTTGAAGATTTATAAGAATAATTTTATGCATGTCATAGGGCGAGTATGAGGAATATTTGTGCAACGCTGCCACTCTTTTAAAATAGTATGGGGTTTGAGGGAATATCAAAGAACGATATTTAATGTTATAAAAATACTTTGTCGTGATTTATATGTACATGAAAGTTGTACAACTTTTATATCATCCTCGTATACTGTATCATTGATAATGGAAAAAATAAATTCCGAAAGTTTGGACTAAAAGTATAGAGTTCATTTTTTAATTTGTAATGTTTTTCTAATTTATTTAAACACTACACTATTCACTAATTATATACACAGTATATTCACTTAAACTAATATATATATATTCACTTATTTACTGTTTGTCTCACGATGTCAAATTATCAACTAACTAAACTCTTCTTGATCGGTCCCTCATATGTTAATGCCTTTTTCACTAGATAATTCTAGATTACAAAAACAATTGAAACAATTGGCTTTCTGGCATTTTCTAGATAAGACTGGTCACAAAAACAATGAAGATAAGGTAGTCATTATTCGTAAAAAATTCTAGGAAACCCTGCGCGTCCGCCATACTTTTAACCTTCATACCTGGCTTACACAGAGTCGGATTTAGGGACTACACCAGTGTGCTGTTTCGTAACAATATACATATATATATATATATATATATATATATATATATATGTATATACATATATATATATATATGTATATATCTGTATATATATATATATATATATTCATATATATATATTCATATATATATATATATATATATATATATATATATATTGAACTAGTCCACTATTATATAAAAACTATTCTCAAATTAGAACAGACATTAAAATGTAATATTAATACGTAGGGTGTATCATTAGACACAACCAAGTTAAAAATTCAGATTTCATATAAAAAAATTAGAATGAAGTAAGCAAATATATTATAAGATATTGAGAAAAACAGTTACCTAAAGGATTTAAAGAATAATGAATAAAAATTATAACAACAACATTGTATGAATAAGTATAAAAATTTTACATTAACAATTTATCCAAGGTCACGTTAATGTCAACATGTTTCCAAATACTATGAACGCAGCCACGTGATTATCTGGATAAACTGAATGCAGTATTACTTGTAACCTGAAATAACAAAAATTAATATTCAACTCACTAATTAGTTATCTATATTTACTGATGAGATTAGTAAAGGTTTAAAATTGAAAAAAAGAATTGGAAGAAAACTTTATAATTGGTGACATACGGAACAGAGCCAAGGTATCTGTCAAGGAAATATAATAATTCAATAATCTTTTTAAACAGGAAGTAATCAACTTTAGTAATTTTCTTGCCAACCTAAATTTGTTGGTTACTAATTGAATGTAGGATAATAAAGATAAATTTGGAAATAACTAAGAATTTATGTAAGACAAAATTAGTGAAAATTCGAAAATTTAAAACTATACAATTACATATGTATGAATAATGAATCTAGGTTGTAGAATTTGTATAATTGAATGTAAATAGTTAGACATTAAAAAGGGAATTATAACAAAATTTGTTATCATAATATATGAAAAAGACATTTTATATAATCCCAAATACAATAAGTGTTCATATCCTCCAGAACTTTTGAAATAAATAATTTTCCTTTTTTATTAAAAAAAACATTCAAGTCAACAATTATAGTGACAAAAATATGGAAAAGCAGGCTATGGACTTGATGAGCCAAAAGTTTGTTGATTTGATAAAAAAAAGACAAACGTGCTTGGGTTGTAAAAAGTATGGCTTCTATGTAAATCTACTCTACAAAATTTTTGTAAAATAATATAAAAAAGTCAAGTTTTAAGCCAAATAAAAGTATCAAAAGAGTAATATTAACGTTGAGCAAACTGTGTGTATAAACGGAAGTGAACAGAATGTGCATTTCTCCGATGAGAAATCGTCAAGAATTTGTGGGACGCTAGCTGCAGTTCAAGGTACCGAAGCTTCGAGAAAAAAGGTCTGTGTCTTTGATTATTAATTTTGGAATTCCAAAAGAACTTAGTGAACAATAAAACATAATTTTTTGAACGTTTAAATGATATCATAAAAAGGCCAAAACTTTATAATATGATGAATATCATATGATATCTATGGATATCCATACAATTTTAATTTCTGGATAGTATAGTACTTACTTGTTAAATAAAATCACCTCATCAATTGTTCACGTTGTACATATGTTCATATAACTTCCAAGTCTTCTTTCTTCTGATGCATGTTACACTTTTCTATCCATGACTATCCTCATATTAAATGATTCATATTGCTTTTATATATATATATATATATATATATATATATATGTGTGTGTGTGTAATTGTATAGTTAAAAGTGTAAATAACATATTAATAATTTCACCAAACTTATGAACGATATAAGTGTATAAACAGTTGATACCTATAACATCGACTGTAAATCCACGCTTAGTGTCGCACATATCTCTATAAGAGCACACATTTCTCTTATGCGCCGACGCAATTCACCAAGCTATTCAATGCGCATGACTGGATGGAATGCAGGGGTGGTATAAGGAAGAATTTATGTTAAAATAATGCAAATTTTGGTAATAACATTTTATTAAATCATTTTTTATAGAAAGTGTTGGTATTTTATTTTATTCATGTCCATAATAAATTTATAAAAAAATTTACTTACTTCATTCAATCTATGCAAGAATTTGAAATCATTTAAATAGAAGGTATGTATTCAGGAAAGACTTTGTTTCTGAATTAAATAATATATGTCTATTTGAAAAGTAGATATTCAAAATTAATTTATACTAATATTTGTGCGTCCGGAACTCAAAGGGAGGAGTCTTCATGCTTCCGACTTTATGAAAAATTTTAAATTAACATTAAATTATATTTATTAGGATCTAGCCGAAGGAAAGTCAAGTCTACATTTAAAACACGACTTGTACGACATTTATAACTCTTATAAATAAAAACAAATAATAATATATAAAATTAAAATAAATATTCGGCATATTGGCATTGTTATAATATATATATATATATATATATATATATATATATATATATAAATATACATATATATATATATTGGGAATTTCAGCCTTTGAAATAAGTGTACTCTGTTAGCTAATGTTCAAGCTTTCGAAAATATTTATTTTCATCTTCAAGAAAAACTACAAAAAAGAATTGATGCTGTAATATCAACTGAGAAAGAAAATGGAACAATTTAGTTACGTTATTGAGAATAGTATTTTCCAGTTGTTACTACCACATGTGACATTCTTAGTCAGTGTAAGAAATTGACATAAAACGACATTAAAGTCTGGCAAGTTCTGGCAATAAAGCAAAATAAACGTGACTTTCACATTATTGAGACGGAAGTGATCAAATTGTAGGTTAGAATTATGACATATGACAAGTTCTTCCTTCATATCAATTTTTGAGGGGTCCATTACAACAACCAAAACAACCACTACAATGTAACGACAGCCACGTCTTACATATCCAGCCACCGTTAAAATTCAGAACATAGAGGGAATTTTAAAAACAATTTGTATATTAAAAACATAGTATATGGTAAAATTTAAAAAACCTTGTGACAGGTTATTCAATATTATAAAATAAACAAAAGAATGAGTCAAATACTAGATGTTACATGAAAACAAAGTGTGAAACATGGGCCTCCTCCGAAGTCTGTCACCGTTCGGAAGGTTCGCATCAATATCAATATAAAATAGTGTCAGACTCAGTCCAGAGGTACATCACACGAGTCTCTCACTTCCCACGCGCTGAACCTTCAGACTGTTATGTGGTTCCATACATTCATCACCACCAATGAGGGGTATGTGAGAATCAATGAAAATGTTGACTTGTGAAATATGTAAAAAGTATATCTTAAAGTATAAAAATGTATTGAATAAATTGATCCAATCAAAATCTATCAATGATTACCCGAGAAGTTGGAAATAAAACAAACACTGAACTGATAAAAGGTAACATCGTTCATAACAAAGACTCAACACTGTAGGGAGGCAGTGTGGTAAATGTGCCTTCATGTTGGAAAAATAACATCGGAGCTAACTGAAGGTTTTGCTAAGCAGGGTTCAAAAGTATTGTTGGCTTTTGCTGATGATATAGATACGGTGGCTCATTCAACAGGAGATATGAGAGAAGTGTTCTCCTAACTCGAGGAGGAAGCAGGTAACCTGGGTCTATGAGTAAATGAAGAAAAAACGAAATACATGGTAGTAACCAAGAACCCAAGACCTAGAATCAGACAGAATATTTCCATTAATGAGTACAACTTTGAAGTGGTTAAGGAGTTTAAGTACCTATGAGCGATAATTACAGATGATAATCGAGTAGAAAGAGCTGTCTCAGCAAGAAAAATGGCGGGAAATAGGGCGCTATATTCTCTTACAACACTCTTGAGATCTAAACTGTTAAGTAGACAATCCCAATTAACAATATGCAAGTCAATTATTCGCCCAGTGGTTACATATGGCAGCGAAACCTGGACCCTTAATCAACGGGAAATAAATAAGCTTCTTGTCTATGAAAGTAAGGTTCTTAGAATTATATTTGGACCACAACAAGATAAGGCAATAGGAGACTGGAGAAGACGCCACAATGCTGAGTTGTTAGCGCTGTATGGCAGTGAGAACATAGTCAGACACATTAAGGCTAATCGAATTATATGGGCAGGGTATGTATTGCGATCAGAGGACCACCGATTGTTAAAAATAGTATTCCTTGAGAGACCAGATGGTAAAAGATCAATAGGCCGACCTAGGAAAAGATGGAAAGGTGCCGTCGCAGCAGATGTTTCTAGAATGGGAGTCCAACAGTGGGAAATGGAAGCACAAGATCGAGGAAAATGGAGGGCGATAATGGATGCGGCCAAGACTCACCCAGAGCTGTAGGGCCAGGAAAAGAAAAAATATCAAGTATTCATAATTTTCTATTGTTTGTTTAATTTTTATTAATAATGTACATTTTTTATAATAAATATTGTTTTGTTTTTAAAAATGTGTAAATTTATTTTTTGGTAGATGCTCTAATTTGACTTTCAAGTCTGTATACAATCAAAATTTTTTGATTACTTTAGATACATAACAATATTTAATAGATTTTAGATAATACAATCGAACTCCAACAAATAAAATATTTGAAAGTTCCTAATACTTTTATTTCCATCCTAATTTGGTTCCTATTCACATTATTGTTCCGCCACTAGTGTGACTGTTTAATCGGTTTGGTCCGAACTGTTACGCGTCCATTCATTTTTTCTTGTCTAAGGAATGAGCAAAAGCGAGACAGGCGTCTTTCGAGTCGCAAATCAGGAAGACGTTGCCACTATTTGAAGAAAGTTCTAAAACATTAGGAATAGATTTACAAAGTTTATCTGATGAAAATAACATTTTTCTATGTGACTTATAAATCGTAGTATTACATGCATAACAAAATTTTGAGAAATTCAATAATACTTGTTAAAATTATTAGATCTGGAGTTTTTTAAAGTATTTCCGAACTATTCACAGATGAAGAAATTTTAGAAATGAATATCACAACAACGCTTTCATCTTTATGTGTACGTTACCAGGTCATTGCGCTTTTCAAACTTTTTGGTTTTAGTAAACCTGTCAATAAAATACGGTGTATGTGTAATATTCGTTGGTTCAACTAGAGGACCAATTTCATACAAATAGTCCTGTAATGTCGTGTTTGGTATGGTATTAAGAACAATTGCTTGATTTCGTGATGGATAATGTTGTGTCAAAGCGGTAGAGTATGATATAGGATTATTAGCTTGTGAAGAATTATACATTTTGATCAGATGTTGACATAATAATAATCGCTGAGTAGCAAATTACAGATGAATACAATTAGAAAGTACTCACTGCTTTTCACTATGATAACAACTAATCTGTACTGTACTTATACGCTTTTAGAAAATAATAATGTTTTCGGGAAATATAATTTTTCCTTCAAAACACTTTTTACAAATTGGAAAAACGGTTTTGATTTTACACCATAATCTAGCTATAAGTGTCGTATTCCAGTCCTATGATTTATGTGTTTAAGGTTTATAAGTTTGGGGTTCTAATCCGCCATATTGTTGATACAAGATCCAGTTTTCCGGCTCAATATTCACATTAAACGATCCCAAAACCCTTGAAAACAAAATTTCAAGGGAAATTTAGTGTTTGCCGTACACATCCTCAAAATAAGTTATTTTTTAGGAACATAACCCTAAATAACATAAAATGCTCAAGTGAAGGGCTAATCCTGGTGCTAGATTTAGATTCTAGGCAAACATTAATTCCATAGACCTTTCTTTCGCATATTCTTATATCACAGCAGCGTTAAAGTGATACAAACGACCCCAAAACCTTTGAAAATAAATTTTCAAGAGGCAATCTTGTGTTTTTTCGTACATAACCACAAAATAAGCAGAACTATTTTTTATGTAAACATAATCCTAAATAACACAAAATATTTACGTGATGGGTCAATTCTAACTGCAGATTTCGATTCTACGCAACAATTACTCCAAAATGGCCCTTCTTTAACATATTCTCGTGTACAGGGTGTCCCAGGAGTTCATACCAAAAAATTGGGAGATGATGGAGAGACTAAAAATAATGATGGCATTTCATATAAAAAAGTTTCTTTGCGCCCTTCGTTAAAGAACTATAGGGCACTAAAGTTGGGAAGTAAAAATGGTTTTATATTAATAATTGTTAAATAGCTGATTGGAAATTAGTAAAATTTCAACCGTTAATGATCACCATAATTGCACACTTTTGGCTATAAACAAGTTTACACTATACTTGTGAACTTAGGTACGGACTAAGTTCAATGGTGCATGCGGAAATTTTTTGGAACATATATTTTTTTATCAGTTATAAATGCAACAAATTTTGTATATGAAGTTTAAAAAAAATGTATTTTCTTCAGAAAAATACGTTATTGGCGTAGTCCACCGTAGGATCCGTGAGGCTGTAAAGAACTTTAAAACGTATAGTGCCGATTGAAGAACTTTCACAATTTGATGTTTTAACATTTAATGCGAATTTCGGAGAACCTACCATCGCCGAAGAAGAACCTGAGTACTGCAATTAACTGTGAGTACCAAGTTCCTTATTTTTACCTTTCCTTGTCTTTTGAGCCTAGAAAATCCAATTTGATAATGAAAGTTATAATTTCTTATGAACGATATAGAAGATTTATTAAAAATGTTTAATAAGTTTAATATTGAAGTGAAAGTAAATAAGAATAGTTTTGAGAATTTAGATTAATCTAATAATTTAAATAATATAAAACAGCAGTCAACAATTGTCAATTTTTTAGAATTTTCAATAACTTGTATTATATTGTGGAATTAACTAGAGACCTTGAGTTTCATTTAAAAACACTAAAATGGAATTAAATACATGGCTGAAAATTTAGTCCAGTCATTATATACATTTGGAAATGCAAATGAACCGAGAAAGCCAAATTTTGGATATTACGTGAGGGGAGTGAGGGGGCTAGAAAAGCTTAAGTTCAAATTGTCGACCAAAATAGCCTTGTGGGGTGTCCGCCGGTTAAATTCAGTTTTTTCATCATAACTCGGTTCCCAGTTGAGATACGAAAATTTGTATGCAATACTTTTTTGTTGCTCTTTGTTCAATCTACAATTAAGGCTCTACACATTTTTCACGTTTCGTTCATCGTTATCGAGATATCGATCAAAAAACCCATAAATTTGTGGAGAAAAAATTGTTTTTCGCTATTTCTTTTTTCTCGTGAAAGATATCGAAAAATGTCTAGTAAAAAACTTGTAAAGCGTATTCAGACCTACATATTTTTTTTATTTTTTTTTGCGAGAGAAATTACGACCTCTAGCATGCCGCAAAGTCAGTAGGACTGTGCCCGGTTTTGATTTAACCGTTCGCACGGTTGTATTCACACCTCAAAATGGATGAATGGCTGCTCAGGGAATTATTGCAATACAAAATAAATTAATAAACCTGCAAGTTCAAATTGTCGACCAAAATAGCCTTGTGGGGTGTCCGCCGGTTAAATTCAGTTTTTTCATCATAACTCGGTTCCCAGTTGAGATACGAAAATTTGTATGCAATACTTTTTTTGTTGCTCTTTGTTCAATCTACAATTAAGGCTCTACACATTTTTCACGTTTCGTTCATCGTTATCGAGATATCGATCAAAAAACCCATAAATTTGTGGAGAAAAAATTGTTTTTCGCTATTTCCTTTTTTCTCGTGAAAGATATCGAAAAATGTCTAGTAAAAAACTTGTAGAGCGTATTCAGACCTACATATTTTTTTTATTTTTTTTTGCGAGAGAAATTACGACCTCTAGCATGCCGCAAAGTCAGTAGGACTGTGCCCGGTTTTGATTTAACCGTTCGCACGGTTGTATTCACACCTCAAAATGGATGAATGGCTGCTCAGGGAATTATTGCAATACAAAATAAATTAATAAACCTGCAAAATTATAAATCAAACACATGAAATTTATTGATCAAGTAATTTTTATGCAGCAAAAAATAATAATTAGAGGTGGTAATGGAATGTTACGAAAAGGAACAGAATGAGCGGAAGGCGCGACGCACATTGCAGCCTCGGGCGCGCTGGCGCCGACTTTGTGGCACCATAGAGGTCGTAATTCCTGTAGAACATGAAAAATAAATAAACGAAGAATTTGTAGGTCTGAACACGTTCTACAAGTTTTATACTGGACATTTTCCGATATCTTTCACGAGAAAAAAGAAAATAGCGAAAAACAAATTTTTCTCCCCAAATTTATGTTTTTTTGATCGATATCTCGATAACGATGATCGATACGTGAAAAATGTATAGGACCTTAATTGTATATCGTAGAAAGAGCAACAAAAAAGTATTGCATTAAAGTTTTCGTATCTCAACGGGGAATTAACAAGAACGAGGCCGTTTAAAAAGAAAATTTAATAGATTTTGAAGCTAGGCTTCAACTGTTAAAAAGTAAAGTGATTCAAAGAATTAGCGATGATTTTAATTTAAATGAAAACGATAAAAAAAGCCATATAAACCTGTAACGTTTTTATTTTTCCTATATTTCGCCCTACGAAATCGAATAATGTATATCCCAGTACGGCCCTGGTGTAACAATTAGGAACAATATATCTCTGGACGCCGAAAAGGTTTGTTACGTCTTGATCTTAATTTTAAATTCAACTAAATAACAATCGAATGTTGAAAGTTTTAATATCGCCTCTAAAAAAAGGTACGATGTGCACTCAATAGTTTCTAATATCGCCTTCGGACAAAAAGATAATTTTTACGAAATTCTAGGTAGACGGCGTAATTTGTGCATTTATGGTCTCGATTCCTTTTTATATGGTTCGTTATATGGCTTTTTTAGAACTAATTTTACCGCTTTTTTTCGGAAACAATTTCAAAATAAGGCTGTCTATCCCCAAAAATCTCATCACGAGAGGCAGTCTACGAAGAATACTTGAGCGAATCAGTTGTGATTTTTTTAGGGTCTCAACGCTAGTTATCGTGTCGTTCTCACCGCTATCGGTGATAAATACTTGAGCGAATCAGTTGTGATTTTCTTAGTTATTAAGATATCGTATCGTATAAAAGTACCGATATTACTTGTGCTTAGTCGACGAATTAAAATTACTGGATTATCTGTTTATTGTGTTTATTACCGACATTAATTTATCGAAGAATACCGAGTGTCTGTGATTTGTTCCATCACGCGGTGAGCGTATATTACTTATTACAAGTACTGTTCTAAATTTTTAAATCGACCTAATCGAGAAACCACGCCTCCGGCGTTGATGCAAGTGTCTTCACCTGAATAGTATTGTGGTGATTGGCTGGAGACTGTTGGACTCAGGTATCGTAAATGATTATTTTGTATCTCTCCTACCTGGAGTAAATCGCACCTTTTCTTAGTCGATGGCGAAAAGACTAATTTACTGTCACGCCATTTCTTTAGCGAAAGAACCATATGGTATCAGAACTATTTTATTATGATAACGAGTTGATTTAATACTAATATTGACATTGTTTTCGAGAACTTTGGTTTTATGCTGTTTTATAGAATAACCGTTAAGAAGTTCGGAGTACACGTCTAATCTAGATTAAATTATTTTCCTATCCCTTATATTGACGTAGCTTCCACAAAGCCTATGTGTTTTTTTGTTTTCGAGTAATTTAGTAATATTATATTATTCTACATTTTCTTCTTTGAATAAACTGAAAATAATTTCATCAATAAACCAATTTTTTAGTTCGAAAACTCCGCGACATTTATCGTTTGTGTATTTATATAATTTTGATTTGTATATTTGTTGTTCCTTGGAGACGATTTATTCCTCGAACAATTACCGTGTAGTGTTGAGTGATAATTTTGTTTATTGTTTTTATGTATATATTAATTTTGTTTGCGGTACCAGGTTATGCATGTACCCATATTGTAAAAATTTTTTTATGTTCTGTTCACTGACGCTGGTCAAACATGTTAATAAACTGGTTAACATAATAAACCGCGTTTTAGTGAGTACTTCCTTAACCTCCACAGACACATTACCGAAAATACCTCATTTTTTAAAATTGCTCTCTCTTATCGCAGTTTTTGAAATTTTTCCTGTGAATTGAAATTAATGGCGCCCTTTGATTACCTTTCCGGTTGATTAACTTTCCTAAAAAAGCCCACGACTCTTAGCTCTCCAACCAAAACAAGAGTGCCGTTCGCATACGTCTTAATTGTTTATAACCCAGTATCGTTTCAAATAATAATACATCATCTTGGTCCCATCCAAGGAAACTTGGAGAAATTGGTACTGAACAATTAAGACGGTAACAAACCATGGCGGCAAAACGGCGCTAAACACCTTCATAGCAGGATTACTGGCGTCCTTAAAAATAACATGCATCTCAAAAAAATAAATTCTTCAGAAGATGCAATCGCTTATGTGATGAGTTTGAACATTTTGAGAGATTGTACGGTCAATTTAATGAACCAAGACAATCTTGTAAAAATAATAATCATAAGAATTTGAAATCATCAAATAATAATTTTAGTAATCGTAGAAATAATACTTCTAACTATCCTAGAAATAACAATTATAATTAATACCAGTGTCATAATAATAATGATAATAATAATCAAAGACCAACTTTTCCGAGTCAACCTATAAATATCCAGCAAGCACAGCCTCAGCAAGCACGCAATTATCCCATTAATGCTCAGGTATTTGGATCAAGACCTCATCAGATAGCTGCAAACAAACTACCTAAAACCATAACCGATGTCAACAGCGTCGAGAAATTTCGCAAACTATCCTAGAAATAATCGTAACTGTACTTCATGAAATAATATTAATATTAATAGATTCTATTTTCGTAAGAACGGCCAAATACCAAATTTTGTATCTGACGAATTATATAATAATAACTATGAAAATGAAATTGAACAAAAAGAAATAATAAAAGATTCTGACAATTTTGCCTCAGAACAAAATCAAAATTTTCGGAAAGCCACTGAAATAAAAAATCGGAGGTAGTAAATATTAATATAGTGTCAAATAAACCATTGCCATATATTGAAATAGAACAAGTATTTTTTTTCTAAAAACAAAGAGGAAGTAGTGCGCCATATACAACAAGAGTCTGACCCAGCCTTCGAAGAATTTATGTGCGCATACGGAGGTAACGGGAAAGTTAGATACGGAGTCACTACAGAACAAAGACAAGATATATTCACGCTCCCGGAAGAGTATTCACTGGCACATAGTATCTCTGCCAGTAACAAACACGCACGAGGGTTGGCAACCGTCTTTAGAAAGAAGTTTGGACAATTAGAAAGACTCGAAGATCAGATGCCATCCCCTGGCAAGACACTGAGACTCTAACACAATTCGCGATACGTCTTCTATCTGGTAACTAGAAACGAATTTCCAGATCGAGCCACCTACCAGAATGTGTGGGAGGCGCTATGAAGCCTTCGAGATTTAGTGCAGAAATCCCACGTGGAGAAACTAGCAATTCCCAGGATAGGGAGCAACCAGTTGGATTGGCGGGTTATCAGGAACATGATAAAGGTGATCTTCCGAGATACCGGTGTCCACATATTAATTTGCAGCTATACCCCTCGTTATCGGTACCCGTTGAAGACGGAGCCCTGTAATTTCCATATGACAGGAAAGTGCAGACATGGGTACAGCTTCCGATTTAAACATCCCCTTCCGGCTACACAGAAGTTCCAGGAGGAGCTTCCTCTTAAGGAGGAGGTAATGGCACACTGGTGTAGTCCCTGAACCCGACTCTGCCTAAGCTTTGTATGAAAGTTAAATTTTTGGTGAATGCGCAAGGATTTGTTCGAACTGTTAACCATTATTTTTTCTGACTAGTCTTATCTAGAGGCTTCCAGGAAGGTCGATTGTTTTTGGGAGCCACAATCGATAAGTTTCCAGAATAAACGGCACTTAATATATAAGAGAGACTACCTACCAACGGAGTTAGTTTATAATTTGATCTCGTGAGATAAACAGTGAAGAAGTAAGTAGTAAACTATTTATATAAATTCAGGCCAAGTAAATGAACAGTAGTGAAGTTTTATATAAATAGTGAATAAATAAAATAAGTGAGTAGACCCGCTGTGTGTATAAATTTATCCCACCCGTCGTAGTAAAAACTTTTAAATAAATAAGAAAAGCATTACATTGGTGTCAGAAGTGGGACAATATAAATAAATAGTCACGTAAACATGGCCAAGATACTAAGTGACCTGAAAGTGACGGAACCAAGAGCAGAATTGGAAAATGGCGAGTCCGGTAAGAAAAGTAAATCAGTAGAAAGACTCAAAGAGGCATTGGAAAGTGACGGCTTGAATCCAGAAACATTTTTATTCAATGACGAGACTTCCCCCTTAGTCTCGTCTGTTTCTGCCACGGAAGAGAAAATTTAAACTATGAAAAACGATACTTCTGCTAATGTGAAGAATGATATTTCTGCTATGAAGAACATTACTGCAGAAATCTTAAAAAATTTCGTCTCTAAAATCGGATATTGTGGATATGACATTGTTTCTTTCTCCAAATGATAACGGACGTCACTATGATACCCACGGCTTCTATATATACTTGATTTTCTCGGGCGCCAGATCTTTGGAAAGGTTTACTTCACCGGACTGTCGAAAATGCAGCGTCAAGAGTTACCAGAGTAGCAACAGATAGAGGTTAAGTAATTCCAGGGCTCTGTTGTTGTTGTTCTCTATGTAGTGCGTAGTGGGAAATGGTCTTTAGTTGCTTATCACTATCGGAAAACTGAGACTACCAGTGTTTGACAAATTAGAAACGAGAAATAAAACGAACCAAAGAGCTACTATACCAAACTCCTCAACGTTGATTAAAATCCAATGGTATCTACAATATCTAATTAAGTTATTACTCAAACCAAAGCACTATAACAAGCAATAAATACTTTACATTCGCTAAAGCTAACGTGCAAAGCTCTACTAGTTTATCCGGTTGCAGGTGAAAATTAATGAAACCTGACTAGCAGTAAGATGAAAATTACACAGAGAAAACGTTATTAAGGCACTAGCGGTGTTTTACGGGAGCGTTTTTTAGTATTTATGCACAGGTTAACATAAGACAACGGTAACTAATAAACTACCCTCGATTACCGATACTATACTTAATGAATACGCGAGAAAACGGAATTTGTATCAATCAGCCTGGAGACCTCCCGAATTTTGTACCTGCTATGGCAGCGTACATGTACGAGATTATCAATGTTATCACTGTTGTCGTACCCTAATTATTATATTGATGTTACCACGGCCGTTAGTGCCAACCATTCAAATAACAGTTAGCCGGCAGAATCCGAAAACCTCTCCCTTGTGATCCTACTGTGGCAGCGAACAAGCGTGATATTATTTCGTTTCACGCCTTGGAAAACCCTCGAAGTGTGCACCTGCTATGGCAGCGTACACATACGAGACTACTACAAGTTGCCGTTGATCAAATATCCTAGCTTTATATTCACACTACCATGGCCTAAGGTACTAGATTAAACGTCCCGAAATATTTCGAGAATCCCTCAAGAATTTACCTGCTATGGCAGCGATAATGCTTGAAAATTTCCCAAATATATTTCTTCGGTCGGGTTTCTTTCAGTTAAACGGCTGCAAACGGGTTTTCACGAAATAATTTGAGTATTTCTGAAAAATCTACCAGCTTTATCTATACCTGACTCGGGGTTTCCGAAATATTTTGAAAATCTCTCAGGGATAAATTCTATTAATGTAACTACAACGATAGGAGCAAATGAATTTATCACAGAAAGCATTATTTACAAAATGATATTTAAATTCGCTTACCTCGTAGGCGAAAATCAGTCACATAACGGTCGGCCGCTCACGGCGAAAGATTTCGGAAAAAGCGGAGAAGTGAAGCACAAGAGTCAGGGCAAGAGCAAGAGAGCTATTCAGTGCCGTTTCCCGGTTTTATCAATTTTCCCTCTTCCTCACTCAGGGGGTCCCTTACTTAAAAATCTTAAGAAATGCGCGGACTGATTTGCGCGAACGATACAGTAAATAATACATATACAATATACCAGATGTTTCAAAAGTAATACGCTTATTCTAAAATAATTAATAATAATCAAATTTACATCTCGCTATGAAAAAGGGGTGATCAACTTAATAATGCTAAATAAAAAAAACTAAAATATATACTGTGGGATGTCGGGAACAGAAAATAGTAACATCGTTACAAGAATAAAATGACAACGATGGACGAGAAAATCAAGGAGTTAGAGTGGAAGATGATAGATTCAAGAACACCAGACACACCAGCAGAAGAAAAGAAGATCGAACAAATAAAACCCAACAAACCAGAAAAACATCCCAAGATAGAAGATATTGGCAGTTTCACCCGAGTCAAGGCCCCAACGTTCGATGAAAAAACGTCGTGGACCAATTATGTAAAACAGTTTGAATCAGCCGCTAGAGTGAATAATTCATCCGATGAGGAGAAAGCATTGAACTTAACTATCGCGCTTTGGGAAGATGCCTTAGATATACTTCAGACGATAACTCTGGAAGAAACGGATGACTTCGAGCAGCTGCAGAAGAGGTTGGACATGCGATACGGTCACGAACCTTTAGAACATTTGTATCGATTCCAGCTGAAGAACTGAAGGCGGAAACGTGACGAAACCCTTCAAGAGTATGAACTGAATATTGCTAGTTCGATTTGCTTATCCATCAGCACCAGAGATCATGATGGAATATTTGGGCATCCAGGCCTTTACTGACGGCTTAGGTGACCACGATATAGAGAGGACGCTTCGATTAGCCCATCCTGAAAACCATGGTAGATGTATTGACAGCTGCTCTTGAATACGAAGCAGCCACGATGGCTTCGGTATACAACAAAGGTAGGACCATGCCGGAAGAAGGTGTAGAGGTTACTCAGTAAGTGCCCCTCGTATAAACTACGTTCGCAATAAAACCATTATATCTTTTGGGAAAACCACTTACCTAGTAACCGTTCTTCGGGGGTTGAATAAATAACATTATTTATAAAATCACTGGGATAAATATATTAGAATTACTAACACAGATTATAATACACTATACATAGATTTAAACGTATTCAGAATAATAACAATTAATCATGGGTTGCCGACACTTTGTATTTATAGGAAACATTCGTTCAGTGGCCTGCATGCATGACCTTCCGCATATCAGGTGAATGTGATATTTACATTTAATTGGAACGTGCTCTTCGTATACCTAGCCTGGCCTCCATAGATCAATGCTCGCTACTCACATCGAAATTATTATTAACATAATTTAATCTTTTTCTATGCTAATGTCTTTTTTACAATATTGTCTTTCCGGGATCATCACAAAGGTGACGATGACAGACTTGAACAAATTGTCAACTGGTTGAGAGGTATGGTAAACCAGAAGCCGAAGAAGATCAGGTGCTGCAATTGTGGCGCGCTAGAGCATCTACGCAGTTTATGTAAGCATCCTACGAGTTATGCGAACCAAGAACCTCTTAAATGCCAAGCAGACCCGAAAGATTCGCGGTACAACAAAGATAGGACCATGCAGGAAAAAGGTGACGATGACAGATTTGACTAGATCGTCAACTTGTTGAAAGGTATGACAGACAAGAAGCCGAAGAAGATCAAATGTCGGAAGTGTGGCGAGCTACAGCACCTACGCAGCCCGTCTAAACGCCTCAGGACTCCTGTAACCCAAGAACTCTAGTCACAGGGGAAATCATACAGGGGCGAACATCGAGCTGATGTGAATCATCGAAAAGCCAACTCTCTAGCTAAACCCTCATGCCCTGTAGACTATTCTCACTGCAACAAGTCGGAATCTAAGGAAGTAGCAGTTTCAAGAATTACGGTAGTCAACGAAGAATGGTCACCCACCAGGATCAGAGAAGATCAGGAGAATGACCCTCACCTAAAAAAGATTCGGCCTTGGAAGGAAAAAAATCGGCGACCTACCTGGCAAGAAGTGTCAAGTTTTTCACAGATACTCAAGGCATATTGGGCTCAGTGGGACTCCCTTGTCCTGGAAAAAGGCCTGTTGAAAAGAATTCTTGAGAACGATGATGGTTCCGAGAAGAGAAGGCAGATAGTTACCCCGAGAACGAGAATAGCAGAGGTATTAAGAAAGTTACACGACAGTCCATAGGGAGGTCATCCGGGAGCGAAGAAAACCCTTCAGCGAGTCCGTGAAAGGTTTTATTGAATGAACAAGTCAGACGATGTGTAGGACTGGTCTAAGAAATGTACGACTTGTGTTATAAGTAATGGACCACATCTCAAGAGAAAGGCACCTAAGAAACAATATAATGTTGGAAGCCCTTTCGAAAGGATCGCTGGACCATTTCCGACGACAGAAAATGTTGGTAAATACATCCTGGTAGTAATGGATTATTTGACAAAGTGGGTGGAAATTTATGGGATCCCGCATCAAGAGGCCACAACTGTCGCGAATTAACTGCTTCAAGCACTAAATTCTATTTTTAAGAACTTTATTTTCAAGTTACAATTATATTCTCTGACAATTATTACGTTTACTTCAAATTCTAATTAACAACAACAACAAAAAACTCTTTACAACTGTTTTTATGTCCTCGGTTCCGCACTTTGCTGACTTGGCGTTTACACTGCGTTGTCATCAGGATGCGTTGAAGTAATTCCTCCCCCGAAGCTACAACTCATGAGGGTAGACGAGGGAGCTGGATTACTGGAACTTCAGTACTTGAACTGGAATCTGGATTATCCCTTGGGCGGAATTTCTTGTAGACTATAGTGGCTATTACTCCAATTATCAGGGTATACAATAATATTGTCGAAACACTAGGAGTATAGGAAATTTCGTTGTCAAACTGAGCTAGCGACAGATGACGTATAGCTTCTGGGTAGTGTTCAAGGCTTATATCTTCTAAGTTTATTTCTGATGTTAATATTAGTAACGTATCATTCTCAAAACTTATTTCTGGGAATAATATTGGTTGTCCTTGAATAACACTTTCTTTGTTTATGATGGTTTCTATATCAGTTTTGATTTTACATCCTAAGGGAACTTCCATGATATAAGTACCCTTGAGTTGTTTTACTTCATGTTGATCTTGACAGTCAAACGTAATACTCTTTTTTCCTGGGATTATAGCTAACAAATTATTTGTGTCTCCTATATGGTGGAACCTTGATTCTGTGAGGGTGATGAGGAATTGTTTGCATTCCGACGCGTCCGCTGCGTTGAAAATCTTCACTTCACAAGGTGGATGCGATTCTATTTCCTTGGGCGTCTGATTCTCACATAAGTAGTATTGAGGCAAAACTTCGGTGCATGGTTCATTACGAAGGATGTAGTGCAATTTTTTTTTCGGAGGTGAAAAAATGCATCATGCACGCAGCTCTTTGCTGCGACTTGGACTTCAACCAAGTAAAACAACACCTCTTCCAAGGGAGTCTGCTTTGGAACCGCTGGTTAGCATTACATCAAGGCAGCCACGGTCTCATTTTCTTATACCTGCTCTGCAGCTCTCTTTTGTCTCCCATATTCATCCTTTTCTTTTTGGCTCATAATATCTCTTATCATTTTATTTATAGATTTCCATTTTTGCCTGCTCTCTAACATCTGAGGTACAAATGTGTCAACTGTTAAATTGATGCCCACTTCAAGAGACGTCGTTGTTCTATGTCGGTTCCATCTTTCGCAATGGAATATTGTGTGTTCCACCGTATCCAAGCTGTTACAGTATTGGCACATGTCGCAGTTGTCTTGACCAAAACGTTCAGCGTATGTCCTGAAACATCCGTGTGCCGTTAAAACTTGAGTTAAAAAGTAATCTGTTTCACGGTGTTTACAGCTAATCCAAGCTTCAATATCGGGTATTACTCTTTTCGTCCACTGCGCTTTTGTGGCTTTATTTTTCCACCTATGCTGCCAAATGGATAGGGCTTCAGCTCTGGCAGTTTCCTGTTTTCCAGCCTGAACTTCATGTCTATTGTTGTATAGATATGTCCTTTCCCAGACCATAAGATCTATAGGTAATGTAGCTGTTACTACTTGCAGCGCAACACTTGAAACCGTTCTGTATGCCGATGCTACCCGCAATAGCATCTTTCTTTGAGCTTTTTCCATTCGCTTTCTGTATTTTTAGTTTTTAAAGCCCTGTTCCACACAGGAGCACCATATAGTAATATGTTGTGCATTGCACTACACAACACAGCCCGTCGGCTACTTCGTGGTCCTCCAACATTAGTCATGAGCCTTATTAGTCTAGAGACCTTTTCTTCAGTCTTTTGTGCCGTAACTTCAATATGTTTGCCAAAGCGCATCTTCTCATCGATAGTTATCCCTAAGTATTTGATTGTTTTTGCCGGGGAGACATTTATTCCTTGAAAATTAAAAACTATTTCTTCCCTGTCTCGTTTACCTCTAAGTATCACTGCTTCGGTTTTATCTGAAACTAGTGTTAATTCATGTCTTTCCATCCAATTGCTAATATCTTGTGGACACTTATTCGCATTTCGTACTAAGATATGCTTATTTTTGGCTCCTATAAGTAACGCTAGATCATCCGCGAACCCTATGCAGCAAGCGTCATCTGTGAGGTCCAGATCTAGTACATCATCATAGAGAATATTCCATAGGGTCGGTCCTAAGACCGAGCCCTGTGGTACCCCTGCGGTAACTTCTATGGCATCACCTTTTCCGACAGTAATCTTTCTATTTTTTAGGTAGCTAGATATAATGTTTATGAGATAGCTAGATATATTTCTTTCTCGTAGTTTGTTCATGATAATGCTATGACAGGCCGAGTTAAACGCGTTTTTGATGTCTACCGTTATTAACACAAACCATTTCTGTTTGTATTCTTCCACCATTTCCTTAATGGCCTCCAGAGCTTGTACAGCTGACTTTCCTCTTTGAAACCCATACTGATGCCTATGTAGGCCTCCCTTTTTTTCCAATTCAGCCGTTAACCTATTTCTGATGAGTGTTTCCATAAGTTTGCTGATTGTATTCAGCATACAAAGTGGTCTATACGATTTTGCTAATTCTGGGGGTTTTCCGCCTTTTAGTATTAATTTAACTTTAGCCAGTTTCCATCCCTCGGGAAAGACCTGTGACATTTGCACACTGTTCATGGTACTCAGAATCAGCTGAGGGAATTTAGAAGCAACCAGTTTGATTGCTTCCGGTGGAATTTTGTCCAATCCAGGGGTGTTTCTGTTCTTCATACTATTAATGGAGGTCTCAAGTTCCTGGTTCGTAAAGGGGTTTATGTTTGTATCATTCTCTACTATTTCCCAGCTATCAGCCTCAATTTCTCTTTTCTTATCGGTACTTAAATGATAGGGCACCAATGTATTGAACCTTTTTGCCTTCGATTTTGTACGCATCTCCCCATATACTGTTATCCAGATCTTGGCGCAGTTCATTCCGATATTCCTTTTTCGCTTCTTTTATAACTTTTCTTAATTCATTCTTTGTTGTTTTATATAGATTTTCTAAGTCCTCTATGCCATCTATTCTTCGTGTTTTTGCTCTAGTCAACTCCCTCCTACATCTTATGCATTCTGCCCTTTTTTCACCTATTTTTTCATTCCACCAGTATGGGTTATTAATAGTTTTCCTATCAGTATTTGTGCAGTTTTTGTATGCTTGTTGGATCCATTTGCTTAGCGTCTGGTAAGTAGGTTCCAAAGTATTTCTGCAGATTAGTCCGATGTTGTTAGTAAAAGCGTCCCAATCTACAGTGGTATTTCCTATATATTTTTTATTTCTTAAGTTTTCATTAATTTCAAAATGTATGAAATTATGTTGTGTCAATGATTCATCCTCCAAGACTTCCCAATTTGCTATTTTCCCTGCAATATTGCTTGTTGAAATTGTCACGTCAATGTAGGATTCACTGTTTCCTCTCACAAATGTAGGTTTTATCCAGGTATTATGCACAACCATGTCTAGCTCCGAGATCCATTCCATCCAGTGTTCTCCTTTTTTGTCGGTTTTGGGTGAACCCCACATAGGAGATTTCGCGTTTATGTCTCCAAGTACAATAAATCGGTTTTACTACGCTTAACGTGTCCCATTATTTTATCTGATTCATTTTTATAATCTCTTAGCATTATATTGGGAGATATATAGCAACCAATCATTGAGAAGTTTCTCATTTTCACCATTACAAACCCCTCTCCGCTTACATGTTTTACTATGTCCATACCTTTATTTATGATTAATATAGCCACATCCGCCCTCTTGTCTGTAAGCCGATTTTGGCCTTCTACACGCTTTTTGTTCGGTTCACAAACAACTAGTATGTCGACATTCCTTTGCATGGCCGTTGAGTATGCCATGTCCTGTGCTGCATAGGCCCTACCCACATTTATTTGTAATATTTTTATTGTCACTATGCTTTATTTCCTCCCCTACCATTTACTGCCTCTTTCGCTTTGGCTTCTATCAGTTTTCTGTATACGGGGCACCTAGTTTGGTCAGCCCTATGTCCTTCTTGTTTGCAAGTTAGGCAAAAACTATTGTTTGTGCAGTCCTTTGCCCTATGGTTTTATTTACTACATTTAAGACATATATTAGACCTATCCTCTCCAGTGCATTCGCTTGTGTGATGCCCGTATTCTAGGCATCTATAGCATCTGGTAGGGTTTACTCGCGGTCGCACCCCACAGGATACCCAGCCGATTCGTATGTTCCCTCTTTTTATGAGCTCTCTCGCCAGACCTTTCCTTAATGCGACCGTAGCGTTTTGGCTACCTCTTTGGCTAAGTCCTATCAATAAAACTCTCACCTCGCCTTCGGCATTTGCGTTTCCTACGCTTTTTCGCACTGCTTCCTCGATTTCCTGTTTACTTATGTCACCATCAACATTAGAGATGTAGACCATATCATCACTACTTTTGATACTGACCCGCGTATCGTCATTTTTGCTCTGGATTTCCCTTTTAAAAGCTTCAGCTTTGTCTCTGTCTCCCTGGATTTCCAACATGACATCCCCTTTGGTAGTTTTTTTTAATTGATCTGACTTGGATCCCGGCTGCATCGATATCGACACTACTTTTTACTGTACGCAGAATGTCTGCGTATTCTTTACCTCCTGATTTTATAATGATCTTCTCCGTCCTGGGTTGTTCCTCACTTCTAAACGATTTATGTCTTTTTTTCCTTTTGGAGTTTTCCATAGCAGTCACTTCTACCTTTATTTAAGTTCCACGGAATACGTATTCCGCACATTTTCTTACGTATAGTATATCCACATTACCCAACGCAATCAGCTTAATTTCCGTAGTATCTGGCTGCAGCTCTTTTTGCAGACTATTTATAGTAGCAAACAGTTTGCATATGTCGTTTACTCCCTCTGGTTTTACATCATATGGTAGTAAATATAGAACTCTAGAGATCTCCTTTTTCTTCCCTTTACTCAGTATAATTTCTTTATTTGTTTTAACGTACTCGATCTTACCTTCTGTTTGCTCTTCTTCTATTAACACGGCTACTCCTGGAAAATTATGCAGTATGTTCTCAGTCTCCTTCCCAGTAAAGGAGTCTCCCGGTTTTACTATGACAGCCATATCGCCTTTATATTCTTTAATAGTTTCTGATCCTGTAGCTTCTGTATTGACAAAGCAGGTTTTTGGCCATTTATGGTCTATTATTTTAGAAAGTCCCTCCCACCCCGTTTTATTTCTCATCTGGGTCTCAATTTCTTCTTTCGTTTTTGCTATTAGCTCAGTTACTTCTCTTTTTATGTCGTCCTCACTAGCTTGCACCGCTACGTCTAGTGTACTTTTTCTCGGGGGAATTGTTTCATCTGCCGGTTGCATTGCTGCGGCGGTGGTTTTTTTTCATCTCCGTCACTCTACTTTTTAAAGTGTCATAACTGTTCTCCAGGATAGCAATTCTTCTATTTAGCATATCTACTATATTTCCGATACCTTTTGTTGTACTTTCGATCTCAACTTTAGTTTTGGTACTTTCCCTCACTTGTTTCTTCAGTTCTTCAGTTTTCTTTGTTAACTTCTGGAGTATGCCTAAAACCGCTGCCATCTCACTATTAATTTCTTCTATACAGACACCTTCTTGTCCGTCTCTCTTCCTTTTCTTTTTCGTTGGAGTTTTTACCTTTATATCCGTAGCCTCTTGTCTTTTGTATATAGGGATCGTTTATATCTCTTCATCCTGCCATTCCTCGCTATCTACTGCAACAACCGACTTGTTAGGTACTTCCCTTGGTGTAGAGAAAATGTCATCTTTTCCATGTATTAAATCACTCTTATTTCCCGGCGGTGTTCTATGTAATGACGAGCGTCGTACACTAGGGTCGATTTCATTCTCCCACGCATATTTACCAGCATCTTGTTCCAATATCTGTTTTTCAATTTTTTCCCTATCTGCTTTTGTCTGATTCTCCATCTCAGCATTATTTGTTTTATTGTTTAGATTCTCCATTTAACGTCCCACGAGTCGGTAGGGAGTTTCGGTCAATTCCTACAGAGCCCCGCATGTAGGAATAAGGCCTTGCTTCGGTTGGAGACCTCCGCCTACTCTACCATGTCCTCGCCATAACTGGGACCGTTTGCGACCGCTCTTTCGTGGAGCCATTCAGTGCATCGCCATTAAGTAATTATTTTCGGTAATTATAACCTTGAACTGACTCTTGTATGGAATCGGAGTCGAATACAAACGGTATATTTTTCAAAACTATCTATGTACATTATTGGTAAATGAAGGATATAAACTATTTTATTTTTATAAATGTAACACTGAATTTTCATGATACTTTCATGTCGTGAAATGTTTTCCAAAGAAACATCAAATGGTAGCTGTGAACTTGGTATTTGTTTTCCTATCGCTTTTAGTTCTGTATACAAATCTGTAGATTTAATTATACTGGGATGCACTACTTTTATTTTTGCAAATGTTAAAAAGGTCTCAATATCTTGAAGTGTGGAATGAATAATTTCGAACATATTCATAATTTGATTAATAATATCTTTAATGGAAATCAAGTTCTCTCTATCATCTACAGAGTTAACTATTTTGATAACTTCATATATTTTTGATTCCAATAGTTTCTCATTATGTTTAATTTTCTCAATTGTCTGGTTACAATTTGTGATAGTGTTGATTGAAAGTGAAATTTGAGATTTTAATGTCGAGACAATTCTTTCTTGATTTTTTTGTAAATTATTAATTAAATTTTCATATCTTTCACCGTCTTCTGCATCTAGATTACCTGATATTGATTTGAAGATTGAACCTAAGCCATTAATTAGACCCCTTCTGACTCGTTTTTGATGTGGTAGTATATTTAAAATTTTATATTCCACCTTTTCTTCAATATATTCTAATACTTTCATATTGTTTGAAATGTCCCAAGAATAGTTTTTGTTTGTGCATACTACTTTTATTATATATCGTAATTTTCGATGTAGTTTTTCTATTTCCGAGATAATGGAGGTTAAATTGTAATAATGTATCATCTTATAGGAATATTCTTCTATTCTAGCGGTTCCTAACCTAAGTGGTATTAATCCTAAATTATTGTCCAATGGGTTTATATTTATTTGTTCCCGAAGCCCGAGCGTAATGGGAAACCTGTAAAAAGGTTTAAAATAAGTATGTTTTCTTTCGCGGTCTTTCCGGAGATTGTCCATATGGACCTTCTCACAACGGTCTGTACTAACTGTTTTTCTTTGTTCATTTATATCAATTATTTCTGTTGATTTCGAAAATTTATTCACAGTTTTAGGTCGCCAATTATCTTTTATATAAGTTTTATCTCTATTCTCATTAATTTTTTGAATGACGTTTTGTTTTTGTCTGGCCAAAGATTCATTAATTTTAGAATATAATTCGCGGGTTATTTCTTTGTGTTCGTTTATAAAGTTACTTGTTAAAATCATATCCATATTTAAATCAAATGGATTTTCGGCATCTAAATGACCGTTAATTATGGTGTGATTATATGCTAAAATAACATATTTCATTTTAACTTGTATAGGCGTTTTCAAAAAACCTCTGGCATTAAGTATTCTGATATGTTCGTTAAATGTGGAATGAACTCTTTCTACAGGCGAATTAGATTGGGGGTGATTTGGAGAACAAAAATGGATTTTTATCTTATGCAGAGCTAACAATTCAGAGATTACCGAGTTTTTGAATTCTGTACCGTTATCCGTAATTATTTGTTTAGGGACACCATGATGAGAAAAGAAGGTCACCAGGTGATTCGTTATATCTGTTGAATTTACTGAATTTAGATGATAAGCTTGAGCATACTTAGAAAATGTGTCGATTATAGTGAGAAATTTAGCTTTTTCTATTGTATATGTATCTATATGAATTATTTCGAATGGTTTATTTGCTGTGGGTGTAATATTCATTTGCATTTTAATAGGGTTCCTTTCATATTTGCATTGTTGGCAAATTTCACAATTATTTATATAAGTTTGAACAGATTGTTTTAAATTCGGCCAATAATAAATCTTTTTGATTCTATTAAGTGTTCCGTCGATTCCCCTATGGTTGCTTTTTGATTCGTGATAATTTTTTATTATTTCGGCTATTTCGGCTTTACTAGTTACAACTATTAACCTTTCTGTACATCTACGAAATTTTAATGACGGCCACTTAAAATATTTTCTTACAACTTCGCAGAACGGTTCAACCATTTCAGATTTTACAAAATACAAGTAATATGATACTCCGTGGGCAATATACTCTTTTATGAAATTAATTATATCGTTTTCGAAATTATTGTCTGAAATTTGTAGCGTTATTCTCTGCTTATTTTCAAATAATTTCGTAATTATTGGTTTTGATGGTGAGTGATAAACAGATTGTATAATTATTTGGTTTTGACCATGATTAACAGGTGTTTCGCTGATAGGAATGCCAACTACGGGATTTTCCTCCGCATTTCAGTGAATAGTTTGTCCTTCGTTTTCTTGTTCTATGTCAGACTCTGGGTGAACTATGAGTGAAATATTGTCCAGGTCCAGACTAGGAGATTTTGACGTGGTAACAGTTATCGGTTTAAAAATATCTTCAATATCCGGTGTAATTAATTCGTCTCTGTTATTTTCAACTTCTTCTGTGATAATATCTATTTCGTCCCAAATGTCGCTTTGTGTTTCTTTTGCGTGAATTTCAATTCGGCTCAGAGTGTCGGCATGAGCTATTAATGATCCCTTCCGATAAATTATAGTGTAGTCGTATTCTTCAAGTTTAATTCTCCACCTTAAGAGTTTTGAATTGGGATCTTTTAACGAAAACAACCATTGTAGTGGCTTGTGGTCAGTTATTATGAAAAATTTACGTCCATATAAATATGGTCTGAAATATTTAGTAGCCCAAACAATACACAACAATTCTCTTTCAATCGTAGAGTAATTCCTTTCAGAATCATTTAATGTTCTCGATGCATATGCGACCGGTAGGTCTTTACCGATTTGTCCTTGCGATAGGACAGCTCCCAATGCTACATTACTGGCGTCGGTTGTTAAATTGAACGGTTTTGAGAAGTCGGGGTATTGTAATATGGGCTCGTTCGTCAGTAACTGTTTACAGGTTTCAAAACTATTTAAAAATTCTGCATTATGCTCAATTTTTGCACCCTTTTTTAGACACTGAGTCAATGGTTTAGTTATTTTTGCGAAATTATTGATAAATCGTCTCTATAATAACCCACTAAACCAAGAAATCCTTTTATTTGTTTTGTAGTTTTTGGTAACGGGTATTCTTTTATTGCCTTAATTTTGTCCGGATTAGGTCGAACACCTTCCGGAGTTACGACGTGTCCAAGATAGGCCACTTCCTTACTCAAAAATTCAGATTTGTTTAGTTGTATTTTAAAGTTGGCTTCTCTAGATGTTCTTGAAGTGACGTGGAAAAAATTATAATGTCATCAAGGTAGACTAGACATCTCTCATTTTGGATGCCCCTTAGTATGTTATCCATGACGCGTTGAAACGTTGATGGACCGTTTTTAGACCGAAGGGAAGTCTCAGGAATTCCCAATGACCTTGTTCTGTACTAAACGCCGTCTTTTCTATGTCAGCTTCATTCATTTCAATTTGGTGATATCCGCTGGCCAAATCGAGAGTAGTAAAATACTGGCATTTGCCGAGTTTATCTAATAAATCAGTTATATTTGGGAGAGGATATTTATCGTCTATCGTCTTTTCGTTTAACTTACGATAGTCGATCACTACGCGGAATTTTTGTTTGCCTGATGCATCCTTTCGCTTCGGTACCCCCAAATATTACTCGACCAGGGGCTATTGCTCGGTTTAATTATATTTTGATTGAGCATACTCTGAATTCGATTTTTCACTTCTTGTCTATAGATAAAAGGATAACGATATGATTTTGAATAAATTGGCACCTCGTCCGTAGTTTTAATACAATGTTTAATTTTACTTGTAAAACTTAAAGGCTCATTCTCTCTATAAAAAATATCTGAATATTTATAACATAAATTTAAAATTGCATCCTTTTCTTCTTTATTCAGATGGTCGGTCCGAATCTGAGATAAATCCAATTCGCATTTATCCGAATCATTAAAATTATGCATGTTGAACTCTGAGATATAGTCGACATCAAATTTTTCTACTGTCAACGGTTCCGAGAAATCAAGTGTTAAGAAGCTTGTAGTGTTGTTTATTATTGTTGTAATAGCAAGACCATTACGAGCAACCGTCAGACATTCTGGAATTTCGCAGTTTTTTATCTTTTGAAAAGGAATTACAATCTCGCCGTTTTTTATTGTAGAATTACTTTCTCTGTACGAGGTTCTATATTAATTACATGTGTATTATTCGTGTTACTAATTTTTTGAATTTTAAGCTTTATTTTTGCATGAGGAGACATGCATTATTGAAATCTATTGAAGCTTTCAGTAATTTGAGATTATCTTATCCTATCAAACCATCAAAAATATTATGAAACTTAAATGAATAAAATTTTAATAAGTGTTTATTAGTCAGTTGAAAAATTTCTGACGCTGGTATTTGCACACTATTTTTATGAGATGATTTTTGGAATACAGTGGACACAATAAATGGGTCATATTTAATTAATTTTGGAAATAATTTCTTAGCAATATCTGGATCTAAAAATGATTTTGTCGACCCAGAATCGACAAGAAGTTTAATATTATATTCCGGAAAAGTTATATATGCTAATTCACTACAATCTACGTTATTTAACGAAATGGTAAGAGGTGTCAAATCTCCGGCATTGGATCGGAGGTGATATGAAAATTTTCAATTGTATCAAGATTTTCTTCATGAGTTCTTTCATTAATTTCACTTTCCTCGCAAAAGTTTCTATTAGTATTTTCTATTTCAGTATTATATAATTCTTCGGCTATATAGTTTTGTTGCGGTCTATAGTTAGAATGGTTAGGCTGTGCAAAATGATTACTTCTATTTTGATTATTAAAAGATTGATTATTATTATTATAATTATTACTTATTCTTCCTGTATACCTTGTTGATGATGACATTGGTGTCGGTTTTGGAAATGTTCTATTTGGATTTGATTTGAAAACATTCTCTACTGATGTATTTCGAAAAGTTCGTGCATTAGAGGAAACATTTTGGTTCGGAACATTTTGTCTGAATTGAATTGGACCTGTTGGGAATTGATTATTTTTTCTATTAAAATTTTGATTGGACAAGAAATTTCTATTTTGTGATATATACTGAGGGTTATTGAAATTACGATTTGGAACATTTTGCTGAAATGATCTGTTTGTTGAATTATTTGGTTTAAATTGATTTTTATTTGTTGAATTTTGAAAATAGTGAGTATATTCTTCCTCAGTAACAAATTGTAATGCTACAGCCAAATTTTCAGGCCGCATACATCGAATTGTAGTGCCTAAAGGTTCCCTTAGTCCACAAAGAAATGTTTTGAGTGCTAGATCATTGTATAATTTTTTCTTTAAATCCCTTGAAGCTTCTATATTTTCGCGAATTTCTACATAACTGCATAATAAATTTAATATATTTAAAATTCTATCATAGAAATTTTGGGCTTTTTCATTAGGCATTTGCCTCATTACTACCAAGTCTCTATTCAAACAAGTCTCATCCCGTTGATCTGCAAAATTTCGTCTTAAGACATATTTCAACTGATCCCAAGTATCGACATTTTGAATATTAACTACAGTTCTTGCACTACCTACCAATTTACTTATGATAGACTGCAACAAGTATACATTATGAAAATTATTTGGGTTTACCCTATCATAAAAATTGATAATAAGACTATAACAAACTGATAAAAATTGATTCAAGTCATTCGGATTTCCATCGAATTGTGGAATACATTTCAAATATTCAGATTTAAAATTTTCTGCCATTATATTATTACTTTGGTTGTTGTCAATATTAATAGTATTTGAGCTTGTATTCGTCACCGAAGAGTCAATTAAAGAGTTATCAATAGACAAATTTTGTAAACTATTTGTTAAAATTTCAAGTATATCAGACATAAATTGCACTTACAGTAAATAAATGACTCTCAGCATTCCAATTATGAGGTAGAGGTCCGGTTCAGCAATTTTGTCTTCTCCGAAACACTGGTCCCTCGCAGAAGTGGACGATATGATTCCAATTCTCAAACTTCTTCACTTAAAGTTCACTTTTTAACGTATCCTTCGGCGTCACCACTACTGACAGTTTATACGGTTCGATATCGGGCTAATCGTCAACACGAAATTGGTTTGTTCGATACAAATCAATCCCACGATATCCTACTGACTGCGCCAATTAACTGCTTCAAGCACTAAATTCTATTTTTAAAAACTTTATTTTCAAGTTACAATTATATTCTCTGACAATTATTACGTTTACTTCAAATTCAAATTAATAACAACAACAAAAAACTCTTTACAACTGTTTTTATGTCCTCGGTTCCGCACTCTGCTGACTTGGCGTTTACACTGCGTTGTCATCAGGATGCGTTGAGGTAATTCGCGGATGTATTGGTGAAGAATTTATCAGCCGATATCGGGTGCCTTTGGAAGTCCACAGCGATCAAGGAAAAAATTTCGAGAGATAGGTATTCTAGGAAATTTGTGACAAGCTGGGAATGAAGAAGACCAGGATAACAGCGTTGCATCCACAGTCGGATGGAATGATCGATAGAAAGAACAGGGTCATTGAAAAAGACCTGTCCAACTATAACCGGCTCTAAAGCCTGATTGATTTTCAGATAAAATCAAATACTGCTCGAGACCACATTTTATTTGTTTGTTCATGACCTTTTCCAAAATTTTTGACAAACATGGTAAAATACTAATTGGACGCAAATCGCTATAGTTTAGAACATCAGATTTTTTAGGTAAAGGAGTAACCCTAGCTATTTTCCAGCTATTAGGAAACTTATTTACCAACAAACAAGAATTAAGAATATTAACAATAACCGGTAAAGCTCTAGGACAGCACAATAGTATCATTTCTAAACTAATTAAATCAGGTCCAGTAGAAACAGACCTTATTTCAATTAAATATGCTTCAATTTCTTCAATACTAACAGTAAAAAAGGTAAAAAGTTCATGAAAATTTTGATTTAGATTGGTACCATAGTAACTTAACAAATTGTTATTAGGTTGTTGTTCTTGTGAAGAATATTGCATGAAAAAGTCGTTTATTTCAATTGGTTTATTAATTAATTCAGGTATTGTATTTGTTTTCCGCTTATTAAGAATGTTTAGTTGGTACAATATTTTCCAGAGAGAATTGGTGTTGTTATTATTGCAAAAATTTAAATAACTCTTTTTTTCATTACTTATCGCTATATTTGTTTGATTACGAATTTGTTTATAATAATTCCAGTGCGCATTTTCTTTCGTTTTTTTAAATCTATTATAAGCTTTGTTTTTCATATTAATCATAGTTTGAATATTATCCGTTAACCACGGAGGTTTTTGATATCTAATTAATATTGTCTTTAGAGGTGCTAATACATCAAAAATATTAAGTGATATATTATTAAAATAGTTAACTTTCTCATCAATACAGTTTATATAAAAATGTCCTCAAACGGGGCATTTAATATAAATTCGTGCAACAAATTGTGATCGATTCGTTTAAGGTTTCTAAATGTTACATAAGTTTTATTTTCGAATGTTTTTTTCCCAAATTTACAAAATACTGAACAGTGGTCAGAGATATGCGAAACTTCTAGATTACCTGCAGTATAGGCAGACACAGATCTTGAAAATACGATAACATCAAGCAAAGTTTTTGAAGTTTTAGTCACTCTTGTGGGTTTATCTATTACCTGTTGCAAACCAAATATTTCTAAGAGTGAATTAAATTTTTGAGTATTCGCATTATCCAAGTCCAATAAATTTGTGTTAATATCACCACCAAAAATTAAGTTATTGTGGGAGACTGTGAAGTCAGATAGTGTATCTTCGAAAGACTCAATAAAATCAACGAAACTTTGTTTTGGAGGCCTGTATAGACAACCTATAACGTAATAGTTATTATTATTTTTAATTTTTACCCACAACTGTTCCAAATATGAATTATTTTGTGTGTTCAAAATATCAAATTTAAATTTTGTGCTGATATACATACCCACACCACCACCTCTCGAAACTCTATCCCTTCTTACCAGGTTATATCCTGTATATCCTATAATATTAACAAAGTCACTGTTAACATGCTCTGAAAGCCATGACTCCGTGATGCCAAGAACATCGTATTTATTATTAATGAGAAGTGTTTTTACGCTTACAAAATGGCTAGTTAAAGATTTCACATTCAAGAAGCTTACAGAGAGATGTTCCATATTTAGATCAATAAACGCAATCAAAAGACAAAATTGATACCACTATCCACTATTAGTTACTAACGTACCGTTATTTACTTCCCACTCTTTCGCTCTTCCCTTTCAACTTATAACAACTAAAATAACAGTAAGCTTCGCAATAGCATCGAGTGGCTATTCAACTTGAGTATTTTTAACCTCCTTTTCTGTATTTGAACATATTTTCTAACCTTTAACACTTCTGTATATCAAAGCATCTTTGGTCCATACTTTTTGTTTCCCAAACTTTTCTTTTGCAGCAAACAATATATGATATCTGCTTTTAATCAAATCTTCCGTAATAATTAAGTTTGTATTTTTCAATTTCCTTTTATTCAAAAACACCTTGTTCCTGTCTTTATAGCTACCGAATTTCACCAGAACAGTTCTTGGATGATTTTGTTCCGTTTGTTTCTTTCCTAGTCTGTAACACTCCATAATTTTAATGTCATTTACCTGCAACTTATCTCGAAACATCGTTAGTAGATTGTGCTCCAACGTATTTTCTGTATCTTCTGGTAATCCATATATTCGTAACTGATTTATTTTATCTCTTTGTTCTCGGTTTTCCAACTTGACATGTAAAAGTTTATTTTCACTAATCACATAAGAAATTTTAGATTCAATTACTGTAATTTTGTTATTGATTTCTTCTATATATTTTTCAATTGTTGTTATAACACTGTCAGCTACTTTTTTTGTCAGCTGTTCTAAAAACTTGTCGGTATTAACAATATCAGCAAACACGATTTGTGAAGTGTCTTTAACAACTTGCATTAATTCAGTTTTTTGTCTTTCTGTAAATACCATTGTGCTTAGGTATGATGTTTATTTCACGAAAATATACTTTTTGAGATATTAAAAATAAACGACTTTTACACTCGTTCAGCCAAAGCGATGCATAAAACGTTCTACTCACTACGAAGGCTCATTACACACTCTGACTAATAAAAACTTTTAAATAAATAAGAAAAACATTACAGCATGAACTCCTTGGACACCCTGTATAAATCTCACAGCAACATGAATAAGTCTCTCAAAAGTTGAGAAGTAAACTCATTCTTTCTAGAATCCCCGCTAGACAAATATAAAGAATTTAGATCTGGTGATCCAGGAGTCCACCTTTACCAATTAATTGTAGATTAGCGATATACAGAGCATACATAATTCATTTCAAGCATAAAATATCTAATTAATGCGTAACTTTGTTTTTACAGTGATGATAATTAATGATCTTTAATCTTTCTGTCGGACAGTTTCTAAATGTTTGTTTTCAGAGTTCGCGTGTCCATAGATGCCTTTAAATCAAGTTTTAACCTCGGCGGATTTAAATTCATTAAAATGAGTTTTGTCGTATAATCCCCATGTTATCACAATGGTTGAACAGGACGGTGGGGATTTGTGTTTCCATTTTAGTCTCCAAAGGGCAAACAGGAAACACAATATTGTACAGATAACTTGGTTTCAACTGACGCGAGTGTGTTTCATATAAAAATAAAAAAAGTTTTCCTAGGCTTCGTTCTGTTGTTTCAATTAAACTCTATTTTATGTAACTGTACCCTTGCGGCCGTTCGGATTTATTTATTTGTAAGATACGGTTTTCAATTAATTAGAGATGCTGAATGTCCTACCAATGAAGTTAACTAATTGATCTTGTAAAATTAACAAAAACTAGTGAACGAGTGACCATTTATATTATTATTTTTGTTCATATTATCAGAAATTACAATATGTTTCAAAAGTACATATATTGATACGAATCTATTAATACTGTTGCGAGATTGTTGATTGAGGCACAAAGAGCAGGGAATAATTTCCGAAGTTTGTGACTTGGAGCAAGTTTAGAACTTAAATACCCCTATCTATACACACGCCGACGAGGAAAAGTTTTCATTAAATTTCCAGGAAATATTTCGCAAATGAATAAAGTTTGGAAAACGTCAAGAATATTTAATAATGTTTAAATGTATTAAATAAGACGGAAAAATCTTCACACTCAACTCAAATCGGACGAAATGTGTTCATAAAATACACATTTTAACAAAAGACTTAATTTAGGACGATTGGAGCAACTTTAATATACGGGAGTTGTATGGAAAGCATATTTTCTTTAATATTATTTTTCTCCTGTGTATATGTCGTTGTCGTCTTGTTAGCACGATACAGCCTTCGGAGTGTATACACGTGACCAATTTTATGAATTGATATTGTTTAGAGCATCTCACAGATGAAGCCTATTGATTTCCAGCTCACCAGAGCCGGTACAACGGCTCCTATAAATCCAGAGATACTACATTTTTGGAGATGTTTCGGAATGTTAGCACGATACACCATCCGGAGTATACAAGTGTGGAGAAATTAATTTTAATCTTTAAAATAATCTATTTTATTTCATTCATCTATCAACATTCTTCTAATTAATAAGAAACAATTGTCGTAGAAGTAGTGGAAACCAAAAAAAATATTATCAGCAGTATTTTGAAAAGCAATGCTGGTAAGGGCTAGTACTTATTTGCAGATCAAATAATACACTTTATTATTTATTTATTTTTATTGTATTCTATTCAATTTATTCAATTTACTTATTACTATTCCTGTAATTGAAAAATAATTTTCGTAAAAGTAGTGGAAAACGAAGAGATTGCAATGTATCTCCAAATATCTTCATATTTGTTGTAAGTGAACAGTATTTTTGAAAGCAATGCTGGCAAGGGCGAGTACTTATTTGCAGATCAGATAATACACTTTATCATTATTATTTATTTAATTCATTTTATTTTACGAATTTTATTTATTTAGTCAATTTACTTCTTATTATTCTTCAAATAAAAAAAAATAATTGTCTTAGAAGTAATGGAAAACAAAAAGATTGCAATATATCTCCAAATATTGTCATCAGTATTTTAAAAAGCAATGCTGGTAAGGGCTAGTACTTATTTCCAGATCAAATAATACGCTTCATTATTCATTTAATTTATTTTATTCAATTTACTTAATAATATTCTTCTAATTAATAAAAAATAATTGACGTAAAAGTAGTGGAAAGCGAAAAGATTGCTATATATCTCCAAATATCGTCATATTTGGTCAGCAGTATTTTGAAATCAATGCTGGCAATGGCCAGTACTTATTTGCACACCAAATAATACACTTTATTATTCATTCAATTTATTTTATTTGATTTATTTTATTCAATGTCTTATTAATAATCTTTAAATTAGTAAAAAATCATTGCCGTAAAAGTAGTTGAATACGAAAAGATTGCAATCCATCTCCAAATATTGTTATATTTGGTTATATGATGTATTCGATACTTCGTTGACTTGGTCGAGCCAGATTGATCGATTATGCTCAAAAATATCTTCTCAAATATTCGTATTGAGACAGTTACGTAAAAATATTAGTGACAATAATGTAATGAAAGTCGCCTACTGTGCCTTGATTCACAGTCATCTGTCTTATGGCATATCGCTATGGGGTAACTCAAGCAGGCTCCATAAGGTTTTTTCGCTCCAAAAGGCAGCAATCCGAATTGTGGACGGATCAGCATACCGAGCGCATTGTATAGAAATTTTTAAGAAATATAAGATTCTGAGTCTACCCTGCCAATATATCTTTGATCAACTTCTAAGAATACATCGGGATCTAAATTCTATTTCGAGTCATAGCGATTTACACGGTTACAGTACTAGAAATGCAAATGATCTAGTAAATATCTTTTCACGTCTGTCAACGGCTAAACGGAACCGACTTGATTTCAATCTGTTTAATAAATTTAATAAATTAGATAAACTATACTCGGAGGAAAAAATAAAGGAAATGAGCGATGCGAAATTTTCTAAATTTGTCAGAATTTATCTGATAGAACACTGTTTTTACAGCATTGATGAGTACATGAGTTATTCCTTTGAGAGTGCATTATACTTGAATACCTGATAAAATATGGTTAACCTACGATAATTGTTTATTTTTTCTATACAGTTCTATACTTTTATATGTTTTTATATAGTTTTTCATCCTTTTATAATATGTCTTGGTGTACTTTTAGATTTTTATTCTATTGTAGATATTTTGTAACTATTTCTACTTTTTATTGTGTGATTGTTCTCTTTTTTTTGTTTTTTCTCATAATGTAATTAATTATCTATTAATCGTTTGTAATTATATTAATATTTTATATGAGATGACTATAAACGTGCCCTGTATGTAAAATGGTCAATAAACGAATAGATATATGTATATATATATATGTATATATATATATATATATATATATATATATATATATGTATATATATATATATGTCAACAGTATTTTGAAAGCTAGTACCTATTTGCAGATCAAATAATATACTTCATTAATTATTTAATTTATTTAATCCGTTCATTTCATTCATTATATTCAATTTACTTATTCTTCTAATTAATAAAAAATAATTGTCGTAAAAGTAGTATTGTCTTTTTGGTTATAGGTCAAAAGTATTTTGAAAGCAATGCTTGTTAGGGATGGGATTTATTTGCAAATCAAATAATACACTTTATTATTTATTTTTCCATTTAGGATCAGTATAACTGTGCAATGATATAGAGCACCAGGAAAATTATATCTGGTGATCTTTACAATTATCACTTAAGAAGACAGTTTAAAAGAGGTGAACTCCCTAGATTTATATGTTCATTGACGAATTCATTTTGTAGGTTTCTTTAAGTTTCTTCTAATTTCCAATTATTTGAAGAAGTCTTGTCTCGTATCACAAATATGTAGTACTTCTAGTTCTGTGTTAGGTGTCCATGAATGCTTGTGCCAAGTAGATGTTTTGCGAAGTTGGATTTATCTGGTTGTTTTAATCTGTACGCTCGTTAGTGTTCACTGTATCTGATTTCAAATTTTCTAAGGGTTTGACCCAAATAGACAGCATTACATTCTGTACATTTAAGTTTATATATACCAGACTTCATATTTTTGTTTTTACATTTAACAATTTTGTACTCCCCTTACTTTCTGTTTTAAAAGAAATTGTATTTTTTGCTAAAAATATTATCTTTGACATATTATTAGAAATATTTCCTGCATATGTGATGGATTTATAATTTTTTTATTTCTTTAGTTTGTTTAGGAAATATTAATTTCTCTATCAAAATTACATTTGTCCATAGATCAGTTTCAGTTCCTATGAACAAATATATAAGTTTGATAGAGAAATTAATGCAACTAAACAAATAGCAACATCCAACGGTTATCCATTACATATGATAAATAAAATAATTAATAAAAAAGAGGGAAATGTGACGTTACAACTAATATTTCCTAAACAAACTTAAGAAGAAATAAAAAATTATAAAACCATCACATGTGCAGGCAATATTTCTAATAATATTTCAAAGATAATACAAATACAATATTTTCTTTTAGAACAGAAAGTAATATGAGTACAAAATTGTTAAATGTGAAAACAAAAATATCCCCATTATAGAAGTCTGGTATATATAAACTTAAATGTCCAGAATGTAATGCTGTCCATTTGGGTCCAACCCTTAGAAATTTTGAAATCATCTACTTGACACCAAACATTCATTGACACCTAACACAGAACTAGAAGTACTACATATTTGTGATAAGAAACAAGTACTAGATTTCCTTGAAGAATAGGAAATTAGAAGACACTTAAGAAACCCACAATACGTCAATGAACAGATATATCTAGGGATTTCTCCACTTTTAAACTGTCTTCTTAAGTGATAATTGTAAAGATCGGCAGATATAGTTTTTCTGGTTATTTTATTTATTATATTTATTTTATTTATTTTATTTATTTTATTTATTTTATTTATTTTATTTATTTTATTTATTTTATTTATTTTATTTATTTTATTTATTTTATTTATTTTATTTATTTTATTTATTTTATTTATTTTATTTATTTTATTTATTTTATTTATTTTATTTATTTTATTTATTTTATTTATTTTATTTATTTTATTTATTTTATTTATTTTATTTATTTTATTTATTTTATTTATTTTATTTATTCTATTTTTTTAAAGTTCAACCTTGATGATTATAACCGGTTTGCATTATAGATAGGAAGTTGCTGTATTTTTTTGATAATAGTATGAAATATAGTAATAGTATGAAAATAACTAAACTGGAATTGTGTATTTTGTTTAAGGGTGGTATAAACAAAAGTCTACACGAGTAGAAAGACTTGTTTAGTGTAGAATCTTGAATTCCATCCCTATTTTAGATGACATGACATTTGTTTGGAAGATACAGTTTTTGGAAATATTCTTTGCGTGGACTTTATGATGATTGCAAAAAAAATAAGTGATGAACTGTGTTTTGCCTTTATAAAACAAAAAGACAGATGGAAAAACCGAAAAGGAATCTTTTAAAAAGGTTTTTATTCAGATGTATTTAAAACGTTTTTTTATAACAATGTGTTGTATTTTTGATAAAGATTATTATGAGGTTGTTGTTGTTTTTTTATTGACGAAGACGTTAACTGACGGTACATATTTGACAATGTAGGTTGACGACGACAGATGGCATAGACTGACAACAGAATGACAGACATGACACTGAATACAAGACACACGTCAGAGACCATACGACAAAAGACACAGCGCCCATGTGACAGTCGACACACACATCACAGACCATACGACAGAAAACAAGAAACACATGACAGACGACACAGACTTGATATACGTCACACAGAAGATAGATGACACAAGGTTAACTGCATTAACGACACGTGGTGGACCCATGTAGGTTGACGACGATAGATGGTAAGGTAGGGTAACTGTATTAACGACACGTGATGGACCATGTAGGTTGACGACGATAGATTGCAAGTTAGGGTAACTGTATTACCGACACGTGGTGGACAATGTAGGTTGGCCAATCAGACACGAGGACGCTAACCAACCAGAGAACGAGACCAATCCGACACGAGAACGCTGACCATCCAGAGAAGAGGAGGGCCTAAAAGTAGCGGACCAATCAGAGAGGAGGATATCCGGACAAATCAAAAAGGAGGAGGGCTTAAAATGGTGGACCAATCAGAGGAGGGAATGGTGGACCAATCCGAGAGAAGGATAGCCTAAAGATGGCGGACAAATCAGAGGAGGGCATGGTGGACCAATCAGAGAGGAGGTGAGGGCGTGGACTAAAAAATGGCGGACCACTGATAGATGCGGAGGGGGCGTGGTCATGACGTCGGCGGGCGTGGTCATGACGTCAGAGGGCGTGGTCATGACGTCAGAGGTAGAATGGTGGGGGGCGTTTAAGGTGTCGGTACTCCTACTTAAACGTTTTCTACGACTATCAAATAAAAAACACAACATTTATTGAATTGCTAACTCCGTAACGCCTGGAGTAGTTGTGGTGCAAGCTATTTCATAATCAAAAATTGCGTCGGAGTATAGAAATTCTATACTATAGAAAAAACTTATTCCTTCCTAGCTAGCGACTGGATATTATAATCCTACAAAAATACAAAATCTCGCACCACCTTCTAAATTTTCACAATAAAATGAAACAAATTGTGCTGATGACTGTGTGTCAAAGTTTAAACAGAAAAACCATTTCACAACACACAACAAGTGTTAAAGAATTTCTGAAAGCAACAAAACTTACTTGATATGGCCGTCTGCTTTCGTACTTTCTGGAATTTTCTGGATCGCAGAGGAAAAAGAAAATGATTTCGACCCATGTTTTAAACACTCGCGAAACACTTGATTCAACTTATTCAGCTGCCGACGATAATATATTGTCTCTTCCCGAAATACAAAAAACAAGAAAATAAAACACGTAACCGCGATGTAAGGCTCGGACTAGGGTGTCCTATGAGCTTTGCTGCCTAAACGCAACTGTGTCTTCTCTTAGAAGAATTTTTCCTATAAACTTTGATTTTTGCTGTATCGGCAAACAATTTCTTTTTTCATTCGTGATGCTCGTTATGTTGATTATTTTGTTTTTTTGTTTAGACTTATGAAATTAAATTACTTTCAGAAACATTTACCATGTCTTTGTTTCGTAATTAATTGTTTTGATTTATAGTCTATATAGAAAGGACAAGGAGTAAAAAATCATTCATTTAAGTAGATTTCATAGACGTACCAAAATATATTTTAAGAGGGTATACCGTAAGGTACATTTTGTATTGAACTAATGAGTTGCAGCTATGCTAAAGAATACACGATTTAGGTCAGAGGTAACGGGATGTACTAATTTTAATAAAAAAAAGTGATAGAGGTACATAAATTTTAGTAAGTTTGATAAAGAAAGGCAACACAGTTTATTCCGGAGTATCCGAACTCTGCCACAAAATGCAGGTAGTCATTACGGGTTGTTCGAACTCTGCCAGTGTTTAAAATTTTGGAGATTAACTACCAAACCAGTAGGGGTCTAATAGCCTAATCCGATTTAACAATTTACCTTGAACTTTAGGTACTCAAATTCAATATAAGAAAATATTAATAACATACATATATTTTCAACGTATATTTGCCACTTCTAAAAAATTACATCTACATTACATTTACATTACAATAAAATATATTCAACATACATAAACATATAAAAAAAACAAAAAATTAAACGTGTGGAAGATTTTTACATGCAACCGTTTTCACAAGCATAAAGCGAGAAATAACATTTTTCCTATATTGATCCAAATGATCATTAATGAAATTAATTTTAACATTAATAGTTTTTTTGGTTTTTTTCTGGCTTTGGTTTGCCGAACGAATTTTCGCGTATACCTCCGTTTGTAAATCCAATAACACACTAGTAAATTGAACAATGTTTGGATGTGCTTTGTAAAAAGAAGCACCGAAATGCGAATGAAAACTCTCACAAGAATTCGTTGTTCTCTTAAAAAAGGATGCATTATTTGCCCAAATAAGTGGTGGAAATATCGAATTTTGCGTTATATATGTTTTATTGACATAATTTCGGAATTCTATAACTCTTTCGTCATTCGGAAGCCAAAATGTAGTTCATTATAAAAAAATTCTGCAACTTCCTCAGGACTAAGATACATAATACCGAAATGTACTTTTAAGTATTCGCCAATTACAGAACCTTTCTGTCTGTACTCTTGTACCAAATGAAACTCCTGAATCTTACGAAACCAAGCTTGACAGAGATGAAATTTACAACCAAAAAGAATTTGATCTCTGCCAAAACATTCATATATAGCGTTATGAATGCTTAGTTCAAAATCTACTACGACTTCTTTAGGTTGAAAATTTAAGCCTAATTCTTTACATTTTTGTCTTAAAATTAAAAACAAATTTGAATATGTTTGACTTGTTTTGTCCGGCAGCAAACAAAAAACAAGAGGTACGTAATAGCCGTTTTTAAAACCATGAATGGTAAACATTTGGTAAAAAAAAGTTGAACAGTATTTAAAAGTCCCATCCATCAAAATACAATCCGAATTACATAAAAAATTAAGGTTGGAAAAACAGGAGAACACAATAATTTTAAATACCTGGTCTGCTGTTAATAGAAATTCCTCTTCTCGGTTCGTTCGTAATTGTAATTCACGAACACTATTAAATACTTCTTCCTGATTTTTAGGCAATAGTGTAAGTGCATCAACATCCTTCCCCTAATCCCCTAAATATCGATCAAAACAATCAAGATTTCTTCAAAATATTTAATTCAAGAAATCTTTGAAACCTTTCAGAAATATACATAATTCTATGGGCCTCCGATTTTATCTATTATAAACCCTAATGACTCTTATAAGATTAAACTAAATGGTTGCGGCACAGTTCGAACATTTCAGTAATCCTCAAATTGATACAAGTCAGGTAAAATTTTATTTTGTGGCAGAGTTCGGATATGCCCTTTTCTTCATAATATTTTTTATTTGTATTACTCCTATATGTAGTGTTTGGGGAATTTTTCTCAGAAATTTCAAATGGCAAGTGGCCTACTGTAATCGGCTTAATACGATTACACCTATTTACAGATTATTCGATTATTGAGAGGGATTTTCAAAACAACCCAGTTTTCTTAGAAACATTATCGGGAATATTATTTTAAAAGAAAGTAGGTACATTAAATCAGTACTTAGTATTAGTTCTTTGAGTAAAGTTGTATGAAGTTGTATGGTTGTCATAATATTGTAAACAGTTGGAATATATTTAAAACATTTGTTGAATGTTAATTGTGCAAGTACCAAACAATGTCGATAAGCCAAGGACCATCTAAACGACCAAAAACAGGTCCATTATCTTTAAATGAAAAAACTCTGATATTGAATTGTTATATATCATTGAAAAACAAGGATCCAAGTGCAAGTGTTGATGATATTGTGGAATTAACGGCTGCTATGTTGTGTGTTGCTAAATCAACAATTTATAGATTACTAAAAGAAAGCAAGAATGGAACTCTTCAACCCCCTAAAACTCCTTCAGGCCGAAAACCAATTGAGATCGATGAGTCATTAAAACAAAGACTAAGGCGTAAAGTCCATGGATTTTACTTACGAAAGGAAATTCCAACACTTGACAAAATTATGACATCAGTGCAAGAAGATACGGACTATCCAAAATTCTCCAGAATGACATTATGCAAACTTTTGAAAGATGTGGGTTTCAGATATACAAAACATAATAGAAAATCTCTCTTGATAGATAAACCGGAAATAGTTTTTTGGAGAAGAGACTGTTTAAGAAGCATTCGACATGCCAGAGAACAAAATTTGAAAATCTTCTACTTAGACGAAACATGGATAAATGCTGGATATACAGTTTCCAAATCTTGGCAAGATGAAAACATTAAAAGCGGAAGGCAGGCATTCGTGGAAGGTTTGTCGTTAGGTTTGCAGCCACCATCTGGAAAAGGAAAAAGACTTATCATTGTCCATGTTGGAAGTTCTGAAGGTTTTGTTGATGGTGGATTATTAACTTTTATTTCAAAACGCACGGGGGACTATTACGAAGATATGAATGGGGATGTCTTCGAGGAATGGTTTGTTCAAATGTTGGATCTGATTCCAAAAGGGGCTGTTATTGTTATGGACAACGCAAGTTACCATTCACGGTTACGAGAAGCATTGCCCACAAGTCGTTGGCGTAAAGCAGAGCTTTTGGAGTGGCTTATTTCGAAAAATATTAAGATTCCAAAAGATCCACTAAGGAAAGAACTTTACAGAATTGCAAAAATGAACAAGAATAAATACAAAACCTACATTGTAGAAGAAATGGCTTCTTCTCGTGGTATATCAGTTCTTCGACTTCCCCCTTATCATTGTGAACTTAATCCCATAGAATTAATATGGGCTCAGGTAAAGGGGGAAGTTGGAAAAAAAATACTACTTTTAAAATAAACGATGTTGTGAAATTGTTTGGTGTGCTGTGAGTCATGTGAGTAAGGAAAATTGGACAAACTGTATCGAGCATGTTATCAAAGTAGAGGCAAATATGTGGAAAATTGACAATATTTGTGATGATTTAATCGACCCTATTATTATTAATGTCAACAACGATTCATCCTCTTCCGAGTCGGATATAGAATAAAATGTAAGTAATAAATGTATTCCAATAATTATTTCTTTTCATTTTTTATTATATTATAATTTAAAACGTATTTTTTTCCCAAAATACACCACTGCATTGCGTTATTGCTTATCTGCTAATCCTTTAACAATGAATAAACCCTAAACTTTACTACAACTGAAACAAATACGGGGTCGATCTACCTGGTTTTTAGATTTACGGAAGAAATGTAATTTAAAGTAAGAGATTTATCAAAAATTTCATGGTGCTCCCTGTAAAGGTTTTGCATACTTAATTAGGGTTTATTACTCCTCGTACTTTTTGTACATACTATAGGTGTGTATTGAAACTAACAGATTGGGTTATACAAAAACCTTTTGTTTGTTTAGCGTAACCAAAATTTTTTGTTATTGAGAAGTAATTACCGGCGAATTACAATTTATATATTTACAAGGTGTTTGACAGTTAAGTAAGTTAATGAATTATTTTATATATGCACCCGACTGTCTTTATTACAATGATATGACAGCCAGAAAAGCTGCTAACCCCATAACGTTATGGGAAAATCAATTTATTTATTAAAATATATGAAAAATCACAAGATTTAAAATAAAATGCTCCTTCTAAATCGTAATTTTAATATTTTTTAGTCAACTTTAGACAAGATAAGACTGTAACGCCCTTTTAATCAACTCTTTTGCTTGAAGAATAATTTTCTATTTTCCGTGACCGACACATCGCTCGAGGAGATAAGGGTGAAAGGAAGGGAGAAACTACGTCAAACTTTTGAAACCACGATTGCCTTTTAGCGGGTTGTCTGAAGACTTCCCTTGGAAGTTGAAGACTTAATTTATTTAATTTCAAACTCCAAATAAAAATCCATCTAATCGAGACTGGCGTACAAAATCTAAATTGATCCGTTTCATTTGATAAATCTATCCAAAACCTTGATAAGTACACGGTGTCCCGGGACTAATAGGAAAACAGTCTGGAACGTATAGTATGAGCCAAAATGATGTCGGAATTTCATATAAACTTTTTCAATACATGTCCTTGATTTCTATTTTCTTCTTTTAATATTTCAAAAACTTCAGCACATAATATATGTGTATGTTTATTTTGTTAAGGTAATCAAATTTACAGTAGTTCCTTGAAGTTGGAGACGGATTACTCGTAATGGTTAGCAAATCAAAATGTTTGCAGGGATGACACACCCTAAGTGAAAATATCGAAAATGACTTCCGCACACCTTAAGCTCATGAAATGATACTCTTGTTGGAATTTGATAAAATAAGCTGACCAATACATCCGCGACAGTTGTGGCCTCTTGATTCGGGATCGCGTAAATTTCCACCCACTTTGTGAAATAATCTATTATATCCAGGATGTATTTATCCCCATTTTCTGTCGTCGGAAATGGTCCAGCGATGTCTAGAGCGATCCTTTCGAAAGGGCTTCCAGCATTATACTGTTTCATAGGTGCCTTTCTCTTGCTATGTGGTCCATTACTCGTAGCACAAGTCGTACATTTTTTACGCCAATACTTCCCATCATCGGAGCTGTTCATCCAATAAAACCTCTCACGGATTCGCTGGAGGGTTTTCTTCACTCCCAGATGACCTCACGATGGACTGTCGTGTAACTTCTTCAGTACCTCAGCTACTCTCGTTCTAGGGATAACTAGCTGTCCCCTCATCTCAGAACCATCATCGTTTTCAAGGACTCTTTTCAACAGCCCTTCTTCCAGGACAAGGGAGTCCCACTCTGCCCAAAACGCCTTGAGTTTCGGTGAAAATCTTGACACTTCTGGCCAGGTAGCTCGCCGATTTTCTTCCTTCCACTGCCGAATCTTCTTTAGGCAAGGATCATTCTCCTGATCCTGGTGGGTGACCATTATTCATTGACTACTGTAATTCTTGAGACTGCAACTTCCTTAGATTTCGACTTGCTGCATTGTGAATAGTCTACAGGACATGATCCTCTAGGCAAAGAGTTGGCTTTTCGGTGATTCATATCAGCTGGATGTTCATCCCTGTCTGATTTCCCCTGTGACTGGAGTTCTCAGGTTACAGGAGCCTTGTGGCGGTTAGACGGACTGCGTACGTGCTCTAACTCGCCACACTTCCGGCACCTGATTTCCTTCGGCTTCTTGTCTACCATACCTTTCAACAGGTTGAGGATCTGGTCAAGTCTGTCATCGTCACCTTCTTCCTGTATGATCCTACCTTTTTTGTATCTGGAAGCCATCGTGGCTGCTTCATATTCAAGAGCAGCAGTCAATGCATCCACCAATGTTTTAGGATGGGCTAATCGAAGCAGCCTCTTCTCCATATCGTGGTCACATAAGCCGTCAATAAAGGCCTGGATGCCCAAACATTCCATCATGTTATCTGGTGCTGATGGATAAGCAAATCGAGCTAGTCGGGCAATATCCATTTCATACTCTTGAAGGGTTACGTCACGTTTCCGCCTTCGGTTCTTCAGCTGGAATCTGTACAAATGTTCCAAATGTTCGTGACCATATCGCATGTCCAACCTCTTCTTCAGGTGCTAGAAGTCATCCGTTTCTTCCAAAGGTATCGTCTGAAGTACATCTAAGGCATCTCCCCGAAGCGCGATGGTTAAGTTCACTGCTTACTCCCTATCGGACCAATTATTCACTCTAGCGGCTGCATCAAACTGTTTCACATAATTGGTTCACGATATTATTCCATCGAACGTTGGGGCCTTGACTCGGGTAAAACTGCCAATGTCTTCTAACTTAGGGTGTGTATCTGTCATGCAAGGTTTTGTTTGCTCGGTCTTCTTTTCTTCCGCTGGCGTGTCTTGAGTTCTTATATCTGTCATCTTTCTTTCTAACTCCTTGATTTTCTTGTCCAGCGTTGTCATCTTATTCTCAATCTTATCGTCCATCGTTGTTATCTTATTCTCAATCTTCTCGTCCATCGTTGTAGTCTCATTCTCGATTTTCTCGTCCATCGTTGACATCTTATTCTCGATTTCAGATTTTATAGACCAAATTTCATTTTCAACGTCAACGGCAATGTCGTTTTTCATTAATAAGATATCGGCCGATATATCGCTCTTCAAAGCAGAAATCTTGTCGTTAATATTAGAAAAATTTCGTTCTTCATAGCAGAAATATCGTTTACCACATTCGTTGAAATGTTCCTTTCCATGGCAGAAATATCGTTCTTCATAGCAGAAATATTGTTTTTCACATTCGTTGAAAGTTTCCATTCCATGGCAGAAATATTCTCTTTCATGTTCTCTGCCATGTCAGAAATCTTCTCGTCCATGTTAGCAGAAATTGACGAGATTAAGGTGGAAGCCTCGTCATTAAATAAAACTGTTTCTGGGTCAAAGCCGTCATTTTCCAGTGCCACTTTAAGTTGTTCTACTAATTCACTTTTCTTACCGGACGTTTTCAACTCACGATCTTCCAATTCTGCTCTTAGTTCCGTCACTTTCAGGTCATATTTTATTTATATTTACATTGCCCCACACCTGACACCAATGTAATGTTTTTCTTATTTATTTATACAGTAAACGGGTGGGATAAACTTTAAACGCACGGTATTGCTACTTACGAATTTATTTAAACACTAAACTACTCAGTAACACCTAATTTATATACACTTAACTTTTTACTTAAATTTAATTCATATACACACAACCTTAATTATTAATTTATATCAACACTTTACTGTTCGCTATTTCGGTGTATTCTTGTTTATTTGTCGAGGTCACTTTATAAACTGAACTAACTCTCCCTGGTCGGTCCTTTATATATTAGTGCCTTTTTACTAGATAATTCTAGATTGCGGCTCACAAAAAAAACAATTGGCTCTGGCATTTTCTAGATAAGACTGGTCACAAAAACAATGTCTAGATAAGATAGTCACAATCGTAAACTGTTCTAAGAAATCCCTGCGCATCCGCCATAATTTCAACTTTCATACATGGCTTAGACAGAGTCGGATTCAGGGTCTACACTAGTGTGCTATTTCGTAATAGTATCAAAAAATGGTACCAAGGTCAGACCAAGAGCAATAAAGGAAAATCGCTGTGTCCAGAAAAAACGTACAAATGGATGCGATACCATTACCGACGAAAAGCGACAAGAAATCTTACAACTTTACTGGAGTTTGAAAACAGATAGGAGGCGTGACTGGTTGCTGAGCAACAGCAAGAGATCAGATGTAAAGCGGAAAAGAACCAAGTATTAGAGTCGCCGAAGTGCAACCTTTATCTACTTTATTAATGAGGGGGAAGGTAGAGGCGTCACGTATGTTTAAGATTCATTTAAGACACTCAAAAATTAGTATCAGCAAAAGAGGACCTCAGTGGTAGGCACGTACCACCAAATAAAAACAAGCGACTTGATTAATTCAGTTCAAGCTTATATCGAGAATTTACCTCCTGTGCAGTCGCATTATTGCAGGAAGAACAGTGCAAGTTCTTACTTACCCCAAGAGTTCAGGAACGTATACCGACTTTACAAAGATTACTATCAGAAAGAAGGCAAATACATAGTAGAGGAGAAGGTATTCAAAAATATTTTTTCTACAGACTTTATCATCGGATTTCATATCCCCAAAGAAGACAAATGTATGAAATATCAAAATGATGCAAGTGATAATGAAGAGAAGATTCGTCATTTGAAGGATAAGGAAGAGACTTTAGATCGCTTCAAAAATCATCAAAATATTCGTACTAATGATGCATCCACACTCTGTGTATCATTCGATCTCCAGAAGATGCTCAACACCCCACACGGAGAGAGTTTGTTACTGTATTACTCAAGAGAAATTGCAGTATACAATTTAACTTTTTATGAATATGGAACAAGGAAGGCTTCAGCTATACTTGGAGTGGAAGGTAAAAGAGGAGGAAACGGTGTTTCAACGATTTTGAAAAGATATATAAAAATTATTGTCGATCGAGGCTCGGTACAACATCTTCTGTTATATAGTGATTCATGCTCAGGACAAAACAAAAACAAGATTGTTCTCTCGTGTATACAGCATTGCCTCCAAAATTGTGAAAAACTAAAAGCAGTTCAAATGGACCTTTTACCTGGTCATACCTATATATGCCAGTTGGCTCTATGCATTCAGTCGAGAAGAGTGTTTCCCATAATAAAATCTGGGCCCCTTCGCAGTGGCCAACCGTCTTTAGTTTAGCTAGAAAAAATCCTTAACCAGACCATGTTGAAATGTTGACTCACACAGATTTCGAGGGTTGGGATTCAATAGCCGATAATTATTTTAAAGGCAGCTTAGTTGAAAAAATGAGCAAAGTGCGAATTACTACTTTTAAAAAATCTGCTATCTCTAAGGTATTTGTGAAGTACTCTATGAATACGGAGGAAAAACAGAAGAAATAGAAGTATGCAAGTTTAATTAGTTGGGTCCATAAAAGATATATAAAGATGCCTTGCCAGTATCGAAAAAAAATAAATAAACGGTTTTAAAGATTAAAACTAACTTTTCCGCATCTGTGGCCCTGAATAATATTCTATCATAAAATTGTCACTTGTATACACTTCGGGGGATGTATCATGCTAACAAACCGAATTTTGTCCAAAAATAATCAAAAATGTAGTATATCCGGATTTATAGGACCCGCTGTGCTCGCTCTAGTCAGCTGAAAATCAATAGGGTTCATCAGTGAGACACCTTGAACAATATTCAATCATGAAATTGGTCACTTGTATATACTCCCGAGGCTGTATCCTGCTAACAAACTGAAATTTCTCCAAAAATGACAAAAATATCGTACTTAAAGTACTATAGCACCTGTTGTACTGGTTCTGGTGAGTTGTAAATCCATACGGTTCATCTGTGAGATGTCCTGAATAATATTCAATCATAAAATTGGTGACTTGTTCAACTCCGGAGGCTTTATCGTGCTAACAAACTGAAATTTCTCAAAAAATGACTAAAATGTCTACGACTTCTAGTACCATAGCACTCGTTATGCTGGCTCTGGTTAGCTGAAAATCAATAGGGTTCATCTGTGATATATTCTTAACAATATTCAATCATAAAATTGGTGACTTGTTGCACTCCGGAGGCTGTATCGTGCTAACAAGATATGTAACGAAAAGTGAAAAGTGGCCGACGACAACGACGACGACATACACACAGGATTTTTTTTCTAAAAACCGTTTTTTTGGGTTGTTGTTGATGGAAAACGTAAAAATAACTCAAAAAAAATTTCAAATTTACTAATAAAATTAGTATTTTGTATTGTTGTTGTTAACACAATCATCAAAATATTTTTAGTTTATTATTTTTAGACCTATAGGTTGAATTTATGTTTTTTGTTTTAAATAGAGAGTCTAAAGTTTTTTGTTCCCAGTTAGTAGCATGTGTGCTGATGTTTCTATGAGACAAGTTTATCAAGTTTGTACCTATTTGTACATTTAGAAATAATATTCAGAATAAGATGTGTTCTTTTATGAAAATTATTTCTAAGGGTCTGTATTACTAGTTATATAGAACTTCTAGCTGAAATATTTTGTAATGTTTACTATATTATTTTATTCTGGATACTCACAAAATAAAAGCAATCATTATTAAAAACGCCTTTCACTTGATTTTGTTGTAGGAAATTCAGATAAGAGTAAATTTTATAATACACTATTAGGTAGGCATTTTCGATTTCAAAATTGTTTGTTTGTCTCATTAGGCATTTTACTCTGGTTACCTGTAGAAGAGTTAAAACACCAAGATATTTTATTCCACTCATAATAAAATAGTATTATCCTTTAAGCGACGGTGCTTTGTACTAACTAAACTGTTCTTATCGAATTATTCATTTTACCTTTCAATATTTAAGGACAGTAAGATTACAATTTGACTGAAGCGACAATTATCTATTGAATTATTTGGTTTTGGAGACAATCATTCCTATGACAATTTTCTAAAGCAATCAATATATCTAATAGTTAAGTCAAACCTAATGATAATTTACTAGGCAATTCGTTATGATTTTTTTTCAAAATTTTAACATTTAAAACGCCCCCTAAAGACCTACCAATATGTCGCTTTAGACCTTTCACTTTTCCATGAACGATATATACTTTGGAAAAGGGGAAAGTTTTGGTATCAGGGAACACTAAAACGAAAAACTGCCTACTCTCTACAATAGCCCTATTTAATTCTGAAGAAGCCACATTGAATAATATCTTCGATGCTGATGATTATGACGATCCTTCTTGCATTTAATGGTCTTTGGTAGCCTATAGGGGAAAGGGGGTAATATCGCGCAGTGAGGCAATATTGCGCACCACAAAATAAAAGAGACGAAGAGTGAGGAGTGAAATCTGGCAACACGTACGTTGTTCCTTATCGTTAGTCACTATGTTGAACATGTGTTGGCTCGCTGGGACTAATCCCTACGTTGGATTTGGTTGTGTGTTATTCAAAATTGTGTTTTCCTGCTTTTTCTGTCTTTTGTATGTTATTATAATTTTAGTGTTTTAGTTATTATCATTAACCTATAGTTTATCGAACTTTTGATTAGTATTTAAGTGCGCTTTTTTCAAACAATTGTAACCATGTAACTATTTTTCAATTTGTTTTATTAAGTATGGATAGTGTTTTAAATAATAAAATTGATGAAACAGTTGTATCTATGTGGAATTTTTTTATGTAACTTGTAACTGAACAAAGTAAATATTGCAGTATTAAATCTTACTAGTTTAATTTTCAATAACTTGCATTCACAATACTCATAGAAAAAACACATCAAGATTTTTATTGTTATTATTTTCATATAATAAATATAAACGGTGTTATAAGATGAAACGTTATACCTATTTATATATGGTTGAGTTGAGTTTTGCCCAAAAAAGTTACGTTTATCCTGATCTATGCAATGTTTAAGTTGCATTGGTTTGTTGTATTAAAGACAACATACCCTACAATAACTGAATAATGTGAATACTATTTTGGCTGACCAATTTTGTTTAGCACACTCAACCATAGTGAAATATATGTACATGATTTGTTAACTAGAACTGTTGTGTGAGACAAATCATTGCTTTGCTTTTTAATTTACAGTTATCATGGCAACTCGTAAAAGAGCATGTTGTGTTCCTGGCTGTTCTGACACATCAAGTAAAATACATCGGTTCACGCAAGACCCTGAACTGGCAAGTGTTTGATTGTCAAATATAAACAATTCTGCATTAAGGGACAAAACACTAGTCCAACTCAGTAACAATTACAGGATCTGCTATCGCCATTTTGCAGGAGTTTAAAAACCCAGGATTTCAAAGAGAGTTGACAAAAACTGCATACCCAACTCTATTCTTACCTGGTAGGCAGTACGGTTTATTATAGAAGCCACTTTTATTAATAAATTATTGTAGGTATTACAGATGTGGATGGTCAGGCGGTATATTCTACAGCGGATGTTATGTCGATAGAAACTTCCTCTACATCAGTGGAATTAGAGAAAAAAATGACAAGTAACTTGATATTTAAGTACCAGTATATGCATCAAGAAGGGGAAGCTTTGATTAGGTTTCATTCACTTGTTACAAATTTCATATTCTGGATTCAATAACACAAACAATTGAAATTGAAATGGAACAGAAGTTGTGAAACTGTGCTTTGTCCAAAGCTTTACATTGAAAATTATAGACATGTTTAATTATTTGAATATGCATATTTATTTTGAATTATTAAAAACAATATATGAATAAGTGAATAAATATTGAAAAAAGTCAAAACTAACATTGGATATTTATGACAAATTATTATCCCATCCAGAAAAGGACTTACACCAAATTTGTTAGTAAAATCTCTCACAATAATATTTCAATTGAAAAAATTAATTTTCTTTACTGTTGTTATTAAATTGTGCCCGAATTCTGTGACTAAGTTACACTGTTTTGTGACGAATTTAATAGAATTATTATTAACATAATTATTTTGTATTTTAGATTAAGCACTAGACTGCTAAGGAAGGAATCCTTTGATTATGTCCTAACTAGGTCTTTCAACCAGGATGCATTGGAAAAAAAATTTGGGCTAATTAGAACCCAAAAAGCTAGAAATATTTCGCCACAAGCGCATAATAGTTACCTGAATAGGGTCAAAAGAAGAGAATCTATGGATAAAATAGCGGCAGGTAAAAATTATTTCAAATATATACGGATGTCCATGGAAATATGACTTGCATAGACCCTTTAAAGATTCAGATACTGAACAATTATACAATGTCTAATTTATTACATTTTTGTAATTGATTATGTACCTATCTGCTTTTACCTACTAAAATGAATGTAAGCAATATATTTTTGTTTTATTTATATCTGTATTTATGCTCATAAAAATAATATACCTATATGATGTTTATGGTATTGAAAATAACTTCTAAGCAACCACTAAGTTCACAATAGCCTACTAATTTCAAAATTCAAATTTCACATTGATAATTTTCTGACTCGACTATTGCGATAAATCATTTTTCAATATAAATCGTCGTTTTTCCAGTCACAGAAAAAATTGTGTATTATACACAGGAAAAATACTAGATTTTAGCAACCTAAAGCTAAAAATTTTGTACTTTTTCCCTTGTATAATATGACCTTGTAATGTAATTATATTTTATTTTACCTTAAAAACCATAATGATATTATTAGAGAAATCCTGATGTATGTTTACCCCTAAGTAGTGTATTTTGGGGTTGAGACCACAGTAAAAAAAACTGTTTTATTCATTAAAATATAAACTGCTCATGGGTGACTTACATCGGGATTTGTCTAGTATCAGTTATATTAATATTCACGGCAGTGTAAAATTCTACTTATTCAAATTTCGCTCTCTTTTTCAGTATTTAAATGTCCCGCTATGTTCAGTAGCGCGTGCGGCGGACGGGCCCAGTACTACTAAATTGGTTTCGTTATTCAGTACAGGAGTTAACCTGCTAGGAGGGGTGTGCTGTGATTCAGTTGACCGCAGTAAATCGAAGTGTTCGTACACGTGTTTTCCTTATAATTTACAGTGGTTAAGAAATAAGCGAGGTAAGTGTACTTTATACAGTCATCGATCTTTCCTATATACAAATATTTTCTAGCATATTTCGAGGACCTATCCCTATGTTTGTTTTTTATTTTTATGCGTTAACAACGGAAATTTGGTTAGAAAAACAAACCAAGGTCGATTATAGACTTCAACATGTTTCCTAATTTCAGATGGCCAGAAACTATAAAATAAAGATCCAACGACAGAGCTGGACCATTGAACAGCGCAATAATGCTTTGGCTGCTATACGCTCATTTGCTAAAATACGCGAGGCTGCAAGAAATTTCGGCATTCCTGAATGAACACTGCGCCGCCATCTAAAGCCTGGATCAGAAGTAGACCGCTTGGGGAGGAAACCTCTTTTTACGAAACCACAAGAAAAATAGTTAACAAATCACGTCATGAAGTTGGCAAATTTATTCTATGGCGTAACTCCACGGGAGCTGAGAAGAATAGCTTTTGACTTCACAGAAGCTAATCACCTATCTCATCTCATAAGTTCAATAAGGAATCTGGGCTAGCAGAAAAAGATTGGCTGTCGTACTTTATAAAGAGAAATCCCGAGCTGAGACTTCGAAAACCAGAAGACACAAGCCTCAATCGTATATCCTCATTTAATTCTGAAGCTGTAGGAATTTTTTTCAAAAACTTAGAAAAACTATTGACCAAGTTCAAATTTCAGAGCAATCGAATCTTTAATGTCGACGAATCTGGTATAACCACTGTCCAGAAAAAGTATGGGAAAGTTTATGCGAAAAGGGGACAGAAACAAGGCGGCGTTGCCATTTCAGCTGAACGAGCTCAAACGTTTACCATCTTATGCGCTGTCAGTGCAGCAGGGACATCCAATGATAATTTTTCCGAGAAAACGGATGTCTCCTCAATTAGAAAAAAACGGCCCAATAGGTTGCATTTATTCCTGTTCTGACAATGGGTGGGTGAATGATGATTTATTTCTAAGGTGGATAAAACATTTTCAAAATTATGTGAAAGCTACGGAAGTTGACCCGATTTTACTTATCCTTGACAACCATGCAAGTCACATTTCGTTGCAAATTTATACTTTTTGCAGAGGGAATCACATCGTGCTCCTTACAATTCCTCCTAACACATCAAATCACCTCCAGCCTCTTGCCTAACGTCTTTTAGGCCACTAAAGAAAGCTCTGTTTGCTGTGTATGACTCTCATATGATTTCGACTGCACACGAAAGGATCACTGTTTATGACGTGGCTCGTTTATTCAATCAAGCATACATGAAGGTTGCAACGATAGAAAAGGGAGTCTCAGGATTCAAAGTTGCTGGGATATTTCCTTTTAATCCAGAAAAGTTTACTGAAGAGGATTTTGCAGCAGCTGAGGAATTTAGAGAACTTGTCTCGAACCCAGAAGAACGTGAGAGAAGCTTTAATCCAGCTCCTCCACACACTTCCTCGATATCTGTAGATGATTTGAAAGCAAAACCGTCAACCTCTGCAGATGCTCAGGAGCCACCTACACCAAATTCTTTAACTGTTGAAGAATCCACACCATCGACATCAAAAGCAAATTTACCATTACATTCAGGTGTCAAAACATCGGATCTTGTCCCGATTCCCAAGAAAGTAGTTAAGGCAGTAACCAAAAGAAAAACATCAACAGCAACAATCCGAAATTTGGACTTCCACACCAATGAATGCTACTCTCCTGGAAAAAGAAACTAAGCGAAACCAGAAAAATGAAAAACAAACCACAAACCTCAAGCGAAAAGTGAGTGCAGGTGTAAAAGTACAGAAATGATTCAAAAAGAAAGTGAAATCCGATAAAGAAGACACGTCGGATGATAATTCTGATTCATCCTTCAAAGAAGATCTTTCTGATGACAACAACTCAGACTACAATGAATTTGCTACTCAAGAAAAGCCTCCTGTAGCCCACGAAATATGTGTCATATGGGGTGAATTCGGAAAGAATAGAGAGCTTTGGTTCCGTTGCGTAAAATGTTCAGTATGGGTTCATTTAGAAAGTTCTGGTTGGGAGTCTGCAGCAGGATACATATGCGATGATTGGCGACTTAGGCTATGCGATGATTGGCGACTTAGGCTATGCGCCGATAAAAAAAAGAAGATTCGAAACATCGTTTATTTTAGTTTAGATAAGAGAATATCCGATGTACAACTTTGGTAACAAGATTTATTTATCTTATTTCCTTTTGTTTTAAAATTTCTTCCCATATGTCCTTTATCACACTGCGCGACATAACCCCACATGATGCACGATATTTCCCGACATATGAGGCAATATGGCGAAGTGAAACTGGAGCAATTTTACCTTTTTTTGTGTATCCGATTTTTTTATTAAATAACACGTATGCTATCATGAAATAAACTCATTGTATTAACATTTTTCCAAATTTAGAGCACTTCACAATAAAAAATGTAAATTTAATAAATGATTCGGCTTAGGTGCGCCGTATTACCCCTCTTTCCCTTAATTGGAAAACCAGGGCTTACATTGAAAAGATTAATATGAAGTATTAACATTATTTTGGCACATACTATACGCTCCTGACTTTTTCACATTAGTCCCGGAACACCATGTATATCTTTTAATTGTTTTATAATTTTCTTTACTGATATTTCTTTAAAAAACGAATGAGAAATAAATGTTATTCACGTGAAAATGTATTTAGTTTAAAATTTATCTCCATTATCTTTAAGGTTTTTTAATCAACTTCTAAGACCACGTTTATCTAAATAAATAATTATTAAAATTAGCAATTAAAACAGGAAATATTGGAAGTGGTAACCCAACGTAAATTGTTTTGTGATTTGTAGTTCACCTTGAAATTAACAAGAATGTTGATCATAATATCTGTTTAGTAACAAAAGGAAGTTCAGATTTCCTGAACATTATCTAGAAAGCAAAGAATTTAGTCATCTTTAGAAACGAGGTAGCATCTCAAAGTAATGGCATTCAGAAGTTTCATTCTTTAAAATGACGATTTGAAGTACTGTACTCATTTAGTTTTTGGTTTGTTAGTAAATGAATTTCTGGTTGTCTAAGTTAGTCAATGATGAATAAAGCTTCTTTTTATACTTTTTATAACGAAAAATATAAATATATATGATCAAAACCTTTGACCAACAAATTAACGATTGGAATTAGTGACAGAATTCAGAATTGTGCTCTATACTCATGCAAAGTTTGGGATTCATATATCATTTGATTTGTACACTAATTCATAAAAAACACACGCCTATCTTAGATACAGTCCATTCGAAAGCAGTCATAATATGCTTGAAGATTTATCTCGCTATGACTGACCAAAAATGTCTTCAATTTAACATAACATCGCCGGAATAAAAGAAATGGTGACTGAAAATTAAAAATAAATATAACTGTGTTTAACAACAGTTCACTATGTTTATTTTGCAGACTGCGAGCGACTTTGTTTTATTCCAAGATTGCGAAAAGGGAGACGAATACCGACGCTTGCGCTTTCGCATTTCAGCATCTCGACGAAAAGGCGTTGCGACGAGATTTTCAGTTATAGAATTTGTTTGCGTGGGGGAGGTATTTGAGGGTCGCGCAGCCGGTTGTTATCAATTTTACGTGGTGAATTTTTGTGATTACTAGTTAAAAATGGAAGGGGAGGCATTAAAAATAATCTTAATTTTCGATGGGCTATTTAAATTTATTGTTAAGTACGGTTATTGTGAAATAAGCGTTCAGATGGAGCATTGAAGTAAGTAACAAGGGATTATTTTTTTTAATTAAAAATTATTAATTTTGAAAAAAAAAATTCAAGCCCTTTCAAGGGGCTTTTGATAAACCAACTATTTATCAGTTTCTGTACTATTTTTGATATACAGTGTCTCAAATTATAGTGTTCATATTTTACTCAATTATGTGACAGTCAATTGAAATGATCGCTTAGAAGGATCTTCGAAATTCTTTTTGGTACTAAATTGGCACAATTATTCTCTATATTGACACTGTGTCATCTGTCATTTAGTTACTCTACAGTGTTCCAATGTGTCAGTTCGTTTCAATGGGTATGAGTAGTACAATGCGTTTAAAAGCAATCGAGATGTGGTAGAAGATTTTCCTCGATCATCGACCATAATATAGTTTTTTTTTAATTTCTGAGTTACAGTTACTCAAAAACTTGCAGTAACAAAGCAAATCAATTAAAAAAAGTGAAAGGTTAGGCTGTTTTTCACACAGAACACTCATTACTAACGGAAAATTCCTCGACCCTTTTTAGTTTCATATTTCAAAACAGTTAAACCTTTGATTGCATATACATTTTCCGATGTTGTATAATCCTCGATATCGTCATGCGTTCGATGGAACACGTTTTTTATCAGGAAATCCAATTTCTCATTTAGGGTTACAATAAACATTGATTGATTTGCTTGGTATGTGACCGAAAACTGATACACAACGCATGCATTTTAATACAAGTTGATGGATTTAGTGTTGTAAAATATATATCCACATTTGAATTCGGTAACAGTAAAACCATTTTTAATCGTTTTCAAAGTTCTACATTATTTTTACTTTGTTAACCGCTTAATATGTTTATTGATATTTGTAAATCTCGACGTGTGGATAGCATCGCATACGTCAGACACCCAATTGAATTTCTACAGGGTGCATCATAATCAATTCCGCAGTTTAACGCAGCATTTTAATTTTGTTAGAAGAGGACTATTAACAGGTTTGCATTCACTCATATTAAAGTTTGAAAGAATAGTTTCTAGATAATAGCTTTGGTCTAATGAAATTGAGGTTTCAGATCTTCTAATACTTAAATATTAAATTTGGTAATTGAATATTTAAAAAAAATTATGGTGGTGTTATCATAAGTTGCAATCAAAAGATTATCAACAATATAATACCAAATAAATATTTTTCAAACCAACACCTTAAGGATTTTTTAAGCCATATAATGATTTATGTGATTTGCAAACTTCATCATATTTAGCTTGAATTTCCTCTTTAAGTATACCACTTAAAAATGCCGCTTTGACATCAATTTGGTGCACTAGTAAATTATAATTCTTTGAAAATGCTAGTAAAAATCTAAATGTTGTTATTTTAGCAACAGGTGCAAAAGTTTTGTCATACCTAGTCAAGTAAATATTTTTGACTAAATCGTCTTGATTAGATTAGATTAGATTTTAACGGGGTTACAGTGCACTGAAACCAAAGGTTTATTGTGCCCCCCCCTATCAGAGCTGTTCTCGCTAATACTACAGCTCGCCTTCCAATTCCAAGGTTCTAATGAACTCTAGTATTTGGGACGGCTTCAACGAGGTTAGGTCCTCACTCTTACAAGTTTCTTGTCCGAAGCATTTCTTGCGTTGGCTTGCAATGGCGAGGCATTCCAGAACTAGGTGATTCGGAGTTTCATCCTCCTCCCCACATAATCTACACTCGTCATTCTCTTCTAGACCTATTCTCATTAAGTGCTTCCTAAGGCGGCAGTGTCCTGTAAGAAAGCCCGTAGTTTGTCTTCACTGAGGTCCAAATATTTTTTGGATTTAGCAGTGTCAACGGTCCACAGGAACTTTTTGGAATGTTCCAACCCGGGAAGGCACCGCCAGAGAGCTTCTCTTTCGGTTTTCTCTTTCTTCCGAAACTCTTTCTTGTAGGAGCATTTTGCTACACCACTGAAAGGCTCCGGACCTATAGAGGGCATTTGTGCTCCTTTCCGGGCAAGTGTATTGGCCGCTTCATTTCCCGTGATTCCCGAGTGGCCAGGAACCCAGACTAAAGAGACCCTGTTTTTCTTGCCTAATTCATCAAGTTTTCTTCGGCACTCCCATGCCAACTTCGAGTCAATGACATGGGAGCTCAATGCTTTGATAGCTGCTTGACTATCAGAATGGATGTCACATTTCTGGTATTTTCTTCATAGGTTCATTTCCACGCATCTTTCGATCGCAAGTATTTCTGCCTGAAACACGCTCGGGAAGGAGCCTAACGATAATGAGTATCTGATGCCAGGCCCAAATACTCCAGCGCCTGTTCGAATGGTGGTTTTTGATCCATCCGTATACCATCTAATGGTGTTTTCTTTGAGAGTTTGGGTGGTGTATTCCCTTTCCCAGTCTCTCCTCGTATTTAGCATCGTGGTGAAATTCTTTTCGATGCTTACTTTCCTGATTATTTCGTCACTGGGAAGATTCGCTAATGAGATGTATCTTGTCAGAGAGGACCAAGCTCCTTGATTTTTAATACTCTCATTGCCTGAACCTATACCTTAGATATTCTAAGAATTGCCCCTGGGCAGATCTTTCTATCACCAGATGTAGAGGTGTGAGATCTGTAATGATCTCAAGTGCCCTAGTTGGACACGTTCTCATAGCTCCAGTGATGCACACACAGGCAAGCCTTTGAACTTTGTCGAGGGTATTCCTCGTGCCGTACTGACTTGCTTTTGTATGCCGAACTATTGCCCCATACGTAATTGCTGGTATCGCAATCATGGCGTACATCCATCGCAGTATTTTTGGGTTACAGCTACCAGCTAGATTTCTGCACGCCATCAAAGCTCTTATTGCTTTACTAGCATTTATTTCAACATGCTTATTCCACAAAGCTTTCCTCTATAACATGTCTAATTGAAATGGCAAATGAAGAAGACAAGTACAAGGTTATGAAAAATAAATCAAAACTTAGGAATCTCTCACAGCAAATATTTATTAATAATGACCTAACGAAGCAAGAAAGGAACAAACGTAAACAAATGAAAGTAATAGCGGCAGAAGAAAAAAATAAGGGAAACATATGAAGATAGGATACAATCGGATCGTAATAGGAGAAGAATGGAGATGGAACAAAAATAATGAAACACTGGGAAAACGGCAAGCAAAATACTAATAGATTCACAGGAGATAATAATGGACAGTATAATGACTCGGAATGAAAAAGGACATACGATTATTCAAAGAAACAACGAAAAAAAAGGAAGCCAAAACATAGGAGAAAAAACGAAATAAAAATTGGAACTTGGAATATAAGAACAATGTTGATACCTGGGAAAATGCAAGAAGTAGGAAATTAATTGATGAGATACAATATAGACATAGCGGCTTTGCAAGAAATAAGATGGAAGGATCAAGGGGCAGTTGTTAAGAACATGTATAGTTTTAGATATTCTGGAGACAAAAAGTAAGGAAACCGGGAAGTATGATTTATGGTATTGCAGTCAATGAAACTAAAAATTATTGAATTCAAACCAATAGATGAAAGGATGGCATACCTAAGAGTGAAAGCAAAACCGTGCAACATATCCCTATTAAATATTTACGGTCCAACAGAGAAGGACAGAAATGAAGAAAAGGACAAATTTTACGAAAAGGTAGAAGAAGAAATAGAAATAATAGCAAAGGAGGATACTATAATAATATTAGGAGATTGTAATGCCCAAATAGGTAAAGAAGACTACATAAAATGCGTAGCAGGAAAGGAAACTATACACGAAATAACAATGGCCAGCGACTATGTAACCTCGCAGCAAGCACGAATGTGTACATAAGTAGCACAAAATTTCCACATCCAAAAAAACATAAAATAACACGGATGTCGCCTGATAACAAAGCAACATCTCAAATAGACCATATATTAATTAATAGGAGAAAACAAACATCAATAAAGGACGTGAGAACATACAGAGGAGCATGTGCAGACTCCGATCACTTTCTTGTTATTGCCAAAATAAAACAAAAGCTTAAAAAAAACAACAAGGGACGGAAATGCATTAGATGGAACATAACAAAGCTAATTGAAGAGAAAGTAAGGAAAGAATATGAAACACAGATAAAAGAATTATTAGCAAAATAGTGAAAAAGGAAGACAACGTTAACGCACAATGGGAATCTTTAAAAACATCCATTCAAATAACAACGGAAAAACACATAGGCAAAATAGATAGAGATAAAAGAAAAGAGTGGTATAATGATAGTTGCCGTGTAGCAGTAGAAAAAAAAAGGAAAAAAGACAAAAATGGATAAGAACAAACGAAATAAAGCACAAGCAAGAATACATAAAAAGCAGAAATGAATGTAACAAAATGATAAGAAAATCAAAGCGAGAATGGATGGATAGCAATATAAAAGAAATAGAACAAGAAAGAAAGAATTGTAATACCAAGAAATTTTATAAAAATGTAAATGAACAAAGCCGAACCTATAAGGGCAAAACGAAAGGTATAAAAAACCAATATGGCAAAGTCATTGAAGAAGAAAATGAATACAAACAAATATGGATGGATCACTTTAGGACATTACTAGTAGAAGATTCAGATATTGAAGAAGACATTGAAGAAATATCACAAGAAAAAATTTTGGAAGAACCTACAAGAGCAGAGATTATGGAGATTATTAATAACAGCCGAAACGGAAAAGCTCCTGGAAAAGATAACATCATAAATATAGAACTGATAAAGTACGGAGGTGAGAAGCTTCATGATATAGTATAACAACTTATAATAAAAATATGGAGATAAGAAAAAATGCCTATAGAATGGGAAATAAGCCAGATAATTACAATCCACAAAAAAGGTGACTAGCATGAATGCCAAAACTATAGACGTATTACATTACTGAATACTGCTTATGAAATACTATCAGCTACAATAAACTGAAGGCTTAGAGACACTACAGGAAATACTATAGGACGATATCAGTGTGGATTCGTAAAAGGAAGATCAGCGGTGGATGCCATATATACACTGAAGCAGATAATGGTAAAAGCATATGAGCATCAAATAGAACTGGAAAAATTATTTGTAGACTTTCGACAAGCTTTCGATTCAATCCATAGAGGCAAACTTTTGTCTGCTTTGAAAGAACTAGGCATTAATGATAAATTAAGACGGTTAATCAAGATGACTATGGAAAACTCAAGGGCTACGATAAAAACACAAGGAGGCGAAACTTTTGAAATATACATAAATAAGGGTGTAAGACAAGGTGATTCGCTATCTGCAACATTATTTAACCTAACACTTGAATATGCAATGAGAAGAATACAAAAAAGCAATCTCAGGACGAGCGGAAGACAGATCATTGCCAATGCGGACGATATAGTAATCATATCAAAGACAAGAGAGATTCTGGAAAACAAAATAAGTGAAATCACAAGTGAAGGAAGTAGGATGGGAATAGAAATAAATGCAGATAAAACAAAAATAATGATTTTTTGTAAAATAAATCAAACCAGTACAATAAAGATCGGAGATTTCGAATTTGAAAAAGTGGAGAAATTCAAATACTTAGGTGTCACAGTAACAAACACTGGAAACAGGAAAAAGGAAATAGAAGTAAAATCATTAATGCCAATAAATAACTTTTAAAAAGCAAATTACTCTCAATACAAACCAAAAGCAATATTTATAAAGTGCTAATAAAACCCGTCCTGTCGTATGCTGCTGAAACAATGACACTGATTAAAAAGGAAGAAGAAGACTTGAGAATGATAGAAAGAAAGATAATGAGAACAATATTGGGACCAATAAAATTGAGAGATAACGAGTACAGACCAAGAATGAACTATGAAATTGAGCAAGAACTGGAAGGAGAGGACATAGTAAGGAAAATAAAAAGGCAAAGAATGAAATGGCTGGGACACACATATAGAGCAGAAGAACAAGAAATAACACTGCAAATGACAAAATGGGATCCTGTGGAAAGAAAACGTAGGGGTAGACCTAGAATAAAATGGCTGGAACAGGTGAAGGAAGATATGAAAAGAGCCGGAATTGGAGGATGGAAGGACAAAGTTAAGGATAGGAAACTATGGAGAGCATTGACATAGAAAACAGAGAAACTCTAAAAGGAAAAACGTGGATTGATCCACCTCAAAAAAAATGGATCTAGAAAGCGTGAAGCGGCGAAACCCCAGCAGGGGTATCAAGCCATTATATATATATATATATATATATATATATATATATATATATATATATATTCCACAGAAGCTTACTCTAGGGTTATCTCTAGATATTTAACCTCTGATTTCCATTCTATGATTTCTCCGTTTAAGGATATGGGTTTCATGGCTGGAAGTGTTCTTTTCCGAGTAAATGGAATTACTATGGTCTTGTTTGGGTTAATGTTTAGCCCCACTGACCAGCATCATTGCTCAATGATTCTGAGGCCCTTTTGTAATAAATCACACAAGGTGCTCTCGAACTTGCCTCTAACTATTAAAACAATGTCATCGGCGTAGCCCATACATTCGAAGCCAAGCTCCATTAGCCTGTAGAGCAACTCATCTACTACGAGGCTCCATAGAAGGGGAGATATCACTCCCCCTTGAGGTGTCCCCCGAGTGGCTTTAACTGAGGTGGTTTGATTCCCCACCTGTGTCTCAGCTATCCTCGTTGTCAACAACTCATACATCCATTTTCATTTTACAATGGTTTCATTCACTCCTCGCATTTTTAGTGCTTCTTTGACAGACACGTGAGTTGTGTTGTCAAAGGCCCCTGATATATCCAGGAATGCGCACATTGCGATTTCTTTGTTGTTCAGAGTTCTCTGGATGACTTCGGTCAGTTGATACAGAGCCGTCTCAGTTGATCGACCTGCTCTGTAGGCATGCTGACATTTATGAAGTGGTATATTCTCCAGATTCTCTGTTCGTATGTAGTTACCCACTACTTTCTTCATTGATTTGAGTAGAAACGATGTGAGACAGATGGGTCTAAAATATCGGTGATCAGTCCCATCCTTTTTCCCTATTTTTGGTATGAAGGTTACCCTTGCCCTTCTCCATTTTCTTGTCTTGATATCAGACGCGCTTTATATCTCATAAGATTGCCGTTTTCATTTCATTTTTAATTGTGAATACCCATTTGCAATCAACAATATTTTTACTAGTTCGTCTTTTAACTATTGACTATGTTTTATTTTCATAGAATTAATTTCTTCATTTATGGTAAGCTCCAACTGATTTTGATCATCCCTGGTTTTTATCTCGCCATATGTTTCAGGAACCTTTTTAATTGTTACAGATGATAAGATATTTCTAAAAAATATATTATCGTATACATCAGCATTGTAACAAGGGATTAGAAGTTGTTTAATTCTTTCACTCCATCTAATTTCAGAATGTTGGGGTTCATTTAAAGAGTTCTCATTTACACTGTTTATAGTTTTACCTACTTCGGAGTCAACAACAATTTTTGTCCCATCTGGTTGGTTATTAACTGTATTTATTGATTTATGCTCCGACGAAATTTCAATGCTACTAGTTTCCCCTAGTTTATTATTTGGTTCTGGAGTGAGCTATTAGTTTTAGGACACGATACTAATTTTATTTTAGTGCCGTGAGTTGTTATTTCATTTATCTGAAGCCGGTATTATAAACTGTAAATTTAACCCCTGGTTACTCGAACTGTAGCTGAAAATCAACCCGCGGTTATAAAGGTTTTCGTCCAACCAAATATTTCAATTTTTCCACCTGTGATGGCTACCCTGTCTCACTAATATGTACCAATGAAATAAACAAATGCCATAACCCTTTTTTGTTTTAAAACCGATATCAATATTTTAGGCGTCATTTAAAAGAGTTTTTTCTCTTTAATAAGATGTGCTTAACAACAATAACAAAATTGAACTATTAAGGTCCGCCTCCACCTCATTTTGCCATTTTGACCTGGGTATACCGTTTCTCCTCTTTCCCCATGGATTCCACTGCAAGATATTGTAGTTTACTGTTTTAGCTCCTTCTCTCCATACATGTCCCAGCCATTTAACTCGTTGTGATTTTATTCTCTTTACAATGTCTTCGCCTTTTATTTCGTCCAAAATTTCACGATTCGTTCTTATTCTGTATTCATTTTCATCTATTTTTACAGGACCCAGTATTGCTCTCAATATCTTCCTTTCAGTTATTCTTAGTTTTTCCTCTTCCTTCTTTGTTAACGTCATTGTTTCTGCCGAGCACATCATGATTGGCCTTATCATCGCTTTATACATATTTAATTTTGTCTGCATCGTTAAAATTTTACTATTAAGTATCTTTTCATTTGTATGGTATGCTCTGAATGTAGCGAGTATCTTTTCTTCAATTTCAGTAGTTCTATCTCCAGTGTTGCTAATCATAACCCCCAAATATTTTTATTTCTTAACTTCTTCAAATTCATAGTTGCTGATTTTTATTTTTCCTTTTTGGTTTAGGTTCCCAAATCTCATAAGCTTGGTTTTACTTTCGTTTATTTTCAGCCTCATTTTTCCTCCCTCTGTGACTATCTCCTTTAGCAAAATTTCCATAATTCTTCTTCTTTTGGATACCAGCACGATATCGTCCGCATAGGGTATTATTTGACTGCCACTTGATCTTAAGCTACCCTTGTGTAATTTTCTCATCGTGTGTTCTAATGATATATTGAATAGCGTTGTGGACAAAGAGTCATCTTGTCTTACCCCTTTGATAATCTTAAATTGATCTGTTTCTCCTTTTTGCGTTATTACACTGATTCTTGACTTATTAGTCATGGTCATTTTGATTAGCCTTTTCAGTTTTACGCCTACTCTTTGTTCTTTTAATGCTGTCATGTGTTCACTTCTTTTAATTGAGTCGAAGGGTTGTTGAAAGTCAATGAATAGCATTTCTATGTCTAATCTGTATTCATGCGCTTTTTCCATTATTTGTTTTAATGTATGAATAGCATCAGTTGTTGATCTGCCTTTTGTGAAGCCGAATTAATATTGCCCTATCACTTCCCTTGTACTTTCCACAAGCCTTCTGTTAATTAATGTGGATAGTATTTTGTACGCAGTGTTTAATAATGTGATTCCTCTGTAATTTTTACATTCTTGTTGGTCTCCTTTCTTATATAGAGTGACAATTTGTCCAATTTCCCATTCTTCCGGCATCCTCTCCTCGTTCCATATTTTTTTAATCAGGTAATATATTCTTTTATATTTGCTTCGTTCTATGTTTACTCCATCCTTTCCGGGTGCCTTTCCATTTCTGTTCTTATTTATTATTTCCTTGACCTCCTCAATTGTCGGTTCTTCTTCTAATATATCTTGTTTCTTATCTTCTGTCACTTCTTCATCTTCGTCCTAGTAATGTGGTTCATTCAGCCTTCCTTCCTTGTTTTTTATTCCTTTTGTTTTGCCCTTATACGTCTTGTTGTTTTCGTTAATTTTTTCATAGAAGCTTTTCGTATTTCCTCTCGACTTTTCTCTTTCAATTTCTCTGATCTTATTATCTACCCATTCTCTTTTTTTTGTAATTATTTTATTACTTTCCTTCCTTTTTTCCACGTATTCATGCCTGTCCTCCGGATTATTAGTTTTTATCCATTTTAGTCTTGCTTTGGCTTTCTTCTCTACCGCAGTGTTGCATGTCATGTCAAACCACTCCTGTCTTTTCCCGTTTTTCTTCGCACCTAACTGTATTTCCGCTGCTGTTTCCAAACATTTCTTTATATTGCTCCATTCAGACATCATTGTTTCCTGTTAGTTTTCGCATTGTGATAATAGTTTCTCTATTTGTATTGCGTATTCTTCTCTTATATTTTCATTTTCAAGCCTGTCCACGTTCCATTTCTTGTTTTTATAATGTATATCAAATGTTTTCCTTATTTTTTGTTTCATTTTAGCTATTACCAGGAAATGGCCGGAGTCTGCACACGCTCCTCTATATGTTCTGATATCTTTTATCGATGTTTGTTTTCTTTTCTTTACCAATATGTGGTCTATTTGGGAATACCCATTTTGGTCTGGTGATAAACAAGTCATTTTGTGATTTTTACTATGCCGGAATTTAGTACTGCTTACTATAAAGTTCTCCCTCGCTGCGAAATTACATAGCCTTTGTCTGTTGTCATTCGTTTTCTCGTGTATCGTCTCCTTTCCTGCTACATGGCTTATGTAATCCTCTCTCCCTATTTGTGCGTTGAGATAGTGTCTTGTTCAGGAATTTTTTCTAAATATTCTTCCAGTTTTCCATATAATTCATCTTTGTCTTCTTTACTGCTACCTTCAGTTGGAGCATATACATTTAACAAGGATATGTTGAATGGTTTCGGTTCTATCCTTAAATATGCCAGCCTTTCATTTATTGGCTTGAATTCCAACACTTTTTGTCTCAACCCGCCAAATATCATGAATGCTACCCCATGTTGCCCTTGTTTCTCATTACCTGAATATCTTAAACTAAAGTGCTTATATTCTATGCTTCCTTGCCCTTTCCATCTTATAACCTGTATTGCAGCAATATCTGTACTTTCAGATGGTATTAAAAAATATAGGGTGTTGTATTTAAAATAAACCGATAATTTCGTTTCAAGAATGGGCATTTTTTTTCGGCGCTTTCGGGAAAAAATATACATTTGACAACTATGTTAATAAAAATTTGAAGGAAATATAAGAAGTTTAGCGAAAACTGCACGTCTATATCTTTTTCCATTCTCGAGTAATAAGCCGTCAAAATGTGTTACTTTATAGTGGGACGTATTGTTAAGTGTGAATAAATTTCTGTTTGAATTTTGTCCAATTTGAATATTTTCTGTAAGTAGGTGGCTCTTGCTAAAACCAACTTCTGTTGCTCTTTTCCGTAAACTCAGCTTAAGATTTTCCCATACTGAATGCATAGTGGACACACTGTATAACACCTGATATATGTTTCTATAAAAGTCTAGTTTTGTATAAGAGTTATACGTCAGGATTTATATCAAAAATTGCGAGATTTGTGTCGTAATATTTCTTATCTGCTTTTATGAACAAGTAGTGGGAAATTCATCTTAGAATTCTACCAAATAAAAAATTATTACCGTGATTTATCTATTAATATATGAAGCAAACTTACGTGGAGAATAGAAAATAAATGCAAATAATAAAACTCTATTATCTTAAAACAAGTACCATGAACACTTTTAATCCTTTCATATATACTTAAATCAAAAGCGGTGTTGACTTAAAACAAAAAGTAAGCAAACACACAAAGTGTAAGTAATCCGCTATAGGATTATTATAGCTACATTAAACCAAGTGAGTCTTTGAAATATGTACGTTGAAGGAATTATAATTTATTTCATAAGAGCTGTTGGAATCGGTTGCTGAGGTATATTTTATTTAAACTCGCACATAAGATGAATAATATTCAGCAAATTATGTATTAGGACCAGGTAATTCAAGTCCCAGATTAAATAAGAGTGAATATACTTAAATTGGGATCATAAATACTAAGAACTTCTTGTTTAATACCTAAAAGGTGTCACAATTAAACATTGAGTCATCTGATACTATCTAAATACAGAACATGTTCTACAAAGCATTAAGAGAGCTGCCATTTTGAAACAATGTTATATAATTTACAATAATTTATTATACAAAAATGAATGTATGAAAATGATAGTTTTAAAAGTAGTGACAACTGACAAAACTAAATATGATTGAATACATCATTAGGGATATATCATTAGAAAATACACTCTATGACGTTCTGTAACGGGTCGTTTTGTCTTTACAACCGTTACCTACTTACGAGTATATTAAGATCTTTTTTTCCTTTGTGGGCTCGTTGGGGATAGTTACTGTAGGAATATTGCGATCTACAGATCGATATCTAATTTTTTCTATTTAAATTAACGTGCATAAGACAGCTATGGCCATTAGCACGAGGTACAATACAAACAAAGTTACATTACATACATTAAACTAACATTACATGATATAAGTTATTTAAATAGAATTTTTTTTTGATTAAATTCTGTTAATGTTCTTTTTCTAGTAACTTGATCACTTTGCGAACTTGATTATCACTATTTAGGATCTCCTTGTAGTTTGTAAGTATTCCTAGTTGTAGGCGTCTTGTGGCGAAGTATGGACATTCAACGAGGATATATGCTTGATGCAGAGCTTTACGTGGCAATATTGACAGTTCGGCCGAGGTGATGATGTCATTAGGTAACCATGCTTAAGTCTAGTATGACCTATACGTAATCATCGTATGACAGCCATATTTTTTCTTTTTTCTTTCTTTTGTTTTAAGGCCTCAGCTGCCAGGGCTATTCGGCCTGTTTTTTGCGTCCGGGATGATTTATGATTGTCTATAATATAGTTTATACGAAAGTAAATACAAACAGAGTGATACCGCACTTATTGTTCAAAATTTTATCTGTAAACTGTTCGGTTTTGAGGTTATATTTTGATGTTCGAAGCACTTAAAAATTTGGAGATGAGTTTAATGTTTTCACTGTTTGGGAATTTCAGCACTATGTCTTGCAGTGTGTAGGGGCCATAAACATTATTAGGAACCTTAACAGATTTATGAAGAAAATCTGTATTAACACTATTTAAGGAACAGTTGAAAAAGATGTGTGAGAGATCTTGTTTTTCACCACATGGGCATGAATCCGAAGGTACTAAGTTGAATTTGTGTAGATATGACAAAGTGGCACAATGGTTGGATCGAATTCTTGAAGAAATGCAGATATCTCTTCTGGACAAATTGGAAAGTGAAGAAAACCATGGATTTTTTCTTGGATATTTTATGAATTGAGAGTATAGATTTCCTTTTGTCAAGCTGAGTGTAGAGAAAGTAGAATTCCACTTATCTAAGATTGATTTCTTAATAGAATGCACCACATCCGAATGGGGACCAGTTGGGAGGGTGGCACGATTTATAGTTCTCCCAAGATTTGCAAGATCATCGGCTCTAACATTTCCTTGTATAAGACTGTGTCCGGGAATCCAGCCAATTCGTATGTCTTTCCCTTGCTGATTCAACTTGTGTAGTAGCTCCTTTATTTTTAGGACAAATGGATTAGAAGATGAGGAGAAGGATTTTTTAGAAATGCATTTTATGGCACTTTGGGAGTCAGAAAAAATTATAGCTTTGGGAAGGTCAAGTTTTGAAATTTTTTGGATCGCAATTAGTATAGCGTAACATTCTGCTGAAAAGATGGAGAAATGAGAGGGGAGTTTGTCACATAATGATAAGATGTTAGGAGAATAAATTCCGTATCCTACATTACTGTCAGTCTTAGAGGCATCAGTGAAGAAAATGGGGCCAGAAAAGTTGATAGAATTCATTTTGGCCAGAAAGACTTGATTACAGTCCGAATCTTTTTTAATTTCCAGATCTATCGTGTTAGTTTGACTAATTTGAGATTCGAGCGAGAAGTGATGACAAGGAAATTTGTTGAACGATTCAATGAAGGGAAGGAATTTAGATACTGATTGAAAGGCAAATATAATAGGAGGAGTATTTCTCAGTCTCCAGTATATGGGATCGGCAGCCCATTCTGTGAATAATTCTATAAGTGAGGTTTTTATTAGGTCTTTATATGCAACAGCTTTAGATACATATTTAACTGACAAGATTTCTCTACGTACCTCCAGGGGGGTCTGCCCACATTCAGATAACATGATGTTGATAGGAGTAGATTTTAGATAGCCTACTATAACCCTTAGGGCTTGATATTGTAAACGATCTAATTTTTTAAGTAGGTATTTAGAACAGCCACCATATAGCATGCACGCATTATCAAATAATGGAAGTATGGTCGCTTTGTATATGTTTAAAAGAGAGATTTGATGGCTACCCCACCATTTACCACATAGAGATCTAATTAAATTAATAGCTTTTGATACTTTGCAGGAAATAAATTCAATATGTGGTTTCCAGTTAAGTTGGTCGTCAAATATAGCTCCTAAGTACTTGACTTGAGATTTCCAAGGGATAGGTTGACCATTAATGACTATGGAATGGACTGGACTAAGCTTATGGTTTTTCTGAAAAATCATGGCGGCACATTTTTGAGGGGCCAGTGTCAAACCCATAGACAATAAATGAAGATTGAGATTAGAAAGGAAGGTGTTGAGGGATGTTATAGACTTCTGGATGGTGTTTTCGGCACATATCACAGCAAGATCATCTGCATAACCACTAATTTTTATGGAGGGTGGAAGTATGTTCTGAAGAGAGTTGCACGATATATTGAATAACAGTGGACTGAGTGGAGAACCTTGGGGGACACCTCTACAAGAAACACCAGGGCCTATAAGTTCATTGTTAAGGGTGGATTTAATGAATAGATTTCGATCTGAAAGAAAGGATAAAATGAGGTCACAAATGTCATGAGGCAAATTAAGGGAATTTAGAGATGAATAAATAGAGGATAAAAAAAGATTATCATATGCACCTTTAATGTCGAGAAAAACAACAATTGGGTTTTTATTGCCAGACAATGCACATGATATTTCGGAATAGATGAAAATGTGGTTATCAGATATACTTCTGCCTTTCCTGAAACCTTGTTGTGAGGGGTGAATTTTTAGGGAGTTTTCAAGAGACCAGTCAAGGCGATTTTTGATCATGCTTTCGAAAACTTTTCCTATTGTGCTGGATAAGGCTATGGGTCTCCAGCTGGAGGCATCGTTAGGATCCTGGTTTTTTTTAAGAATAGGAATTATTAGATGATTTTTCCAATCTGAAGGGATCGGATGATATTTATTGAGTATTTTATTGAAAATAGAGAGAAGAGTTTCTAGGGCTATTTTGGGAAGATGATTGATCATTGAATATGTGATGGAATCCAATCCAGGACTTGAATCATTTTTGTTTAGTAAGCTGAAATTCAATTCTTCTATTGTAAAAGGGTGAGTAAAGGAGTCGTTAATGGCTTGGGGAATAGTGTTAAGGTCTTGAAAAGGGATTTGAGCTAACTTGTTTAAGAGACTTTGGAATATGGAACTGTCTAGGGGAGGCGTGTTAATTAAATTACGATTTTCAATAGATCTAGAGAAATTTTTTATTGATTGCCAAATCTTCTTAACAGGTGTTCCGGGGTTCAGTTCTTCCGTGAATTTACGAAAGCCTTCTAATCTTTTTGTTTTCAGAAAAAGTCGAGTTTTAGCTCTTATTTTCTTGAAATTAATGAAATTTTCCATGGAGAGAGTTCTTAGATATAGTTTAAAAGCCTCTTTTTTCTTTTGTACCATCTGGGAGCACTCTTTGTCCCACCAGGGAAGATAAGGTTTAGAAGGAGTGAAAGATTTCTTAAGTGGGATAAATAAAGAGATGGCTCTTTTTAAGACATCCAAGAACAAGGGATATTCCATATCATTATGATATATATTATTTTCAATATATGCTTGAAATGCATCCCAGTTGGCTTTATTTGTGTTATATTTGACGTGAGTGGAATTCATATGGATGGGCACAGTATTTTGTTTTTTGTAGGAACAAAGGGTAGGAAAATGATCGCTGAAGCCTGATTCTTGGATCGTTCTCCAGGAGCAATCTAGAGCTATGGCTGAGGAAGTAATTGTAATATCCGGGCAGCTTTTATTGACATTGGGGTTGGGAATACGGGTTGGAGATCCGTCATTAAGGATGGTGAGATCATTATGCGAGATGAAGTCCCAGAGTGCAATTCCTTTAGGGTTATTAATGGCAGAGCCCCAAATTTGATTTTGGCCATTTAAATCAGCCATTAAGATAAAATTCTTATGTTTTATTTGTTGTAGGAGTTGATTAAACATTCTGTGAGGGAAGGGAATGTTGGGGTCGGGAGGAATATAGCTATTAATAATGAATAGATCTTGGAGTTCTACTACCAGCAAGTGTATTTTTGGAGGAACTGGAATTTTGTGTTCAAAATTTTTGCAAGGAATCGAGTTGTTGATGAAAGTGGCTACACCTCCGTAGCCATCCTGTCGATCTTGTCTAAAACAGCTAAAATTTTTAATATGTGCAGATCCACCTGGAGTCAACCAAGTTTCATTTAGTAATATAATGTTAATACTCTCATCTCTAATAATAGGAATGAGTACCTCTTTGTTAACATTAAAACTGCGAATATTCCATTGGAGTATGTTATATTTAAAGGTATTATCCTGAATACGATTGAATTTCAAGCAATAGTGTAAAAAATGAAATAATAAAAAAAGGGGGGGAGGTACTTAGAGGGAGAAATTCAAGTTATATTATGATTGCTCACCTCTTGAGGAGAGGTAAGCTGAGAAATTGCGAAAGATTGAGAGCTAGGGATAGAAAGGGAATAATCAGACAAAAACGGAGTATCAGAAGGGGTGAAGTCCATATCAATTCTTTCAATGTGAGAGCAAGAGGGAGATGAAGCATTGTTTTGAAGTGCAGATTTATTTGTTATCGGAGACTGACAGAGTTCATTGCATGAGGAGGAAAATAGAGCTGCATTATGTGTATCTTTATCAAATCCAGTTCTTTTTTCTAAGATGGTGGGACGTCTGCGTTTATGAGTAGTGAATTTGTTACTAGGGGGACTTTGTGTCACTTTTTGAGCATAAGAGATTGGAAAAGGGGAAGAAGTCTGTAATTGAGGAAAGGATGTGACTGATCTATCAAAAGAGGTGTTTTTAACAGAAGATTTAAGAGGAGGGAAAAGTTGAGAGGCTTCGAAGTAAGAATAGTCATGGAATGCCATTGCTTCATTAATGTTTTTTTGCCTATTAAATTCTTTGCAAGAGCGGTCAAAAGCTAGATGCTGTCCAGAACAATAAAAACAGTCTAAGGAATTTGAACATGGGTCAGAATGGATTGTTCCACATCTACTACACCTTTTGGCACTGCGGCAAGAGTTGGCAGAGTGTCCGAATCTAAGGCAGTTTTTGCATTGAGTAACAGGAGCAATATATTTATCAACCTGGACTGGAACTGAAAAAATTTCTAGATCCTTGGGGCATGGACGTCCCTCAAAGGTTACAAGAATTGTTGTGGAGGGAACATATTCATAAGATCCGTCATCTTTGGTTATTCTGCGGTTAAGTCTTCTAGCACCAATCACTTTTTTATTTTGCAAATAAGCTTCTTGAATAATATCATCTGGGGTAATAGAGAGTCCTACGTTTTTGACAATGCCTCTCGAGGTGAGAAGGCGTTGTGGTATGTAAGCACAATATCCTTCCCTTCTGAAAGCTTGGTTCATTAGGAAAGAATTAGCATCACGAGAAGTTTTGAAGGTAATTCCTATTTTGCTGGAACCTTTCTTTTGGATATTTTTAATGTTTTGAATGTTCAGTTTTCGTATAATTTTTCCAACATCCATAGGATGAATACTAGGGGGAGTGCCGCTACTTTTAATAGGTTCTACTATAACTAAATGGGGCCCAAAATCGATATCAGAGTACTTCAATCTTCTCCCTTTAGAAGCCTTAACGCGTTGTTCCAATATTAAAATTTCCTTTATGACTTCGGGATCGTTTTGAAAACAGATTTTAGTGGAAGCGAGTTCATCTTCCAAGTTTTTAATGTCTTTTTCTAATAGGGGAGAGAGTTGGTGCAAAGAATTTATTAAGTTTTTGGAAGATGGTGATAAAGCATTATGTAGGGAATCTGAGGAAGAGTTATTGGGGGCCTCATCCCCCATCTTGATGGTGGAAACTTAGACTAAAGCGTTTTTTGTAGAACACGTGGCAAAAAAATTAAGTTAGGTTAACTTACGGAGAATTATTCACAAATCACTGAAGTGCAGTCAATATAATGTCACTTAACTAAAAAACCAATGAATCGTCACTAAAAATAAAACTAACTAAACTTAATTAAATTCACAATCGACCAATTCGTGCAGTATTATCTCAAAAAGGAATTCTTTTTCCTATCCAGCCATATTTTTCTTAGATAGATCGGGACAGGTAAACTGATTTACTATTGGTTGAATTTCACGCAGTGAACACATAATTTGACTCCAGTGAATTTGCCAGTTGGAACGATAGATTTTTTTCAGGCTAGCTTTTAAGTCATTACAAAGCTGAATATTCACCGTGGCAGTAGCAGTTGAGGCAGCTTCTTTGGCAAGGCAATCGGCTTTTTCGTTTCCAATAATCCCAACATGGGAAGGAACCCATGTTATTGTGACTGTTGTATTTTGTCTTTTTAGTTGTTGATATATGTCGTGTATATCTTGGACAAGGGGGTGGGTAGTAAATTTATTCCTAATGGAATGGATGGAGGATAATGAGTCTGTGCATATGGCTATGTGTGTATTTGCAAGTTGTTGGACATGTTTGAAGGCTTGTAAGATAGCGTATAGCTCACCCGTGTGGACGCTACAAATAGAGAATATTTTGTAGGCTCCGATCGATCCTTGTACCGTGGTTATGGAGCACCCAACTCCGACTTCTGTCTTGGATGCGCCCGTATATATGACCATGTTATATTCTTTATTATTCAGCAACTCAAGGAAAGCTGATCGAATAACATCTCTTTTGGTTTCTCCTTTCTTAAATTTGCAGAGGGAGAGATCGTATTGTGGTAGAAATTTGGTCCATGGAGGAGAGTTGGAGAGTAGGCGGATTCGAGTATGTGAAAGGTTTACGTCTTAAATCAGTGGTTGTATAAGTTGAGGAATAGAACGTATAATAAAGGTATATGGAGGGTTGTCATGAAGTTGGTATGATGTTAATATAGGGTATACTAGATTGGAGGGATTGGAGGAAATCGCGGCAATATAGTTGAGAAGGAGGTGTTGTCTGAGCCAGAGAGGGGGTTCATTAGCTTCACAATAGATACTTTCAGCTGGGCTTGACCGAAACGCTCCCAGGCATAAGCGGATGGCGGTATTATGTACTGTGTTGAGAGAATGTAAAATAGTTTTTGTTGCAGACATGTAAATGAAACTTGTGAGAGCGTTTTAATAATATTCAGTCGCTTAAGACATATTCCTTTAATTTCCTGTATATGTTGTCTCTAGGATAATTTAGAGTCGAATAACATTCCCAGGATTTTACAATCATCTACGACAGGTAATTGAAAGTTATTGACTGTGATACTTGGGATATAAGTTTGCGCTCTCCTACAGAATTTAATAAATTTCGATTTGGTATGTAAGAGGGTAACTCCTAGAGTCGCAATTTTGGTTTGTAGGGCATTTCCTGCTTGCTGTAGTATTTTGCAAGTAGAGGCATTGGTTTTGCCTCGGCTGTACATTATTAGGTCATCCGCGTATAAAGAGCATTTAACAGGGGAAGGAAGATTGTCGCATAACTTGTTAATGGTGAGGATGAACAAGTTTGTACTTAAAACTGAGTCTTGGGGAACTCCATCATGATGGGTATATGAAGAGGAAATGGAGTTATTAACAGAAACCCTAAATATCCTAGATGTTAAAAAACTTTTTATGAATGCATATATGTTAGCAGTGAGATAGTATTGTGTGAGTTTTTCAAGAATTGCCTTTCTACAGATGTCTGTTATTAATTGCGCTGGAAATATGGGTTTGTAGTAGTACAAGATTATCTCTGGTTAAGCGCTGATGTTGGAAGCCAGATTGTTCCTTTGCGATGATACTATGTTTTTCAAAAAACCATAAAAGACGCATATTGATCATCTTTGTCACTAATTTGCACATAGTGCATGTACGTGAAATCGGTCTGTAAGATTGCGGAAAGATAGGTGACTGATTCGGTTTAAGTACCGGAATAACTATCGACTTGCGCCATTGAGAAGGGAACTTTTATGACGTCCATATGTAATTGTATACATTCAGAAGCTTAGTAAGGCTATAAAAAGTATTTTAGGAAACTATAGGGAATCTCATCAGGACCAGCAGCAGAGTTTTTGCATTTGGCTAAGGCAGTTGTTAGTTCGCTTACGGTGAAAGGATCTTCGGATAGTAGAATGTTACTAGAAGGTGTTTCTTGAGATAATGAAGTATTGACATTTGTGTGATTCCTGGACTTCGCTTCGAAATGACTTGCAAGAATATTGGAAATATGTTCATGTGATCTAAAATCCGAGCTGTTTGAAATGAGGCGGGTAATTTTGTTATTAGTTTTCTGACCTTGAATTTGTCGAATTTTCTTCCATAGTTGACTGGGGTTGGAATTTTTGTTTACAGTTGATAAAATAATTATTTCATGGTGATTTCTTACTCTGTTTTACTACGTATTTAGCTTTAGCCTTGAGTCTTTTGTAGCCAATAAGATTGTCGGTACTTTTTTTTTCAAATATTGGTTCAGAGCTCTTTTGGATTGGCGTATTGCGTCATCACAAGAGGAGTTCCACCAAGGATTTGCCCTATGATTGGACAAAAAAGACATTTTACCAATGTGAGTCTTCGCAGCCGAGAGAACTGATTTTATCAAGTCATCAATATTGTCGAAAGCGTAAGCATCATGTGTGAGTAAAAAAGTGTCAATTGTCGTGGAATACTCAGACCAGTTAGCTTTTTTGAGGCACCAATAACTTTTTTCGGAAACTGCTTCATTGTGATTGTCTGATATAATTATTGGGTAGTGATTACTATCATAAAGTCCATCAGCTGTTTTCCAAGGGTTGATTTGGGATCACTTATGCTTAGGTCTATGGCAGAAAAGGTACCGGAGGAAATATTAAAGTGTGTATTCCACCCTGTATTGAGTAGGCAACAATTTGTACAGTTCAATATCCTTTCGACTACCTTTCCGCGTCCAAATGTCTTTTGTGAACCCCACATGCTGTTGTGAGCGTTAAAGTCTCCTGTGAGGATAAACGGCTGGGGGAGTTGATATATTAGTTCAAGAAGCGCATCTTCTTTTAGAGGATGATCTGGAGGTATATATATATATATATATATATATATATATATATATATATGGAGCATATGGTTAGCTTATTGGGGGCAGTATATCGTTATGGCGACTGCCTCTAGGTTTGTTGTCAAAGGAAGTAGTTCTGAATACATTTTGTTTGAGGCGAATGTTGATGAACCCCCGCTGGCTCTTTTGCAGTTATTTCTACTAGAATGGTTCTCTTCAAAAGATTTACTTCAAGGGATATTAGTTGTTTTAAAATTGGTCTCATGTAGACAGAGGAAATCTGGGCGATAAATTGACGTTAGATGCTGAATTTGTTCTAGGCGCGGATAATACCCATCGCAGTTCCATTGTAAAATACTGAATTTTGAAATTAAGAAGATTAAAAAAAGTGTTGAAAAAGTGTTGGATAAAAGATATATTAAAATAGATCGGAATCTTCCTGATTGGAGTCGTTTGAATTGATGGACCATAGGCTTGAAGTTCGACCGCATCATTGGGGTTTATTGAGAGTTCTAATTTTTTCTGCAATCTAGTAATTCGATTTTTAAGAGATCTATCAGATAAAATTTGCTATATTTGTAGAAGGTCTTCAATGAATAATTTAATATTAGTGGTAAAGCTATAGGCTTCTTTTAAAGGATTACTACCGCCAAAAGAATTTTCCAGGAAAGCTATTAACTGTAGGGACGACAGTGAGCATTTTTTAGGATCGGTAAAAATTAATTTTTCTATTTTGGCTTGATTGGAGAGACGTATCTTACAAACGTCTTTGTTTTCAGGTTTGAATATTTTCTTAGGGACTGAAATTGGTGTTACAAAAGCAGCAGTTGAGGGGGATGGAGTATTTTCAAGGCCGAGAATTGGAGGAATGGTAATAATCTGTATAGGAGGTGATTCGAGGCTGGTGTCAGTGGAGTGTGTCCTCTTAATGCCACCTGAAATTTGGAGTTGTCCTGTATTTTTTTTTGAAATGGAAGAAATATTATCGGCAGGATGTTCTTCGGGTGAGGAATGTTGAGGAGATGATATGCCAGAAGATATGTCTTGGCTTTCGTGTCTGAAGGTAGGAAGTGAAGGGGGGTTGCAGGATATATCTTGCGGATTTGGGCAGGAGTCTGCGGTGTGACCAGACTGCTTACAGTGGAAGCATTCAAGTTTGTCCGAAGTAATGAAGATTCTGTAGTTCGTATTTTCATGTAGGATTACAATTGAAGTTTGTATTTCAAAAGGTTCATTTTGAGGTATAACATGAATAGATCGTCAGAAACTGAAAATGTGTGCATATTCATCTGCTGGGGAGCCACATCGAATGAAGGAAATTTTTTTAAGTGCCTGTTCGATAAGAGAGCTAGGGATACAAAGACAAACATTGGAGAGTAGTAATATTTTTGCCGGTTTGATAAGTCTAGGCATTGGTATGATGTGTGATTTCATGGTAACAAAAAAATGATTTTTTATAAAATTATCTACAACGGATACAGAAGATAGATATATACATATACGGTGACTGGAAATGTGTGGTACAAAGGTAATCCCTTTCGGTGTTACAATTTTGCCGATTGCCTTAATGTAGTCAAAAAGGATGACGTCTGGGAGAGCGTTCTTGACAATAGCTTGATTTCTGCTTGGAAATGATGTAGGTGCTTGCGGTTTCTTTACTGAATTTTTAGTGACTGCTGCGAAGCTAGGTCCAGCTGGTTGTGGTTGGTTTATTGTGGTTGACATTTTTTGGTTTTAATAATTTGGATACCAAAATATTAAGTGAAATTGGCCAGATAGACTGGCCTATTATTTGGTCGTTACTATAGGGTAGATATAAAGCGACTTACCACTTGAAAAAACAATACACATAAAACTAACGCGTATTTAATGGTAGAAAACGAGACTATATGTGTTTACTCGTTGAAAGCTTAATTCGGAATCGATATCTAATTAATAGCATTTACATGAAGGTATTACTGGTTGCTGGAGTAGTAGTACATTCGTCTTAAATTTAAGTATGCTTTTACTTTTAAAGGTCACGTATGGGCGATATTATTCCTTGTTGATAATCGAGATATTGATTTTTGCCAGCCACGAAGTCATTGTTTTTCCATAGGAATCACCTCTTGGCGTTGAGAGTTTACTTGTTATCGCCGAAGTACGGATTTATCTTTCAACACCGGATAGAAAGTGTATTTTATATTGAGTAGTCGAGTAATTTCTTTGGTGTGGTGGAAGTTTTGGAGAGAAGATTTTAAGAGGAGATTAAGAGGTACAGCGACTCATAGGCAATTTTACAACATTTTATAGCCTGATAGCGTGGTTATTTTATAGTGCCCCATGGTGTGCTACGATCGATATTTATGTTTCAGTATTCGTCCAGCTCTTCATCTTTCCCTGTTTCCAACCATTTACTTGTAGCTTGTTTTTTTCCCTACGCTTGCCATTTTACATTCTTCGTCGAACCATTCTTTGGATGCTCTGATTTGTGGTAAACCAATTGGTTTTTCTGCGTGGTCTATAATGGTATACTCTTCCATTCACTGTCTATTTTTTCTTTTTTTATGAGATCTCATTTTGTTTGTTATTTTTATGTTCATCGCTATTAGTAAAATGTGGTATGTATCCGTGTTAGTTCCTCGGTATGACCCCGTGTCTTTAACCATTTTAATCCATTTATTTGATATTAAAACATGATCGATTTGGTTGACGTTTCTGTCTCCTGGGAATAACCACGTTCTCTTGTGCTCCTCTATATGCTTAAACGTTGTACTGACTATGAATGTATCTGTCTCCGCAGCTAGATTGCACAGTCTATTGCTGTTATAGTTTGTGTTCTCAGGGCCGGCGAAAGGCTAGTTTAACGCCCGTGCGAAAAGCAAATTTTCCGCCCCCTCCCCCCTCGATTTGATGAAACACATATTTTTAAAATTTTGTAAGTTTTGCAATAACTGTTATGTGGAATCAATTTACAAAGTTAAAATGTAAATACTCAAATAAAAACTAATACGTTACTGTATTCACTTTCATAATCGTGAATCGTGTGTAAATTAAAATACAAAAGAAAATGATTTATTAAATATTAAAAATACTAATAATGACACTTAAAGTTATAAACATCTAAAACATTATATTATAAAAATAAACATAATAAAAATATTTTCTCAAAAAAGCATAAACATTATATTATTCTACTAAATACAAACTAAATTCAATTAAAATTAATCTTTCTGGCTTTAGTTTCCGAAAAATCCTTAAGAATATTGTCGATATTAATATTCATCATTTGATCAAATTCTATGCTCAGCATAGTCAGATTAACACTGCTGTAACACACAGTAGGTAGCAACTAATTATTTCTTTTTGAATTTGAAAACACTACCGGCTGGACAAAACAAAAAATATTAGGTTTGTTCCAACCAAAGTAAATACTGGGTTTGCATCGGAATATTACGGTTTTTGTGTTGGTTGGAACAGACCTATTTATTACCTGCAGGTGGGCGGTGGCGACTGGCGGCGCGGCGCCTTTCATTCCCCAATAAAATAACAGCACTTGGGCTTGCTTATCTTCTAACCGACCGGCGCGGCGGCGACGCCTTTCTTTGTCAATAAAATAATACCGCCCGTCTGTTCGCGCTCGGTAAGGCACAATACATCATAAGCAAATAAACTGATTGATATATTATGCACTTAATTTATACTGGATAATAAATAATTTTACACATTTTCTTGTGCTCTAGTTTATTATTTATATTTTTTTATATTATACTCTATTTCAAAAAGGTAGAGAGCAATAAACCCTTGTAAAATGACCATTCCAAGGGCGTACCTGCTTGTGATTCTAAAAATCTCAATAATTGTGAATTTTATATTTAAGCAATATACGAGTATAAGTAAGTATAGTAAAAACCAAATAAAGTTGCGTTTACGTCACCAAGGGCGTATTTCTATCCCATGTGTGGCTACATTTCTATCGAAAAGTGCATATACTTAAATTTGTTAATTAATCGGTTCTAAAGATAACCCAATCAATAAAAAAACTTTTGTACCAAAATAATGTATAAGCAATATAGCTTTATTGGGTTTAGACCCTCGATGTAAAAATTTGTGTTAAAATTTTCATAAAGAAGCCTCTAATTATTGACGGTAAAATAGTCACTGCCAGAAATAATGTCATGTTGCCGCGTTATTTGTGACTTTTCTACTCGTGTATTGTCATCGATTTTTGAGGTTATAGTTACGTGCTTTATAAAAATTTTTCTTTGATAATACGTTCATTATTAAACATATTTTATTTTATTGCTTGTATTTTTATTAAATTTATTTATTAAAAGATTTGGTAAGTCAGTAATAACCTTACCCCTTTTATTTTAGAATTCCTTACTTTGTGAAATCTATTCATAAATTTAATTAATAAAAAACGTAAATGAAAAAACTCCACGCTATATTAAACGAAAACTATCAAACTATCGATAATTTTGTAGTTTTCATTTATAATATTGTGAAATTTTCTACATTTACGTTTTTTGTTGACTTCAGTTATTTTCTGTTAATTTCCATATTTCGTGAACACTCTGACAACGCTACAAATGTTCACAATGATGATGTAAACGCAACTTTACTTGGTTTTTACTATACATTCATTCGACTTTAGATAAAACTTTGTGTACATTGAGAGAAGATAAACGATTGAAGAGTCAAGAGAGCAATTGGAAGAGATACATTATGGAAAATTCTGCGAGATATGAATTTTATATGGGAAAAATTAACAGAAAGTCGCTTATAATCGAAAAAGATGTATGTTAGAAACGGAATTATTTGCGATCAATGCGATTTTCGCAATGAAAATAGAAAAATAGTCCCTGAATTCGACTCTGTCTAAGTCATGTATGATAGTTAAAGTTATGGCGGATGCGCAGGGATTTCTTAGAACTGTTAACGATTGTGACTATCTTATCTAGACATTGTTTTTGTGCCCAGTCTTATCTAGAAAATGCCAGAGCCAATTGTTTTTGTGTAAGCCGCAATCTAGAATTATCTAGTAAAGAAGGCACTCATATATAAAGGACCGACCATGGAAGGCTGAATTTAGTTTAAAAAGTGATCTCGAGAAATAAACAAGAATACACCGAAATAGCGAACAGTGAAGTGTTGATATAAATTAATAATTAAGGTTGTGTGTATAAAAATTAAATTTAAGTGAATAATTAAGTGTATATAAATTTTAAGTATTAGTGAATAGTTCAGTGTTCAAATAAATTAGTAAGTAGCCATACCGTGTGTTTAAAGTTTATCCCACCCGTAATAAAAATGCTTTAAATAAATAAAAAAAACATTACAGTATATTGTAAAAAGGGAACGATAAATATACAATAGAGACCATTTTTTAATCTAAAAATCAGTTGATGATGTCATCATTTTTATACCTTCATATGTATATTTCTTTAGTTTAACGCATCAGTATTTGCTGTTAAGCCATATATAGTATTATATGATTCATAGTAAAATGACGATATTGAAACCAACTAAAAGATGTTCCAATAATTCTTCACTATCAGTGAGTGAAAAAGTTATTATTTTAAATGTACATGATTGCATAAAATACGATTACCCGAATTTTACTGTACAAGAACTATGTTCCCGAATGACTGGAGTTCGAAAGTCCACCGTTTTTAAATTATTGCGAGGGAGAAAGACAGCAGGTCAAGTGGAACCTCCCAAGAAAAGTCCAGGCAGACCAGTAAAAGTCCTTGATGAAGAAACCTAAAGTGTCACTCGAAGAAAAGTTCGCTCTTTATTTTAAAAAAGAAATACCCATCCTTGATAAGATTTTAATAGAGCTTTGTCAGGATGATAGTATTACGTTTACTAGAAAACTTTGATGGACCACTTTAAAAAATATGGAGTTTGCCGGGGAAAAGCATAACCGTAAAGCACTTTTACTTGGAAGCGATGAAATTGTTTGCTGGCGACGAAAATACTTAGGAAAAGTATAAATCAGTAGAAAATATTTTATCTTGATGAGACGTAGATTAATGAAAGTTATATAGTACCACGAGGACATGAATTCGGATGTTTGAAGACTATTTTGGTGAAATGATAAAATAACCGGCTGATTCAGTAGTAGTTATGAATAACACAAGCTATCATTCTCGACGCATAGAGAAGACCCCAACTTCGTTTTGGAGAAAACAATAAATTATTGATAAGTTAACCCCTAAAGGTATTGAATTTCAAGATAAATTGATAAATAAAGGAATTATTAGCTATAGCAAATTTACACATACACCGTTTTGTGAAATATTCCGTGGAATATATAACAGGATAATATAATGTAACTGTGCTGCGCACATCGCCATATCATTGCGAACTAAATTCTATAGAACGTATATGGGCGCAAGTGAAAGGATTTGTAGCAAGGCACAATACGACATTCAAAATGAAAGACGTTAAGCTACTCTTTGATCAATCCATTAAGGAAGTGACACCAGAGAACTGACAAAAAGCTGTCCTTCATGTCATTAAAGAAGAGGAGAAAATGCTGGATCTTGACTACTTGGTCGATCGGACCGTCGACCCGTTAATTATAACGTCAAGAGGGGATGATAGTTCCTCAGATGACGAATATGATTTTTTTATAATTTAATTTCTATATAATGTATTTTTTGTATAGTGTTTAATAAAAAATATAAGTGTGCCTAATACTATGTACATATTTAATGCCTAATTTTTATTCTGCTAAAATAAAATTCTTTCCTTTTTACGAGTTTCCTATCGGCACGCCTTTGGCACATCAGTTTCAGTGTTTATGAACGGATAATAATAGGCCAAACCCCTAAATTTACTCAAACGCGGGTGGTACTACCTGCACTTGATAAAAAGGAAATATTTTACAATGAAATCAATGCCAAACTATGAAAGGGGCTTAAATATTCGTTGGGTCACTCTGTAGTCCCTTTGTATACCTAAATAGGTTTTATTACTTTATAGCTTTCTGAAATAGACTATAGACACTTTTAGTTCTTGCCAGTTTTTTATTAACTATCTCTTGATTTGGCGCTCCTAGATGTTGGCGCCCCGTGCGGGCGCACGGTTCGCACGGGCCTTCCGCCGGCCCTGTGTGTTCTCGTGCATGGTTTCTTTACCAGATATTTCTCGGTTATTTTCTTCTATTCCTATCTGGGATTACAGTCTTCTATTATTATTAAAATGTCATTTCCAGATATATTTTCACAGGTTTCGCCTATCTTCTCATAAAACTTTGAATCGTCGTGTAATAGTAGTTGATGAGTATATTCAGGATGATTTCATAAAATTCCATTCACTTCAAAAAAATTAGTGTAAGAACAATTAATGTTGAAAAATTTTATAACTAGAATTTATAAGCATTTTAACGACATATCTCGTATTTCCGACCATCTGATAACATCAAAAACATAATTTGAATGAACTCAGATTGTTGAAGTTGTATAATACTAGTATTCATATCAATTTGATTTATTAATTAGAAACTGTTAAACGTAAATTTGAATCAACATGTATTATAATAGTTGATGAGTGTATACGGGGTGTTTTAATAAAATTCCTTTCGCTTCAAAAAACAATTTATTATTATTTATAAAATAAGCTTGGATTTTGGGATTAAAACCGGAATGTCAACAAGAATTTTCTTATTCTTTCAGAAAAAATATCACAAAATCCATTGGAACTTTATTATAGTAAATATCATGTAGAAATAGTTTCTAACTTGAAAGATAACTTCAAAAATCGTTTTAAGGATTTCAATGAAATTGTTTTGGTTGCACAACTGTTTTACCGAGACCGATTTAGCAGAGGCGTATTTATCTATAGTGCAGTGTGTGCGACGCAAACGGGCGCCGGGTCTAAGGAGGCGCCGAGCGTCGAGCGCCCTGACACCACTGCGCCCTTGCAGACGTCGGGCGCACGGTAGCTAAGCAAGGCTACTTACTCCTTTTCCTACCTACTCTATTTTAATATACACAATAATTTTTGTTTCAACATGAAATCAGTCTTAAAACAGATTATTAAAGATTAAATTGGCGTAATGTCGCATCGCTACCCAAGGCGCGAGCCGGCATCGGCACATGTTTGTTTTGATTCGTTTCACACCACGCCGACAATCATTTCTAACTCGACTGTATTAGAATGCTATCTATAAAGTTCAAATTGAAATTCCCGGGGACGTGCGCGTGCCGCACTTTTGTTTTACCGCTATACCGTAGTTTTGCGAAATAAGCCTTGGTGCTATTGGATTAAGTATCATTTTTTGAGTAAACATGTAAATATGAAGTAAATCGGCTTTCCTTTTGATAGAAAATATATAAAAGGGAAGATTAGGTTTCTTGCTACCACATATATTGCGACATTCCTCGAGGTCAGAGGTCATCAAAAATAGCGAGTGAAATACAAAAACAAAACATCAAGTGATAGATAGTAATATCGAAGTTTACTCGTACCCGTAGGTACGATCTAGGATTTTTCATTTGTTCATCCTACTGCAGTGCAGAACAAACAACGGTAAGTTAAAGTGCTTTAATATGACCTACTAGTATACTAAGTTATTTGGGTATAATTAGTACAAGTTGCAATTATTTCTCTGAGCCTATAATATTTCCATAGATACTACTTAGTTCTTTTAGGTATCAGGTGCCTAAGTATACTTAGTTTATTATTTATTTTAGATGTCCGATGGCCATGGAAAAAAGAAACTTTCTGGTGCACAGAATCGAAAAAGAAAACTGGAGAAGGAAGTGTCTCTGAAAAAGAATAGAAGTTCTATTAAAAAGTTTTTTGTTCGACCCGGTCCATCCTCGGACGAACATCTGGAGACAGAGACCTATGAAAACCAAGATAATTATACAGCAGAACTCGTCACTTCTACGTCACCGCCGCCGCCGCTGATGTCTCAGATGTCATTGTCGTCGGTGGTAGAAGAAGACGAAGAACCTCCTAGTGCCTAATCGTCTCCGGAGAATATTCTTCGAGAAGATATAATGATTGATTTCGCGTTATGGCCACATGTGTTATCCGATGAACAGAGAATATTTTTGATGGAGCGTGGGCCAGTGCACGTAAAAATGGGTTCATATCCTTCGAATAGTTCGAAAAGATCTTTTTCAGATGCTTATTATACTTAAAAGATGGTAAATAATGAAACCGTTTCACGAAACTGGCTGGTTTACTCTAAGTCAACTGATTCTGTTTATTGTTTTTACTGTAAACTTTTTCATGCTGATGCGAGTCCGACTCCGTTTAATGGTGAAATAGGTTACAAAGATTTGCAGCATTTGTCTACTGCTTTAGAACGTCATGAAAAGAGCTTAGGGCACCTATCATGTCTTAAGAAACAAATTGCATTGTAAACTGTTATTTTAAAAGAAAAGTCGGTAGATTTCTTGCACCAAAATGAAATTGATCTGGAAAAAAACGTTGGGTTGCAGTACTCGAACGAATAATCAACATAATTTATTTTTTAGCGAGGCAATCTCTGGCTTTTCGCGGAAGATCTCAAAAAGTTTACGATTCTGATAATAGTAATTTTTTAAAGCTGGTTGAATACACCTCTAACTTTGATAATGTGCTTGCGGAACACATTGCCCTTATTCAAAAATCTGAGTCACGCGTAACTCATTATCTTGGCCATAATATTCAGAATGAAATAATACAATGATTGGGAGACAGAATAAAAAAAACTATTGTTTTAGAATTGAAACAATCTAAATATTTTTCCATTATTCTAGATTGCACACGAAAAACAAGTATCGGTTGTCATACGTTACGTTCTTTTAAATGCAAGTAACAACAAGGCTGAAGTAAAAGAACACTTTCTGGGGGTTTTTCCTATTACAGACACTACTGGCCTGGGCTTAACTCAATTTTTGTTAGATTTTTTAATCTCAAACGAAATTGACATACAAGATATGCGTGGTCAAGGTTAGGATAATGGTGCAAACATGAAAGGGAAAAATATAGGTCTACAAAAACGAATTCTAGATTTAAACCTGCGCGCATTTTATGTACATTGTGCTGTACACAGCCTTAATTTGGTGGTAAATTACTTGTTTACGAATAAATCAATTTCAGTGTTCCCAAATCTGTCCACTGCGCTGAGGATATACCTGACACTTCCAGTCACGTCGCACATAGCGAAAGGTCATTTTCTAAACTGAAAAAAAATTAAAAACTACCTTAGATCAACATTGTCGCAAAGTAGATTGACAAATTTATCGTTAATAAGTATTGAACACAAAATCAAAATTGAAGTTAGTGACATTATTAAAGATTTCGCTAATGCAAAAGCTCCAAAAGTAACTTTTTTGTAAATACATTGATGTCTAAGATATATACTTGTGTGACGAGCGTCCTGTTATGTTACTATAAGTAGTTTTTAAAATAAATATTTTTGAAAGAACTACAAAGTTGTGATTTTTTTTATTCTTAAAACCCCTTCCTTCCCATAAAAAAATTTTGCTTCCCGACATAATTTTAAATTGCACCATTTGCATACGAATTTCCGATTGAAAATATAAGGTCTTAACAAAGGTATGCACATTTTTAAACTGTGGCTTCTACTCAGGATACTGAACAACTTTCCCCAAGGAATGCATGGTCAATTCTCAAAAACAAAATCTGGACTTTGTATGGAGACTTGGTCAATCAGCTAATCGATCTCCATACTAAGTCCAATTTTTTTTTGAGAATTGACCATGGGTTCCTCGGGGAAAGTTGTTCAGTATTATCATGAGTAGGTGTCACAGTTTAAAAAAAGTGCATACATTTGTGAATACCCTGTATAACTGTTAGTACTTATTCCATTTTGACCCCGCTCCTACTAGACTAGAGGGCGCCAGAGTACTGGTAGCACACGGGCGCCACAAGGGCTAGAGACGCCTCTGCGATTTAGTCTGCTGATATGTCGTTAATACCGTTGTTTGGTAGATTGATCCTCCACTGTACTCCCTTCATTCTTTCAAACTTCGTCCTTCAAAAAACTTAAATTTCTTTATTACGTTATTCTCACCTTTAACATTAGGTGATTGAATATCAGCATCAACTGCTTCCTTCATATCGTGTACAGTAGGCAGAAGTTTATTTTTTCATGTAGTGGTTTCGTTGCTGTCCTTTTCCCGCTATTCACTGAAAGCTTCTTAAAATAAACGGTTGTAAAGATCAAAACTAACTTTTCCGCATCTGTGAGATGCCCTGATTATTATTCTATCTTAAAATCGACACTTGTATACACTTCGGGAGATGTATCGTGTTAACAAACCGAAATTTCTCGAAACGTAACAAAAAATGCAGTATATCTGGATTTATAGGACCTCACTATAGTCAGCTGAAAATCAATAGGGTACATCTGTGAGACACCTTGGAAAATATCCAATTATAAATTTGGCCACCTGTATACACTCCGGAGGCTGTATCGTACTAAACCCGAAATTTCTCCAAAAAAGACAAAAATGTGTCACTTCAGGTACCATAGCACCCGTTGTACCAACTCTTGAGAGCTAAAAACCAATAAGGTTTATCTATAAGACGCCCTGAACAATATTCAATCATAAAATGGGTCACTTGTATACACGCTGGAGGCTGTATCGTGCTAACAAATTGAAAATTCTCCAAAAATTTGGTACCCCAAGTACCATAGCACTCGTTGTACTGGCTTTAGTGAGCCGAATCTTGATAGAGTTCATCTTTGGGATGCTCTGAATAATTTCCAATCATAAAATTGGTAACTTGTATTATACTCAGGAGGTTGTATCGTGCTAACAAACTGAAATTTCTCCAAAAATGACAAAAATGTCGTAGTTAAAGTACTATAGCACCTGTTGTACTGGCCGCGGTGAGCTGAAACTCAATAGGGTTCATCTGTGACATGTCCTTAACAATATTCAATCATAAAATTGGTGACTTATTGCAATCCGGAGGCTGTATCGTGCTAACAAACTGAAATTTCTCAAAAAATGACAAAAATGTCGTTCTTCAAGTATCATAGCATCCGTTGTACTGGCTATTGTGAGCTGAAAATCAATAGGGTTCATCTGTGAGATAACTTCAACAATATTGAATCATAAAATTGGTGATTTGTTGCACTCCGGAGGCTGTATCGTGCTAACAAGACACGTAACGAAAAGTGGCCGACGACGACGACGACGACATACACACAGGATTTTTTTCTAAAAACCATTTTTTCGTGTGGTTCTTGATGAAAAACGTGAAAGTAATTCAAAATTTTTTGTGGGTAAACCAATACTTTTCTCGCATATTAGATAGGTTGCGCGGAAAAGTAATAATCGGAATACTTTGTGCTGATTTTAAATACATAGTTCATTCCTTTCAAGGCTTTCTCTTTGAGTTTCTTCAAACTTTCTTCTTCCGCTATGCTCTTTTCTCCCAATTGCAGTTTCTTAGCATTATCTCTAATAATTTCATATTCCATCTTGCGTGTTACTTTCTTCTGCTTTAATAACTGATTACCGAGCACGTTCCTCTTGTTGGAGTCTCTTTTCTTCTAACCATCTTTCAATGTGTTCTCTCCTAATTTTTTCATTTTTTGTTTTCTCTTTCTTGTTTGCTGAGTAGCTTTTCTTCTTCTAAAAGCCTTTTTTCTTCTAGGCGTAGTTGTTAAGAGGCTTCTCTTATTTTTTCTTTCTCTATATTTCATTTTTATTAGCATATATTAGTGAACCTAATAAACCTATGTTGAATTCAACTGTGTACTATTTTATTTAGGTTGGCTTACGGGTTGGGTAGCTAACTGTGTATTTCAAAACTATCCAAGTAGCTCGACACATTAAAAATGTTGGTTACCAATGATATAAAGTTTGTATTTAGGAGAGAAGCGGGGAATCATACGCAGCGGGCAATCATACGCATCTATCTATACGTCCAGGCGATCGTTGAATATCGCTGCTAAATGCTAATCGGACCAAAGAATACACCAACCCAACAAGAAACGAAGCTTGTGCTATTTTAGAATTCATTTTCTGAGTCAGAGTCACTTATCTGTCAATGTCATGTGATTTTATTGTTTACATGTTTAACAAAGAATATTCTTTGCTGTACGGTTTTTCCTTATTTACAATATAACATATATATTTTGTTTGTGTTTTTAATTGTTTAAGAAACTATTATATCAGTTATGGCGCCAAGAAATTGTGCAGTTCGTGGGTGTTATTCAAGAGATGGAGACGGAACAACTATATTTAGATTTCCTAAAGATCCTGTAAGGTAAGAGGAATTGTTTCTATATGCAATAAATTATAGATATATATTTCTTTTTTTAAATATGTTATTTTTCCATTGCACCTATACATTGGAAGTTGCGTGAATCTATGTTTTGAGTGTTAACATTCCTCTGTCTCTGTGTCTTTGTTAACATAAATAATAATGATAATAATACAATCAATGAATACACTACAATAAGCGTCAGTGCTGATGAGTTCAGCTTGAATATGTTGAATAATAATACACAATATTCAATATAAATTGGTAGTAGTTTATTTCTTTTATACACAAATGATAAATAAAAATATAAATATACTTACTTAGCTTTATTTACATTTTAGAGCACAGTTAGGGTTGGATGCATGTAACCGTGGAGATTTGTTTGAAAAAACCCTAGACTCTTCACATAACAATTATAAGTTATGTCAACTTCACTGTGAGGATAAATTTACTTCCAAAAGGGGACGTAAAAAGTACCTATGTCTTCAAGCTGTGCCTACAATATTCCCATGGTTAAAACGCAAGGGCCATGTTATATTGAGCGATCCACCAACAAAAATAGCTATTCAGTCTGGTAAATATTAAATTTAAGTAAACATTACAATCAGTTGTTATTGATATTTATTTTTGTCACCTTAGTGCAGAATTAATTATAACTTCTCAACAGGATTCATTAATGCCTTATTGCTATTTTGTTTACTTGTTTATTACAATTATTTTTATAATTACAGATACCATGCCGTTTGTGCAAGTGGGACATTCATCTGAAGCCGCCACAAGACATATTGGTGATGCTTCTCCATATCTTGGTAAATATAATCATCGTTTAGATTCAACTCTTGTAGATAATATGCATCAAAATAGATGGCTTTCTTATAATTAGATTGCACTTAGCCTATCTGTGAATCGCCATATGCTTTGTATTTAAACAGCTGTATAGAATTGCAATGTAAATGTTATGTATTCTTTAGAGTGTAGAGTGACAAATATAAGAATGCTTGACATTTTTTGAACCGATTACTTGAAATTGCTGTTTATTACAATTATTTTTATAATTACAGATACCATGCCGTTTGAGCAAGTGGGACATTCGCCTGAAGCCGCCACAAGACATATTGGTGATGCTTCTCCATCTCTTGGTAAATATAATCATCGTTTAGATTCAACTCTTGTAGATAATATGCATCAAAATAGATGGATTTCTTATAATTAGATTGATTAGACTAATAATTTATTCATAAAGTTGTATGTCTGTGATCCCAAAAAATATTGAGTCAAGGAAAATCGTTTGTGTACTACAAAATACCTTCTACCTAGAGGTTCTCTGCCTTTCAGTAGTACTAGCGCTTTTACAATTGATGCCAGAAGTTATTCAACAGATTTCTCACACATTTCTTAGAAGTCCTCCAGGTTGCATATTTCTTTCTTTTCTTTGGTTTCCATTGCAAAATTTCGTTTCCCTAGATCCAGCCATAACCACTAATTACACCTTCCTTTTCTGTGGTGTCCAGAACTTGAGAAAGCAGGAGTTTTGGTGGAAGTTGTTGGAGAATTTTCAAGAGTAAGCTGTTTCTAATGGGTGCCTACAACAGAAGTTTCCTGTGGATCTATAAAAGTATATTAACCATAATATATTTTGGAAATGTACATGTACATGATTCAGAACCCTAACAACAATACATATATATATGTTTTACTTTTGGTTAACAAGAAAAATGACTCTATATATTTCTTTTCACTTATTGTAGACATACTAAACATAAAATGTTACTGAAAAGCAGAAAATTTTTATATATTTAGGCTCTATAAATTAACAGTACTTTGATTATGGGTTTGGCAAGCATAATATAATGCTTTGGTTTGACTAAATAACATTATAAATTACACATACCTAGCATCGTCCTTGGGGATAGTAACAAAACTCATCCCTTCTCCAGTTTTGTAGGATCATCCACGACATAAGCAAACAAATTCTCCTCTGCAAGCGATCACAAAAAATAAGCTAGTGCCACAAGATGTACTATATTATGTGTGTCTAAGTTATATCGTATTATTAATTGGAGGGATTACCAGAAAAACAGCATAAACTGTTCAACCAGAAAAAAGCACAAAATATGATAATAATTGAAAAACGCAACAAAACTTCGATAACTATGCAGAAAAGTTTACTGTCGCTACTTTTTTATAACTTCTTTGTCGCATACATCAGTAGATTTTCTCTTGTAAAATATTTAATTCAGAATCTGGTGAAGTGTAACTTTTAAATATATCGATTATAAAAATTTTGTATTCAAGTACCATACTTATTGTAATTTTATATCATCATTTACTGAAATTATTTCTATTGTAAACTGGTATTCTAAATATATAATCTATATTATTGTATTGGTTTTTATACTCACTCTATCCTACATACAGCGCTACTTAAATACATACTTACACATATAATTTCGATAACAATATAGAAAATGAAAATCATTTGGTTAAACAATAGCTCGTTATTTTTAATAATGGATGGAACTCCAAAAACAGAAGCTAAAACTGTATGTATGAAGAAATGCTAAAGTATATTTTTTACATTGTTTGTTTAACAATTCATAAATTAAGTTTAACAGACCTATTGTGAAAATTAAACTTTGGTATTTCTTCATCTTATGAGTTTTCACCAATTATCAACCAACATTCAAAATATTACACGGTTGGATGCTTAAATCTTTCTTTGACAATTAAAAATTTGTCGAAACAAGCCATAAAAATAAACAATAAATATTTGAAATTCTTTGGTTTCACTTTTTTGCGTGTAGGTAAGATTTAATTTACATTTTTTAGTGTAAAATCAAGTAACGATGCTCAGTTATCTGTAAACGTCAGTTTCAAGGTCACGAAATTTTGCCCCCAAAACATCAAAGGATTTATGCCGGCTTTCGCTTCTTGTTGTTGGTGTATTTTTTGATCGGACAGACCCATGGCATTAAGTATTTCCACCATCTCCGTTGCGGTTCTATTCAGTTCCACACTTGTGTTTGTTAGACACATACATTATTCACTTTTTGGCACTTTTATTATAATATTTGTGTGTGACTAAAATAAAGGTGAGATATTTATACCTATTTATAAGTCATTCTAGTTTTTGGGTATGGAAGGACAAGCCTTTTCAAGAGTAAATGATGTAAATAAATCGTGGTAATATTGACAATATTTCTTGAAATAACTTGAAAGAATAATGACGTCAAATCGGGTAATAATACGCGGATGCGTAACATTACCCGCGTAGTGGTCGAAAGTGATTTAAAATTTGTGTTTTGATTCTTTATAATTAAAATGTTTTCCAGATGTCCCACAAGTACAAGAGAAAAACGAATATCACTGGTTGGACCGAGGAGACTCTACAGAAAGCTCTGGCAGAAAAATACGAGAATTTTACAGGTCATTTAACATTCACGAGACAATACTAAGAGCTCGTAGAAAAAAGAACGACAGATCTGCTCCAAAATTGGGAAGACCTGCTACATTCTCATCTGAGACTGAAACTCAAATGGCAAATCACGTTCTTAAGTTGGTTAAATTGTTTCATGGATTGACTCCTGCGGAATTACGAAAAATCGCTTTTCAATATGCGGAGGCCAATGGAATACGACATGATTTTAATAAAATTCGTCAGGAAGCTGGAAAGGATTGATTGCAGTTATTTCTTAAGAGAAACCCCTAAATCAGCTTAAGAAAACGTGAAGGAACTAGTGTGAATAGAATAACGGCTTTCAATGAAGAATCTGCTAAACATTTTTTTCAAACCTAGCAATCCTAATGGAGAAATATAAATTTGGACCAGGCAGAATGTTTAATATTGACGATACGGGGATCTCAACTGTTCAGAAGCCTACTAAGCAGCTGGGATCAAAAGGTTTTAAACAGTTTGGATCAAAAATATCTTGGGAACGTGGAAAGAACGTCTCTGCTATATGCGCAATGAGTGCTTCTGGGGGCTTTATTTCACCGCTCCTGATCTTTCCTCGGAAACGAATGTCTCCCAGGTTGACGAAAATGGGCCAGTCGAGGGAATTTATGCAGTTACCGATAATGGCTGGAGCGCCGAAAAATGTTTCCTTCAGTGGTTGCAACATTTTAAATTGTATGTAAATTCAAGTCCAGCATACACTGTTCTGCTGCTCCTTGACAATCATAATAGCCATATTATATCTCTTCTGATTTATAACTATTGCAAAGATAATGGTTTAGTTATGTTGACGATACTACCACATACGTCCCACCGCATACAGCCACTGGAAACTTCATTTTTTGGCCCATTTAAATGCGCTTTCAATAAGGAGTGCGATTTTTTTAAAAAACTGGCCAGCAAAGAGAAAATAACTTTTCCAGATTTGGCTGAAATATTCAACAATGTTAAAATTGCGCTTATGGGAAACGCTATTTCAGGGTTTAGTTCATCTGGAATCCACCCCTTTAATCCAGATAAATTTTCAAAAGAAGATTGTGAATCGGCTAGCCAATATATGCCTACTGTACCTGATGATTTGGGCTCTACAAATTATTTTGATCCCGGTCCGTCAAGTTCACATGCTGCAGTCAGACCTCAAATGTGTCCAAAAGAAAAATCAAAGGCAACAAATGGTTTAACACGAGGAAAAGTTGGCATTACCGAACTGTCGCCATTGCCGTCATATTCTGAAAAAGGTAGAACTAAAAAAGGTACCAAAGGAAAGTCAGAGATATTAACGGCTACACCTATGAATCAATTCTCGAAGAAAAACAACAAAGAAAAAATGAAAATATTTCTGCTCGAGTAGTTAAGAATAAAAATATTAAAGCAAAAGTGGGAATACGTAAAAAACCAAAAAACCAAAGAAATATGGAATTAGACACTGATAATTCCGAGGACGATGAAATTGACGAAAAAGATCTTGTTAATGATGACGAAGTGGATGACATGGATTTGTTCTCTAACAAGAACGACCATTGTTTTTTATGTGAAGATGGAGAAATGTGATTCAGATGTGTTCGTTGCGGGGGATGGGTGCATGCCGAATGCAATGAGCAAGACTCTGCCACTAACTACGAAAGCGACTTTTGTCGCAAAAAATCTTGTGCGAAAAAGGACCTTGTTGCGAGATTTTAACTAGTGAAATGTGTTTTATGCTCTTGTTTTTGATATGTTTCAAATAATTATAAGTTTTCTGTTCAGAAGTTTGAATATTTTGTACTGTTTTTTCATTAAATAAGATTTATAGAAACAGTTTTATTTGCGTATCATTACCCGACACAACGCGTATCGTTACCGCCGTGGCGGATAATTGTACGCTATTTTTCTAAAGACTCCTTTTATTTAAATAAAATTAAAGATGGCTATGTTAAAGAGAACATATCAGTAAATAATCGTGTTAAAGATGTAGTTTTTAGGGATTCAAATATCTAGTCTAGGACAAATATTGCTTAGGGGCGTACCATTCCCCTCCTTTCCCCTACTTATGTTTATTGCTAATGACGTCAGGTTAAAGGACAAAGAAAATAAATTCATCCTAAATATTGTTTATATGTCTTTTTGCCTAGGAACAAAAAATATACCTTGAGGTAAATGACGCTTTCAACAAACACGTAAGTAAATGAATAAATTCGTTTTAAATATAGCTTTCTAAATGGATTTTATTAGATTGCCGCTTTCGCGCCAATAAAGAGCTAAATAAGGAAATTACAAACTCGAAAGGACGTCGAACGAAGGTAGAAAATTGTTCTTAAGATTTCTTGTTAGAATTAGGAAATGACCCAATTACTTCATTTTTCGACTTTTTTCCAAACGCCAATTTCAACATTAATCGTGAGCTTAATTTTACAGTTTTATTCGTTTAATTCCAATATACAGGGCGTGTTTTATATACGCGTAATACAAATAAATTACTCCAAAACAGATTTACTGAAATCCCCAGCTGGTAGTGCCTGAAAACTGTTTTGGATAATTTTAAAATGAATGATAATTTGTCAAGTTATAAACCTAATTTAAATAACGGGCTTAAGCACCTTGAACAAGGCTTTTGGTAGCTCGTTAACGATTCGAGTCTTTGTGTATGCAGAATAGTTAGATTTATCTCATTGTTCTTAGTTTGTTTGTTTGCTTTCGGTTCGTTTTCCGACCAAAAAGCTGATAATACGATAATATTGTTGACAAAAACTTCTTTATAATAGATCGGAAAAACTTTTTTAAACACGATTCAAGCTGTTTATAGAATTGTTAAAAGATGGTCATTGCTAATAGGCTTGTAAAAAGGAAAAAATGTAATTAGCTGTCTCGACCCTTACTCTGTGGAATCTACTCATGTTACTGTTTTTCGTTGATTCCACAACATAATATCGAAACAATTGTCAATTATCTTAGAATTTTTAAAATCTTTTAAATATATTGTGGAATTAACTAGAAACAGTAAGTTTCATTTGAAACAGGAAAAATTTATTTGAAAGCAATACTAGTTCTTCATTAATTATAGATCATTAATCAAGGTAAATGAAATATTAGGAGTTCAGGATAATTCTGTTCGTATGCCTCCTCGCATTTTTATTCTTCTGATACAAACTGAATAATGTCAACAACGTTATTTTGAGAAAATAATTTCGAAATTCCAACATTTCACTGTATATAATTATCAGGAGACCAGAAGTGTAACATTTCATTGTACTTATATAGTTATCAGGAGACCAGATTGGGATTGCAAGACGGTTAAATTCAGCTTCTCCTGGTAATATGTACACCTCCTCGAGTTTCTGTTCTCCTGATACAGTATTTCGAAATGTAAATTCAGTTAACAGGAGAACCGAAATAGCAGAAGATAGCTGAAATGTGAAATTCAGCGGCTTCTGGTAATTTGTATACCTCCTCGCGTTTCTGCTCTCCAGAAACAAATTTTGTTTTATGATCATTTCGAAAAGTAGTATTTATTCTAAATTCTATTCAGTTATTGGGCGATTGAAAATAGAGGAAGTGTATCGTCGTTATTTTATTATCATTTTTTGTTAAATGAAATTAACTGTCTCCTGGAATCTACTCATATAGTAGTGAACGACAATTAGTTTTTTTTTTCAACCATATTAATAACTTACACCCAAAAATAAAATTTACATTAGAAGCTGAAGAAAATATTTCAATCAATTTTCTTGTTTTAAAAATTCAAAGAGTTAATAATGTACTTGATTATTCATTTTACAGAAAACCAACACACAATGATGTAACTATTCCATAAAGTTCCAATCACCCCTTGTCACACAAATTAGCAGCATATAATTCAATGATACATAGAGCATTTTCAGTTCCTTTGAACAAATGTAATTTTGATAGAAAGATTAATACAGTTAAACAAATAGCAACATGGTTATCCATTACATATGATAAATAAACTAATTAATAAAAAAGAGGAAAAAGTGGCATTATAACTGATATTTCCTAAACAAACTGAAGAAATAAAAAGTTATAAAACCATCACTTATGCAGTGAATATTTCTAATAATATTTCAAAGATAATATCTTTAGCCACAAATGCAACAAAAAGTAACGTAAGTACAAAAATCATTCATTGACACCTTTTTTTTCCGATGAGAGGAAATCTTACATTAGACCCCGGTATTTCCGTAGTGCCGGATTCCTACCGACTAAAACCTCTCCTCTCTCGCATCTCCCACTGGAACCGCTCACGCATTACTTCGGTGGGAGTGCATCTGCCTGATTTCCAACTACTCTCTTTGTCTCTCTATCCTCCTTTTCTTTATTCTCTATAATGAGCCTTATGCTTTTGCATGCACTCCTCCACCACCCTTCCTGCCCTGATATCAGGGATACTGTCATACTATCCACACCAAATGGTACACCCGTGTCATTTTGGTTGCTTTGACGTGTTACTTCTCATCGTGAACATGCAAACAGGGTGTGTTGCACGTCATCTTGCTCTCCACAGTATAGGCAATCCTCAGATTCCGCTCTCATGCGGCCAAATAGGTATTTTCTAAGCAACCATGTCCACTCATCGCCTGTGTTGTGAAGTGATTGACCTCTCCATATGGCCTGTTAATCCAATCTTGTATATTTGGTATCAACCGGTGAGTCCATCTACCATATTTCCCATTTGACCATTTCCTTTGCCAACGTGCCATGAGGATCGATCTGGCGATAGATCCACCTACTCCTCTGTATTTTTCATTCCTTTCTTGTATAAGAAGTTCAATAGGAGGAATCTCAGCTATTGCAGCAACTGCCTCTGTTGACGTAGTTCGAAACGCGAAGCATATCCTAATGCACATTTTGCGTTGGATACTGGTGTTTGGATATAAGTTTCTGGTTGCTTGTAACTGTATGCCAGGCAAGAGTAGTATAAAGCATTTGGGAATGGGCCACACTCAAGAGTAACCTTTTTTTGGATGCTTTCGGTCCTTTTAGGTTAGGCATAAGTCCAGATAGAGCCGCCACTATCTTATCCACTTTATGGGCAACTTTCTGTACATGTTCCGCGAATGTTAACTTTGTACCCAACCAAACTCCCAGGTACTGTATTGCTCTCTTCGGTTTTACAGTAACACCCTGCAGATCAAATTCAATCGTGCCAATTTTCCTTTTGGTCATAAGCAGAGCAGCTTCTGTTTTTTCGGGTGCCAGTTGAAGACCATTATACTCCAGCCAGTTGGATATGCGATGCAGTGCTGTATTTGCTGCGCGCATCAAACCTTATTCTCCTTTAGATACCACCAACATGGCAATATCGTCAGCAAAGCCCATAAGGGTCACTCCTATTGGCCTCTTTATCCTCAAAAGCCCATCGTAGAATATATTCCACAACGTTGGTCCTAAGACTGAACCCTGTGGTACACTGCTGTTGACGTTTCTAGGTTTCACTGTATCTTCTGCTTCCAGAATGATCTCTATTTCTGACAGGTAGGCTTTCATTACTTTGATCAGTTTGCCATTTATCTCCCTTCTCTGCAGTTCATCTAGGATTCTCTGCCAGCTAGCGCTATTGAAGGCATTTGTTTTGTCCAACGTGATGATCGCGCAGAATCGTCGGTGCGCTGTGGAGTATTCTTGTTCTGATACCCTTGCAATTTTTATCACTTCTTCTATAGCGTCTACGGTCTGTTTCCCCTCTACAGAACCGAACTGTCTGGTTGAGAGTCCCCCCCCCCCCGTTCGTGATATTGCTCCCTTCAGTCTTACGAGGATGAGTTGTTCGTATAGTTTTCCCTCAACATCAAGCGAGCATATCGGTCTGTATCCGGATAGACTATCAATTGGGTGGTCTGCTTTCCTCAGAAGTAGCAGTCTTGCCCTTTTCCATTGTACTGGAAATTCTCCACGACTGGCCAAATCATTATATACAGCTAGTACGAAAAGGAGCAGGGGCTTTAATGACACCTGGTGGGATATTTCCGGGTCCGGGTGCCTTGTTGTCTTTCAGGTTATTACTCGCTACTCGTAACACATCTAAGCTAAAATTTAAAAATATCACATTTGTATCACAGTTAAATACCACCTCTTGGTGTATAGGGAATAAGTGATTAGCCACTTCTTCCACCATTTGCATAGACATTTGTAATCTGGGAGGGTAGCCGGTCAGGTTTATGGACACCTAACACAGAACTAGAAGTACTACATATTTGTGATAAGAAACAAGAATTGGATTTCCTTGAAGAATTGGAAATTAGAAGGCACTTAAGAAACTCACAATATGAAGTCGTCAATGTTCTCCACTTTTAAACTGTCTCCTTAAGTGATAATTGTAAACATCAGCATATATAGTTTTCCTGGTTGTCTATATCATTGCACAGTTATACTGATCTTGATTGGAAAAACTGATATCCAGGATATCCCATAGGGCTAATAATATCTAAGCTGGTCTAGCCAAAAATAATTATTAAACATCAGGTAGGCATTAAATGAAATGTAACTTCTGCCAATTTCTTAGAGTATTTAACTTTTTTTAATATATTGTGGAATTATCTAGAAACTGTAAGCTCCATTTAAAACACTCATTTTGTGTTGTTTAATGTTTGAATTATGCGCCAAATACTCTCTCCGTGATCATGTGCCACTTAACGATCGCCAACCAATTATACGGCCGTCTTTGCGAGAAGTTAAGCGAATGTTGCTCGGGAGGCATGCGCAAAGACGGAACGGGGTGTCATGGCCGTTCGTGTGTGTGAAGAGCAACGTATTTTTTAACCGGCTTTTGGAAATTACTAGGCTATTACTTGGGTGGGTAAGTAATTTACTTATATCTAGGTGGGAGTTTATTCATTGTAGCATTAATCTTTGTTTAAAAGACATTAAATCACGAAACATTTCGGTCTTATTTCGCCCGATTTAGTTACAAGCTATGTGGAAATACAGTACATTTTATTGTGTAGCGTGTGGCAATACATATTAGTTAATTTAAAATGTCTGAAAGCAAAGAGAATAATATGTTAATAAAATTTAAGGTGCAAAGGCGTAACATTGTTAAAAGGGTAGAAGCTATGCTTGTACTGGATACAGCAGCTCTTATAGTTGAGACTGCAAGAGAGGAGTTCGAGATACAATATTCTAACTTGAATGATTTAATAAATGCTTCCGATTCATTACATTTAGATATTATAGTTTGTGTTCCTGAGTCTGACAATGAAATAACAGAGCAGAATAATATTCAAAATGAGAGATAAATTACAGTGCTCAGTGCAAGTATTGTACGATAGAATATTTCAAGAAGCTAAAATAGAGAATAGTGAAAATAAAATATATTCCCCAACGTCGGAAGCTGGTAGTAGTAGTGTCAAAAATAAATGTATTTTAAAATTACTTAACATTGAAGTTCCTAAATTTGACGGTACTTTAGTTTAGTTGCCAAATTTTATAGATTTGCTCAACACTTCAGTGCATAATAATACAGACCTCTCAAACATAGAAAAAATGCAATTTTTTATGCTGTCATTAAAAGATCAAGCGACTAGTGTTATTAAAAATTTGCAAATAACAGCAGATAATTATGATAATGCTTATAATAAATTGATTAAGAAGTACCAAAACGATCAATTGTTAATAACTAATTATATGCAGGCAATATTTAAGTCCAAAAAGTGTATTAGTGACTCCTTTAGTGATTTAAGTCAGTTGCTAGATAATTTTGAAGTCAATTTAGAGGCATAAAAAAAATTTGAAGTTCATTTGTGGGATTTTGCTAAATTTATATTATTGATAGAAAAAATCGATCCATCTGTAAAACGACGTTTTGAGAGAGAAGTACCGGAAAATGAAATTCCAAAATTTGAGGATTGGATTAAATTTTTAGAAAAAGAATGTAAGTCTGAACAAAATTGTATATCAACAGATAAAGTGGATAAATCAGTTAAACATATTTCTGAAACCAAAGCTCGTGTCCATTCATATGTTACTGGTACTGGCAGTACCTCCAATACTAAAACAAAATTAAACGTGTGTGTTATATGTAAACAAAATCACTCTTTAACAAAATGTTATAATTTTCTTCAGTTAGAGAGAAGGGAAAGGAATGATTTTGCAAACAAAGGTTTAGATGCTTGACCAATGCTCAAAGATTTAAACTTAAAGGTGCTAGGTTTACAATGGGACCCATCCAATGATTGTTTTAGTTATATGGTGGATGAGCGGGAGAGACCAGCTACTAAAAGAAATGTGTTATCAGAAATGGCAAGGATTTATGATCCTTAAGTGTTTTTATTCCCTCTAAAGTTAGTTGCAAAATGTATTATGCAGGCTACTTGGAGTAGAGGTTTAGGTTGGGATGAGGCTTTACCACCAGACTTAAACAGAACGTGGGACCAGTATAAGAAAGAATTGAGTATGTTGTCCTCTTTTAAACTTCCTAGAAGAGTTGTGAAGGATATTGTAACCAAGCTTGAGTGATATGTTTTTTGTGACGCTTCTGAAGCAGGTTATGGAGCTGTGGTATACCTTCGCCAATTCACAGAAACTGGTATTCATGTGTGTCTTGTCTATGGCAAATCAAAGGTGTCTCCTTTAAAGGTTATTTCCATCCCAAGGTTAGCAGCTGTGTTGGCTTCTAATTTGATAGAATATCTTCAGAAAACTTTTGGAGATACTCTCCCATTGGATAAAAGGCTTATGTGGTCTGATTATAAAGTCGTATTAGCTTGGATAAGGTCTTCCCCTTAAAGATGGAAAACCTTTGTTGCCAACCGAGTGAGTCATATTCAAGAGCCTGTATCCCCTGAAAATTGGTATCATGTTAGTGGCAAAGATAACCCGGCTGGTTGTGTTTCACGTGGCATGTTAGGTCATGACTCGTGGTGGTTAGGCCCTAAATGGTGATCTACAACTTGTAATGTGAACATGAATGAAGTCCTTGAATTTTCAGAAGAGGAAGTTATTCTTCACTTAGGAAAATTCAAGGTATTTTCACATATTGTTTTTGATTCATTAAATGGAAGTTTCCAAACATGACAATTGTCAAAGGGATAACTTCTGAATTTGGATTAAATCAGTCCTTAGTATATTTGGTCAAAGTGATACAATATGAGGTGTTTTATGTGGAAATTGCAAACTGTAAAGCAATTCGTAAACTTGCTCCTTTTTGTCGATGAAGAGGGTCTTCTAAATACTCAATTTGGCGTGTTCTATTCCAATGTAATAGATGTTTTCGTGTAAATCCTGTCTTCTATCCTGTGATGTCAAACTTGCCTTGGTTTAGAATGTGTGAAATTAAACCCTTCATGAAAAATGGTGTCGATTTTGCAGGACCTTTTTCCACTGTGTTGTGTCCCGTTACCCTGGTGTCCGATCCGTAAAATCATATTGCTGTTTTTTGTTTGTGATGCTACCAAGGCGGTAGATTTAGAGTATGTGTCAGATTTGACAGCTGAAGACTTTTTGGCAGCGCTTCGTCGATTCGTTGCTAGGCGAGGAATTTATACAGATCTCTATAGCGACAATAGTACAAACTTCGTGAGTGCTTACAATCTGCTTAAGGAGTATTGTAAAACTGCTGAGAAAGAATTGTCCTTGAAATGGCACTTCTTCTGCTCCGCATTTTGGTGGTCTTTGGGGGGCTGGAGTGAAATCCTTAAAAACTCATCTTTAGTTCAATACGCTGTTGGTTCAGATAGGAAGTGTTTTGAATTCAAGGTAGTTGTGTCCTCTGTATAACGACCCGAACGACTTGACAGCTCTATCTACAAACCATTTTTTGACTTTTGGTCCTAGTAGTTATATTCCTGACGTAGATGTGAGAGACGTCCTAATAAATCATCTAACTAGATGGCAATTTATTCAGTGTATCCAATAGTTCTGGTCTCGCTGGAATCTTGAATACTTGTATACCCTACAACAATGAAGTGAGTGGGGCGACTCTAGATCTTCACCTGCTGTCGTCACTCTTGTTCTGATCCGTATTAAAATGGAGGTTGGGCAGAATTACAGCGCTGAACCCAAGGAAAGATAAAATTATTCGGGTAGTTCAGGTTGAAACGCCTGATGGGTTATATAACCGACCGGTAGTTAAACTTTGTGTATTGCCATCACAATAAACTCATTAATTTATGATTAGTATTACTGGTAAATATATTTTTTTAATTTTGTTGTGAAAATAAATGTTTATTATGGTGGGCGGAATGTCTCGTCGTTATTTTATTATCATTTTGTGTTATTTATGCGATAAATACTCCCCCCTTGATCATGTGCCACTTAACGGTCGCCAACCAATTACACGGCCGTCCTTGCGAGGAGCAGTTAAGCGCATTTTCCGTTATATAATATCTCCTAATAACTGTGAAGAATTTAGAATGATTAAGATTTTTCAAAATATTTATTTATAACACAAAATTTGTATCAGGAGGGCAGAAACCTGAGTAGGTGTACAAATTACCAGGGGCAGCTGCATTTTACAGCTCTCATATGTTCAATATCTCCAGTTATTTATAATCCCTAATAACTGAATGGCATTTAGAATGAATAAGATTTTTCAAAACATTTATAATAAATATTTTTATGAGGAGAGCAGAAATGCGAGAAGTGTACAAGTTACCAGGACCAGCCGCATTTTACATTTATGATTTTTCCTATATACTGTGTTATTTCTGCTCTCCTAATAACTGGATAGACTATTGGAATAAACACGATTGATCGAAATATTCATAAACCAAAATTGGTATCAGGAGAGCAGAAACGTGAGGAGCTGTATAATTTATCAGGAGCAGCTGGATTTTACTGTTTTGATATTTCCTATATCCTCTGTTATTTCTGTTCTCCTGATAACTGAATGGAATGTAGAATAAATACGATTTTTCAAAATATTCATAAAGGTAAATTAGTATCAGGAGAGCAGAAACGCGACGAAGTGTACAAATTACCACCAAGTGAATTTTACAGTTCGTATATTCCCTCTATGTTCTGTTATTTCTGCTCTCCTTGATAACTGAATAGAATTTAGAATATGATTTCTCAAGATATTCATGAAGCAAGACTAATATCAGTAGAGTAGGAACGCGAGGAGGTGTACAAATTACCAGGGGCAGATGTATTTTAGAGTTCTGATATTCTATATCTTCTGTTATTTTTGCTGTCTTGATAAGTAAACAGAATTCAGAATAAATACAATTTTTAGACAAATTCATAAAACAAAGTTTGTATCAGTAAAGCTGAAACGCGAGGAGGTACACAAATTACAAGGAGTAGTTGAATTTCGCAGTATTACAATCCTGATATTTCCTATATCTTCCCAAATATGTGTCTATCTTTAACAAAAATGACTTCATGCACCATCATATTGGCTTTAACTGGAGGAGGTTGCTTCCAAAATATCATAAATCAATTGGTTAGCTAGAAAATAATGTTTGGCGGCATAATACAAATAATTGAGGTGTGCTAGATCAATTCAAAGTGTAATTTTCCAAAGATTTGTGATAAAAATTCCTATATTTGGAGGAACGCACTGGCCTATGATATAGATCGGATGCTCTCGATTCCATAACCTATTTAAAATAGAACAGCATTCACATCCAATCAGCTGAAAATCGACCGATGCTGGTTGGGAGATTATTTTTCGGTTAAGCCTGCATTGACGTATAAAACCGGACAGAGTAGAAAGAAAAACCAACTAAACCGTTTACTTCCGCTTACAACTCCACCGATCACAAATTAGATGTTGGACATTTGAACTATTAAATACGTTAACTTGGATAAAATGATTGTGTTCTCAAGTAAAATCAATTTGTTAGAAATGGGGTAATTTTAATAAGCCAGTGGCTTAGTTCGTAAACTTTTATTTTACCATATTTTTGAAACACCCTGTAGAATAGCAGATCTATTTGCCCGAGTTTTGTTAAGAAAAAAATGTCATATATCCAAGGCTGTCTTCTCCACTGAGCGTGGTGTGATTATGCTACAGTTGCCTGGGCACACTACGCATAGGTTGCAGCCCCTTGACGTTGCAGTTTTCAATCCGATGTAGGGAGATTACAATCAAGGTGTCGAACAGTGGATTAGAGCATACTCTGGTCTAGCTGTTACCCAATTTCAAGTTCCACAAATTCTTCGCGAAGCCTACGGAAATGCAGAAACAATTGGTAATGCAGTTAATGGATTCAGAAAATGCGGGATATGGTATGTTGGTAGAAATGTTTTTTCAGATTTAGATTTTACACCATCATCTGCTCTGAGAGAATAGAAATAAAACCATAATTGACAGAATGGAGGAAAATTTGCAAAGCCATCTGACGTGAAATAAGTGAAGTATTTTGTCTAGGTACCAGCAGGTCTCTGTCCCCACTTGGCATCAATTGTAGCCTTACCTTGTTGTTACTACATAAAGTAAGGTTACAATGCCAAAGGTTCGCTATTCGCCAGGGAGCATAAGGTCGTGAGTGTAGTTAGGAATATTTGAAAAGTAGTCCTGTATTATTGTTTTAGGCGCCATTTGATTAGTAGGATATTCAAGAAACTCTTACTGATTAATCAATAAACCAATAGCGAATAAATTAGCTATTATGATTTTTCAAATATGTTATTTACTTTGTTTTGCCTTTATGTTTGTGAATCAAATAAAACACATTATATTGCCAATGAATCTGTTTAATGAAATTTAAGGGTACCTTGAAGAGATGGTGTAATAACCTGTTCCAATAAATACAAGGTAACCGACACTAATTACGAACTGATAATCAGTTATCAATGGTTGTTTAAATTTAGAATAATTAACAGTTTCTAATGTTGTAAACTATCTGAGAACATCGTGTACAATACACAAAATTCTCAGTAACATGTAAGTGGTATACAAGTTACAGCTTTACAGACTGTAATAATTATTAAAATGTCATCAAATAGACCAATATTGTCTCTTATCAAGTAAAATTGAGCTGAAATATGATTTCAGGGCGATATGCAATGATAAAGTTAATATTTCAACATAACCAAGTTGAAAGAATGCAATAATATGATAATGAGTTGATAGACGTCAATATAAGAATTTGAAGTTACTAAATATCAAAATATAAAAGTTAATGTGTCGTTAAAGGTTAAAGCATGAAATAACAAAATTATTAAATTGCATAACATTTGGATGAAAACAAATAAAACTTTGATTGCTACTTGCGGCAAACCAACATGATCACATGGAGCAAAACACCATCACGAGCTCTTGTTACTCTGTATCGCTAACGCCATCCGAGATACGACACGTCTCTACTACCATGATTGGAGTAACTATAGTTTATCAGTTATCTTTACGAAAAGATATCCCATACTGGAAACATCAGAAATTTGAGGCTTCTTAAAATCGCAACCTGATCATCATATCAACCATCGATTACCAAGACCCACAAAACTGTTCAAAACCATATCCATGTGGAAAAAAAGTGTGTGTGAAAAAGTGTGTGCAAAAACTATCCAGTAAACAAACCTAAAAAGAAATTGGGAATATAACGTGAAAAATATACGTGTAGGACGAAAGCTTACCTTGTCATCAAGCATTTTTCACAATGATAGTTCTAAAGATAAATCGTTTGAACAACGTGCCATCGACCATTTTCTATACCTACGACTTGATACAATTGACAATCGGCCTCGCAGCTCAAAAAGTATCAGACAAGTGATTCCAATGCCAAAGTTTTACCTTCACGTCCACTTTGACACCTCAGATCACTGACAATCAAATAAAATCCCAACATAAAACGATAAAATACTCGTAGATTAGTTAAATTACGAAAATATTAATAAAAATATTACTCTTGACACTCATTTCGTTATTCAAATCCCATTATTAAAGGATATGCTTAAATAATTTTGAAACCCGAAATTAATTCACTTATGCAACCAATCATACAGAATTGTGTATAAAGTTGCATACTCAGTGGGTAAATTAACCGTATTATTCTACCCCAGTGAGTTTAGTATAATACAAAAGCATTGTATTTTTATCATGCTACACAGTAGGTCTTGTCATTGCTTGGCGTAGGTAAAATAGATATCTGTAATCAGTGCATTCAAGAACGCCAGTGTCACTGTAGTAGAGTCCGTTATGGCATCGCACGAAATATCATCAATTGTCGCACAGTCAAGAAGAGGGCGTACACTGGTAGAGTATTTAGTAACGGTTCCTTCCGTATTTAACTTAATCGTTCACCCTCTGTTGTTTCTAAGTTATTAAAAAAAATGATTTGTAGTATCAGGTGTCTTAAACATTACCCGACGTGATAAACCTACATACGTTACCATAAATATTGAGAAATGTGACGATGTGTGTAAATGATGCCATAATTTAGTGGGTAAAGTGATACAATGTTGCCAAACTATACAAAATTAGTAGAATTGAAAAATATTGACCAAAATGGCATATACAGTTAGGGCATGGTCCACAATCAGAATCCTGAATTTGTTTCTCATTTTCAGTTGTTCAACGAAGTAATATCAATTCTCAATTTTTGGTAGCCAGTACATTACAATTGTGATAGAAATCTCCCACTAGAGTTATTTCAGGAAATGCAGCTTTTCGTTGACTTGTGTTTTTGGGAAATAACGTCAATTTAACAACTTCCGTTTCATTTATATGACAAAATTGAAGATGTCGAGACATATCGTTCACATGTTTGTTACAATAATAACAAACGTGTTTTTTGTTTCGAATTAGTTTTCCATTATTTTTAATAGCTGCCTTTATTTCGATGCAACCGGGCTCGGTTGGTTTTCGATAAATAGAGTAATCACTAGTGAGTGTTGACTATTTAGTACTACGTGTGCTTTCTTCACAGCACTATCTTATCTCACAAGATTTTTCGAATTTTTTATTACTATCTATCTAAGATTCCTTAAAATCAACGTCTTTGAAATACTCTAACGAATTTCTTGTTCCTTTCAATAGTTCAACTGTATTTTCGAATGTGCTATGTCTTCAGTCATAACAATATTCATCTTATTATTCATATTGAGATGATTACTATATATTACTTCCTTTTCTCTGTACCATCTTGTAAGCTGGTGCGAAATATCTAGAATGTTGTTATCCTCCAAATCAATAAATTGTTCAGAAGTATTCTTAGTTGCAGCTTCCTTCACATATTCTTTAAAATCCTCTACCATCTTTAAAATCACCAGTTTTTAAAAATGATTTCCATGGATGTTAAAATAAAACTTTCCAATTCCTGCAAATCATTGGGTAATATACTTAAATGCTTGTCTAACATAAAGTTTTTCTTCTCAACACTGGAATCATTGTATTTATAGGTAGCTAATTGGGGCAGCGTATGTTTATGTATATGTGCTGTTTTTCCTAAATATACATCGCTAATTATGTTTATCTTTTTTTGATGAATTAATGGTAAAAATTTATGTTATCTTCTGAGTATCTCTGGAGGTGGCAGATATTCACTTCAGGAGGTTTTATCTTCACCTTCTGACAAATATTTGAATGAAGCGTCAGTTGTATTTAACTTTTGTCCTAAAAATATTTTTATTCTCTCATATTGTACTGAAGTTAATAATAATACCTTCTAAAATCTACAATTGCCACCTCAATACTGTAATAACATTAATCGAAAATTGTCTATTTTTGAAGAACCATATGATTACTCGGGTTCAAGTTTAACGATTCCATGCAACAAGTCTACTAATTAAAAAGTTAGAATAATTATTGTTAACGCAGTGTCAACCCCACAGTGTCAACCCTAATTTATCCACCAAATGGGAAGCTTGTTTATCATGAGTTTTTCGAACAAAAAGCTATCATAAATCAAAGTTTGTGCATTCACTTAAATAAAGCATGCACCAACAATCTATAAAAATCTCAAATACGGGTTAGGTAGGAAACCGTGATCTTTATATTATAGTAGAGTATTTTTACGGTGGAATTACCATTGTCTGGTTTTGTAATTGTGAGGTTATGATTTTCTACTTTCTTTTTAATTGAATTTAAAATTGAAATTTCATCTTTTGTTTGACGTTCAATCTTTGACGATTCAATATTTTTTATTAAATTAGCAATTTGTAATTTCTCATAAAGAAAATTACGATTTTAAAGGTATTTCTGATTCTGTAGCTAATATTTTGGTGGTATGCTGTAATTTAAGCCTTTATTTAAAAATTCTAATTCACTATTAATAAAATTAGTGTCTGAAAGGTTTTCAAATCGTGTTGTTTAGAGTATCGAATTCTATGTTGTGTGTATTCAAGTTTTATTTAGTTTTTGTTCTAGTTTTACATTTCTTGTACTTCATCGTGCTGGCACTTTCTCGGATTTTGTCATCTAAACTAAACAGTGAAATTCTACTGGAGTTAGTTAGAACGTGAGTTCAGAATGTAGAACTTTTATGTAGGTGTCTAAGGAGTGTCTTATTTTAAGACATTTTCTATCTTTCTCTTTAAGATATACTCGTTGACCACATTTTATCGATTTTTGGGCTGAGTTGTTTTATTATGGCATTTTATGTTTAAATAATTTGGCATTACTTCTTTTCTAACGCATTCTTGGTTAAACCAGATGTTTTGGGATGCTTTACTACGTTTTTCTAGTAACTTCTTGTATAGTTTGGCCAAGTTTTCTTTCAAATATTTTTTATGAAATTAAGTATACTTTCATACCAACATACATTGCCCCACGATTTTAAAACCTTTCAGGCACAACTTTTACAATTAGTGAAATATAATGTTAAATAATGGCTTAAAGTACAACATACCACCAAAATTTACGAATAATATTAAACAACTATTAGATACAGAATCAGGAATAGCTTTAAAATCTAATTCGAATAATTTTTATCATGAGAAATTACAAATTGTCAATTTAATTATAAATACTGATCCATCAAAGGTTAAGCGACAAACAAAAAATGAAATCAGATTTGAATGGAATTAAAAATAAAGTAGAAAATCATAATCTCACAATTACAAAATCTGACAAAGGTAATGCAAGTGTTATATTGAAAACTGAAAATTATAAATCCAGAGTAATTAAATTTCTAGAATCTTATAATTCTTATAGAAGACCGAAAAATTAAATTTACATTAGAAGTTGAGGAAAATAACTCAATCAATTTTTCTTATTCAAAAATTTAAAGAGTTAATAATGTGCTTGATTAATCAATTTACAGAAAACTAACATACACTGATGTGACTATTCCATATAATTCCAATCATCCCATGTCACATAAATTAGAGGCAAATAATTCAATTATACATAAAGCATATTCAGTTCCTATGAACAAATATAATTATTATAGAGAAATTAATGCAACTAAACAAATAGCTACCTACGTCTAACGGTTATTCACTATATATATTGGACACATTAATAAAAATGAGGAAAAAGTGGCATTACAACTAATATTTCCTAAAGAAACTGAAGAAATAAAAAATTGAAACACCATGACATATGTTGGTAATAGTTCTAATATTATTTCAAAGATATTGTCTTCAGCAGCAATCAGCAAATACAACAGTTTCTTTTAAAACAGAGAGTAATGTGAGTACAAAATTTGTTGAATGTAAAAACAAAATTACCCATATTAAAAAAGTCTGTTATGTATAAACGTAAATGTCCAGAATGTAATGCTGTCTATTTGGTTTAAACCCATAGAAATTTTGGAACTAGACACAGTGAACACTTACGAGCATACAGATTAAAAAAAACCAGATGAATTCAACGATGTAAAACATCTAATTGACACCAAACATTCATTGACACGTACCACAGAACCAGAAGTACTACATTTGTGATAAAAAACAAGAGCTGGATTTCCTTGAAGAATTAAAAATTGGAAGACAGTAATAATTGTAAAGATCAGCAGATATAGTTTTCCTGGTTTCCTATATTATTGTACAATTATACTGATCTTAAATGAAAAAAAGATATCCATGATATCCCCATAGGGCTAATAATATCTAAGCTTTAATATTTGTAATATATCCTCTTATTTTTTCGATTCATATATATTAAGTCATTCACAAGATAAGTCATTTCTTGGTCTAGCGGAAAGAGGCATTGTGGGAGTTTATTTTGGTACCTGATATCAATATTACAATATTTTCTAATTTATTGTCTCCTTCTGACTGTCTCCTTCAAATTCTATTCATATGGTTACGTCAGTATTGACGCTAATCTTCCATATTCCAGGGAAAGCTGTTATATTAACACGTTAATGTAAACATATCGAACGTATTCTGAACAAATGATGCTGTCATGTTACAATTCATATCGCGTTACCCTAGTTAGTGGGTAGATTGTCTGTTTCTATCAATCTTCTTTCGTTGTATATAGCGACGTTGAATATTCGAATCGTTTATTGGATACGTTCGGTAACGTTAACGTACATGCGATCGCGGATATGAGATCCTGAAACCAGTCAAAATTAGAGAAAATATGTTCAACATTTTGAAAATAAGTATACAGTGAGCGCGTAAAATATAAAAGATTTCTTCGTCCCCTCGAAGGATACAATAAATAAATTCTGGTTATGTATATTAGATGGATTAAGAATTTTATATTTTATGTACGGTACGGTATTTTACAATTTTCTGTTACAGTTTTTTATAACTGTCTGAGGGTATGGTGTACACACTAGATGTAAATTTAGTGAATGTAAACGACGAGTACTCAGTGTGTATATGTGTATTAATATGCAGCTAAGCGCTTTCGGCCATTAGGCCATTATCAAAGTTGTCGTCATAAAAAAGATCCAAAAACAGGTGTCAAAAAACATCCAACTGATAAAATCGTAACAATGTATGAAGTTAAGTCATCGTTACAATGACATCATTAAAAAAAAATTAAAATAACCCTTTAAGAGGGTGTACAATTATATTTACATCATGGAAATTACCATTCTGAATATTTACCATTAATGTGACGAAATTAGGAAAAACATTTTTATTTCAACCGTTGATATTACCGCACAGAGAAAATAAAATGGACCACTTAGTATTTGTTTTAAAGTTTAAAAAGGTCATTGCTGTTTTTGTAATGATAAACATGATATGAATATAGGTTTCCTTTCGCTAAATGAAGTAGGTTTCACTGTCAGTGGGTACGTCTTGATCGTTTTTTTAAATTTACGCTTACCAACGATAATCTATTTGGGAAACACCCACATTCTCAACCACTCATTCATAAATTCGATTTGTTATGAAGCCAAGATCAATTTGTTGGCCAAGTAGGGGGCGACGTAAGACGAGATGTTAAGAGGGGATGATTGTCTGAGAATAAATGTCACAGAATAGGGTATATCCTCTGTTACGGCCTAGTATTCATTCGAATCTTGGACTTGCAGGATTGCACACTAGTTTATCTACGATACTAGTTGACTGCCATACTCCATTCCTTTTAAGTAGTTGAATATAAGCTCCTCTGTCAGCAAGGAAGGTGGCTGAAGTTCCCATCAAGCAATGGTCAGTGTAACTGGCTGCATTATTATTATCTAAATGTTACAAACCACCAATCATATTTAATTCATTCCCATAAGAACTCCTTTCAGGTGGTGTTAACACAAACCTTAAGCAGATGGGTTAAGGAAGAATTTTTGTATCACAGCGGAAGACCTGCAGTTACATCAGCAGCTTACCACTCTGGTGTAAATATAGATCTAATAAAAAACGTTGCAGGATAGTCAAAAATTTTTTTAGTTTTTGCAAAATTTTATAACAGACTTGTGGTCGAAAGTTCAGACAATTTTGCAAAAAGTTTATTGAATGGCGTTTTGGATACAGAAAATAATTCGAGTAATGATTAAAATTCTAGGTATTGAGTATAGTTAAAACAATTAGATATTATTTTAGTTTATCACATTTGGCAGAATGTCCTTACAAAAAAATACCTTCTCTATAAAATATGGTCTTTACGTTATTATTGTTATTATATATAAAAAATAAATTGTATATTTCTATTATTTCAAATATTGCTTTATGATACTCATGATTATTATATAATATATGACTGATAAAATTAGTATTTTTTACAATATAACCCAAATCGCACTATATTCATCTTTGATCATTCACCAAAACCATAGAAGAACGTAGATGCGAAGAATAATTGAAAATATTCGATCAACTTACTTGGAAGATCAATATCAGTTATTTGAGCATCGTAGTTCTTCTATTATAGAGCCCTACTATTACCATTTTCGTTTTATAATAATCAGGCCCGTATATAGTGCGATTGTTCACCCAAAAAATGAACTTATATTAATAGCACAAGATCACCAGCTCAGCGGGTGAAGGTGATAAGAAATTTCACAAAAAGCTAATTACTTTAAACACCGTGTGTGAATCATACGATAAAATGTACCTTCCAGAACCTAGCACAGAAGAACTATGATGCTCGAATAATAGAATTGAGATTGATCTTCCAGGTAAGTGGGTCTAATCTTTCCAATTATACTGCACTCCGGAAACCTATCTGAGACATACTCGATATCTAACCAATACAAACTCTATTATTCCTGACTCATCTTCTAAGACTGAACAACAAAGTTCACATACACATCTCCTCCTTTATCCTCTAACAAAATCAAGTGTTTTTGGTCCGAAACTCCTTTTATGGTTGAACAAACTATCGAAATGAAGTTCACGGAGCTCAAAGCAACAAAAGTTTAAACACTAGCAAAAATTTAAGTTCAAACTCTAACTACAGTAAATATCGAAAAACAAACGGAACCAACAAAAATACTTTTTGAAACCTAAGCTTACCTACCAACAATTGTACGATTTTTTTGAAAATGTGCATGTTAAACCAAACCTACTAAGCGAAGCCAGATTATATACAAAAGGTATTGATGATCTCATTGATCAATTACACAGTATATAATCCTACTTCCCAGGCAAAAAACATGAAAAGAAGATTTCTACAAAAATCATAGCTCAATTAAATCTTGAATCTATTAATCAAGAGGATAGCGATTCGTCTGTATCATCAATACCATTGAGTTCGCCTTCAGATACCTGTTAACCTTTTGGCGGGCCGTGGGAAATATACTTCCCACCAGATTCAAATGTCATTATACTGTTTGCATTAAATTTTTCAAAGAGTACCTACGTACTCCGCCGTCTCTTGGCCAGATACCAAAGTTTCACTGTATTGGTTTGTAATTATAACAGTAAACTATATACATATTGTAAACAACAATGAAGGTGTAGTTGTCATTTATTTTAGCGCCAACTTTACGGTAAAGAGGTGTTTTTTGCAGTTGGTTACGTGCTTGTGATAAAAAAGTCAGTATATAAAATGAAGTTTGAATAGGTTGAATAGGTCTCAAACCTATGAAAAATTGAAGTTTTTTGTTTAATTTCAGTATTTTATATACAAAATCATAGGACATAATCATGCCATCTATAAAGTGGAATTTGGTAGTTCCGACGAAGCAGAAGAAGCTCTGGAATATTAATTTAGTTTGCCAGATGACGAATACATTTCAGAAAACGAATGTGATTTGGATGCCGAAGAAGAACTCAATGCCTTAGATGTTTCCGAAATAAATAATAGTTTTGAAAGCGATATTAGAACTTACATATCTCATACGCCCAGTGATATTTATTGTCCCAGTACATCCGCATTTCTAATCCGGGTCGTTCTACAACCGCTATTTCTAATCCCTATTCATCTGCATCCGTTATTTCTAATCCCGGTCCAACTTTTATTTATGATGCTGATAAAGAACAAGGTATTGATATACTATATTTTTAATTTTTTTTATTTATTACTAATTTCGACCTCTCATTGACCATGTAAATGAAAGGAACCAAAGAGTCTATAAATATTCGTCTGTTCCGTTTCAAACAATATCTACCGATGAAGCCTATCAAACGTGGATATAAGGTTTGGTGCCTGGCAGACTCCAAAACAGTTTTTATTACAAAGTCTGAAATTTATACTGTTCAGTCCGGGGAAGGCACCAAAATCAAATATGATGGTAAAGAAGTTACTTCGGGAGTAGTTGTTTTGGAGCTAACAAATGAATTTAGGAACACAAATTGTCTTGTTGCTTTGAGTCAATCTACCACAAATGATGAAAACAAAACATAACTTAAAACGGGGAGAATGTATGTTCAGCTTTCACGAGGTGGTTAGTGTGGTCAAATGGCAAGATAGTAAGCCAGATTGTTTAATCACTACTGCGACCTCCCCAATAAATGTTACCACCGTAAAGAGAAGAAACTAGGACGGTACAAGAAGTTCTATATACTGTCCAGAAGTAGTGAATATTTATAACTCCATTATGGGGGGATTCGATAAATCCGATCAAAAGGAGGAGAGCTATGCCATAGGAAGACGATCTATAACGTGGTAGTATAGGATCTTTTATTTCCTATTGGATTTAGGCGTAGTGAATAGTTTTGTCTTGTACAATAAATCAAAAAGAAATGCTGGTGACCAGCTAGCTAGCATATTGTCTTTCTTTGGCTCGACAATTAATAAAGTCGTTTAGTTCACGTAAGAAATGAGGAAAACCTGTTCAGGTTTTTGCCAACGAAAGAAGTGATCCGAATGAAGTGAGACTATCCGATGTAGGTGCTCATTTTATGGAAAAGGGTAAATACAGAAGATGTAGATATAGAATCTGTAGCACTGAAATTAACGAAAAAATTATTCCTTACACGTGTTCTTTCTGTAAACTACCTATACGTGTACCACTTTGTTTTAAGAAACTTCATTCAAAATAAGTTTTTATATATAATAAGATCGGTTTTAAAACGTCCAGCGACGTTGTCCGATACCACTCGTTTCTATTGTTCCATTGTCCCTCTCTTAGGTCTCTAGCACTCATAGCTTTAGTTACTCCTTCTATCCATGATTTCCTAGGTCTTCCTCTCTTCTTACGGTTTGGTGGCACCCACTGCATTGCCAGCTTTGGCAGTCTGTTTTCGTTCATTCGCTGTACATATCCGTACAATAGAAATTGCTTTTTCTCAATATCTGTTGTTAATGAGCTGTCCACTCCCATACGTTGTCTGACGTCATCGTATCGGATTCTGTCTCTTCTGGATATTCTAAGAGATCGTTTGAACACATCCATCTCGATCACTTCAAGTTTTCTTCTATTGTTTTCTGTAATTCTCCATGTCTCTGCGCCATAGGTTAGATTACTCATGACAAAGGTTTCATAGATATTGAATTTCCGTTGTTTTCCTATAGCAGAACTCCACCATATCCCATTTAAGCAGCATATTGTTCGTCTGGCTTGTGCTATTCGTTTTTTGATATCTCTATCGTCTTTTCCTGTTATATCAAATTCAACTCCTAAGTATGTGTATTCGCTACATGGTCCTATTTCTAGTTTGATATTTTCTGGTTCAGCTCCTATTGGAAGGTATTTTGTTTTCTGAATATTCATTTCCAGACCCAATTTCCTATACTCTTCATTTAGTTTTCTCGTCATATATTCAAGATCTTCTTTGTCATTCGCTATGATGACCTGGTCATCGGCAAACTGTAGAGTGTATAAACACTTTTCTCCCTGATCGATACCCATTCCGCTGCATTTTTCTTCCATTGATTTAACGCTCTCGCTACTTGTCACTGATATGCCTCTATAGTGCGAGCAGTCTAGTTTGTTACCTTTTTCATGGATTGAAGTTATTTGGGCCACCTTCCATTCTTCCGGCACTGGAGTGCCGTTTAGATACTGGTTTATATACCAGGTAAGTATATCAAAAAGTTTATCTGACCCGCTCGTAATCAACTTTGCGGGAATGCCCTGGTTTAACACTGACACATTAAAGAGTTTCTCAGTTAACCTGTAGTGATACAGTGCTTGTGTGCTTTCATGAATAAGGCTATTCAAATTGTACTGCTTCTCCTTTATCTCTACCGATTCCTCAGCTGATTTGTAATGATACGTGGCATTTTAGTGCAGGTCCATGGGGGAACAGTATTTTTGCTTTGACCATGTAATGATCCGATCCACAAGTTATCCCTCTAAATGCTCTTACATCGGTTATTTGCATTGTGCTCTTTTGTTTTACAATTACATAATCAATATTAGATCTCAAGTTTCTCGTGTGTTGTACCCATGTGTATATATGAATATCCTTGTGTTTATAGAATCCGTTAGTTATTTTTAGTTGATTGTTTTGACATAATTCAGTTAGTCTTTCCCCGTTGTCATTTACATTTATTTATCCGTATGGACCCACCACGTTATCCTTGATTTACCGGCCAACTCTACTATTTAAATCTCCCAATATTATTACTTCTCTTGTTTTTCCTATTTTAGTAATTTCCTCTTGGATTCGTTCGAAAAACTCATTTACTTTCAGCTCACCAGAGCCAATACAACAGGTACTACAGTATTTTAAGTACGATATTTTTGTCATTTTTGGAGAAGTTTTAGTTTGTTAGCACGATACAGCCTCCGGAGTATATACAAGTGACCAATTTTATGATTGGATATTATTCACAGCGTCTCAAAGATGGACCCCATTGCTATTCAGCTCACTAAAGCCAGTAGTACAACAGGTGCTATGGTACTTGAGGTACCAAATTTTTGTCATTTATGGAGAATTTTCAGTTTGTTAGCACGATACAGCCTCCAAAGAGTATACGATTCATCAATTTTATGATTGAATATTGTTCAAGGTGTCTCACAGATGTGCCCTATTGATTTTCAGCGGGTCGTATAAATCCAGATATACTAAATTTTTGGTTATTTTTGGAGAAATTTCGGTTTATTAGCACGATACATCCCCCGAAGTGTATACAAGTAACAATTCTATCATAGAATATTGTTCAGGGACACAGATGCGGAAAAGTTAGTTTTAATCTTTGAAACCGTTTATTTTTCTAAAAACCGTTTTTTCTTGTTGTTCTTGATGAAAAACGTAAAAATACCTCAATTTTTTTTTCAAAATTCCAACTTTTTTGGGATAAACCAATACTTTTCTAGCATATTGGATAGGTTGGCCGGAAAAGTAAAAATTGAAGAATATTCCAGCATCAAGTGGTTTTAACAAGTAGTGTGAAAATTAAAAAAAAAATCCCCAATTAACGCTTTTAATGCAATTTCAAAAATAATTAAAATTTAGCAGTCTCAGAACGAAATTTTGATAGAAAATAATGTCCCAATAGTTACTTGACTTGGTCAACTGCAAAGACAATTAAATTATTGATCAATTCAGACAAAATCTGTTCAAGAACTGTATCGAGGTAATACCAAACAGTTCAAAATAAAAATCTATATGATACAGTACGTTACAAATCATTTTACATATCGACATTCTAATGAAATCAAGAGAAGGCTTCATATGAAGTAGAATACGGATTACTGTACATTGTTTCTCAGACAGAAAGACCAATTTAATCTAGTATAGATAACAAGAATTGTATTACTGTTTTTAAATTAATTAGAAACATTAGGTTTCATTTACAACAGTAATATGAGTAGATTCCACGAAGTAAAGATCGAGACAGTTAATTTCAACAAGAATTGTATTAGTAACGAAGATTAATTTAGTTTTAGGAACAGGTATTCATAGATTTTCTGAAGTTTGTAGTGGATTAATGTTAGTTAAGGCCAGAACATCTTCATGTGAAGCGAAAAAATCCAAATTGCCTAATCAACAATTTATCTAAATGTTTTAAGACAAATTTGGTATAAAACATTCCTTGTTAAACGATCAGAACAGAGAAGCCGATCCTGCAAAAACCTATTAAATTAAATTTGAAGTGATTTGATTGCTTATTAGATAGAAGGGTGGATTCTCATCTTGATAGGAAGCCTCAAACTAGGTGAAGGGTGAGAGAGAGTAAAAGAAGAGAGACGGGTACCTTTCGTATCTGAGATGAGAAATTAGCTGCTGAGGCACGGACGATTAAGTATCGCTTTTTGATGTGTAACATCACCCCTTCCAATATGATAAAGAGACAAAAAAAATGCTAAATTTATTTTTGAATGAGAAGCTCTGGATTATATAGCAAATTAGTCAATTAATTTTTTATAGAATTAAGTTGTATCAAGTTTCGCGATTAACATACAGATAGCGCGAGTTAAATTTATTAAATAAAAAATATACTTTTCAAAAAGATTTAATTAAACTTAGTGATCAGTTACGTTTGAAGTTACAATTATGACTATTTCTTTTTTCGGTTTACAAAAATGAGGAAATGTATTATAATGCTGAATACAGAGAAAAATTTATGATAACAAAATTATACAATTGTGTAAACAGGATGTCTCCACGTGTTTGCTGATTAAGAATCATGAATCCACTAATGTGGGAAACGTCCTGTTAGCAATTTAATAATAATATTAACAGGATGTCTCCATATGACTTGCGTTAAAAATTTGGATTAATTAATTGTTACCGGAAGCAGTGTCCATCAAAAACAACTATTTATCGATTGTTTATAGCCAAAAATTTCAAAAAACAGTAATGATTATTAGTTCTATAGTAACATGAAAAGATAGCTGATATTTTATTTATAGAAATTCAATTCTGATATATTTTATTGCCTGTTATAATTTTTTACTGGCCTATTTTTGTACTTTATATGCTTACATTGGTAACGGTCCGTTTCTTTTTCGAGTCTTTCGATCTTTATATGTGGCATTACTGAATTTATACAGGAATTCTTTTGTGCTTTACAGTGGTCGGATTTGTGCCTTTCATATAAATCTAGGAAAAGTATTTTCCTTCTTTTTGACTACATGATGTTACTTTACAAAGACGATTCATATCAAAGAAGTTATCAACCACACAATTATTTATTGACAAAGTTTTTTAATGGGCCGTAATAGAAGGTTTCTCAAACTATACAGAAACAACAAGATAACTTTTGTTTTGTTATGAACATCCTATATTAGAATGTTATAGGTACTGTTGCTATTAGTAGTTGTCATACTAATGTCATATTTTTGTTAGTAATATATGTGTATTACTCTGCATCGACTCCTCGTGAGTACCAATGTGAAGCAGCTCTGCTCAATAGGTTACGGTCCCAGAACAGTCATTGGAAGTAAGCAATAACCTAGTAGGACACAGTAAGTATATAAAGTATTGTGTATACTTATTGAGAGAAGAGCAAGCGAGTAGAGTACTGACAAATGGAGGGAAAAGTGTTTCGTATATAGCCACTCCACAGAAATAACTGTGATACGTGGAGGATGCATATGGAAGCATTATTAATAAAGACAGGTGGATGGTGCTACGTGCGAAATCGAAAATTGGATCAAACGCGACAATGAGGCGAAAACTAATTTAATTTGATACATAAGTCCAACAATTAAAAGGAAATATGTATGTAAACTTTTTCCTCTTGTTCATATCTCCCATGAATATTTTTTACATCAAACTTTGGTTTTTTTCCCATTTCCTCGTAAAATACATTTTTTAAAGTAAGGTCCTTATCTTCCGTCGGCGCATGTGCGTTAATTTTATTAAGTTTTCTATATTTTCCTTGTAGCCTCAATTTACACAGTCTATCTGATATTGCCTTAAAATCTACTATATGTTGGCTTAGCTCTTTATGCACAATGAACCCTGTTCCAGAATATCTATTGTCGCTTCCGCCATTGAAAAAAGTATATTCACCTATTTTTATTCTTTCATTACCTCTTTGTTCCGTTTCTTGTGAGAATGTACTACTTGCGCTACGTGTAATGGACCACACCGCAAGAGAAAGGCTCTCATTAAGCAATATAATGTTGGAAGCCTTCTCGAATGGATTGTTTTAGATATCGCTGGACCATTTTCGACGACAGAAAATGGTGGTAAATAGATCCTGGTTGTAATGGATTACTTCACTAACTGGGTGTAAATTTACGCGATCCCGATACAAGAGGCCACAACTGTCGCGGATGTATTGGTGAAAGAATTTATCAGCCGATATGGGGTGCCCTTGCATCCACACTCAGATGGAATGGTCGAGAGAGGGAACAGGACCATTATGAAATACTTGTCTAAAGTAGTTTCCAGCCATCAGAGAGATTGGGACCAGTATCTTTTCCTATTTGCGTTGGATTATAGATCTGTCATAAATGAGGCCACGGGTAAAACACCTGTTTGGACGTGAAATGAGGCTTTCTTGTGACCTGGAATTTGGCTGTCGGCCTAGCGAAGATCTAGCAGGAGGAGTGTACGTGATCCAGTTGAGGATGGACGATGTGCACAAATTGATTCGAACGAATCTTCGAGTTGCCAGCGACAGAATTGAAAAACGGTACGATACGCAGGCCATAAAAGGCAGTTTCAAATAATGGGGCAAAGTGTGGTTACACAACCCGACAACGAGAAAAGGATTTTCTCCAAAATAACAGAAATCATGGAAAGATCCGTACTTTATCAAGAACAGGATCAAAGACGTCATCTATCGCATAAGCAAGATCCCAATGGAAAACCGAGAGTAGTCAACCAAAACCGACTAGCGCCATTCGTAGGAGACCATGACAAAGAGGAAGGAGTGAACCATAAACAACAAGAGTCGGATTCAGCCTTCGAGGAATTTATGGGCGCATACGGAGATACCGGGAAATTTAGATACGGGATCACTACAGAACAAAGACAAGATTTGTTCACGCTTCCGAAAGAGAATTCACTGGCACACAGCATCTCCGCCAGTAACAAACACGCACGAGGGTTGGCAGCCGTCTTTCGAAAGAAGTTTGGGCAATTAGGAAAACTTGAAGAGATCAGATTCCAGCCCCTGGTAAGACACTAAGACTCAAACATAATTCGCGGTACGTCTTCTACTTGGAAACCAAAAACGAATTTCAAGATCGATCTACCGACAGCGATGTGTGGGAAGCGCTATGAAGCCTTCGAGATCATGTACTGGAATCCAATGTGAATAAACTAGGAATGTCTAGGATAGAGAGCAACTATTAGTTAGATTAGCGCAAAATCTGGAACATGATCGATGTGCTCTTCCAACATACCGATGTCCACATATTAATTTGCATATATACATCTATACCCCGTTATCGGTACCCGATGAAGACGGTGCCTTGTTATTTCCATACGACCGGAAAGCGTAGAAATGGATCCAGTTGCCGATTTAAACTTCCAGTGCAGGCTACACAGAAGTCCCAGGAGGAACTTCATTTTAAGGAGGGGTAATGTTACGAAATCGCACATTGGTGTAGTCCCTGAATCCCACCTATATCGATGTTTTTTTCGATGTAATGCATCGTTACGTTGCATCGATTCTTTTCGATACATCGGGGGAAAACATCGATGTTTGCGATGCATCGAATTATTGGTTAAATAAAAAATAAAAATAAAAAAAGCTCATTTTCTACTAAATTTCTATACAAAAAAGTTAAGCGAAGATAAAAAGTAATTTATATATCCCAATACTTTTTATCTAAACTCTGTAAAAACAGAGTTTTACTTAGTCGTTTACCCTTAAGTCTATTTCTTTGTTGCTTTCGAAAACATTCGTTCAGATGGTACCGAAGTGGCGCAACCATTGTCAAATATTTATATGCAACCTTATATAATTTTGGGAATTGTATTTTCAATTCATTCCATATTTCTAACGGATTTTCGCCTAATCTACCAACTGGTGTTTTTAAATAAACTGAAATTTCATCTGAAAAGTTTGCGTCTGATTTATTATCCTTCTAGTTTTTATGGTCTAATTTGTGGTGGTCAGTCCAGAGACTGAAGCTTTCTTCTGGTCTGTCTGAGCTATCTGAAGAATCAGATTCCATTGAATCGCCTTCTTGTTGTGTAATATTCTTAAACCACTTCTCAATTTTACTTTTCCGCCCAACCTAATTAATATGCGAGAATAGTAGTTTGTACAACAAGTGCGCAAAGCGTTACTTTTCCCACGAGCGCAGAAGTTTGTGAAGGCGAGTGCCGCAAATCCAGCAAGTGGGAAAAGTGCTTTGCGTACGAGTTGTACAAAATATTTTTCTACAACTACGTTTATTAATTAAAGAAAAAAGTAACTTATATATGTATTTTATTTCACTTAAACAGAACGAATTTAAGAAATGAACACAGAATATAGAAAAATTAGTTAAAAGTTGATAGTAAAATTGGAACAATTTCGAATTGTTATGCCTGGTATATTATCTATTTTTGATGATAAGTTATCGTTAATGTTTGTGAACGGAGATGTTGATGCTTGTTTTTCATTAGGAATATTATTATATGAAGTCGAAGCCCCAGGTATAATAGATTTTTCAATTTTGTTGGCAATATCAATTTTGTTTGATATCGAGTCGTCAATATATCCTTCCGCCACTGTATTTGAGCGCCATCCACCATGTCGCTTCAATGTTAATAAGTCTCCGCCTGAATTTGCTAAAATTGTAGCTGAAGATCGTCTAAAACAATGACCCGTGTACAATAGAGTTACGTAATTTTAAATATTCTGCAATTTTTTTAGGTATATCTCCGAATTTGTTTATGCCCACTACTTGCCGCGTGCATTTTCCGTGTTGGTAATTAAGAAATAACCTCTTCTCATTCGTATTTTGTGGACGCAGACGTGCATATTTTTTGTATAAATCATAGAATTTTCTAACTACAGTAAATGTACGTGGTATTTTTGTCTTAGTTATTGGAACAGTAACCAATTAGGCTTCTTGTAAATCTTTTACGTTATCAATAGTTAATTTCCATAATTCTTCCCTTCGACATGCTCCGGCTAATCCAAAAGTCATGACAACCTACAAGTAAATTTGTGATTGAAATTAAAATTTTAATTTAGTTCCAAAATTAAAGTAAAAAGATTAAATAAATTGCAAATATATAAAAAGGTCGACAGGATTTGAACCTGGGCCTCTTCGTCCCAATGCTGATGTGTTTTCCACTAAGCTATCACGGCTACAATTATGAAATACTGTATTTAGGTCTTTGCGCTGCTTTATTTTATTTCAACTTTTTTATTTCGATTTTTCTATATTATGAAGTACATTGGTTACTAAATAATATATGATTGAATAACTAAATATAATCTTTAAAATTATGACTTACTTTGACGAGTAGATAGATATTGTCTGGCGCTTCTTCTAAAAATTTATGGATTTCAGCAGATGTCAATGTAAGGGATTTTTTTGTCACAGCTTTTTTCGTTTTGCTTTTTTAAATGTGCTCGAAGTTTTGTATACTTTGAAATATCTATGTTATGTTTGATACTCATGAGGCTCCTTTTCATTGAATATATAGACCACAGTGTAGACGGTTTAAAGTTTGCAGAAATTTCTTGAAAATAAACCAACAAAACATTTTCTGAAAATGATTTAATATTGTTTATTTCACTCCAGCTCATAAATTTGCTGTATTGTTTTTAATATTTGTTTTTTGAAACTCCAGGTAACAAATTTTAGATTGCATTTTGAGCCTTTTCTTTAAAATCTGGAGGAGTATTCTCAATATCGGAATTCGACAACTCGAAAGATAAATTATGTTCTCGGTTCATAGTTCCTAAAATAATGGGTAATAAATGAATTTGAATATAATCTATAATCAATAAACTGAAATACATAATCTAAAAAATAGTTTACTTACAGAATTTTTAGTTTAAATTTAAAATTTGAACACCCAGAAATCCACTATAAAGTATTGTCAAAAAAATTTGACATTGACATTTCCGTGGGCAAAGTGAAATTTCCGTGCGGAAAAGTACCATAACGTGTACTTTTCCCACACTCTACATTATTACTTTTCTAACGGATATCAAACTAATTAAGAAAAGGCTCGCTTTGCGCATAAAAGTTTGTGTAGAAAAGCGTGTTTTACATAGTAGTTGTAAAAAAAAGTATTGGTTAACCCCAAAAAAAAATCCTGTGTGTATGTCGTAGTCGTCGTTGTCGTTGTCGTCGGCCACTTTTCCTTGCAGGTCTTGTTAGCACGATACAGCCTCTGGAGTGCAATAAGTCAACAATTTTATTATGGAATATTGTTAAGGACATGTCTCAGATGAACCCTGTTGATTTTTAGCTCACCAAAGCCAGTACAACGGGTACTATGTTACTTGAAGTACGACATTTTGACATTTTTTGAGAAATTTCAGTTTGTTAGCACGATACAGCCTCCGGAGTTCAACAAGTCATCAATTTCATGATTGAATATTATTCAGAACATATCACTGATGAATCCTATTAATTTTCAGCTCACCAAAGCCAATACAACAGGTGCTACAGTACTTTAAGTACGAAATTTTTTTCATTTTTGAAGAAGTTTCAGTTTGTTAGCACGATACAGCGTCCGGAGTATATACAAGTGACCAATTTTATGATTGGATATTATTCAGAGCGTCTCATAGATGAACCCTATTGATATTCAGCTTACTAAAGCCAGTATAACGGATGATATGATACTTGAAGTACCAAATTTTTGTCATTTTTGGAGAATTTTCAGTTTGTTAGCACGATACAGCCTCCAGAGATTATACGATTGATCAATTTTATGATTGAATATTGTTCAAGGTGTCTCACAGATGTACCCTATTGATTTTCAGTTGAGTAGAGCGAATACAGCGGGTCCTATAAATCGAGAGATACTAAATTTTTGGTTATTTTTGAAGAAATTTCGGTTTGTTAGCACAATACATCCCCCGAAGTGTATACAAGTAACAATTTTATGATAGAATATTGTTCAGGGCCACAGGTGTGGAAAACTTAGTTTTAATCTTTAAAAACGTTTATTTTTGATGGAAAACGTGAAAATGATTAAAAAAAAATTCAAATTTCCAAATTTTTGGGGTAAACCAATACTTTTCTCGCATATTAGATAGGTTGGGCGGAAAAGTAATAATTTAATTAAATGTGAATCTATTTTTGCTAATATTAAGGAAACAATTTTTATGTGATACTTTAAATAAAATTCACAAAGAAATAAAAACTTTATGAAAAACTAATTAAAAACTAAGTATGTTAAATAAACAATAACATTTCAAGTTGTTGTTAGTGTTCGTGCTTGGGTATGGTAGGAACTGAATATAAAATGAATTTTATAGATATCAGTCGAGAAACCAGTTCAGAAACCAGTTTTAGTTGTTTTTCAACAATAACTGCTTGGTTCTATTTGTTAAGGAAATATAGGATATATTTAAATTTTCGACGTGTTTTTTAAAGCTCACCGAAGGGTTGTTGACAATGTTTATCATTTCAGAAAACCTTCTTTTATTTATATTTATAGAAGTTGGTTTGTTGGTCCAAAATTGTGACGTCATCAAAATTAATGATGAAATTAAAAATTTCTTTCCTTCATCCCTTCGGTGTTCATTCATACGTACAGACACATATCTTTTTGTTTTCCCTACGAAGCATTTGTCGCAGTTACTACATGGTGTCTTATAAACAACATTTGATTGTGATTCATTGCTGTTTTAGTTTTTACTTTAGAAAAAATCATTTTACTTTTCCATCCAACCTTTCTATATGCGAGAAAAGTATTGGTTTACACCAAAAAAAGTTGAAATTTTGAAATTTTTTTTTGAGTTATTTTTACGTTTTCCATCAACAACAACACGAAAAAACGGTTTTTAGAAAAAAAAATCCTGTGTGTATGTCGTCGTTGTCGTCGGCCACTTTTCCTTACATGTCTTGTTAGCACGATACAGTCTCCGGAGTGCGATAATTCAGCAATTTTATGATTGAATATTGTTAAGGAAATGTCACAGATGATCCCTATTGATTTTCAGTTCACCAGAGTCAGTACAACGGTTGTTATGGTACTTGGAGTACGACATTTTGTAATTTTTTGAGAAATTTCTGTTTGTTAGCACGATACAGCCTGCGCAGTTCAACAAGTCACCAATTCTATGATTGAATATTTTTCAGGGCTTCTCACTGATGAACCATATAGATTTTCAGTTCACCGGAGCCAATACAACTAGTGATACAGTACTTTAAGTACGATATTTTTGTCATTTTTGAAGAAGTTTCAGTTTGTTAGCACGATACAGCCTCCGGAGTATATACAAGTGACTAATTTTATGATTGAATATTATTCAAAGCGTCTCAAAGATGAACCCTATTGATATTCAACTCAGTAAAGCCAGTACAACGGGTGCTATGGTACTTGAAGTACCAAATTTTCGTCATTTTTGGAGAATTTTCAGTTTGTTAGCACGATACAGCCCCCAGAGAGTATACGATTGATCAATTTCAGGATTGAATATTGTTCAAGGTGTCTCACAGATGTACCTCATTGATTTTTAGTTGACTAGAGCGAGTACAGCGGGTCCTCTAAATCCAGACATACAAAATTTTTAGTTATTTTTGTAGAAATTTCGGTTTGTTAGCACGATACATCCCTCGAAGTGTATACAAGTAACAATTTTATGATAGAACATTGTTCAGGGCCACAGATGCAGAAAAGTTAGTTTCAATCCGTAAAACCGGTTATTTTTTAACAGTATTCTCGCTTTTTGAAGCTATTTGCTGTTCCTCGTTATTTAAAATTTGACATAATTTCTCTGAGAGGCCAATTACGTGTGTCATATTATGGTAAATCACAAGGTGGTCTTTATTATTACTAGAGGTATGGTTTGAATGAAATATTATTTGATTTAATAATTTGTTGGGAACATTTTTTTGAGAAATACGTTTTGAGTTTTTACTTTTCCGCCCTAATGCGAGAAAAGTATTGGTTCACCCACAAAAAGTTGAAATTTTGAAAAAAAAATTGAGTTATTTTACGTTTTTCATCAAGAAGAACACGAAAAAATGGTTTTTAGAAAAAAAATCATGTGTGTATGTCGTCGTCGTCGTCGTCGTTGTCGTCGGCCACTTTTCGTTACATGACTTGTTAGCACGATACAACCTCAGGAGTGCAACAAATCACCAATTTTATGATTCAATATTGTTTGGAATATCTCACAGATGAATCCTATTGATTTTCAGCTCACAGTAGCCAGTACAACGGATGCTATGGTACTTGAAGTACGACATTTTTGTTTTTTTTTGTGAAATTTCAGTTTCTTAGCACGATAAAGCCTCCGTAGTGCGAAAAGTCACCAAATTCATAATTGAATATTATTCAGAACATCTCACAGTTGAACCCTATTGATTTTCAGCTCACCTTAGCCAGTACAACAGGTGCTATAGTACTTTAAGTACGACATTTTTAACATTTTTGGAGAAATTTCAGTTTGTTAGCACGATACAGCCTCCGGAGTATATACAAGTGACCAATTTTATGATTGGATATTGTTTAGAACACCTCAAAGATGAACCCTATCGATATTCAGGTCACTAATGCCAGTACAACGGGTGATATGGTACTTGAAGTAGCAAATTTTTGTCATTTTTGGAGAATTTTCAGTTTTTTAGCACGATGCACCCTCCAGAGTGTATACAAGTGACCAATTTTATGATTGAATATTATTCAAGGTGTCTCACAGATGTACCCTATTGCTTTTCAGCTGACTAGAGCGAGTACAGCGGGTTCTATATATCCAGATATACTACAGTAATTTCGGTTTGTTAGCACGATACATTCCCTGATGTGTATACAAGTGACAATTTTATGATAGAATATTGGTCAGGACCACAAATGCGGAAAAGTTAGTTTTAATCTTCAAAACCGTTTAATTTGTATTGTATTAGAACATACAATTGCATCAGCAAGATGTAATTTTTTAAATCACGGGGCCAAAAGTGTTGCTATGGCTAATGGCGTAACAAGTTCAATAGCTCCCATTCAATTATTTATTTCTCTTAAAATAATTTTTTGAACTTCTTTGGCAATAGGCTCCTCAAAAGGAAGTGATTTGATTTTGCAAGTAATGCAGTGCACAATGGGTATAATTTTACTGCTGGTAGTGTATTTTTCTGCTGAAATTTCTTCGTTGCAGCTTCCATAGGCCGAAGCACAGGAAGCACTGCAGAAATTATACTTAAATCCATACCACTGAGCATTGGCGGTGCAGATTTATGCCGGATAATAATATCAATTACAGGGCCCCGTAACTCCAAAACTCTATCTATCATATATAAAGTGCTGTTCCAGCGCGTGCAAACATCTTGAATTAATTTTGTATGTGTAGCTTTTCTTAGTTCATCGCTAGCAACACAACTTTGATTAAACCAAGTTACGATAGATTTAATTTTTGATACAATGTTTTGTAAATCATCACACTGTAATGTTGACTGGGCAACCAAGTTTGAGGTATGAGCAAAGCATGGGATATGCTTTCGTTTGCCAAATGCTATGTCAACAGTCTTAATCATATTTGCGGCATTATCGGTTACAACTGCAGAAACTTGATACTCTTTAATGCCCCATTTCATACATGTATTTAATAGCATATCAGCTATATATTCAGAGGTGTGTCTTGCATCTAGCTCATAAACTCCTGTTATTGAATTGAATTCGATATTTGTCCCAAAATGTGCTGTAACTCCTAGGAAGCTACGCATTTGCATGGAATCTGACCAAATGTCAGTTGTCAATGTTATGTATTGGACTTCTAACAACTTGCCTTTGTAATTTTTGGCAATACGTCGTACTTTTCATCAAGCCACCTAGTTACAGTCTGTCTACTTGGAAGTTTATATTGAGTGACAAGTACTTTAAATAAATGGTTAAATCCTTCATTTTCAACTATATTAAATGATTGGTTGTCTTTGCAGATCATAAATAATATCGCATTATTAAATCTTCTTGTTTTGTTTTCTGTTGATGTAAAGGCGTACATATCTTCAAAGCTATCTGATATTGTTTTTTGACGTTTTATTGGGATCTCTGCTTTTTCATCACTCTTTTCACCAAATGTTTTCGAATCAATATTCTTGGATTGTTCGGTTTGGGTTGAAAAGCAGATCTTGCCTGCAACAGGGGCTCTTTCCTCAAATGTCCCTCGGGATATATAGGGTGGATTTGATATGAAGAAAGTAGTATTCTCGCCATTCTCGTATTGGGATCCTGATATTTTAATCCTTTATTGTCTTCCCTTTTTTGTGATATTTCCAAATAAGCAGATTTATGAATATTTCTGATATGTCCCATTAAATTGGTTGTATTTCCTGCCAATTTAATATTTTTTGGCAGAATTTGCATTTGCTAGTTTCGTCATCAATTTTTTCAAAGAAATTCCAGATGGTGCTTTCTTTAATAGGAGCCATATTAAAATCTGAAAGTATGTAATGGTTACTTAGTAAGTGCCCCTCGTATAAACTACTTTAACCATAAAACCATTTATCTTGGAGAAACACTTACCTCGTAACCATTATTTAAGGGTTGAATGAATAACATCATTTAAAAACTCACTGGGATAAATATAATTAAGAATTATTAACACAAATTATAAATACACGATACATACATTTGTACTATTCAAAATAATAATAATGAATCATCCTGAATTTGTCGACACTCTCTATTTATAGGAAGTGTGCGATTGAATGTGTCAGTTACCCGTATTCATGACCTTCCGGATTCAAAACGAATGTGATATTTATATTTTACAGCGAACGTGCTTTCGGTGTGTTTGATTGACCTCAATAGACCAATGCCCGCTGACCACATTGAAATTAACAATGTCTTTTCTTTTGATAATGCCCTTTTATGATAATGTCTTTTGGGATCATCACAAGTATAAGAAATAAGCTATGTTAGAGCAGTACCTACATTAAGATTAAATCTTAAATTTTGAAAGAGAGAAACTGAAGCCTGGCATTGCCGCATTATATAATTATCAACGAAGTGAAAACGCAAAGCAATACATATAGGAAAAGTTCTTTAGCATTTATTCAATTTAAAAAAGTGTATGTATATATAAACTTACCTTTCAGTAAAATGCAGGATATTTCAATATAATATACACTATACTAGGTGTAGACAAATAACTTAAATATTATAAAACAAAATAAAATGTACTACTCAACAACAAAGAACAATCGCAATAAACAAACAGCTGACGAGCTGACTAGCTGAAAACTGACACCAGTGACACCTGAGACACAGAGAACGAGAGAACTGAAAACTCTGAAAAGTGAAACCAAACATAAGGATGGTTAAGGTTAAGGAGAAGAGAAGAAGCCACAGCTACGTGGACGAAACGTAAGCGATGTGTTTTGCAGTGATGTCACTTCAGTTTTCAATTCATTATATGCGCAATACTTCATGTTTCCACATCCATATTTCATAGATGTTTTCATTTTGAGTGAAAACTTAGTATGTTATTATTAGGCAATCGATGTATCGAGAAAAATACATCGATGTATCGAATATATTGCTAAGCAATCGATACATCGAATAATACCGATGCATCGAATCGAAAATATCGATGTTTTCGATGCATCGTTGTATATCGGACATCCGTAATCCGACCCTGTCTAATACTATACAGGGCTATTCAAAAGTCTCCTCCCCCCTCGTATCTTTTGAACGGCTACACTCACATTAATAAAATTTGGAGGGTGAAAATAAAGTGTTGTAAACTTCTCTACGAATGGTAACAGGTAACGTAATAGTAATAGATGACGTCACAGTGCCACTCTGACCAATAATTTTAAATAGGACCTTATGGCAAGTGATATCTCGATTGAAAGGCATTGCTATGAGAATCCATTGTTGATATTTGATAAATTAAATTTAAAAAAATCATTTCAATAATTTTGGTATTTATTTAATTTATCTGTCAAAATTAATTTAAACCCAAACAAAATCAATATGACTATGTAGCCAATGTCAATGCCTTTCAAACGAGATATCACTAGCCATAAGGTCCTAGTCAAAATTATTGGCCAGAGTGGCACTGTGACGTCATCTATTACTATTACGTCACCTGTTACCATTCGTAGAGAAGTTTACAACACTTTATTTTCACCCTCCAAATTTTATTAATGTAAGTGTAGCCGTTCAAAAGATACGAGGGGGGAGGGGACTTTTGAATAGCACTGTATATGAAAGTTAAAATTTTGGCGGGGGCGCATCGAGTTCTGGGAAGGACTCTTTTGAGATTGTTTTTATAGAGATTTCCAAGAATAAAAGTTGTTTGTTGGGAGCCGTATACTAGAAGTTTCCGTAATCCAAAGGTTCGACAAGGTGTTTTGAATATATAAAAGACAACTTACCAGCGGTGAGACAGTTTACATTTTGATTTCACTGCCAACGGAACAGAACAAGTTAACAATAAAAGTGAACCGTGAACAATGCATTTACTATAAATTAGAATAATGTGTATATATAAATCAAATATAAGTGAATAGTTAAGTGTATAAATAAATTATGTAAGTAAATATACCGTATGTATAAATTTATCCTACCCGTTGTGTTAAAAACTATTTACATAAAAATTAAAAACATTCCAGTATGGTGGATCAAGTCCGTAGTTATCAGTTATAGCGAGTTCCCATAATATACTCCCAGTTTTATTATTTTATCACTACCAGTTTTTGTACAGGTAATTAAAATCAACAAAATTAGTTTGTCGATTTATACATCCGTTCTGTTTCAATGCCAAAACAGTACTCTCAATAATGAGTGAATAATACATAAACTTACTTAAATGCATTTATTTTTACACAACTTTATTACGCTTCTGATTGATTCTTCAAAATACTTTTTTATATTTTGTAGCATGCGTCAATTGCACATCCACCAAATATTCAAAAAATGCAAATTACTTTTTTATCAAATTATTAGATTTGGACGTGAATTTTTATCTCCAAATACTTTGTTTAACCACAACGTTTTTTTCAAACCTTAAAAACGTGACCTAAGACATAAATTTCATGTCAGGTTCACAGGAAACAAGTTTATTTAATCACTACTAGTTACTTGTGTAATGATGGCTATAATTAAAGAGAAATAAAATGAATAAAAGCATTAAATTGAATTAGGTACAATATATGAAACAAAAGAATTTAATATATGTTAGTTACTTTGTTGCGACGGAAATAATTTCGAAACAATATTAAACAAAGAATTGTTTATTATTTCTTAAATTAGGCTATTGAATGTACAATTTTTGCTATTGCCACTTTATTTTTAAAAACGTTATTGGAAACATCGACTTGAGCAATTCTCTAACACCCATGTAGGACTGCAAAGTCAACGAAAAAACTTGAGTCCTGGGTCTCACGAAGACCAGAAGGGGCAGTCAGGTTTTGATGCAGTCAGTAGGGTTCCTGTCAGCGCACGGTGTGAAAAAAAGAAATTTCTTGTTCGTAAACCCAATATCTCACGTTTGAGTGGACCGAATTGGATGAAATTTTGTTTACGTAGAGTTCAAGTTATATGGAATAAGGGAAAATTATTGAAGAGGCCCAAAATAGTTTTCCAAGGCCCCAAAATTCAAGGAAAACAGGCCGCATTTGCAATTTTAACTACAAATTCGATGCCATTTTTATTATTCATGATATATTTTGGAAAAAAACTATGTTACTTATACATTTTAACCTACTGAACTTGAATGTTTAATATCAAACAATTTATGAAATTTAAAATGCTTTCTATCAAAATAAAAAAGTCAGTAATTATATACGCGTCTTTTCACCAAGAAATGCACGATGTTCTATGTTTAAGTGAATTTTCCTGAAATAAGGAATTTCGCTGATAACTTTATTCGTTGCATTCAAGTTCAGTAGGCTAAAATGTATAAGTAATATAGTTTTTTTCCAAAATATATCATGAATAATAAAAATGGCATCGAATTTGTAGTTAAAATTGCAAATGAGGCCCGTTTTCCTTGAATTTTGGGGCATTAGAAAACTATTTTGGGCCTCTTCAATAATTTTCCCTTATTCCATATAACTTGAACTCTACGTAAATAAAATTTCATCTAATTCGGTCCACTCAAACGTGAGATATTAGGTTTACGAACAAGAAAATTCTTTTTTTCACACCGTGCGGCGGTTGAAAACACACGCGGTCTTCACGCGAAAAACGCGAATCACCAAAAAGTTATTGCTCCGATAGTGCGTTCCGCAACATAAGTCATTTTATCAAAGGTTAGTTCTTTTATTTTGGGTATATTATTTGGGTCACCTGCTCATCACGCAACGAAAGAGATTTCGTCTCTGGCGAGTCATTTAATAATTTTATGTTACATACTAACCATTCTTTAGAGCAGGGGTTCTCAAACTTTTTGACACTGCGACCCCCTTTCTAGACCTAATATTTCGGCGACCCCCTATTTTTAAATATAAACAAAAATGAAAAAAACACTATTGGCTAAGTTTTATCCATAAAAATACTATTAACTAGTAAAAATAAATACAAATTGTTGTCACTTGAATTGTTTTATAATAATGCTGAAAATTAATGTGCAGAAAATTATTGCAACCCTCTGTCGAGCAGTTTAAGGTAAAATTATTGAGCAGTGGTTTTCTACAATTGTTTACCGAGGAAACTGTCAGATGCTTTTAATTCTGCTATGACTAACATTTTCAATACAAATGTACAGTACTTTTTTTGCAATTCAGTTGGATGAGTCAACAGATGTTGCCAACTGTGCTCAGTTTTTATGCTTCATCCGGTACGATTACGGTGATGCTATTCATGAAAATATTTTGTTTTGTAAGCCCCTGCCGAATAATACAACAGGTGAAAGTCTTTATAAGGTGTTTGTCGAAGCAACTGAACCTTTTGAATTGGATTGGAAGAAATGTGTGTCAATTTGTAGTGATGGAGCAATGGCCCTTACGGGAAAGAAGAGTGGCTTGATTGCCATGTTGAAATCATTTATACCGAATGCAAGCTGGGTCCACTGTTTTTTACATAGGCAAGCTTTGGCAGCTAAGAAAATGCCAGATGAATTACGGCAATTCTTAAATGAAGCTGTCAAGATAGTGAACTACATCAAAAGTCGCCCGCTGCAAAGTAGGTTGTTTAATAACTTGTGTGATGAGGTAGGAGCCTTGCATAAACATTTTTTATTTCACACTGAAGTACGGTGGCTATCCCGTGGTAATGTATTAAGCAGGCTGTTTGGATTAAAGTCAGAAATGTTGTTATTTTTGGTTGATAGTAAACCCGAACTTTCCACTTTTTTCAGTGATGAAAAGTGGTTGGTTAAGCTTGCTTATTTGGCTGACCTTAATATTTTGAACTTGAAAAATATGCTTTATGATCAAGACAGAGTAAATGCATTTGTAAAAAAACTCAGTGTTTGGAACGCAAGAGTTAAGAAATAAGATTTTGAAAATTTTACACTAACTCAAAAGTTTATAGAGTATCTGTCAAGTATTAACGCTACATCCCCTGACACTTCATCTCTCTCCTTACTAGTATCTTCTCATCTCGAAGGTTTGATTGAACAGCTGACAGATTACATTCCAAATAAGGATACGAGTGGGGTTTTGTGGGTAGTCAATCCGTTCAGTGATCAAGTCGTAATAAAAGTTGAGCTAATTGCTCGTCAACATGATCAACTGATCGAAATTTCAAGTGATCAGTCAGCAAAACTCACTTTTAATAGTGCTTGTATCGACAAATTTTGGATATGTATTAAAAATGAATACCCAGAACTGTCCACAAAAGCATTACAGACTTTGATGCCATTTTCTACGTCTTATAACTGTGAACAAGGTTTCTCCATAATGGTGAATATCAAAACAAAATCAAGAAATCGTTTGACCCTGGAAAATGACATTCTTTTGTGTATAACAAAACTCAATCCGGACATAAAAAAATTGGTTAATTCCAAACAAGCTCATGTTTTCCATTAAATAGTATTAGGCCTTTTTCAACTTGTATGTGTATTACAAATTTGTGTAGCCTTTAAATTTTGTTATTAATAATCAGGAACGAAACTAAAACAACCTTCAATGCATAGCTTCTCGCTTCTGACGGCATATAAAGTATCAAGTTGATCCGACGGGGTAAATATTTTACTTTAAGGGATAGAGTAGGTGACGTATTGCAAAATATTCATCTACGGTCATTAACTGGTCTGAGGATCAAGAGAACCAGTAAGTGGCGATAGTTTGCAACGGCTTTAAAAGAAATTTATCTTACCATATTTTTATTAAGAATAAGTTAATTGATCAAATAATCCCAGGCAGTTTAAATTAATTCATGTTATTTTAAACACGAATATAGTGACATTTAGCGGTTACCTAAGTTCTTTTTTAATAGAGGGAGGAACTAATCCTTAGAATTTCATGATATTTGAATCGACTCTCACTGTAACCGTGCAAATTAGTACCATTGTAGTACGGCCGAACAAAGTATAGCATAACGGCTAAATATAAACATTTTTTCGTTTTTTTAAAGATCTATTCTAAAGTTTTGTTTCACGTTTCTCCTATAAATTGCATTTTGTTCAATTTTACTAAAAATTAATTAAACTGTAACTTCAGCGATTTTTCCGAATTTTGAATTTACTAATCGAATCAATTGTCAACTTTCTAGATTTTGTTTAATTTTTTTTTTGTTAGTTATAAGATTTTGAGTGACTTATAAAGGAGTATATGTATTAGTTAAATTCCGGTTTTTCATTTAAAGTCACTTTAAGATTAATTCTACAAGGAGGAGAAAATCGTTTCTAAAACAAATCCTTCTATTTGTAAACCGAGGTCGAACTTCAGGCTCTTTTGGAAAGAACGGCTTTAGACCGTTCGATAAGGAAAAAAGTGGGAGTACTTGTTTTCATATCCTTTTTACATTTATATAAAGTATCCCCCGTGTTTTCCGTTCATTATTCTAAACACGTTGTGAAAATTGTTTAAAAACGTACTTCCAACGTATTATCATATCGTAACTATTATTATTATTTTATAACTTTTATAACAACTCGTATTTTTCTCGAAATGTCACGGTAACATTTGCTAAACGATTTGAAGGAAATAAAATATCGGGATTAAAGGTTGTTCGAAAATAAAAACTTGAGCAGCAAATGTGTCGTAAAAATTTTTATAGCGGTTCACGTAACTAGAATAATAAACTTTGTTCATATACGGAGCGCTTCAGTGAAAACTATCCACTCTGTATAAATCTGAAAGCGATACTTTTATTAAAAAAAATACTCCCAGATTGTTATGATCTCTTCCTGTTAAGTGTCCAAAAAATCTTAATATGCTGGCAAGGCCAGTACGCTCTACGAGAATCATAATTTTGGGTTTTTTTGCATTTATAATAAGGTCGCATTTATTGCTGTATTTCTCAACCCTATTAAGAAGGTCCAACATTCCCTTTTCCGATGCAGCTATCATGGTGTTGGAGTCATTGAAGCAGAGAACTAGTGAGTTAGTCCGAAAACATGATGATGCTATTAAATTGATGGTTAAAAATAAACGGGTTTGAATATTAAAACTAACTTTTCCGCATCTGTGAGATGCCCTAAACAATATTATATCATAAAATTGTCACTTGTATACACTTCGGGGGATGTATCGTGCTAACAAACCGAAATTTCTCCGAAAATCACCAAAATTGTAGTATATTTGGATTGATTGAACTCGCTGTACTCGCTCTAGTCAGCTGAAAATCAATATTATAGATTTGTGAGACACTTTGAAAATTATCCAATTATAAAGTTGGTCACTTGTATACAATCCGGAGGCTGTATCGTGCTAACAAACTAAAAATTCTCCAAAAACTTAGTACTTCAAGTACCATAGCAGTGGTTGTACTAGCTTTAGTGAGCCCAATATCAATAGGGTTCATCTTTGAGATGCCCTGAATAATATTTAATCATAAAATTGGTCACTTGTATATACTCCGGAGGCTGTGTATCGTGCTAACAAACTGAATTTTCTACAAAAATGACAAAAATGTCGTACTTAAAGTACTATAGCACCTCTGGTGAGCTGAAAATCAATAGGATTTATCTGTGAGATGTCCTGAAGAATATTCAATCATAAAATTGGTGGCTTGTTGCACTCCGGAGGCTGTATCATGCTAACAAACTGAAATTTCTCAAACAAAAATGTCGTACTTTAAGGACCATAGCACCCGTTGTACTGGTTATGGGGAGCTGAAAATCAATAGGGTTCATCGGTGAGATGTCCTTAACAATATTAAATCATAAAATTGGTGACTTGTTGCACTCCGGAGGCTGCATCATGCTAACAAAAGTGAAGTGGCCCACGACAACGACGACGACGACATACACACAGGATTTTTGTTCTAAAAACCGTTTTTTCGTATTGGTCTTGATGAAAAACCTGAAAATAACTCAACAATTTTTTTCAAAATTTCAACTCTTTTTGGGGTAAACCAATACTTTTTTCGCATATTAGACAGCTTGGGCGGAAAAGTAATAATTAGAAATGGATCCGTAAAAACAATATTATAGTCTATGGATTGGAAGAGATACATGGAGAGAGCATTCAATGCGAATACGAACTTAAATATTATCGAAAAGCTGTTACAGACTAGGAAAATCTAATGCAAAGAAATCGCGGTCTTTCCTGGTAAACTGCTTCATTGGATATACCAGGCAAAAGTATATTGTAAAACAAGTGTCACAATGACTCATTTTGTAGGACGAGTGCAGTTTGTATAACGAACCGGGAAGCGGTGAGTTACGCAAAGCATGAGAACTACAAAATGTCATTGTGGTAAGAGTTTTACATACTATTTTTTATAATGAACTTGCAAAAATGTTTTTCATGAAAATATAATTGTAAAATTAGGGGTCTTTGTGCTTCTTTATTTATGTTGGTAACCCTCACATATACAAGTGACAGTTGACAGAAATTTTAAATTTGAATTTTCATTACGTTACTTATACATAGTTCGGAATTTAGGAATATGGAACTAAATAGCGAATTATCATGCACTCCACTAGAACTTCGCAATATTACTGATAATGCAGTTATTCATTTAGTACCTGAAAACTGTAAAAAGCTGGAAAGGAAGGTAAACTGTGGACAAATTCCGGTACCATCTTTTTGAAACTGGCAAGATTAACAAAATCACCTCCATATTAGCAAATATAAGTGGCTTGATATTTAGTAGTTTTCGTTATCTTATTTTTATAAAATCTCTTTTTAAATTCACTATAGTACAGACATTTTAATAGACTAAAAAGTGGCACATTGATGCAGTCGGAATTCGTTTATGTTCAAGGCTCCATTGAATCGTTGTTTACTTACTTATTTACTTTACTTTTTTGTTGTACGAAATAAATGCTCGACAATTTATTTATAGGTTGTGTAAATACAAGATCGCTTCTGCCTTCTTTGCAATCTGTTAAGTTAATTGTAACTGAACATCAACTTGATATTTTTTTATATGTAAAACATATTTAAATGAAAATGTAAATAATGATTCAATTACTTTTTATGGGTATATCTTATACAGAAAAATCAGAGGTAGGTTAGGAGGAGGTTTGTGTATTTACGTAAATAATAAGATAGAAATATAATGAAGTGAATTATCGCTTACTGTCACAACTAAAATAAACGGTTTTAAAGATTAAAACTAACTTTTCCGCATCTGTGAGATGCCCTGATTAATATCCTATCATGAAATTTTCACTTGTATATGAATCGTGCTAACAAACCGAAATTTGTTCAAAAACAACCAAAAATGTAATATATCTGGATTTATAGGACCCGCTGTACTCGCTCTAGTCAGCTGAAAATCAATAGAGTACATCTGTGAGACACCTTAAACAATATTCAATCATAAAATTGGTCACTTGTATACACTCTGGAGGCTGTATCTTGCTAACAAACTGAAAATTCTCCAAAAATGACAAAAATTTGGTATTTCCAGTACCATAGAACTCGGTGTACTGGCTTTAGTGAGCTGAATATCAATAGGATTTATTTTTGAGACTCTCTGAATAATATCCAATCATAAAATTGGGCACTTGTATACACTCCGGAGGCTGTATCGTGCTAACAAACTTAAATTTCTCCAAAAATGACAAAAATATCGTACTTAAAGTACTATAGAACCTGTTGTACTGGCTCTGGTGAGCTGAAAATCAGTAGGGTTCATCTGTGAAGTGTCCTGAATAATATTCAATCATATAATTGGTGACTTGATGAACTCCGGAGGCTGTATCGTGCTAACAAACTGAAATTTCTAAAAAAATGACTAAAATGTCGCACATCTAGTACCATAGCACCCGTTGTGCTGGCTCTGGTGAGCTGAAAATCAATAGGGTTCATCTGTGACATGTCCTTAACAATATTCAATCATAAATTTGGTGACTTGTTGCACTCCGGAGGCTGTATCGTGCTAACAAGACATGTAACGAAAAGTGGCCGACGACAACATACAGACAGGATTTTTTTTTCTAAAAACCATTTTTTTGGGTTGTTGTTGATGGAAAACGTAAAAATAACTCAAAAAAAAATTTTAAATTTCCAACTTTTTTTGGGGTAAACCAATACTTTTCTCGCATATTAGATAGGTTGGGTGGAAAAGTAATAGATGAAATGTCAAACTACCTGCTAACACAAGCCGCGAAACGTTTGAAAATTGCAATTTTTATTTTTAGTTCTGAAAAGTAGTGTTACAAATACAGACTTTGTTAGTTCATTTGTTACTTTGATTAAAAAATAAAACATTTTTTGTTATTTTTGTTGCATGAATTAAATATATAACTTTTTTTAGTGAAATATGACGTTACATATTTCCCTTGAGACAATATGAGCGTTTCATATTTCCCTTGGAAAATATTAGTGTGTTATAACCAAAGCAGTATTATTCAATATTGTTTCAACCAGAAAATAATAAATAAGAATTTCTTATGGAAAGATATCCTAAGTTTAATACATCCCACTGTGGAAAGGATTATATGCGCTGGAGATATTAATGAATATTTTTCAAATACCGATGCTATTAATGTAGATAAAATGTCACAGGTGTTAGAATGCTTTGTTATTGGGCAATCAAAGACACTCATAGATGAATTACAGCTACTACTGCTAACTTACTCAATGGCATCATAACTTCATCTAGCTGGTTTATTGACAGGAGAATTATTCACGTAACAGTTGTCATTTATGATCATGATTTAGCTTCATGTTGTGGGGGTTAGTCAGGGTGGTAGAGCATAAAAAGGGCTGGATGGTTAGATGTACTTCTTTATTTAACACTGTGATGTGTTCAAACTAAAATAAATATTTACAACTAAAATCTAATACTCTGTACAAGAATTATATACACGATCTATTGGTCCTGGAGGCGGGCAGTCTCTCTAGGGTGGTCGTCCGATCGAGTCGCGGATGATTCTTCTCTGTTGTCCGGATTGTCACGGTTACTGTATACCCCTCACGGCTCCGTTTTTTCCTGCTAGGGTACTTTTTCACTGTTTAACTCACGAGATTAAATTATAAACTAAACCCCATTGGTAGGTAGTCTCTCTTATATATAAATTGACGTTTATTCTCGAAGCTTCTAGATTGCGGCTCACAAAAACAATCGCCTTCCTGGAATTGTCTAGATATGACTGGCCACAACAATAATGATAAACATTTCTCAGAAATCCCAGCGCCTTCACTAAAATTTTAACTTTCATATCTAGTATATGACAGAGTCGGATTCAGGCACTACACCAGTGTGCGATCTCGTAATATTACCCCCTACTTAAAAGGAAGTTCCTCCAGGAACTTCTGTGTAGCCGGGACTAGATGCTTAAGTAGGCAACTGCACCCACGTCTGCACTTTCCGGTCGTATGGGAATAACTGGGCTCCGTCTTCAATGGGTAACGGTAACGAAGGGTATAGCTGCAAATTAATATGTGGACACCGGTATCTTGGAAGATCACATTTATCATGTTCCTTATGACTCGCTAATCCAACTGGTTGCTTTCTATCCTGGGCATTGCTAGTTTCTCCACGTGTCATTCCAGCACAAGATCTCGAAGGCATTGTAGCGCTTCCCACACATTCCGGTAGGTAGATCTACCAGGTACAAGACGTACCGTGAATTGTGTATGAGTCTCAGTATCTTTCCAGGGGCTGGCATCTGATCTTCAAGTTTTTCCAATTGTCCAAACTTCTTTCGGAAGATGGTTGCCCACCCTCGTGCGTGTTTCTTACTGGCGGAGATATTATGTGCCAGTGAATACTCTTCCGGGAGCGTGAACAAATCCTGTCTTTGTTCTGTAGTGACTTCGTATCTAGCTTTGCCGGTACCTCCGTAAGCGCCCTTCTTTGAAACTACCTTCTGCGGCATGTGTTTCGTACAGTTTTTTCATTGTGTCGCTGACAACTTGAAGATTCGTTCGAACCAATTCTTGTACATCGTCCATCCCCCTTCCCAATTGGATCACGTAATCTTCTCTTGCTAAATATTCGCCAGGCCGACAGCCAAACTCCAGGTCACAAGGAAGCCTCATTTCGCATCCAAGCAGGATTTTCGCAGGGGTTTCATCTGCGGACTCATTTATGGCAGAACGATGAGCCAATGCAAATAGGGAAAGATACTGGTCACATTCTCTCTGGTGGCAGATATTTTCCAATGGTCCTGTTAATTCTTTCGATCATTCCATCTGAGTGTGAATGTAATGCTATTATCCTGGTCTTCTTCATTTCCAGCTTGTCACACATTTCCTGGAATACCTGGCTCTTAGAATGTCTTCCTCGATCGCTGTGGACTTCCAAAGGCACCCCATCTCGGCTGACAAATTCTTTCACCAATACATTCGCGACAGTTGTGGCCTCTTGATTGGGATCGCGTGAATTTCCACCCATTTTGTGAAATAATTCATTACTACCCGGATGTATTCACCACAATTTTCTGTCGTCTGAAATGGTCCATCGATGTCTAAAGCAATCCTTTCGAAAGGGCTTCCAACATTATATTGTTTCATGGATGCCTTTCTTTTACGATGTGGTCCATTACTAGTAGCACAAGTCGTGCATTTCCTACACCAGTCTTTCACATCGTCGAAGCTGTTCATCCAATAAAACCTTTCACGGACTCGCTGACGGGTTTTCTTCACTCCCAGATGACCTCCCGATGAACTGTCGTGTAACATTCTCAGTACCTCTGCTACTGTCGTTCTCGGGATAACTATCTGTATTTTCTTCTCGGAACCATAATCGTTCTCACAGAATCTGCTCAGCAGGGCTTCTTCCAGGACAAGGGAGCCCCACTGAGCCCAATATGCCTTGAGTGTTGGTGAAAATCTTGACACTTCTTGCCAGGTAGGTCGCCCGTTTTCTTCCTTCCATTGCCGAATCTTCTTTAGGTAAATATCATTCTCCTGATCATCTCTGATCCTTGTGGATGACCATTCTTCGTTTACTACTCTATGTTGTGCTTCTAGTACTATAGCACCCGTTGTACTAGATTTGGTGAGCTGGATATCAATAGGCTTTATCTTTGAGATGTGAATAATATTCAATCATAAAATTGGTGACTTGTTGTACTCCGGAGGCTGTATAGTGTTAACAAACTTAAATTTCTCCAAAAATTACAAAAATATCGTACTTCTAGTACCATGGCACCCGTTGTACTAGATCTGGTGGGTTGAAAATCAATATGGTTCATCTGTGAGATGTTCTGAATAATAATCGATCATAAAGTTGGTGACTTGATGAAGTCCGGAGGCTGTATCGTGCTAACAAATCTAAATTTCTCCAAAAATGACTATAATGTCGTACTTCTAGTACCATAACACCCGTTGTACTAGATCTGGTAAGTTAAAAATCAATATGGTCTATCTTTGACATGTTCTGAACAATATTCAATCATAAAATTGGTGATTAATTGCATTCCGGAGGCTGCATCGTGCTAACAAGACCATGTTACGAAAAGTGGCCGGCGACAATGACGACAACGACGACGACATACACACAGGATTTTTTTCTAAAAACTGTTTCGTGTTGTTCTTAGTGAAAAACGAGAAAAATAACTGAAAAAAAAATTCAAAACTCCAATATATTAGATAGGTTGGGCGGAAAAGTAATAAAAGAGATGATATTTCTGATAGTGTACGTATTCTAATAAAATATAGAACTCTTCAAACCGTAAGTGAAGCTAAAAGTTTAGGTATAATGTTGGATTCCGATCCAAAATTTGAAAAATACGTAAATCGACTTTCTCCCAAAACATGTAAATTCAAATCTGTGTTTACTAATATTGCCTATATTTAATTATGCTGAAGTACTGTTTAGGCCATTTTTATCCAACCAATATCAAATCAAAATACAAAAAGTACAAAATTCATGCTTGCGACTCATATTCGGTGTAAGAAGAAGAGAACATATTTCACACAAAACGAATAATAGTGATTGGCTAAATATGAGTAATAGAAGGATGCTACATCAATCTGTTCTTTTTCAAAAAATCATTTTTGATAAAAGAAAAATTACTTATCGATTCGATCTACATAATTTAAATATCCGTTACAAAGGAACTCTCCCACTCCCAATTTTCAGACAAGAAAACTTGAGATGCAGTATATCTATCAAATATGCTCGATTTATAATAATATATGTTCTTTGCAAGCAAAATGTTTGGATGTCGTTGCTTGCATCCAATATGAAAAAACCTTCTCCATTTCTAGTATCTGAATCTTGGTTGCACAAAATCATTTTGGATTCTTTAGTTAACATACCTGGGTACTGAATTTATAGGGCTGATCGCATCGGAAGAGTAGGGGGTGGATGCTGCATTTATGTAGAAGACGCTGACTTTGAGCATTTTCAGATAACCTGTAAAAAAATTTCCGAGTACCAGTACGAGGGATTGACGCTTGATTTTTCTTCCAAAAAGTTAAAATTGAACTTCTCCATATCCTGTATCTATAGACCTAGGTACAGTTCATATCAAAGTGACGAAGAACTATACAATCGCTTGCAGTTTTTCCTGACCAAATACAAAACCATAATCGTTTTTGGAGATTTCAACCTAAGTAACATTCCCGGCCACTAAGTAATCACCATTATGATGCTTTATCGATGCTTTCATAAATTTCTTGGTAAATTCAGGGTTGCAACAACTAATCAATTAACCAACCCGTTTCCGCATCAACCAACAAACTTCTCAGCAGAATCTCACTCTAACTTCTGATCCTAATTTCTTAACTGATATTTCTATCACATCTTCAATTGGAAAATCGGACCACGCCGTTATTTCAACCACAGTACACGTTCTCAAGTCCTTAATACCGCAAAATAACATTTTAACCACATACAGAACAATAAACTATCATAACGTAAATTTGGATATGGCAAATTCAAATTGGATGGATGTTTAAGTGGTAAGGACATTAACGAACAGTGGGAAGTTTTTGAAAACTGTCTAAACGTAGATTTCTTTAACAACTGTCGTTATGTTCAACGTAGATATAATGTCAATAAACCATGGATAAATTCCACAATATTTGAAATGATAAAGTTTAAAAAGTAATTATGGAAGAAATGCCGACTACATTAACCATACAACTTTTCCTAATAATTTAAGCTCAACTATTTTCAGATCCAAGCGTGATTTTGAAAACCAACTGTCCTTAAACAAGAAAAAAAGCCTCTTTATAAATATGTCAGAAATTGAGTAGTCATTGTCTATCCTAAGAAATTAAACTGGCGAATCTACTTCAGTGAAAGCGGAAGTTGCCACTATTTTTGCCAGGAATTTTCAAGAAGTATTTACAGTCGAGGAAAACCCTCCAAACACTTTACAGATAGAAATCGCTACGAACTCAGCGTTATAGATTTTGAGCCAGAAACTCTCAAGAAGAAAATATCGTGTTTGAAAACTGACTCTGCTCATGGTTTAGACGGTTTCGCAGCAATCTTATTTAAAAAGTGCGCCAACTCCATAATCCATCCCTTATCAATAATAATGAAAGCTTCTCGTTTGTCACACTCTTTACCCGACAACTGAAAAATTTTAAGTGTTACTCGAATTTACAAGCAAGATGACAAGCTGGATCCTAATAACTATAGACCGATTAGCCTAATATCCATAGCAGCTAAACTAATGGAATCTATTATCCGCGAATCGCTTATGTGCTTTTTTATAAATAACAATAGAATTCCTACTTCTCAACACGGTTTTGTACCTGGAAGATCGGTAGCCTGTTGATATTATATATTTAGACTTTTCGAAAGCATTTGATCGAGTTCCCCATAAGCGAATGTTACTTAAACTCGAATATAATGGCATTAGGGAGGCTTACTCCAGTGAATTGAAGCCTTTTTAACGGACCGTAAATTTTGTGTACTTGTGGGTGACTGTTATTCTTCAGTGTTTCAGTTGTATAGTGGCGTTCCGCAGGGTTCGGTGCTGGGGCCAATCTTATTCCGTATACGTTGCAGACCTGCCAATTCATGTCAAAAGTGACATATCGCTTTTCGCGGATGATACCAAGTTACACGCAAATCCCTTATCCAGCTACATCCAACTCCAAAGTGACCTCCAGCGAATCGCCAAGTGGTGTCTACCATTTACACGTCTAAATGTGCAGTTCTACACCTAGGTAAAACTAATGCGCGAAATCGGTATGTACTTTCAAATTTAACTCTAAAAACAGTTCCGCAACAGAAGGACTTGGGTACACTTGTGGCAGAAACTCTATCTTGGTCTGAGCATATTCATTCAGTGTAACAAAGCAAGAACGTCAATTTATTTACTATCTCAAAGTTTTTCTAAGATATCACCAAAAAATTTCATTGCTATATTTAGTACATATGTAAGAGCTATTTTGGAGTTTGCTGGGCCTGTATGGAGTGTGGACTGGCAGAGAGACTTAGATCGACTTGAATCAGTACAAATATGGGCAACAAGAAATTCTTAAGACCGCCGCCGTCCTTCCTACGAAGAACGGTTGACTCGATTAAGCTATCCTACATGTGTGGACCGAAGGCTTCGTGGGGATTTAATAATCGTTTATAGAACAATGCATGGAAAATTTGGAAGATATCTATCCTATCTTTTTACCTTAAATAATAATAACACCTTATTCATCCTTTTTGATCATAGTACATGATACGGGACAGGTCAAACAGAGAAGAGGATATTACATTGAATACGACTTACTTATTAAACACTTAAATTAAAATCGTTTGTAAAAAACTCTGACATACCATAGAAACATTCGACAATTAAAATTTGTTTGTTTTTGTTTGAACACATTGAAAGCGCTCTCACATCTTATACAGTTAGGCAAATGATTCAGGAATTGAATTCTTCTATAGACAGGACTTTTTTCAAACAATGAGGTTTTATGTTTTGGTGGCCGTATAAGTTTTCCAGATCTGGTTGGGTAATCATGGAAATCAGAATTAAGACCAAATTCACTGAAATTACTTTTTGCATATAATATGCACTTGTAGATGTAAATAGAATAAAAAGTTAGTACACCGAAATCTTTAAAATGGTTTCTGTATGTTTCTCTATAATCTAGATTAAAAATTAGACGGACAATCCTTTTTTGAGAAATAAAAATCCTTGAGGCATTTACCGCGCCCCCCCCCCCCTCCCCCCACAGAATGAGATTATAAGAAATATGGGCGTATACTATTGCATAATAAACATTGACAGTTGACTAGTTGTAAATATATTTTTTAGCTGTAATATTGCAAAGTAACTACTATTTAATTTTTCACAAATGTGGTTGATATGGGTATTCCAACTCGTATCCCTATCGACGTAGCCAACATATTGTTACGAAACAGCACACTTGTATAGACCCTAAATCCGACTCTGTCTAAGCCAGGTATGAAAATTAAAATTATGGCGGACACGCAGGGTTTTTTATATAACTGTTTACGACTATCTTATCTAAACATTCTTTTTGTGACCAGACTTATCTAGAAAATGCCAGAACCAATTGTTTTTGTGTGTGTAAGCCGCGGTCCGGAATTTTCTAGTAAAAAAGGTTTTAATATAAATAAAAAACCGATCAGCGGATAGGGGAGTTGATAAAGTGATCTCGCGAAGTGAACAAAAATACACCGAACAGTAAAGTGCTAATATGAATTAATAATCAAGTTTGTGTGCATATAAATTAATTTTAAGTGATTAGTTGAGTATATATAAATTAAGTGTTAGTGATTAGTTTAGTGTTTAAATAAATTAGTAAGTAGCCATACCGTGTGTTTAAAATTTATCCCACCCGTTTACTGTACAAATAAATAAGAAAAACATTACAATATAATCGTTAAATCTCAATAAATCAATATTATCATTATGACACCGGGTTTCAGAAAGGCACAAAATATCAGATTTGTTACATTCCAATATTAAATCAATTCTATTGGTCTTATTAGTCAGGGATTGACAATTTACATTTATGATTTGAAAGGATTTAGTTGATTTTCCTGTATTAGTACACTTACATACATTTCCACATATATAACTTTGAGACTACACTGGAGTTACGTATTCTAGACTTGGGGAAGTCTCTTTGAACGCAACTGAAAAAACTGCTGGATATGGGCTCTATGTGGCCATATTGCTGGATTCATCGCAGTATTAAAGCTATACCCATATACACTTACTTTGAAAGAGCTGTAAATCTCCGGATATTTCGAATTTAATGATATTACCACTACTTCCGGGAAATGTGGTTTTACTATTTCACGTAGATCATCTGCTGTCATGCTGGGGTCCACTTTCCTAATATGAAGATCCACAAATTTGGGAACCCTCTTAATACCCTTGCCGTTTACAGTTATTTCATCATTATTTCCAACAACAAGTTGTTTTCTATTTATTCTTCCTCGAACTTCTCTCCATTCATTGTAGTTTTCTCTGAAGCTATTCTCATTCAAATTTATGACTTCGTCAATTTTTTGTTCAGTATTTGTTTTCATTAAAGCAGCTGACTCGTCGGTCTTTGAAATAACTGATTGAATAGACGAGTTGGCAACAGCATTATTTTTATCATTTCCAGTTTGAATTAGTGGTCTGGTTTTATTTTGAATGGCAGAGAATTCCCACTGCTTTTCCGGTGATTTTTGTTGTGTACGTTTTGTGTCTAATTCGTTTCGTTCTTTTAACGAAGTTATTTGTTGACTCATTAAATGAATTTTGTCATGTATCTCCTTTATTATGGACTCTTTTTGTTTTATTATATATTTAAATATATTAATATCAATTACCTTATTGTCTGGGCTTCTGGGCTTAGACTTTCAAATAAGTCGAAAAATAACTGATCAGTCTGATCACATGCTGAATCTTGCTGACATTTGATTAAGTCATCACTAGTAAACTTTACAGGGTTGCTATTTTTTGCACAGCTTATATGGAAACTATTTTCACAGTTTATACACCTTATAACATTTCTTTTACACTTTTTACAACATTTATTCCGAAGAGCTTCGTCAAACACATCTACACCGGGCGCCATGTTGCCAACCCTAAGCTGCGGGGTCATTCTTACAAACTTATCAAGCTATGAAAGTTTTCCGTTTTAAGACAACTTATATTACAACAGCAACAGTCAATATCACAAAGTTCCAGTGCAGTGGTTGTTTCTCGATTCAGACACAAATTCCATAATTACAAAATTAATTTACTCCAACAGCGATCTACATGAAGACAGATACAGAGAAGCAGTGGAAATTGAAAAAAAACGAATTTTAGAAAATGAAATGACATATGTTTTGCTGGCGGCTCATCAGGATAGGGCGCCTTCAATTACGCTCTCGAGATACGAGAGGCCAATGCCACATAAATCACCCTATTTAACAAGCCTACACTTTTTTTGTCTAAAAACCAATTTTTATCCTACTTATTCTGAATCTATAGATGATTCACGTCAATAATTCCAACAAATAAACCCAGAAATTTTACACGATGTACGAAAATCTTTCGAAGCTCAATTGTATCATTGTATGTTAAGAATTAAACTGTTTCTTTTATCAAACTGACTGTCAAAAGATTTTTGTTTTATTTTATATATTAAAATTAAACAGAACCCATTTTCAAAATTAGACGATCTATTATTGAACTGATGAGCAATTTAAGAAGAAAGAATTACTTTATTCCAAATTAATACTTCCTCTATTAAAGTATTCTATAGTAGACTTAGTTTTCCTGACCGTTTCTATATTTTCCAAATTCGGATTCCCGATACCTTCCCCTAGGGAAATTAAAGTTCGATCTCATTTCTATATACATATCCACCTCACTTACATGTTACTTCTATTGATATACCAATGAAAATTTATTAACACATAAAGTCACAGAATCACTCTTCATTTTGTTTATTTGTTTTTTATCGTAAAAATTGAAAAAAGTATGAAATAACATAATCTGGTACAAAACAAAACATTGTTACCTAGTACCACCTTGTTCTTATGTTACTACTTTAAGTAAATGAACTGTCAATTATGGTCACGGATCTGGTAAGGTCATCCCTTTTCATTTTTGTTCTATATTTTTACTTCATACACTTTTTTTTAGTAAAACAAGCATTGGAAAAGTGGAAAATAACTTTTTATTCTATTTTATATATCCCCAGTTTTACGAGTTCCACTGTATTGATAAAATAAAAGTGTTTACTTATTCTATGTGGTGAATTACCATACTATATACACACCAACAACCCCATTGTAGATTCGTAACGTGAAAATGCATTTAAACTAAAAAAAAATTCAAATGCGTGTTTGGAAAATTCCCTTTTTTATTGTGTGGATAAGTTGAAGTTTCCAGACGTTGTCTGCATAATAATAGTTTGTTTCTTTCTCAAGTAGATCTGAACTAATACCTATGAAATGCTGCTTATAAAAGAAAACGAACAAGTATTGACGGAATTTTATTGTACAGTCATATTTGATATTTTCTTTTATTTATATAATGTCGCCCGAACCACTTATGTTATAAGCGGCAACAGTTATAATTCCTAAATGGAAGTTACTTATATGTTCTATTTTAATATACAGTGTATTCTCTACATTAGCATTATAGATAGTTATGTTATTAGTTATGGGGTACGATCGTTTTAAATTTAAATATCTTTCATGTTAATCTCCTTAAGAAACTTAATAATGTTGTCCATGTTGCTATTGTCTCTGAGTATGTCGGATATGTTCTGTGCAAACTTGAATTTATTTCTGGTGTTGCTGAATTTTTGACATTCCGCTAAAATGTGTTTTACTGTTAAGTTAGTTTGGCATGTATCACATTAAGGGATGTTTTCTTTTGTGATAAGATGGAGGTGTGTGTGGCGAGTGTGGCCTATTCGAAGGCGTGAGAGTGTCACTTGCTTACCCATAGATGGTAGAAAGACTGGTTGTTGTAGCGCGTTTTCTTTGATTTCACTTAGCTTCTCGGAGCACTGCGACCACTTGATTTGCCACGCACTGCGAACATTCTCATGCTAATTATCACCCCTGTAGGATCTTTAATTAATTTCATTGTGAACAAAGCGTTTTTTCTAAAATTGAAAGTTTTATTTCGGTAAATATACAGTGTTTTGTAATAAGAATCAATTGTGTCAGTGCCAATTGATTCTTTAGTTCTACCATCCCCTCCAAGTACGGAGACGATACCGTTTGAAACGGAGTACACCCGCAGACTCAAATCCAAAATCCAAAAACTGAATGCAACCAACCCAGAAATCTTCACCAGTGAAAAGTTAATAAGTGACAATAACGTGCGTGTTCGTAATACAAAAATTTCGGTCAAAACATCCCCGAAAACAACAAAAACCAAAGGTACGTCTAAGAATAAAATCTATAAAAAAAAAAACAAAAACGTTCAAACTTTCCATGGATAAAAAATCAATAACAAACAAAAAAAGTGACGCGAAAGCCGGCGAAGCGGGTATCGGGGGCTCTCTGCCCACACTTCAGACAATTCCAGTTCCTCAATATATTCTGAAGAACTGAATAGAATAAGAAATAAAACGATTTAACTTAAAAATAAAAATAAAAATTTTTCAAAATTAGTTTTCATTGATGACGAGAAAACTATCACTGACAATTTTGATAATATATAAAAACCGATTAATGCTCAAACAACTCCGGATTAAATTAATATTTCTAAAAAGTGTTTTGATGCGATTGATACTGAATGAATATCGAAAGCCATGAAGAATATAATCAATATACAAGAAAACAAGTATCTAGTAGAAAGTAAAAGGTGTATAGAAAAAGAAGATAAAAAGTGTATAGAAAGTCAAATAGATAAAAAGTGTCTAGAAAACTACTACGTAAAAAAGTGTATAGGAGAAACCAGCCTTTCAACAATTAATCATACAGAAAGCGACAAATCATATAAAACTGAAATTTTAACGCCAATTTGCCGTGGAAACGATAAGCAAGACAGTTCTATACAAACAATAACAAAAATTAGTAAAAAAATACCCAAAATATGGAAGAAGACACAATAGGCCCTCTTAGCAAGCAAAACACGACAGACGATGACACTACTACGCAAATAAAACAAAATAAAAACAAGATAACAACTGCGGTTCAAGCAATAATTCATAATCTAGCCAACCTATCATGGGCAGATGAAATCGAGGTAGAAGCAAATAAAGATAAATTGACCTCACAATATGAGACCTTGAACAAAGGCAAAGCAATTAATGCTAGGCAAATTTATCCCACAAGAAATGAAGACTTAAACCAAATAGTAGTCGAATCCATGGAAGTCGGAGAAACTGCCCCGGATATGAATTCCCGAAAAAATTCAACACCTTCAATTAAATATTAAATCAAACTGTGAAAAAACATTCAGAAATAGTCACCAGTAATGCATTTGAATCACTGTCTGATTCGTCAGACGACGAAATGCATAAAAAAACAGTCAACAATACATAGCATTTTTACAAATTTATATTCAAGTCTTCTTGGCTATTCATTTGTATGTCAAAATGAGTTGTCATTATGTATCTCATTTTTTGGAATATGAAAAGTTACGTTGTCCGAATAAAGTCGTTTTAATCATTATTAATGAAATACAGTCCATACAACGAACCAGTACATGCGGATTCAATTAAAAGGAATGTTTAGGTGAACAACAAAAGTGCTCAAGATTATCAGTTACATTGCATTTTCCCTCGCAGAGGACGTTTTCAAGTGTATAACTACACAATTATGTTAAAATCGAACAATTATTTCATTTCTCTCGTTGAGAACGTTTCAAGTAGACTTAAGTTTCTTCGTATTTCAAAACGTTTGAAATTCGTTTTCGTTCATTAAAAGTGAGTTTCGATTGAATTAACGTGAACAGAACATTCAGAAATCAACAATTTCTATTGTATGTGCGGAAGGATTACGGATTTGTAAAGGAGCAAATTTCGGTTTTCTCGCCCTCGACAAACTGATTTGATACTCATCAGTTTCAAGGTAACCTAGCAAAATAAGTATATCAGTAAACATCTAATACAGGGAGATACTGCAGCAGTTCATTCGAAGAAAAATTCCTTATATTCCCGCCCCTTTTTGATAACAGAAAAACCAGACAACAAAAGAACGAAATCAACTACAATAATCAAAAAAACTAGTCCAACCTGCCCGCCGATAGTCATCGACGGCAACGTATCCCATCACAGGGATATGGTTCACAAATTAAAGGAGGAGATAAAGCACCCCTTTGAAATTAAGTATACAAATAATTCCTCCATAATTTTTACAAAGGCCTCAAAGAAGGATAAGTGCAATTCCACACCTATACAAGGCGCGAAGAGAAATCACACGCCTTTGTTCTCCGTGGCCTCGCAGAAGGGTTGCAGCTCATAGATATACGCGAAGACATCGAAAAAACATACAAGATCCAAATCAAGGATATGTACAGAATGTCAACAAAAGGGAGGCCATTAATTATGTTTGGTAATAACCGACTCCAAAGTAATACTGGAGTACCTCAACAATCATGTAAAAGTTATAGAATACACCAGAGTGATCTGCGAGCACAGCTGATAAATCAAACCCATCATCCAATGTCATGTCTGCCAGTTATGGGGACATGCAACGTCAAACTGCGGTAGGGCTCCCAGATGCATCAAATGCGCTGGACCACATCTCACCCCAGAGTGCAGCAAAAAAAGAACCACCCCCGCCCGATGTGCCAACTGTAAAGGAGACCATCCAGCGAATGCAGAAATATGTCCAGAATTTATAAAACGTAAAATTTGGTTAGAAGAAAAAAATCCCAATCACAGGAATGGGTTTAGATTCCCCAAAAATTTATCCCCGCACCCCCTCCTAAAAACAATCCATGGACCCAGAGAAATAACCTTAATGCAGATTTCCCCACTCTTCCAACAAAAACTCACCCTCAACCCACCCCTCAAAATACTCACCCCCAACCCCAATCACAGAATTTACCAACAACAAACCAAAACAAATATTCTGACATAAATAAATTCACAGAAATAAATGGGTTGTTCCAGGAGCTGCATTCGCTGGTAAATCTTGATGAGCTAGCAAGAGCAGTTGGCGATCTAATTCGTGAAATGAAGCAAGCCTCCACAAAAATAGAGAAATTTACAGTCTATAATAACTTCGTCACCGGGATAGATAACTATGACATCTAGGCAGGTAGGTGGTAACACAGGCTCTCAAAAACGATATAATCTTAAAATTATTTTTTGTAATATACAAAGAGTTTTTAATAAACTCCAATTAATTCGTCACTTTTTCAACATTTAAAAACCAGATATTTTCTTTCTTATTGAGAGTCTCCTAAAACCAAATGAAGTCAATAACTTCAAGAACCCAGAATATCGTCTCTTTAGACAAGACCGCCCCAACGATGCCCGCGGTGGCGGTATCGCTCTGCTTATCAGAAGAGGCATAAATTTCAAACTCTTGGAAGAAAACAGTTCATCTATTGAGCATATCGCTATATTATTTTATAACAAAATCAAAATTGTAGGCGCTTATAACCCGCACACTAATAAATTAAGAGATGTCGACTTTCACAACATAATGAACCCGCACAATAAAGTTTTAATGGTAGGGGATTTAAATTGTAGACACCCCCAGTGGGATAATTTCATACAACACACAAATGTTAACGGAAGTACTCTCCTGAAATACTGTGATAATACCGAATGGAACATTTTCCACACTGATGATCCCACCCACTTTCCTTTCTCAAACCACTCCCCCAGCACAATCGATATTGCTATCGGAAAAAACATAAATAACATTACTAAAATAAAAACCCTAAACGACCTTAATTCAGACCACGATCCCGTCTTCATCCACTTAAAACTACCCTATACAATACAACTCCCGAAAAAACACATATTTGATTACACAACCACCAGCTGGTTAAAATTCAGGAAACACATAAACAATAACATCAATCTCACAGTCAAAATAGAAAACACAGAACAACTCATCAACTCAATTAAAAACCTCCAAGATATAATTATTGCTGCCAGAAATTACTCAACCACCTTAAAACCTTAACCAACCCGTCAGAACACCCTTCCTGACTACATAATTACACTCATACTCGACAAAAACAAAGTAAGAAAAAGATGGCAGCTCTCCAGAAGCGATGACGATCGATCTTTATTAAAATATTATCAAACGACAATAAATACTCTCATCCAAGAATATAAAAACCAAAATTGGACGAAGTTTCTAAAAACAATAAAACCTGAAGATAATTCACTCTGGAGAATTGCAAGATTGTTAAAAAACCAGCAAAAAGATATTTCAAGAATTGAAATGAATGGACACACATGCACCGACAGCAAGGAAATTGTTCAGAATTTCGGAGAGTACTTTCTTAATTAATGCACCACACAGCAATCATCATCAACACATATCACAATTAGTAAACCAACACTTGCAATCAATACATCCATTTAGCACTGAAAACTTAGCGTCATTCACAGAAATTTATAATACTATACAAAAACTTAAAAATAAAACTGCCCCAGGATACGACGGTATACCAAACATCCTGTTAAAAAACCTACCACCTATTGTGCAAGTAACTCACATAGTTAATTTCATTATAAAAACCGGAATCTATCCTGATATGCTCAAGATTGCCAATGTCATACCCATAATAAAAGCAAACAAACAGCCATGTTATGTAGATAGCTATCGACCTATATCATTATTAAACAATATTGCAAAGGTGATTGAGAAAATTATTATGAAAAGAATGCAATCATTCACAGAAAAACACAAGTTATTACCACCCGAGCAATACAGTTTCCGAAGTAAGTGGCCACAGTACCATAGCACAAACAATTAGAGTTATAAATTTCATAAGAGAAGGCTTCCGGGACAAAAACAAAACAATTCGACTCCGTATGGCTCGAGGAGTTAATAGTCAAACTTATACAACTGAAAATTCCAAATTATTTAATTAAGTTAATTAATTCATATATATCAAACAGAAAATTTTACATTAAAATCAACGAACAAACTGCATCCTATTCAGGCTGGAGTCTAACCGCAATGTACGCCGATGATACGTGTTTTGTAGCATCTGCAAAAAATCCAGACACCGCACTTAACATTGTCCAAACTCACATAAACTCACAAATAATACCTTACTTTAACAATCAAAAACTAAACATAAATGCCTCCAAAACAGAGTATTTATTACTCAGGAAGATCACGAGGAAAGAGAACTTATTGCAATCTCAACTTTGCGTAAATGGACACATCATCCCTCCGAGCAACACTTTAAAATACCTCGGATATACCATCCAAGGTAATACAAACGCCACAGCTCATATAAATAGTCAAGTGCATAAAGCTAAGATTGCAATGAGTAAACTCGACCCTCTCATCTGCAAACACAGTCATCTCACCACACAAAACAAATTACTTATATACAGACAAATCATCAGACATATTTTAACATATTCAGCACCAGTATACTTCACAGGAACAAAACAGAATTTTCACGCATTGCAGGTGGTACAAAACAAGTGTATGATAATGGCAATAAAACATACCTCTACCTATCCAAAATACCCCAGAAACTCCTGGTTACATGAGAAAGCCGATATGCCCACCGTCAAAGACTTTATCACTAAAATATCTACAAATTTTTACAATAATTGTCTGCCAGATAATCTTCGAAACGCTCTCAAAGACGTGAATCGCGCAGAAGGCATCCGCGACTGTGGGTGTAGACTTCTGCATGGATCTCTAATTACATAACAAGGTTGTTACTCATAAACCCACTTTTCAGCAAACAGGGGTATATTCAGGATCGGACCAATATCAAACTGAATTACCCCAAACATTTCTATACTTAAAAAAAAATTAAAATCAACGTCTGACATGTTGCCTCCTCAAACCTAAAACCCTCATCAATTATTGAGACCCTGTTTTTTAGCTGCTTTTCAGGAAAAACTTCTATGCCGGGGACAAAGTTATTAAGACAACGATAATTTCGGGATAATGCTGGAAGAGCAAGGAGCCTTAAGAAGCAATACATGTTGTACACATACAACAGGAAGAAAGCCAGACCATCGGCACTCACACTTTTTCTTTTTGTTGTTTGTAATTTTGTGAAACAAAATATTGAATAAAGTACCTTTTTAATAATAATACTATATTTTTAATACGCGATTTTAGATCACTGAGCACTATCTTGTTTATTTGAATGCAAACGTCTTTTGTTGCTGCTTCGCGTGCCAGATGGGCGGCTGACTCGTTTCCACTTACTCCGATATGTGAGGGTACCCAGATAAATACTGCCTCTTTTCCCCTTTTTCTGGCGTACTGGAGTTCGTTGTTAATTTCTTTGTGAATATGGTTAATGGGATACATGCGTTGGATCTCGCACAGGGCACTCATAGAGTCCGTTATAATTGTAAATTTTTTTTGTCGGATTTATTAATGAGTTTTAGGGCTTCTAGGATTGCGTAGAGCTCTGCGTTGAAAATGCTGAAGTTATTGTGTAGCTTGAAATTGGCGTTGTGGGTTTTGGAGAAGATTGCTGCTCCTACTCCTTCAGTTGTTTTCGAAGCATCAGTGTAAATATGGTGATAGTCGTTGAATTTGTTTATTATGTATCTGAAGTGGTTTTGTATAAAGGCTGCTGAGATTTCGTGTTTATTGAATTTCGATAGTTCTGTGATTATTTGTGGTTGGATTATAGTTCATGGTGGGGGTGAGTTTTTGCAGGGATAGTAAATTGTGGTGAAGTTTATGGTGTATTTGTGGAGTAAGCGGTTGAGTCGCTCGTAAAAGGGCGGATGGCATCGGGGGTAAGTTGAGAAGTACAAGTTGAGAAGTACAAGTTGAAACGGTTGCTATCGACATTATGATACGTTGGGTTTTCAGGTGTGGCTAAAATTTTGCTAGCATAGGACAAACTCTCCTGAAGTCTAAGGGAATTTGACCTGCTTCACAACACATGCTAAGAGTGAGGCTTGCACGAAAAACTCCTAGGGTAATACGTAGTCCAGTGTTTTGAATGATGTCTAGTTGTTTCAGGACGGACTTTTTAGCTGAGTTGTATACCACTCAACCGTAATCGATTTTTGACCTTATTAAAGATGTGTATATGCTTAATAGACTTGATGTATTGCTTCCCCAGGAAATATTTGAAAGAGCTTTTATTATGTTTATGGCTTGGTGACAGGCGCCCTTAAGGTTTCTAACCTGGTTTTTTCAGGATAGTTTGCTGTCAAAAGTTAGACCGAGAAATTTTGTTTCCGTAACAAAAGTTAGGTCCTAATTTTTTAATGCTAATACTGTGTTACTTTCTGTCTCTTTTTTTTGAGAAGATAAGGCATTTTGATTTTTCTGTCGAGAAATTGAGTCCGGTTGTGTGTGACCATTTCTGAAGGTCATCAAGTGTGGCTTGGAGAATCCGTTGGGTGGATTTTAGGTTTGTTCCTCTTAGTAGAAGGACAAGGTCATCCGCATAAAGCCTGCCTTTCACTGGTAAGTGGCAGTGTTTCATGATGTCATTGATTGCTACTAAAAATAAAGTCGTGCTCAAAACTGATCCTTGAGGTACTCCGTTTTCTTGAATTCTGGGTGTTAATATTTATCCATTTGATCGTACTCTGAATGTTCTAAATTGAAGGAAATTTTGAATGAACTTTAGTAAATGTCCGTTTATGCCCCAGGATTGTAGTTTTTGATTGATACCGAATCTCCATGTGCAATCATAAGCTTTTGTTATGTCATAAAAAACAGGCAAACAATGCTGCTTGTTTATTAGCGCTTCATGAATTTCGGATTCCAAGTCCACTAGATTATCGGTGGTAGATCTGTTCTGGCGAAAACCGTTTTGTTCGGGAATCAGGAGCTGTTTGTTTTCCAAGAACCATCTTAGCCTTCGGTTTATAATCTTTTTAATTTACAAGTTGACAATGTTAGAGAAATTGGTCTGTAGGAGTGGGGGTCTGATTTTGGTTTTTGAGGTTTAAAGATGGGGGTTATATACGAGTCTGACCAAGATTTTGGGAAGTGATATATCCAAACTGTATTTAGGATGTCAAGGAGATATTTTCTCAGACTAGAACTTAAATTTTGGATGAAGATTAGAGGTATGTCGTCTGCACCAGGAGCTGAACTTTTCGTGTTAAATAAGGCGTCGTCTAGTTCTTCTAATGAAATAGTAGAGTTTATGCTGTCATTGTCGTTATATGTTACTTGTATTTCCTCTTTTTCATTTCTAATTTTGTATTGTAGAAATTGTGGAGTGTAATTATCGTTACTGGAATTTGGTTCAAAATGGACTGCGAATATTTCTGCTATATCTTCTGCTGTAGAGATATATTTGATATTAAAAACTGAATTTATAGGTATTCAAATCATCGATACTACGAATTTCTCTAGAACTAAGTGTGAACTCGGTATTGAATCTCAAATTTTTTAATGTATTATTAGATAATTTGAAAATTTCTGATTTCAATGTTTACCCCTTGTATATTCTCTAAGTAACGAGTAATGATTCTCAACTCTGATAATTTTGAAAATATCTCTCTTTCCCAAACGTCAAAATCAAAAGGAGCAAAAATCCATTTTCTAAGAAGTAACGTCTTTTCAAATTAAAGAGAAAACATAAATGACGAAGAGACAAAAGGATAATAAATAGAAGTAAATGCCTCGAAACGCTGCTGGCTTCATTTGGTACGGTAGGATGATTGGTTATGTCTCCTCCGCGGCTATTATTCCCCAAAATATAAATTATGCATATATTTTATGGACTTTTGATGGAAAAAGGATTGGAAAATAGATAGGTCAATAAATAAAGGATAATAAAACGTTTCAGAAAATCGGACAAAGCTCTAAAACGAAATTAATGGTTATAGTCAAGTTTTTTATTTATACAGTATGTTTTTTACTGCCTTTATTCAACTTTTATTCATATTTTCTTCCATTGGAAAAAATCAATCATTGCACTGATATATAAGAATGATGGAAATGGAAGAGAATGCAAAAATTATAGAGAAATGTCACTCATTTGCACTAAAATGAATATTATTGAAACAATTATAGATAAAACAATAAAAACGAATCTTGAAAATACATTCCACGTGGCCTAAAGTGGATTCAGACGCCAAACAAGAGCACAAGCCCACCTATTTTCCTTAAAACAAGTAACACAGAAAGCATATGAAGAGAAAAAATATTACTTTTAGCGAAATTGACTGTCTCGACCATTACTTCGTGGAATATGCTCATATTGTCAATTTTTTAGAATTTTCAATAACTTGTATTATATTGTGGAATTAACTAGAGACCTTGAGTTTCATTTAAAAACACTAATTACTTTTAGCATATATAGACCAAGAAAACGCATTAGACAAAGTAACAAGAGAGACAGAGAGAGAGAGAGAGAGAATATTGTCTTGGAAGAAGATATGTCAATGCAAAACCATAAAAGTTATTCAAACAATATATAAGGATAGCATAAACATGGAATAGGAAACATTTGACATACCAGAAGTATTACGGCACGATAGTATAAGAGCCATTAAACAGCTAGTGACACATAATTGAAGAGAGCCTTATCAAAATGGGATAGAGGTTCTATAAATGGCGGGCTTTTTAAAATCTGACAGATCCTCAATTTCGTAGCGCTACCGGCGACAGGTGGAATAACTAAATGAACGAGACGAAATTTATAGTGGATGTAATAAACACGAAATAGGACAAAGGGAAATTTAAGGACACCCTATATAGATATATATTTCTTGATAATAAAATAAGTCGAATCCAATTAATATAAAAACAATTGTTGACCTACAACAGAAAAGAATCTAAACAAACAATTTTACACAACCGACAAGGTCGATGACAAAACACACGATGGTTTGTTTATCAAAAATATAGACAAACCTTGCAACTTAGTATAAAGAAATTGAAAATTAACCTTCAATTACAAAAATTAAAAATATGAGACAAGGACAACACGACTAACACATCCCAAATCTTCTGAAATAAATAGCAAAAAATTTGGTAACGGAGGCAGTGAGGTAGTAACCCTCATAGAGTGCTCAGGTACTGTAAGGCCTGACACTTCGACGGCCATACGTCAACAGTGATATTGTGTAGTTGTCACATTGACATTTTATTTGATTTGACGGGATATCTGGTCATACTAAGTGCATTGTTGACATTTGAGCCCCTCACCTAACATATTTAGGAAATAGTACGATTTGCAATCGATCTAATAATCCAGGGGAACCCTAAATTTTGGTCAAGAGAATTTAAAGATTGTACAGGGATATTCATATGTAAGGAATATCGTATTTATACTTTCAGATTTCGGAAGACTTTTTTTGATAATTATTTTCTTACATTGTACGGGGATATTCATATGCTAGAAATATCGTATTTATACCTTCAGATTTCGAAAGACATGTTTTGATCATTATTTTCTTATATTGTACAGGGATATTCATATGTAAGAAATATCGTATTTATACCTTCAGATTTCGAAAGACTTGTTTTGATAATTATTTTATTATATTGTATTGGGATATTCATATGTAAGAAATATCGTATTTATACCTTCAGATTTCGAAAGACTTGTTTTGATAATTATTTTATTATATTGTATTGGGATATTCATATGTAAGAAATATCGTATTTATACCTTCAGATTTCGAAAGACTTTTTTTGATAATTATTTTCTTACATTGTACGGGGATATTCATATGCTAGAAATATCGTATTTATACCTTCAGATTTCGAAAGACTTTTTTTGATAATTATTTTCTTACATTGTACGGGGATATTCATATGCAAGGAATATCATATTTATACCTTCAGATTTCGAAAGACTTGTTTTGATAATTATTTTATTATATTGTATTGGGATATTCATATGTAAGAAATATCGTATTTATAACTTCAGATTTCGAAAGATTTTTTTTAAGTTATTTTCTTATGTAATACAGGGATATTCATACGCCAGATATCTTTCATTTATGTCATAATCAGGAAAGACTACTTTCAGAATTTTGGAAGACGTTTTGCCCGAGTCATATTAATTTTTTCTCATTCCTTATACAGGGATAGTCATATGCAAGACATCTTTTACTTTTGTCATCATAACGAGAAACTACTTCCAGATTATGAAAGACGTTTTTCCCTAATTAATTTCTAGTGTATCATACTCCCCCGAGTAACTCTTACTGTGTCCAAACCAGGGCTGAATTACTGGATTTAATTAATTACTGTTTGTGATATATATATGTACATATTATCCACCCAGTCTGTTTCCTTTATCAACAATCCCTACCCTCGGACCAGCAAGTTTGAACGGGTTGACGCGACCTGCCTTAGAACTAGGCTTTGCACATTGTATAAGCCCAAGAGGCCCGACGGAGACCTTGTCCGCTCGTGCCAGGAAACCACCTCCACCGAGGTTACCCACAGGGGGATTCCTGGCTCTAAATTGTGCCGTAAGGCACTGGTGACAGCACGCTGCAAAATTCAAGGAAATAGGAATTCAAAGGTTGTCCTACATTGGTAACGGAGGGCTGTAAACCCTAAACGATCAAAGCGGTTATTACAGTGGTGACCAAATATTCATTACAGAGGATAAATATACAATCGGATTGTTAACCGATTTGCTACACTGGTGACAACAAAATATACAATAGAGTTTTCTACCCATTCATTACACTGGATTTTTTACAACGGATTTTAACACACGTTGTTACATGGGAGTGAACATAGCATGTACTGACTACTGATTGGAATGTAATGTGAATCATCATTTACGCTTTTATGTGATAACAAAATAAATATATTTCAATCCTTAATTATTAGTAATTCAATATTCTGCGTGGTATTAGGTAGGAATGTAGTTGTGGTCCTCTTCGAGGAAAGGTCAGACTACTATTATAGTAGACAATAGCAATTTGAAAATGTATCAACAGCGTTGCACAAGCATGAACATAATGAAAATTATGGATTCGATTTCTAAAACACAAAAATTTTAACACAAGACACAAATTATCAAAAACTCAAAATTAATTAAAAAAATAAAATATATTGAACTAAAATTTTAATTCTCAAATTAATCTAATTTTATACTTATTATTAATCCAATAATTTGTTATAACGATTTTAATCTTAATCTATTGTAAAACCATTAGATAAGAAACTTTGAAGTGTGCAAGTGAAGTGTGCTAGGTCATTTAGTCAAAATATAAAATTAAAAGTTTCATCTAGTATGAATGTAAATAAAATGTTGATGGTTGCTAAGGGGAATCGACGGAGGTTGTTGATTTTTGATTGAAAAGAAGGGAAGAAAATTGAGAGAGATTTCTAAAGAGATTATTAAAATAGAGACATTCAGAAGAATCAAATAAGATTATAATAAGAAAACTAAAGAAACAAGATACATGTTGAAATATAAGAATAGCTGTAAAAGAAATTATTCTCAAATATAAGTATAATCAAACAAGTATTACTTCAGAGTACAAAAACACTAGTGGAGAATATTGTAGATTAAATAAAGAGGAGAAAAAGTATTTGATCACAACACAAGTAAATATAATAAAGCATTACTTACTGGAACTACGGAGAAGCAGTCTTCGGTATCCAGCAAGGACATAGAACTCAATTTTGGTTCAGTTCATTACTACACCTAATTAAATTAAGAAACATTGAAGAAAAATCCAGTGCATAATTACAAACTGTAAGGTAAATTTATAAAAACTATATTTATATCATTTCTATTTTTCACAAAGGAACTGTCAAAACTTAGTACATAACCTTTTTATCTGATCGGAGTTGTGTCAATTCAAATGATAATTTTTGATATATTTCACATAAAATTCAACGACCAAATAAAAAGTTACTCAACAAATTTTAGATAAGGATATTATAACAAATTTTACTGAATATATTTATAACTAATATAGAGAAAAAGAAGGAACTTTTCGATAATTTCAATATAATTTCTCATAACCGTTAAATATTATTCAGTAAGATAATTAAAACCATTGGCCAAGGTATTTATTAGTAGTACAGAAACGTATGGAGTACTATTTAGATCTATTTAAAAATTATTGGAAAATAATAAGTAACAGTTAGTGTAAATATTTCTTTTCCTTATAAATTATATAACATCTTAAATATTTTGAAGTTTAAATTTAAATATAAACGTATCCTTACTCATGATAATTCCCTACAAATAATTAAGAGTTTCATCTTGAGGACTGAAGTTAGCTGGCCTTTTACTTTTTAAACTAAACAGACATTCATTCATTATTTCATTAATTTCATCTGGCGCTCAAGAACTAAAATTATAATAAATAATATAAACCTAATATAAATAATATAAAAAAATATAAACAATTAAATAAATAAAAGATACGATTATCACAATATAAAACACGATAAATTATCAATAAATGACAAACAAGATATAAAAACTGAAGTCAAATTTATTGCAAATTGACTAATTTTTATCATTGCATGTATATCAGGTATGTATTATATTATTATTGTTGACGTTTCTTTTATGACATCTTATTAACTTTTTCAAAATAATTTTCACATTAGCTGCATTTCATGTTGCTTAACTTTATTACTTAATTACACATATTCTTTTAAGAATGCTCCTAAAGTAGGAATGAAACGTCAATATTCATTAAATATTTATTCCAAAACATATTATAATTAATATATTTCTCTTATTCCACAACCTATGAATCCAAGTACAAATCAAATAACAACTTTATTATTACTAAATTATATGTTACACTATATTAAATAAAAATATATTGAATTCAGAAATAAAGTATGAAATAACTAAAATCATGAAATAAGATAGTGTACGTCAATGGTACTGGTGGAAGTAGAAACCGTATATTTAGTCAATACTGAAAGTAAAGATGTACAACGATTATATATGAATCAATTATAATAAAAGATATTACTTTTCCGTCCAACCTATCTAATATGCGAGAAAAGTATTGGTTTACCACAAAAAATGTTGAAATTTAGAAATTTATTTTTGAGTTATTTTTACGTTTTCCATCAACAACAACACGAAAAAACGGTTTTTAGAAAAAAATCCTGCGTGTATGTCGTCGTCGTCGTCGTTGTCGTCGGCCACTTTTCCTTACATGTCTTGTTAGCCCGATACAGCCTCCGAAGTGCAATAATTTACCACTTTTATGATGGAATATTGTTAAGGACATGTCACAGATAAACCCTATTGATTTTCAGCTGACCAGAGCCAGTACAACGGGTGCTATGGTACTTGAAGTACAACATTTTGTAATTTTTTGAGAAATTTCAGTTTGTTAGCACGATACAGCATCCGGAGTATATACAAGTGACCAATTTTATGATTGGATATTATTCAGAGCGTCTCAAAGATGAAGCTTATTGATATTCAGCTCACTAAAGCCATTGCAACAGGTGCTATGGTACTTGAAGTGCCAAATTTTGGTCATTTTTGGAGAGTTTTTAGTTTGTTAGCACGATACAGCCTCCAGAGAGTATACGTTTGATCAATTTTATAATTGAATATTGTTCAAGGTGTTTCATAGATGTACCCTATTGATTTTCAGTTGACTAGAGCGAGTACAGCGGGTCCTATAAATCCAGATATACTAAATATTTGGTTATTTTTGGAGAAATTTCGGTTTGTTAGCACGATACATCCCCCGAAGTGTATACAAGTAACAATTTTATGATAGAAGAAAGGGCCACAGATGCGCAAAAGTTAGTTTTAATTTTTAAAACCGTTTATTTTTTTAACTGTAGATATAAAATATACATGGACTAACAGTGCATGAAAAGTGAGATTATATAGAAAATATTAAAATATCAGGTGATATTATTTATGTGAATGGACATAACAGTATATGTATTGAGATCAGATGTTATATTTTGTAATTGAATACCATTATGATATATTTATATTAAAATTGTGGATAGTAAATAGTTATGTAGAGTAATTGAGTTCAAAATTTTATATCCAAGATAATGATAGTTGTATATTTATTTATAATAGGTAATAATAACTTTGGACAATTGCAAAATAATAAGGTCTATAAATATAAAGTTGGAAGTGATATCTTAGTATAAAAAATTATTTGAAATATGTGTAGGAGAAGGTCCCGGGGGGGGATTGTCCATTAGGTCAGCCCCACTTAAGATAGAGAGATAATATTACAAAGGACCTAAAAGCCATGAAAATCGAAGATGGACCAGATCGGATGCTTGATAGAGAAGGATGGAGATGTGTGGTTGAGTTGGCAAAAACCCACCCAGTGTTGTGAAGCCACAGGTGATCATGAAATAGCACAAGACCGGAATACTGGGACTGAAATGAAGATTGAGTATGTAAGGGAGACCACACCATGAGGTATTGGTGGATAACGTCTGCGAAAACAAAATTTGTAAGCACGTTCGACAAATTTTCTACCTTCTGAACCATACATGAAATTATTCAATTAAGAAAAATCACAAATTTAGCAAAAAAATTTGTTGTTGTCTTGATTTGATGCAAACATCTTACTTAAAATTAGCCTGTCAAATTGGTCTTGTTCCACTGGGATCTTTTGTATTACATCTAGTGGTCTCAAATGAGAATATACGGCACTACCCCATCACAATAATCCTGATCGTGATTCGAATGTTGATACTTAGAAAAGAGTGGAAATATACTACTCAAGTTAATGTAAAAAGAATTTGGTTCAGGGGCGATGCGAAATTCCCTTAAGGTAGAATTGCGTAGTCCAGTGCTCATTGTTCGGAGTTATTAGAATACCAACCATGTTAATTTCTGAAATTGACTGTCTCGACCCTTACTTCGTGGAATATGCTCATATTAGTGTTTTTAAATGAAACTCAAGGTCTCTAGTTAATTCCACAATATAATACAAGTTATTGAAAATTCTAAAAAATTGACAATTGTTTCGATAAATCAATATCATCGTCAGAATGACAGAAGTTACATTTCATTTTATGCCTACCTGATGTTTAGTAGTTATATTTTTGGCTAGACCAAGAAGTAACCTAACTTGTGATTGGCTTAATATATGTTTATAGAAAAAAGAAGAAGATGTGATATTACAAATATTGAAGCTTAGATATTATTAGCCCTATGGTGATATCCTGGATATCATTTTTCCAATTAAGATCAGTATAACTGTGCAATGATATAGAAAACCAGGAAAACTATATCTGCTGATCTTTACAATTATCACTTAATAAGACAGTTTATTAGTGGAGAATTCCCTAGATTTAACTGTTCATTGACAACTTCATATTGTGGGTTTCTTAAATGTCTTCTAATTTCCAGTTCTTCAAGGAAATCCAGTTCTTGTTTCTTTTCACAAATATGCAGCACTTCTAGTTCTGTGTTAGGTGTCAATGAATGATTGGTGTCAAGTAGATGTTTTGCGTAGTGAGATTTATCTGGTTGTTTTAATCTGTAAGCTCGTAAGTGCTCACTGTATCGTATTTCAAAATTCCTAAGGGTCTGACCCAAATAGACAGCATTACATTCTGGACATTTGAGTTTATATATACCTGACTTCTTTAATAGTGGTATTTTTGTTTTTACATTTAACAATTTTGTACTAACGTTACTTTCTATTTTAAAAGAAATTGTTGCATTTGTTGCTGAAGATATTATCTTTGAAATATTATTAGAAATATTTCCTGCATATGTGATGGTTTTATAAGTTTTAATTTCATCAGCTTGTTTAGGATATATTAGTTGTAATGCCACTTTTTTCTCTTTTTTACTAATTAGTTTATTTATCATATCTAATGGATAACCGTTAGATGTTGCTATTTGTCTAAAAACAAAAATACCACTATTAAAGAAGTCAGGTATATATAAACTCAAATGTCCAGAATGTAATGCTGTCTATTTGGGTCAGACCCTTAGGAATTTTGAAATACGATACAGTGAGCACTTACGAGCTTACAGATTAAAACAACCAGATAAATCTCACTACGCAAAACATTTACTTGACACCAATCATTCATTGACACCTAACACAGAACTAGAAGTGCTGCATATTGGTGAAAAGAAACAAGAACTGGATTTCCTTGAAGAACTGGAAATTAGAAGACATTTAAGAAACCCACAATATGAAGTTGTCAATGAACAGTTAAATCTAGGGAATTCTCCACTAATAAACTGTCTTATTAAGTGATAATTGTAAAGATCAGCAGATATAGTTTTCCTGGTTTTCTATATCATTGCACAGTTATACTGATCTTAATTGGAAAAATGATATCCAGGATATCACCATAGGGCTAATAATATCTAAGCTTCAATATTTGTAATATCACATCTTCTTCTTTTTTCTATAAACATATATTAAGCCAATCACAAGTTAGGTTACTTCTTGGTCTAGCCAAAAATATAACTACTAAACATCAGGTAGGCATAAAATGAAATGTAACTTCTGTCATTCTGACGATGATATTGATTTATCGAAACAATTGTCAATATTTTAGAATTTTCAATAACTTGTATTATATTGTGGAATTAACTAGAGACCTTGAGTTTCATTTAAAAACACTAATATGAGCATATTCCACGAAGTAAGGGTCGAGACAGTCAATTTCATTAAAAAATCTTCGAGAGAAGATTTGACCCGACTGTACCAGAAGTTACTACAAAAACGTTACAAAGCATCACAAAACATTTGGTTTAACCAAGAATGCCTTAGAAAAAAGGTAATACCAAATTATGTGAATATAAAATGTCACACTAAAACACCACAAGCACAAAAAGCTATAAAATGTGCTCAACGAGTTTGGATAAAATCTGAATGTAAGAAATGGTTCAAAGTTAGAGACTCCTTAGACAACTACATAAAAGTTGTACATTCAGAACTCACATTCCAATTACATCCAGTAGAATTTGACTGTTTGGATGACAAAATTAGAGAAAATATCAGCACTATGAAGCATATGAAATTTAAGAAACAAGAAAAGAAGCTACAGAATCTTGAACACACACAACATAAAATTCAATACTCAAAACATCATGAAACTGTAAGTACCTACATACCAACACACTTTGCACCACGATTTGAAAACCTTTCAGACACTAATTTTACAAATAGTGAAATAGAATTTTTAAATAAAGGTTTAAAGTACAGCATACCACCTAAATTTACGAATAATATTAAACAAATTATAGCTACAGAGTCAGAAATAGCTTTAAAATCTAATTCAAATAATTTTCTTTATGAGAAATTAAAAATTGCGAATTTAATCAAAAATATTGAACCTTCAAAAGTTAAACGTCAAACAAAAAATGACATTTCAGTTTTAAACGCAATAAAACAGAAGATAGAGAATCATAACCTAACAGTTACAAAATCCGATAAGGGGAATGCTACTGTCATTTTGACGACTGAAAATTACAATTCCAAAGTATATAACTTTATAGAATCCAGCGATGTAAAAGTTCTTAAAGCAGACCCAACAAAGAAGTTTTCTAATAATGTAAGGGATATTGTTAATAATTCAAATTATCTTTTAAATGATTACGAAAAGAGGTCTATCATACATAAGAATCCTCATTGTCCACAATTATATGGAACAGTTAAATTACATAAAATAACGAAACCAATTAGACCTGTAGTCTCTTATGTTAATGCTCCTAATAATATATTGGCAAAAAAGCTCAACAATATACTCAATACTTACGGATATGAATCTCAGTACTCAATTAGAAATTCAATAGAACTAATCAAAAAGTTGAAATCAATCCACTTGCAAGATAACTATAAACTCATATCGTTCGATGTAACTAATATGTTTACTAAAATTCCTCCTAAAGAATGTCTAATACTTGTAAGAAAATTACTAGAAGATAAAAATATTAATCCAGGAATAATATCAGATATACTTAATTTATTTGATGTATGCATTAATCAGAATTATTTCACTTTTGACAATAAGATATATATTCAAAATGAAGGTTTACCAATGGGAAGCCCTATATCACCTATTTTAGCAAACATTTTTATGGACAATTTAGAAAGAAAGATCTTTGAAAGTAATATTTCGAAAAATATTTTATTTTGGTATAGATATGTGGATGACATATTAGCTTGTTTTATGGGTAGTGAGCGACAATTAGATGTGTTTTTCAACCACATCAATAATTTACACCCGAAAATTAAATTTACATTAGAAATTGAAGAAAATAGCTCAATCAATTTTCTTGATTTAAAAATTCAAAGAGTTAATGATGTACTTGATTATTCAAATTACCGAAAACCAACACAGACTGATGTGACAATTCCATTCAATTCTAGCCACCCTGTCTCACACAGACTAGCAGCATATAATTCAATGATACATAGAGCTTTTTCAGTTCCTATGAACAAATGTAATTTTGATAGAGAGATTAATACAATTAGACAAATAGCAACATCTAACGGTTATCCATTAGATATGATAAATAAACTAATTAGTAAAAAAGAGAAAAAAGTGGCATTACAACTAATATATCCTAAACAAGCTGATGAAATTAAAACTTATAAAACCATCACATATGCAGGAAATATTTCTAATAATATTTCAAAGATAATATCTTCAGCAACAAATGCAACAATTTCTTTTAAAATAGAAAGTAACGTTAGTACAAAATTGTTAAATGTAAAAACAAAAATACCACTATTAAAGAAGTCAGGTATATATAAACTCAAATGTCCAGAATGTAATGCTGTCTATTTGGGTCAGACCCTTAGGAATTTTGAAATACGATACAGTGAGCACTTACGAGCTTACAGATTAAAACAACCAGATAAATCTCACTACGCAAAACATCTACTTGACACCAATCATTCATTGACACCTAACACAGAACTAGAAGTGCTGCATATTTGTGAAAAGAAACAAGAACTGGATTTCCTTGAAGAACTGGAAATTAGAAGACATTTAAGAAACCCACAATATGAAGTTGTCAATGAACAGTTAAATCTAGGGATTTCTCCACTAATAAACTGTCTTATTAAGTGATAATTGTAAAGATCAGCAGATATAGTTTTCCTGGTTTTCTATATCATTGCACAGTTATACTGATCTTAATTGGAAAAATGATATCCAGGATATCACCATAGGGCTAATAATATCTAAGCTTCAATATTTGTAATATCACATCTTCTTCTTTTTTCTATAAACATATATTAAGCCAATCACAAGTTAGGTTACTTCTTGGTCTAGCCAAAAATATAACTACTAAACATCAGGTAGGCATAAAATGAAATGTAACTTCTGTCATTCTGACGATGATATTGATTTATCGAAACAATTGTCAATTTTTTAGAATTTTCAATAACTTGTATTATATTGTGGAATTAACTAGAGACCTTGAGTTTCATTTAAAAACACTAATGTTAATTTCTACTTTCTTTATAAGAGAATGTGGCCAACATTACACTATATCTCACTTTTAAAATCAAGGGTCTGTTGTGAGTCTAGATCCGGTTCTGGTATTTATGCCACGATTATTAAGGAGGGGATAGGTCGTCTGACTTGTTTACATACATGAATGTTACTCACCTACTACTACAGTTCCCTTTGAAAGCGCGAAATTGCTTCGTATCTATCGATAAAATCAGCTGAGCGTGTTTCTCCGCATCGAGTTTGGGGTTTCCCTAAATTGATATCAAATTCAAGTCGATAGGGACAGAATCGAAACTATTCCATGCTTGATCGTACTTATTTACGGGACACTTTGTATGTATACTTGAAAATTTCAATATATTCAGCATATAATTTGATTACATTTTACAAAAAGTAAGATTAGTACTGTTTTCAGCCTTTTCTGTCCATTTAACATTCCGTTTTATGTTTCCCATGTAAGTGCTAGAGTAGAGGTTAAGTATACATTGATTCGGAATCAGCATATGAGCACTGTTACTAATAATCTACCTATGTCTAGCGTGTCTAAAGTTGAATCATGTCTGTTTCAGTAATAAAAGATTAGATTAGATGAGTTCATTCGAATATCGCTTTTCAAGATAATATGATCGCAACAGGTCAACATGAATTTAACAACTTGGTAATCAATTTTACGAAATCTAATGGGAACAGAAACGGCCAAAATAATTGTAACCTTTAAGATGCCGACTAAACCAAAGGGAAAGTATTGTTACTTGATACAAACAATTGATGCTTAGGCAAACCCTAGATCAATTGAATGTTTTGAAAGACACAATTTCTCGAAAAGTGTACAAGTGGGTGAATAATTCAAATCTTTCTACATAAGCCCTAAAAATCTGACTAGGACGTGCAATTTTAATTTAATAGACCAAGCAGGGTCTCATGAAGACAAAGCCCCAAGAGACAAGATTGTTATGTGCATTAGGGACCATACTACAAGAGAGACACTGCTGACAATTGAAAAACTAACTTTGGAGAATGCATTACAAGTGAACAAAGTAAGTCTCAAAATTTTTAATGCCAAGCAGAAAATGGTGAGGTTATCGCAGTCCAAAACAATGTTAGTAAGTAGAAGAATATAAGTCAAAATTTAAATATAGGCACTGCCAACAAAACCACAGCCATAGGAAATGTCCAGCATATGGGGCAAAAAAATGTGGTTTCATGGATTATTTTGCTAGTTCATGTAGCGTAAAAAATGTTGTTATAAATTCTGAATATAAGGTTTCATTAAATGATTTGAATATATACAGTGTTGATACAATAAATTTAATATACAATGTTAAATATAACAGAAATGTTAATTTTGTACATAGTATCTGTGACGAAGTAGTAAGGATCGAGAATATAAAATTAAAAACAAAGACTAGAAATAATCAGAAATCGTTAGTAAGCGATGAAGTGATAATAAAAACAGAAAAAGATGGGAAAAGTTGTAATTATTGAAAAAGCAAATGATCCGAGGTCCTATTGGGTTCGCAAATATAATGATAACATTATTCGAAGAAACAGAAATCAACTGCGTAAGTAACGTACACAATCGAATTATAACGCTCGCCAATTACAACCCGAACTAATGTCCATCTTTGGTGTAACAGACCAAGCCTTTCAGAATATAATGGGCCTCAATAGCAATAATTGTAATGATAATATATATGTGATTGTCAATGAAATGAAACAAACCGAGGTAGTAGATCTAGATATGGTAGAAACATCCGTACTTCCGGACGCCCGCGATCGGTGTCCACGTTAGATTCTATATAACATTTTCAAATAAACGCGCATTATTTCCAAACTGTGAGATATATTCCAAGGCCGTTATTGCTATTCCGCTCCAATCGTGTCCTAAACCACGCCCTATCTTCAATTCAATTAGCACTCATTCCTCCATTTAACAGTAGTTACGTATATTATTGTCAATCGGACAAGTTATTTGAAATCAGTTTATTGTTTCAATTACTAGTTTATTATTAGTAAAAATATCTTATGAAGCTGGGCAACAACGTTTACAAGCGCTTTGGGAATCTATAAAAGAAGAAGAACGATATAATGGAGAGTCTCATATATCACCTCCTAGTTCAAATGATGGAGAAGTTGCGTCTGAGCATAGTGAACATGAAATAGCCACTGAACAATCATCAGAGTCCTATGATAATGATGAAGAAGATACCTTCGATATCTGTCAAAGTACTGCTGAAAACTATCCTTCATACATTGGTGGAGATGAAACTAAGTGGTTGGTTCATGAGGTGAGGAAACAACCAAGTAGAACTGCATATCAAAATATAATAACGCAGTTGCCTGGTGTGAAAGGTGTTGCAAAAAATGGTAAAACCGTAATAGATTGTTGAACTATATTCTTTTCTGATGAGATGTTATAATATATTACACTTTGTACGAATAAATAAATGTATCGAATAAGACCCTCTTATAAGCACGAGAAACATTGTTTGAATACTGATTTCATTGAATTGAAGGCAGTATTAGGACTTCTTTACCTAGCTGGTGTGAAACGAGCTCAACACCTGTGTACATCAGAATTGTGGAACACAGATGGAACAGCTCCAGAATTTTTTGCCGCTACGTTATCGCGGCAGCGTTTTCATTTTTTACTGCGAGCCATCAGGTTTGATGATACAAGAAAGATGATAGCTAAAACAAACAACCTAGCTGCAGTGCCTTATGTACTAGATACTTTCACAGAAAAATGTGTACAGCACTATAGCGTTGGTTCGTACTGTTTTTGATTATATTTCTAGCTGAACTTTGTCGACTGGCGTAGACATTCAACTAGATAAATAATCTTAATTTGACAAATTTACAAGAATGGTACAAAGTTATGAATGCTGAACTTCGGTGGTTTCAGATCGGAAGACACTTTATGTTTCGATTTGATGAATATTCACTTGGCTAGTATAGAAACTAAGTAACGATGTGTTAGACTTAGTATCTCTGATTGTTTGACTTTGAGTAAAGTTACTTCGATATGTAACGACGACACGATGAACTCGATTGAGTGTTGAACTGAGTTATGAACTAACTTGAGTATTGAATTGATTTCGAGTGTTGAATTCGTTACGATGAGTAGTAGAACTGAACTTCGTTATTGAGTGTTGAACTCGCTTCGATGAGTGTAAAAACTGATTTCGTTTTCGAGTTGTAAGCTCGTTTCGATGAGTGTAAAAACTGATTTCGTTTTCGAGTTGTAAGCTCGCTTCGATGAGTATTAAAAAACTAACTTTGTTATTGAGTATTGAACTCGCTTCGATGAGTGTAAAACTGATTTCTTCACATTGTAAGACGTGTTAAATAGAAATCTGCTTTACACGTGAATTGGGTTGACCAAACGAAAATAAACATTTCCTATCGGCCAGTATAATTTGACTCGTCGGGTTCATCGACAAGAATCAACAATGGACGCCTTCAATAGATATTTCAATTTCTATTGAATACTCCAATAGCAATTGTAACCTTTTTACTCAAAAAGGTTATTCAAACGTTTCTCACAAATCTTCTGACCGTCGACCATGAAAATTCACGCACAAAGTGACAATAAGTTTAGGGTTTTTACAATACAATAGATAATAGGATGAAACTATAGGATTTCAAACACAATGCGACAATATGTCGACTTTCAAAATGTGTTCTTCCAATGCTCAAACAAAACTATTTACAATTAATATTGTAAAACGTGATATTTTGAATGTATTTAACAAAAGCTGCGAATAAAGTGTAACTACCCTTTGAATTCATAACAATACAAAAGGTCTATCAATTCTTTAAAAAAATTTTATAGAGCTAGCAACTGAAATGAATTTACGCTTTAAATATATACAATGACGAAAAGAAGTTACAAATATCTTACATATTTTTAAAGCATCCTAAACAATATAATTCAAGATTGTCTAATCTTAAACACATACATTACTATAGATGAGATGCTCAAGGGGTTCAGGGGAAGGAGCAAATTCCGGCAATACATTGCAAATATACCTGCAAAATATGGAATAAAAATGTATGCAGCTGTCGACTCACGAATATTTTATACACACAATCTTGAAGTTTATGGCTGCAAACAACCTGAAGGTCCATTTATATGGAAAAATTATGCAAATATTGTTGTAAAACGTCTTCTTAGACAACTGCAGTGGCACAGGTAGGAATATTACTTCTTCTTCTTCCACTTATTATCCGTTAATGGATGTTTGTGATCACATGTACCCACTCTTCTTTATTTCTAATGGTGCTGAATAGGTCTCCTACTGTTCTCAGCCCTGTCCATTGTCTCACGTTACGGAGTCATGACATATTCTTCCTGCTGACTCCTCTCGTCCCCTCAATCTTTCTCTCGATTACTAATTGTAGGAATTGGTATCTTTCATTCCGTATTATGTGGCCTAGATATGCGGTTTTTCTGCGCTTCATGGTTTCCAGCAATTCGCGTTCTCTTTTAATCGGTCTTAGGACCCCCTCATTCGTTTTCCTGGCCGCCCATGGACTTTCGGTATTCGCCTGTGGGTCCACATTTCGAAGGCTTCAAGTCTATTCATGGTGTTTACTTTTAGCGTCCAGCACTCCATACCGTAGAGTAACACTGACCACATGTAACATTTTACAAATCTGATTCTTAGGTCGAGGTCAAAATCGGCATTGGTAGGAACTTTCCTGAATTTAATAAATGTGCTTCGGCATTTGATTTCCATTTCGGACGTCCAGCATTCACATAGCCACGTGCCTAAATATTTAAATTCATATACTCTTTCAATGGGACATATGTTGTGTATTAGGCTTGCATTTTCATGTTCTTCCGGCTTGCGAGAAACTATCATGAATTTTGTCTTCTTGGTGTTGATATTGAGGCCCAAGCTCTTGCTATTATAGCTCACGGCATCAAGAAGGTCCTGCAAGTCTTTCATATTGTTACTACCGACAGTTATTTCACTTCCATACCACTCGCTAACGATTTATGGAAAGATCACCGTCTCACTCTAGTCGGTACTTTACGGAAGAATACACGTGAAATATTCCAATTTTTTTGAACACAAAAATTCGCCATGTACATATCACTATGTTTCCGTGGGCTGCGGAACTTGGGAAATGCATGCTTGCTTCGTATATTCCTAAAAAGAACAAGAATGTACTAATGTTGTCTACAATTCATGAATATGCCGAAATCGACTTAGAGACTGGATATCAGAAGAAACAATCGATTATCACATTCTATAACCTCACCAAATGAGCGGTTGATGTTGTGGACCGTATGAAGACTGAGGACTGTGTTACACGAGTGAGCAATCGTTGACCGCTAACACTATTTTGTTCCTTTTTCAATATCGCAGGCATAAATTCGCAAACCATTTACTTCAATAACACAAATGGCAAAATAGCTCGAAGATTGTATTTATCTGAGCTAGCAAAGCAACAAACAAAACTCCATATTATGCGTAGATCCAGTTTGAGGCGTTTATCTGTTCCTTTGCAACAGAAAATCAAAAATGTGCTGAATAATCAGACACCAGATGCAGTACCACAGGCACATGAACAGCATGTACCCACAGCACAACAAGGAAATGTGAAACCACGATGGGTTAGATGACATCTAACACGTTACCGATAGTGTGATTTTATAGGGCGTCGCCGATCGCGGGTTAGGGTCGTAGCCGACTTATACAACACCGCTTTCACCTGGCAGAATAATGTTCATTGAATTGTGAGCCTTAATGCCCTCCTCTGTAAATATATTTTGCATTGAGAACACAAATTAGCAGATAGCTCTTTGTACGCGATCTTACCGCCAGCGTACCACTCAATAGTTAACGACTCGCTTACCGTCATCTTATTTTGTCAATGGATGCTCATCACAAACTGTGTCTGTCACAAAAAGCGGTGTGCCTGTGTAGTTGACTGTCAGCTATAAAGCTACGGTTTCCTAAGAAAGCGGTGTAGCGACCGTAGAGTGCCATGATGCGAGAAATGCAAAAAGACGGCTGTCTTGTTGATGGATTCTGTTGTCAACTTAGATATACAGTGGCCGTAAACTTCGATTGAAAATAGACCATCTCGATATAGCATTAGTAATGTAATTCGATGAGGAGTCATGGAAATATGGAAGCTATCGTTTGAGGGAAAGTAATATGTTTTAAAAACGTACTACAGAGGATGCATTTGAAATTTTAGTGCGTCGTCATCTAAACTGTATTGAATAAAAATTCAGGCAATATTTTCGTTTAACACCAATGTTGTTTGACTATGTACTGAATCATATAAAAACTGACTTGGCTACTCCAAAACACGTTTGCACTCATTATATTAATACAAAACGTTCACCACTATCGACAAAAAACGTTCTTAAGCTATTTGTCATCGCCACAACTGTCGTCATGTAGATGGCGGCACCGGTACTTGACGTTCCGCTCACCACCAACGCTCTCTAGGATACCAGCGCATCTTGTTTGTATAGGCAATGTTTTGTTGTCGTCATCCACCGCTAAATTATGGCTGCTAGAAAACGGCACCGCGTTCTTTAGAAACCGCAGCTTAAGCATAGAGACAGATAGTTAACTGACAGCTGTAAGCGCGTGGACAGCTGGTAACTTGCTAGCTGTCGGCGCGTGGGCAGCGAATAGTCACCTCCGTTTAATGAGGCGGTATTATGAAGGAGAGATGGTGGTGTAGTAATAAGTAAAATGCCTTTCTACCTAATTCTTGACATTGTGTTATTTAAATTATCTCCTACTAAGTGAAGAAACTTCATCGTTGAACGTATACCTTATTATATGGAGTGTTCTCACTACGTTCACTTCATTAAAATAGTACATTAAAGACTGAAGTTGCGAAGTTTACTTATTTATGGCCAAGCGTAGATATTAAATTTTCAGAGTCAAAAGCACATTTATCAAACATTGGGATGGGAAATATTGTACTTTAAGGATACTCAAGGACGAGTTATAAATATATTATAATTAATGGAATATTTTTTGTGAAGTTAGTTGAAGGGAATTCAACAACTCATTGATAGATATTTAATTGGACGATTTCTTGATAAAACAAAAAATATTTCTTCTCCTTATGCAACTTGGAAAAGACTGAAATAATAATTTGAATATAACATTTTTTAAGAGCGTTTTTATCATGACGCAGCGACTGGATGATCTCGTATATTTCGAAGTTTATATCTGAGAATGAAGTTTCGATTTCTTAACCGGAAAATCGCAATTTATCTAATTCCGAAGCCTCGGGCAACAAAATCTCGTTTTATCTACCACGCTTTTGAATCCACACCCAAAGGAAGATTCTTGTTATATAAATTGTGGAGATGACTCAATCAATGTCGAACAAAGTTTTTTCTTTTCCTAGTTCTCCGATCACATTTTTTTGTAGAATGAACCAAAGTTATATTGAGAAATTGCGTTACTGGATTCTTTTGATGATCAGACCGTTGATAATAATACAACCTGCAAAATTGGATACATTCGTCAAATGTGATTAACGATAAAAACGAAAAATATCAATAAAAAGGGTAAAAAATAATAGCGAAACGTGTAGTAGACTTTTCTAAACAGTAATTTCAGATTATTGAATGACATTGTATAAAAAACGGAAGATTTTTTCTTTATTGACGAGGTTTCAGACCATTGTAATTCCGAATCCATTTACCACTGCGCTCAGTCACCATTTACATTACATAGAGACATGATCGCGTTTGTTGAATTGTATAAAATGTCTGAGGCCTGTGAAGAGGCCTATCTACAGGCCCCTATGTAGACATGCATTGACTTGATTGCCGATGAAGATGAACCCGTACACGATTCAGATTCTGAAACAGTCTATGCGTGTCCAGAGAATGACAGTAATAGCCAGGACTCGTCTTCGAGCGTAGGTACGAGTATGAGTATAAATGTTTAGTATAAAATTTTATTTTATCAAAACTGATTGCTCATTTCAGAACTATTTCTGGTGTCTGTGCGTCAAATAAATGAATGAATACTGAAGACCGAAGAAGATTTTATCAAAAGTGATTGCTTATTTCAGAACTATTTCTGATGTCTGTGCGTCAAATAAATAAATGAATACTGAAGACCGAAGAAGAGTAATGGGGACTAATTGTTCGTAACTTTGCAGAATTTCCTTTCGAAGAAAATGTTCGAGTAATGGATGCTGTTGTTTAAATTAAAAATCAAAATGAACTTGCGTACTATGAATTATTCATTGACGAACAACTTGTGAATTCCATTGTCACTCAAATTTTTATGCGGTACGAACAATTGTAAAAAGCATTACTTTAAATTCATTTGATAGATATTCGCCCCCATTATCACAAGACTGGTTTACTACATTAACATTAAAATGTGAAGACTATTAAAACTCCCTATACTTCGGATTTATAGGTTAATAAATAGGTAACAGTATAATGAGTTTACTCATCAGTAAAAGTTAAAAAATATTGCTTGTTATTAATTGTTATAGGTGAAATTGGACCAACAACAATAGAATGAATGGTGAATAATTGTTTCTAGGTTTGTTTAACTATTTTTAACCAGAAAAATATCTTCCACCATTCCAAATTGTGCTAATTTTTCAAACTTTTCTTTACTAATATGACCTAGACGTTTGCGCCAAATATGGTAGTTATTTTTTAAATAAGAAGTGCTTAAGTCAACTGTACTAAAAGGTATCTCATAAATGATATTTAGGAGATTATTTAAGGGCTTACCTATTTAAATAATTATTTCGCCCATTTCAACCTTTACACCATTTGAATAAAAAATGATGGTAATTCCTCTTTATTGCATACGATACACCAACAGCAGATTCTAAGGGACCACAAGACAAAACAGGACATTTTCTAGATGACCACTCACACTCAGATTTTTGTGACGGCACAATTTCCCCTCGTTTAGTTACAATAACAGATGTTCCACTTTTAGCTACATCAATGCTGGTAAATCATGGCATGATACAACCACATCATCTCTATTTACAATATAGTCAGTTGCAACTGAGTCCAAAATAAAGTGTATATCAGTTATCTAATATAAGAGAAGCGTATTGGTTTACCCCAAAAAAGTTGGAATTTTGTCGTTGTCGTCGGCCACTTTTCGAAACATGTCATGTTAGCACAATACAGCCTCCCGAGTCCAACAAGTCACCAATTTTATGATTGACTATTGTTCAGGATAACTCACAGATGAACCCTATTGATTTTCAGCTCACCAGAGCCGGTCCAGCGTGTGCTATGGTACTTGAAGTACGACATTTTTGTAATTTTTAGCACGATACAGCCTCCGCTGTGCAACAAGTCACCAATATTAGGATTGGATATGGTTCAGGGCATCTTATGGATGAGCTTTATTGATTTTCAGCTCACTGAAGCTAGTACAGCGGGTGCTATGGAACTGGAAGTGCCATATTTTCGGTAATTTTAGGAGAAATTTAGGGTTTTGAACACATTACAGCCTCCGGAGTGTATACATGTGACCAATTTTATAATTGCATATTTTTCAAAGTGTCTCACAGATGAATCCTATTGATTTTCAGCTCACTAGAGCCAGTACAACGTGTGATGATTAGAGGTAAACGTACCACATACTAAACCATTTTATATTCCAGATCATTCATTAGGAAAACACTTACCACCAATCTGTGGGTAGGAAATAATACCATATAATCAAAATCTCACTGGGATATATCATACTTAACACAATAATAACAATTAACCATTACCACCGTCAACTTATCGATGACCAAATTTACACTTACGAGCAAGAAATACAACTGTTTGTTTGCTATATAGAACTAAACTATTTATATATGCTGAATCGATATTCTTCAGTCCGTTAACACCGTTCCCATTAAAATATTAACCTAGTCCGGGTTGATTGTTTTACAATTTATTAGTGTACTATTCTGAACACATTTTATTAATTACCCAAATAAACGTATTCCCTAACGAATCGTGGTTCACTCGTACTGAATAACCTTACTAAGTTTATTAGTGACTTTTTGGTTAAATAACCGTCATATCATCCCCTCTTGAAGGAGGAAAATTATCCCTGATAATTTTTCGATACTAAAACTAAACTGTTTTGTTATTAATCACTCAATTGTTTGTTTGTCTTACATTGTTTGCTTCTTTTTATTCACTTTATTATTTGTTTGTTTTTATTCCGCCACACTTTGTTTACAAAAATTAAGATTATTGTTTTTATGAAAGATACGTTTTTTATTATTTTCAGATGAAATTTCACAGTTTACACCTATTATTTTTGTTATTTTAAATGGGCCTAAGTAATGGGGTCAAACTTTGTTCTTTCCTCTTTCTTTAATATTACTAAATCTCCTATCTTAAAATTTACGGGTGAAGGTTCTTTTTTACTCTTATCTACTCTAAACTTATGTTTTAGCAAAAACTCTCTAGTTCGATCGTGTGCGTACTGTAATTTATATTTTCATTATTTAGATAACCTCCTGATGGACTGTCGTGTAACTTCTTCAGTACCTCAGCTACTCTAGTTCTCGTGATAACTAGCTGCCTCTTCATCTCGGAACCATCATAGTTTTCAAGGAATCTTTTCAACAGCCGTTCTTCCAGGGCAAGGAAGTCCCACTGAGCCCAATATGCCTTGACTTTCGGTGAAAATCTTGACAATTCTTGCCACGTAGTTCGACAATTTTCTTCCTTCCATTGCCGAATGTTCTTTAGGTGAGGATCATTCTCCTGATCTTCTCTGAACCTAGTGGGTGACCATTCTTCGTTGAGTACAGTATTTCTTAAAACTGCAGCTTCCCTAGTTACCGCCTTGTTGCAGTGGGAGTAGTCTGTTGGGCACGGCCGTTTGGACAGGGAGTCGGCGACTCATACCAGTTCGATGTTGAAATCGTACTCTTGAAGTCGTTCAATCCATTTAGCGATCTGTCCCTTGGGATTCTTGAACTGCATTTACCACTTGAGTGCTGTGTGATCAGTCCGGATTAAGAAGTTCCTTCCATAGAGGTACTGGAAAAAGTGTTCCACTGAATTCACTACCGCTAAAAGTTCTCTTCTTGTGAAGTAGTAGTTTCGTTCTGGTTTCAAGAGGACTTTACTGGAATATCCCAGCACTCTTTCTTGCTCTCTTTAGATTTGTGAGAGCACTACTCCAATTCCTACGTTGCTTGCGTCAGTGGCAAGAATAAAGTCTCCTTCTGATAATGGATATCCTAATATCGGCGCCGTGGTTAAATGCCTCTTCAAGGGTTCAAAAGCTGTTTGACAGTCTTCGTTCCATTGGAAAGCTCATATTTCTCCCGTGAGACTAGTAAGGGGATTAGCAATATCTACAAACTTTCTGATAAATCTTCTCTAGTATGTGCAAAGTCCAAGGAAGCTCCTAATTTGATATTTGTCGGTTGGTTGCGGCCACTGCTAAATGGAAGCAATTTTCTCTGGATCCACCGCCACTCCTTCATTGCTCACTATATGACCTAGATAGTTGACTCCGTTTGGGATCAGCTGACATTTCTTCGGGTTTAACATGAGCTGGGCAGCTTGGAGTCGTTTGGATGCATCTTCCAAATTCTTTAGGTGTTCTTCAAATGTCCTCCCCAGTACTACGATGTCGCCTACATAGACCAGGCATGTCTTCCAAGACAACCCTTTCAAGACATTCTCCATGAGTCTTTCAAATGTCGCGGGCGCATTACGGAGTCCGAATGGCATGGCGTTGAATTGATATAATCCAGATCCGGTGGTAAAAGCAGTCTTCTCTTTTTCTTCTGGATCCATTTCTACTTGCCAATATCCAGACTTCAGGTCCAAGATGGAAAACAGTTTGCTGCTAGCCAAAATATCTAACGTTTCGTCGATTCGAGGCAGAGGATAGCTGTCTTTCTTCGTCACGTTGTATAGCTGGCGATAATCCACGCATAATCTCATAGTTCCATCCTTTTTCTTGACGAGCACTACTTGAGACATCCATGGACTAGTAGATGGTTCTATTACTTTTTCTTTTGCCATATCTGGAATTATTTTTTCAGATTCCTCGCTCTTCTCTCATGGTAGACTTCGAGCTTGGCAATTCCAGTATCGATTCTGTGTTGGACGGCTGATTTTCTACCAGTCTTCCCTCCTGTTGGTACGAATAGATCTCGCTATTGCAAATTCTCTCATTATCCTTTTCTAAGCTCGATTCAAGGATTGATCAGCAGCTGATAACATCTGTTCGAATCTGTAATTGGAATTGTCAGTTGCCGTTGTTTGGCGAACTATAGACGTCACTGGTACGCTGGATCCAATCTTGGGTAATCGTTCACGTTTATCACACGTACTGCTTCGCCGACGTAACCAATTCTTTCACAATTAGTACTCCTTTGCCAACCTCTTCGTCCATCATAACCGGTGTACCTTCTTCTATGATTCCCTGTAGCCGCACTACATCATTGTTTCGCTTCGTGCAGGTAGAACGGTATCTTCTTGTACAGCTGCCAACATTGTGCTGCCTTCATATCGATGAAGGAATACATTCTAGGAACCCACTTTGATGGTTCTGTTTCTAAAGGCCAACTGGAAACCATGTAGATTCATTACGTCCATTCCCAGAATCACGTTTTCTTCAATGTTAGCTACGATTACCGTATACTTGAACTTTTGTGCGCCAATTGCCAATCGAATTTGTGTCTCCCCGTAAACGGTTGCACTCTCACCTGTGGCGGTTCGCAGTTTCAGTCTCGTTGGTGGAAGCTTCTTCTTGGAGTTTATTATCTCTGGTCGTATAATGGTTCTAGTTGCTCCAGTGTCTACCAGTGGAGTATATTTCTTGCCATTCACTTCGCTATCTACATATACACTATCGTTGCGAGAAGCTATGACTATGAGAGGTTCTTTAGAACCTTCATAGGTCGGTGCTGCCCCCTCAAAGCCGACCCGTTCTAGTTTTCCTGTGACTGGGGTTCTTGGTTTGCAGGAGTCCTGGGGTGCTTACACGAACTGAGTACATGCCCTGGCTCGCCATAATTTTAGCATATAATCTTTCTCGGCTTCTTGTCCATCATACTTTTTATTCAAGCTGACGATCTGGTCAAATCTGGCCTCGTCGCCTTTCTCTCGGATGGTTCTTGCTTTGTTATAATCTGAAGCCTTCCTTGCTGCTTCATATTCAAGAGCAGCTGTCAATGCGTCAACTTATGTTTTGGGAAGGGCTAAACGAAGCGCCCTCTGCATATCGGAATCGCGAAATCTATCAATAAAGGCCTGAACGCCCAGACATTCCATCATGTTCTCTGGTGCTGATGGATAAGCGAATCGAACTGATCGGGCAATATCCACTTCATACTGTTGTAACCTTGCCTTGCTGTTGTTACTACAAGAAGTGAGGTTACATTGCCAAAGGTTTGCTTTTCGCCGGAGAGCATAAGGTCGTGAGTTAGTGAGGAATATTTGAAAGCTTGTCCTGTATTATTTTTTTAAGGCGCCACTTGATTAGTAGGACATTCAAGAAACTCTTACTGACTAATCAAGAAATCAATAGTGAATAAATTAGCTATTGTAACTTTTCAAATATGTTATTCATATCGTTTTGCTTTCACGTTTAAGAATCAAATAAAACACATTTTATTGCCAATGAAACAGTTTAATTAAATGGATGGTACCTTGAACAGATGGTGTAATAACCTGTCTCAATAAACATGAGGTAACCGACTCTAATTATTCACTGATAATCAGTTATCAATGGTTGGTTAATTTAAAATGTTAAACAATTTCTAATGTTATCAACTAACTGAGATTATTATGTACAATACACTAAATCTTTAGTAACATGTAAATGGTATACCAGTTACAGCCTTACAACTGCAATAATTAAAAATATATAACCAAATAAATCAAAAGTATCGCTTATATAGAAGATTAAGTTGAAATATAACTTCAGGGCGATATGCAATAACAAAGTTAATATTTCAACTCTACCAAGTTAAAAGAATGTAATTATAAAATTGTGAATTGACTTTATAAGAATATGAAGTTACTAAATAGTGAAAAATAAAAGTTATTGTGTCATTAAATGTTAAAACAGAAAGTTATAAAATGAATATGTTGCTTAACGTTCAGATAAAAACAAATAAAACTTTAAATGTTACTTGCGGTTAGTGTCCAAACTATTAAACGTCAATTGGCTTAATTGACAAGCCACATCTAACTTGTGGAACAAGAATCAGCCATGCGGTTAAGAGTCGTTGTCCATAATGGAATTATTCCGCAGTTGTCACCTACAAACATAAGTCCAGCTTCGTCCTTTGAACTGGAAACGCCGTTAAAAGCTCTTGTCCTCTGTAACGTTAATCGCAATCCGAGGTACGACACGTCTCTACAACCCTGAACGGAGAACAATAGCCTGTCAGCTATTCCTACGAGAATATACCCCATACAGGAAACATCCGAAATTTGAGGCTCCTTGAAATCTAAACATGATAATCCTATCATTGATTACCATCACCCATAAAAACTATTAAACCATATCCATTTGGCAAAAAAAGTATTGTAAAAACTTGTATGTAAAAAACTATGCTGTATAGAAAGACCCTAAAAAGAAATTGGGGCTATAGCCGTGAAAATATATACAAGATGAAAGCTTACCTTGTTACCAAAGGCTTTCCACCACGATAGTCCCGAAAATAAATGGAGTAAACCATGTGCCACTGACCATTTTTTATACTCACGACTTGTCATACTCGACATTCGACTTAACAACTCGAAAAGTATCAGACAAGTGATTTTAATAATTTCAGCTTCCCTTTACAATTGACATCAGCAAACAGTGTTATCAATGAAAGTCAAATAAAATCCCACATAAAATCATAAAATACTGCTGGATTGGTTAAATCACATGAACAATATTAATAAAAATATTACTCTAGACACCCATTTAATTATTTAAATCCCGTTATTCCAGGATATGCTTAAATAATTTTAAAACCCATAGTTAATTCCCTTATGCAACCAACTATACAGAAGTGTGTATAAAGTTGCATACTCAGTGGGTGGATTAACTGAATTACTGCACATCAGTAAGTTGTAATACAAAACAAAAGCATTGTATTTTTATCATGCTACACTGTTGAAAGGGTTCGTTACGTTTCTGCCTTCTTGAGCTAATCGAAGTCATCCGTTTCTTCCAGAGATATCGTCTGAAGTACATCTAAGGCATCTCCCCGAAGCGCTATAAGTTAGGTTCACTGCTTTCTCCTTATCGGACCAATTATTCACTCTAGCGGCTGCTTCAAACTGATTTACATAATTGGTCCACGACATTTTTCCATCGAACGGTGGTGCCTTGACTCGGGTAAAACTGCCAATGTCTTCTAACTTAGGGTGTGTTTCTGGCCTACAAGGTTTTGTTTGTTCGGTCTTCTTTTCTTCCGCTGGCGTGACTTAAGTTATTATATCTGTCATCTTTCATTCTTACTCCTTGATTTCCTCGTCCATCTGATTTTCCATTGTTGTCATCTTATTCTCCATATCCGATTTGAGAGACGAAATTTTATTTTCAACGTCAGCGGCAATGTCATTTTTCATTAATGAGATATCGGCAGAAATCTTGTTCATGTTAGCAAAAATATCGATCTTTATAGCAGAAATATAGTTTTTCACATTCGTCGAAATATTCACTCCCTGGGCAGAAATATCGTTCTTCATATCAGAAAAATCGTTCGTAATAACAGAAATATCGTTTTTCACATTCGTTGAAATCTTCTCTTCCATGGCCGAAATATCGTTCTTCGTATCAGAAATTGACGAGATTAAGGTAGAAGTCTTGTCTTTGAATAAGAATGTTTCTGGATCGAAGCCATCACTTACCAGTGCCATTTTGAGTCTTTCTACTAACTCAATCTTCTTACCGGACGTTTCCAATTTGCGATTCTCCAATTCTGCCTTTAGCTTTGTCACTTTCAGATCACTTAGTCTATTGACCATTTTTACGTAGCTATTTATTTATATTACCCCACACCTGACACCAATGTAATATTTTTCTTATTTATTTAAAAGTTTTTGTTACGACAGGTGCGATAAATTTATACACACGGTATGTCTACTCACTTAATTTATTTATTCAATAAACTATTCACTAATTTATATTAACTACACAGCATATTCACTTTTACTAATTTTTATAAACACTTCACTACTGTTTATTTACTTAGACTTAATTTATATTTGCTTGTTCACTAGTTTACTGTTTATCTGACGAGACCAAATTATAAACTAACTCCGTTGGTAGATATAGCCTCTCTTATATAGTAAGTGCCCTTTTTTCTGGATCCTTCTAGATTGCGGCCCACAAAAACAATCACATCCATGGAATTGTTTACATAAGACTGGTCACAAAAACCATGGACCTCACTGGAAATGTCTAGATAAGAATAGTCACAAAAAATGATGGTAAACAGTTCGAGGAAATCCCTGCGCATTCTCCAAAATTTTGAGTTTCATATATGGCTTAGACAGTGTCGAATTCAGGAACTACACCAGTGTGCTATTTCGTAACACTATTTTTACCTCTATACTTGTACTTATACTTGTTCTAACATTGTTTTGGACTGCGTTTACCTCACCATTTTCTCCCTAGAATTGAATATTTGGAGACTTAATTTGTTCACTTGTAATGCAGGAAGCGTATGCCTGCTCCAAAGTTAGTTTTTCAATTCTCAACAGTGCCTCACTTATATGGTCCTTAATGCACATAGCAATCTTTTTTCATTGGGCGTTGTCTTCATGAGATTCTGCTCAGTCCATTAAATTAAAATTGGACGTCCTTACCTGATTTCTAAGATGGGTGTAGAAATATTTGAAATATTCACCCTCTTATTCTACCCCTTTCTCAGAAATTGTGTCTTTCGTAACATTAATTTGATTTGGGGTTTACTTAAACGTCAATTGTTTGTATCATTTCTGTCTACACCCAAGATATACTGTGACATTTTCTCGATATATTATGTGATAAATTTCTTATTTCTTATAACCTTAGTTACTGTGTATACGTTCTTCATAAGTTTTTAGTGTTTTTATTGATTTTGGCAATTCTGAGACAATGACAACAATGAGTCACTATTATAACAACCTTAAAAGCCACCATCCAGTCGTCTCTGCTCGCTGCCAGATATGTATAAAAAATACACAAACATGTGGGGTTAGATCCACACTGTTTATCCATTAGCGAGTTAAGTTTTAACCCGAAATACTTTCCCAGCAGTAGTAATATGGATTTTGTTAGTTATCTGGTATTAACAACGAGTTTTTACACCAAGGAGCAAATGAAGGTATTTAAAAGTTTATATGCATACAAGGATTTTAATGCAGGATTTGTGACTCAATGTGGAGTGAAGAGAGTAGACGATCTTGATATTGTTACTGGAAGGGTAAGTATATTGATATCGTAGGATGCAGTTATGCTGTTTTGCTGTTTTCCATTTACAATGAGCTAAATTATTGTTTGCTTCTTTATCCAGGTAATACATTCACAAAGGATGAACAAACCCAATTTAAAAATGTGGGTGCTTGTGTGTGGATGAAAGTGTTGAAACTGCGCATTGCACCTGAATTATAGTATAAAAATGATGATAATACGTTTCAAAGTGCTTCAAACAAGCATTATACAATGCACTCTACAGCTGTGTATGCTCCACAGACATTTAAGTGACAGATTGCTTGAGTGTCCTATACTCAGATTAACAAATAAAATAGATATGTTTGTTTTGACTTTTTCCTGCCCCAAACATTGAGTCACATTCTAAGCTCACTTGCGGGTCACTTTCACTGCTTTGCCATATTTACAAATCCTCTTTAGTTGCGGGAAAAAAGAAATTAGAAGTTTAATTGAAAATGTGTTAAAAAGTTATGCAAATAAAAAAAAGTCACACTAATTTCTACATTTGAGTCGCTGCTTTTAAAATTAATTAATTATACTTGACTTTTATTTAACAAAGGCATATTCTTATATAAATTTTAAACAAGTGTTTGTTGAATCCTTAGATACATTTATGGTTATAACTAAAAATGGCAACATTGCTCAAAATTTCAGTACCTGTCTAATGTGTCAATAGTAATCTATTTAGTAGTTTTGTCCTTGTTTAATTACCATATAATGAGAGATGCAAATATCGTCAGACTGTGATCGACGATCATTTTAAATACGACGTTGTATTGTAGTAAATAATGTCAAACTTGGTTTATTTATACGAGCGCCATTACGACTAGAGAGTAAACATTTGGTTCTTCCGTTTTGGTGTGATTTTCAAGACTTAAATTGATTAACTTAAAAGTTTATTTTATATATAATTAATGGTTCTTCGCCAACTTCTTTTATAAGAAATGAAACTTCAAAAGCTTTTCTTTTTTTCTTTTTCCAACGTTTCGAATCCTTTATTTAGATTCAACATCAGGGCTATTCGTATAATACACATAATGAATGTTCTATTACAATTTCGTTCTAAGACAATCTGCAACAATAGCTTACAATAATAAAAACTTTTCTTATTTTTATTTAAAGATGATATTAACATTATTTAATCAAGGTTGAAAATATAAAATTGAGAGTTTACAACAAACATTAGTTAAATATCCTTATTTTTTCTTATATTACAAAGCTTAAAATTGAAAAACTCACCAGCTACTTTAACATATCCATTTTGGTTTTTTTAAAAACAATTATAATGAAACATACATATAAGACGAGGATAGTGAACTTTTTAAAATCATCTAAGTCATTTTCATAATGAAATTGTGGTAATTTTTATGGTCTACATATTTCCATTGATCAATTCATTTTATATTTCAAATAGGTAGAGAAATATTTACTGTATGTATTGTTGGCGATATGAATTAATTTCTTTTTAAACGCTAAAACACCAAAATAATAAAACATTTTAGTACGGTTGTAGATGATATATTGAAACGGGATGGTGGAGACATCACAAGTTTCAAATTAAATTTTGTTTAGTAGATTGCTATATACATTATGCTTTTGAAGTTTTATTTCTTATAAAAGAAAGTGGCGAAGAACCATTAATTATATAAAAATTGAAAATTTTCATACTGCCAATTAACCAATAAATATATTTAAAAGTTTATTTTCACACTAAAATGTTTTTGGATTATCATGGTTTGTCGGTGCCAAGTTTGTCAGAAAAACAGCCGAAATTAGCAATGCCATGTATCAACAATACCATCCCCACTTTTTGTAATTCATTCATTATTTCATTACTGGCGTTTAAAATTGTTGGCCGCAAAAATAAACGTGTTTATGAATGAATATCCCTCTCTATGTTTATTATTACTCTAAGGTCCTATATGAGAATTTTTTGGTTATGCAACAAGAAAAAATATTTGAGAAGCAAGAAAACAGTTTGAAGAATCCATGTATTTCTCTTGTACGTAAAATATCAGCCCTCAATTTTGAGTATCCCCCGTATTATTATGACTTTCAGAGTCATGTGCAATTTCCGAATTGAAGTATCTGACTTCAATTTTGAATATAAGGGTATAAACATTTAACAGACGTTATAATTTTATGACGCCGAGCTTCAAGGTTCCTACCTTATCGACACGGATAAGTATTTCTGTCTTGTCAATGCAAATAACAGAGGTTTTAGTGAGGGATTTGACGGTGTTTTCACAAGGATTCGTCACAGTTTAAGGACGGGAATAAAGCCGTTTATGGTTGTAGAATATTCAGTGACGCTTTATCTCTGGAAAGCTCACAAATTAAATGTCTAGATTTTTTTTGTATTTGCAAGTTAGTTCATGGTCCACATTATGAATTTATTGTCATTATTTACAACAGTCCTTATTTTTTTACCTTCAATTATCAACTCATTATTCTCCACTGTGTTTAAGTTAAGTGTTTCAGCCAACATTTTTAATGTTTCTGTATTACGATAAAGAAATTATTAAGTCAAGTGAATAAAAACTAGCACTTTCTAACTAGCATATACTAGGTCTAGTAAGTATTTGGTCAAATCAGTGTGAATAAAGATTTGTAGAAAATACTAGGGCAAGTTTAGTAGAATCCGGAAAAACCCAAGCACTTACTCGCGGGGTAGTACATGCTAGACCAAGTAAATGCTAGGTTTTAACGTTCCTGTCACGACACGTTCTCCCCTCCACTACCTTTCAGTCTACTCCACATCGGCGGCATATACCTCTCTCAATCTGTTCAACCACGTGCTAGAAGATGTATTCATCATCAGAAGAATCTGACAATTATTTTATTAAAATAGAAAAAATTGATCGCACTTTGTTTGTACGTCTCCTTTCGGATCACATTGTCTTACTTAGCAAATCAAAAACCCCTGCTGTGATGAATGCTAAGAAAGGAGCTGGGGAAACCTTACGTTCTGACTACTGTGATGCATTGGGGAAACAAGTTACTGTAGGCCAACTAATAAAAGCATTGAACAATGTGAAGTCTACCGTCAAGAAGAAGACTGACGTAAAAGTGACGGGCAACAGGAAAATAAAACTACAACCGTGGGAAAAAACATTCTTGGAGTTGATGGAAGATGATAAACCAGTATTCCATAAAATCCCGGATAATATTTCAGTTGGCACAAGTGCACCAGTTCAGCAACCAACCAGTGATGACATCCAAGAAAGATTGCCGAATACAGAAACTGAAGGGAAACCAAAAAAAACAACTAAATCTGCTGCCGACCACCACAAAAAAAAGATCAGAAAAAGTGAAAAAATTGTGTCGAATCATGAAGAAGATGAAACTAAAGACCTGTCCACACCGCAGTTGCAAAGGATTGTTTTGTTGCAACAATACAAACTGAATAAGATCAAACTGGAGAAGGAAACTATATTGTTAAACCATGAAGAAGCAAACCGTTGAAAAGTCTACTCAAACTGATGTAATTGTTGATGATTGCCATACTTTATTCACATTGTAATTAATTGTAAGCTGCATAAGTTGTATTTTCCTTTGGATTGTAATAATGTAGGATTCTTAGGATTATAATTGGTACCATTGTAATCAAACTTGTAATTTGAAATAATTCAGTGATAGTGTGAATAAAAACTAGTATATAAAATAAGATGATTTTATTCAGTAAATAAAAAAACCCATATCCCAAAAAAAATAGAAAATAAATATACAAAATTGTGTGCAAGTAGGTGCTTGCGTGAGAAAAACATGAAAACGTTACTAAGTTCAATTTCGCAAAAATTTCCTCACTGAATATTCAAATACGCCATTATATTGGCACGCTTGCCTTTGCCAATTAATGTTGTGTCGGAATTTTCATAATGAACCACCCCAGGTTGGTCATCTTCATTTGGGACGCTATCAAGATCCCCATACTCAAAGTCATCCTTTAGATGCTTGGCAATGTTGTGTAGCACAGCGCAACTGACTACCACTTGTGGAATGTTGTTTAATGCAACTCTAACACAGTTTCCCAGGACTGGGAATTTCCTTTTTAACTGACCAAAACACCTCTCTATTCTAACCCTTTCTCTAGCATGGATTAGATTAAACTCTCGTTCTTGATGCGTTCGTGCAGGCTTGAACGGTGTAATCAACCACGGCGATAAACCGTATCCTGAATCTCCTAAAAGACAAACTGCTCCATCATACTGTGACACGATATCTCTGACATGACTATTCCTCCATACTCTGCCGTCGTGAACACTGCCAGGCCACTCTGCTCTAATACTTGTAAACTGTTCCAATGCATTGCATGTTGCCTGGACATTTATACTAGGATATCCTTTTCTACAAATATACTCATCACCGTGCCGCCCAGGCTTTTGTCTCTCAATTTGAGTACAATCAAGGGCACCAATTACTCACGGCAAACGAAAATGTCTCTGCCACAAAACTTTAGCCTCGGTCATATCTTCAGCTGTAGTTGGAAGCCGTATCCAATTATGTAATTGTTCAACTACTCTACTCATCACGTACCTTTTAGTCTTGATAGCAGTAGTACGATGTACACCCACATCTTGACACCAGACTGAAAGCCAGGATCACCCACAAACCTCAGAAATATTTCCATTTGCTGTCTTCTGGAAATACCACCGCCACGAGTATCACTTTCTTCAAGAAACTGTGCCGCAGGGAAATCAACACTCTCACTGTTAAACCTTAACAGTTCTTTACAATTACGTTCGTTTATTCCAGAGCGAACAGAATAAGTTTAACGTTGACGAATAGGCATAAACTTAGCCATGATCAACAACAAACCGTTGACTGATCTGACAGGTAGTAAATGCTAGGAAAAAGTCTAGCATGCCCCACACCAGGCTTGAAAATATCGAAGCATACGCTACAGAACAATCTACTTCAAAAGTTTTATTCACACCACTTTTTAAGCAGTTACTACTCGTCCGGGAAATCTCTACAACTTACTACCCCTAGCAAGTGCTAGTGTGTTTATTCACACAAAACGTAGCATTTACTTAAGAAATCCCTAGTATTTGCTTATACTAGTTTTTATTCACCTCACTGATTATTTACTTTTAGTTGATGTAGGTACTACTAATAATTTTAAACACATATTTAATTAGTTAACTCATTGCTTATCCAATAATGGTTTAATTTGAATATGCGTGGTGAGAATATTTCACCTAAAATTGAGCAAAAACATAAATAGCAGTAAACTTTAAAAGATGATCATATATTATTAAAAAGATACGGTAAAAAAGGTGAAATTGTACATTTTCTTAAAATATTAAGTATTTTGTATCCTCCTTTATCCTGAACTAACTCGTTCCGTGTATCTATCGAACTCAGATTTATCTAGAAGTGAAAATGAGGTCTGTACCCTTAGGTATTTATACGTCCGAAGGGAATAGTCTTTTTTTGGGGAATTTACAACAACTCCCGGTCTTTACTTTATCGTATCTACGGGGATCAAAGGATTTTTAACAGACTGACGGTTACGCATACCAGAAATATCTCATTAACAATTTTATTCCACCAAGGGAGATATTTTTTGAGTAATTTGATAATTTTGAAGTTATTAAACAAAGTTAGATACAAAAAACTCATTAGATTTGTCATTTGATACACGAAAAAAGAGTGATAGTTGGCTTTTTAGAGCTAGAATTTGTTTTTGAAGCCATTTGGTCAGAATTTTGAGATATTTAGTATTGTGTACTGAAAAATAGTCTTTTTGGTTTTGACGTTATATAAAAAAGATCTCCTTTTATTCTCTAGAAATCTCAAGTATATTTGTTGAAAAAAAGTAGCGCGAAATTTCTCTAGATTATTCGAACAATATATAAAAACTTGCAACGAATACCTACAGTGTCAGTCATTAACATTATCTTGCAATGAAATTAACTGTCTCGACCCTTAATTCGTGGAATCTACTCATATTAGTGTTTTAAATGAAGCTCAATGTTTCTAGCTAATTCCACAATATAATGAAAAATGTTGAAGATTCTAAAAAATTGACAATTGTTTCGATAACTGAATATCATCGTCAGAATGACAGAAGTTACATTTCATTTGATGCCTACCTGATGTTTAGTAGTTATTCTTGGCTAGACCAAGAAGGGACCTACCTTATGATTTACTTAATATATGTTAATAGAAAAAAGAAGAAGATGTGATATTACAAATATTGAAGCTCAGATATTATTAGTCCTATGGTGATATCTTGGATATCATTTTTCCAATTAAGTTTAGCATAACTGTGCAATGATATAGAAAACCAAGAAAACTATATCTGCTGATCTTTACAATTATCACTTAAGACGACAGTTTAATAGTGGAGAACTCGCTAGATTTATCTGTTCATTGATGACTTCATATTGTGGGTTTCTTAAGTGTCTTCTAATTTCCAACTCTTCAAGGCAATCCAGTTCTTGTTTCTTATCACAAATATGTAGTACTTCTAGTTCTGTGTTAGGTGTCAATGACTAACATAGCCGCCTGCTCAGCATACTTCCCAGGGGACACGGATACTGTACTTACCCTCGTTATACGTCGGTTAATCGACTAAAGCAAGAAGAACAGACTCCAGTTAGTCATGGGCTGTGACGCCAATTCATACCATACATCGTGGGGCAGCACGGATATGAATCATAGAGGTGAATTACTTTATGAGTATATACTAGGGGAAGGGCTATCTGTTATTAATAAGGGCTCCGAACCAACTTTTGCAACTAGAAATAGATCAGAGGTGTTAGATTTACCAATCAGCTCAAACTTTTTGAGCAATAAGATACGGCATTGGGCAGTATCTACTGAGCCTTCATGTTCAGATCACAGGCACATTCAACATTGAAATAGGTCCACGGCCAGTAGTGGAATATCGTAACTCAAAAGCTACTGACTGGAGTGGATACAGAAATTCTCTCCAACGGTACATTGAGGAAGGTGAAACACAAACTGTACTCTCAGGGTAAAAAAAATATAAAAGAAAAGGAATAAGATAAAAAGAGAGTTGGTTCTTTCCAAACTGATAATGTGAATGGAGATAACAAAGCCAGTTCTCAGGGCTCTGTTATCAGAAAGAAGTTAGATAAACTAAAGAAAGAAAAGAAATAAGATGAAGATAGTAAAATTATTTATTTAAATCAACATTCGAAATGTTGACTGCTAAGTTAACGTTTCAATGGCTTCCCTACATTAGACAGTTGTGATGGGATAGATACTGCGGCAGACAAGTTTCGGGAAGAAGTGATCTCCTCCTATCATGAAAACTGTCCACTCAAGACAAAAAGAGATAATCGCAACTCTACTTGGTGGAACAAAAGCCTAGATAAGCGAAGAAAAGAAGTTCGACGACTGTTCAATAGATCTAAAGAGTCAGGCAACTGGAAATCTTATAGAACTGCTCTAACAACTTATAACAAAGAAATTAGAAAGGCGAAACGGGAGTCTTGGAAGAAGTTCTGTGAGAGTATATCTGACATACCTCGCAGTACTAGAATACACAAGATTCTCTGTAAAGAGCCGATTGCCGAGATAGAGTCGATGAAACGACCAGATGGCATTTTTACGACCTCTAGAAAAGAAACGTTAGAGCTTTTGATTAAAAACCACTTTCCCGGAAGTTTAACTCTGGATAACAACCGACCTCCTCAGTTGGGCGCAAGGCGGCCTAAAAAGAATGATTGCGAGTTCGCCAAGAGCGTTATCACAGCACCGGCGATTGAATGGGCAATAAAATCATTTCAGCCCTCCAAATCTCCCGGTGAGGATGGCATCTTTCCAGCTCTGCTACAAAACTGGAATTACTTATACCCATCCTCATTAAATTGTATAGAGCTAGTCTGGCGTGGAATTATATACCACCCAGTTGGTTGGCGGCTAGGGTAGTATATATACCGAAAGTAGGCCGCACAGACCCATACCCTAAATCGGTCAGACCAATTAGCCTAACATCTTTCCTGCTTGAAGGACTTGAAAGAGTACTGGACTGCCATATCAGGCAGGTAGCTTTATACAGCTTCCCCCTGAGCATCCACCAGTACGCTTATCAAACAGGCAAATCAACATATTTAGCATTACATAACCTTGTTGAGAAAATCACACAATCCCTTAACAATAAGAAGATTGCGGTGGCCATTTTTCTCGACATCGAAGGAGCATTCGACAATGCACTACCGGCCTCCATTGGTTCAGCTTTGACTGAAAAGAACATTGAACCAACGATTACCGGCTGGATATATGCCATGCTCACTAATAGAACAGCCACTACATTTATTCAAGACGAGGCCATTAGCTTTAAGGTTTCTAGTGGCTGCCCGCAGGGTGGAGTGTTATCTCCCCTTTTGTGGTCACTCCTGATGGACGACCTGCTTGGTACTCTCGTGGGAAGAGGGGTAGAACTGCAAGCGTATGCAGACGACCTTATCATTCTGGCAAGAACCAAGTTGCACATAATACCCCCCAAAGGACTTTGGACGATGTCTACAGTTAGTGCCAGAGGGAACAGATGTCTGTTAACCCTGGTAAAACTGTAATAATTCCCTTCATTAGGAGAAGGAATTTGGCGGACCTTCCGCCACTTTCCTATAATGGTGAGGTTATTCCATTTGCAGCGGAAGTAAAATATTTGGGGATCATCCTAGATAAAAAACTTACTTGGAACGCTCACTTGGGAAAAGTCATCCATAAGGCCAGACTTTCCTTGTGGACATGTCGCAGGATCTGCGGAAAATCTTGGGGCTTGGGTCCCAAACAAATCTATTGGATATATGTGATGATTGTTAGACCAATGATCACATATGGAGCCATTGCTTGGTGGTCAAAAGCTTTACAGAAAACGGCCCAAGCAAAGCTCTCTGGCATACAGAGACAGGCTAGTTTGGCTATCACTGGTACTGTCAGCACCACACCGTCAGCAGCCATGGAAATCCTCCTGGACCTTCCTCCTCTCCATATACTTCTGGAAAAGGAGGCCAGATGGACAGAATATAGAATTGTGCATATTTATAAATGCACAAAGCAGGCTTATACAGAGCAAAGTAGAATGCTAGCGGCCACTGAAAGTCATAGTGTTCTGGGAATGACCTCTGATATAATGCCCCCAACAGTAAACTATAATCTGCCTTATACCGTCCTATTTCCAAATAGAGATGAATGGGTCCTCCGCAAGGATGAACTTTCAAGAACAGACATCTGTTGGTACACTGATGAATCATAGATACCCTCAGGCTCTGGTGCGGGTGTATACGGGCGAAGACCTAGGACAGAAATCTCAACCTCTCTGGGATCCTATGCAACCGTATTTCAGGCGAGAATTTATGCCATTGCTTCATGTGTGGAGAGTTTGGGACAATCCAACCACACACATAGATCAATAAAAAATTTCTCGGAGAGCCAAGCGGCCTTAAAAGCACTTAGCTCGTACCGTATAACGTCGAAATTGGTTCTAGACTGCCAAAAAAGACTCGCCTCGATGGGAGAACGCAACAGGGTATCGCTGGTTTGGATCCCAGGCCACTCTGGTATGGATGGTGATGAGAAGGCTGACTCTATTGCAAGAGAGGGTGCCGCTCATGACTTTATCGGACCAGAACCTACAATTGGCGTCGCAACAAGTGTTGCCAAACAAACACTAAATACCTGGACTGCAAGAAGAGTTTTAGACTTCTGGCATAATATACCAGGATTGGTTCATTCAAAGGCCTTCATACATCCTTCGAATAACGTATCCAAACAAATGTTAGGCTATAATAGACACGCTTTACGGTGCCTAACAGGCCACTGTCGTTTGAATCATCATATGCTGAAACTTGGACTGTCGGACGATCCGATTTGCCGTCTTTGTTTGGAAGATGATGAAACAGCAGAGAATATAATTTGTGCCTGCCCCACCGCGGCTCGAGTCAGGTATCTGATGTTTGGCAGAGCCACTCTCTTGATCTCGGACCTGAAATATCATTCACTGAACAAATTAATCGGCATTGTTGAGAAGCTGACTTTGTTTGGTGAAATTTGAATAGGTATGAGCCACAATAGACTCTCACGAGTCGCAGTGGAGGGTCTCATTGACCCACTCATTATGAACCTAACCTAGGTGTCAATGAATGTTTGGTGTCAAGTTCTCCACTATTAAACTGTCTTCTTAAGTGATAATTGTAAAGATCAGCAGATATAGTTTTCCTGGTCTATATCATTGCACAGTTATACTGATCTTAATTGGAAAAATGATATCCAGGATATCACCATAGGGCTAATAATATCTAAGCTTCAATATTTGTAATATCACATATTTTTTTTTCTATTAACATATATTAAGTCAATCACAAATTTCAACATTTTTCATTATATTATGGAATTAGCTGGAAACATTGAGTTTCATTTAAAACACTATTATCTTGAAAAAGTTAAAATAATGTATAATAACATAATGCGTTTAATGAAATTTACTGTTTAGACCATTACTGTGTGGAATGTACTAATATTTTGACTTCTTCAATCCTATGGAAGGTATAAATAATATATTGAATGAATTAGGACTGAAAATTGAATAGCTTTTTGTAAAATTTCTTCATTTGTGGACAAAAAATGTCCCACGGCGGCTCAATACTGCACTAGACTCCGTTTCACGAGAGAAAAAGCAACCTGAAACTGAAAAATTGATAATCGTAGAAACCAAATTCTACCTTGTTCATCTACGTCGCTTAGTAACGACCAATGACATAGAACAAAGATTTACGCCGATTGGTTTTGGCTATAGAGTGTAGAGAAAAGGAGAACCGATTCTGTGTTTGAAAAAGTGTCTGTTTAAAATGTAGTATATAAGGGTGGCGCCACATTAGCTGCCGGGTAAATTTTAAGAAGAGCGCTAAAAGTTATTAGAAAAGGATAGAGAAATAAACAAATAATGATGGATGGACTATGTTACACCATTTACCTACGCTAGCGCCACTTTGAACGATTTTTAAACTATTATTTACTGTTTTTAGCTGGTTACATTTTCAACTGATCTCTCATGTGACTCGGTTCTCCTTTTTTCTACCCTCCATAGGTTTTGCAACAAGTTTGCGCATATGACTGCAACTTCAGGTGACTCTCGTGAAACGGAGTCTAATAAAGTCTCGTACTTCTTTATATTCTCTACCGCTTAATGGCCTGGTTCAATTTGAAAATTAGCCAGTATATTTACTAATTTCTACTTTATATAACACTAGAGGACCCGTGCTGCTCCGCAGTATTAGGATAGACTATGTGTAAGAGGGTGTAATTATTACATAAAATCATTTTACAGTACTTCCTTCCAGACAATATTAGCTGTATGTCGGCCGCAGTATTTGGAAAAAATTGAAAGTAAAGTTGATTGTGCACACATAACTTGCCTCAAACTCAACGAATTTAAACAGTTAATTGCTCAAAAGAAAGGGCTTGATTCACTGAGTGTTCTTAGACTTGTGCTAATAGCCTAAGTTAATTAGAACTCTAGTTATAGAGGTTTGAGTGAAGGAAAATCTTGAAAAAATTGATAGTAAAGTTTATTGCGCACGCATAACTTTCCTCAAACTCAACGAATTTAAGCAGTTGATAGCTCAAAAGGAAGGGCTTGATCTACTGAGTGTTTTGAGCGTGAAACGCTCTATATCCATTCATTAGAAGAGGAGCTATCAGAATTTGAATTGATGGAGTGAATGTGTCCCATAAGAAATGTACAGGGAAGAATCGCGTTTGAGTATAACTTGAGTAAGGTGGAAGTTGAATAAAGTTCAATGATTGATGACATATCTGTGTCTAAATACCTTTCATTAAAAAAATAAATGAAGGAAATCGGCCGGATAGAACGGCCAGACTACAGTTTTCATATATTTTTTTAATAGTATATTAAAGTATAAGTGGATAAAGAGGTCTTTCAAACACGCGCGATTTTTCGAGCACGACGGCGCAGCCACATATTACATTAAAACGTGTACATTTTTTACATGAATATGTCAAGATAAAAGGGAAGGCTTATATCAATTTGTGTTTTTGGGTGAGACCTGGATATTTAAAGACAGTACTGTTGGACGTTCTTGGCAAGATTCTAATCATAGAAGCGTGAAAAAAACCAAAATTGGTGGTCCAAGGTAATCGAATAATAAAATTTAGCAATTAATTTATGATGTACTAACATTCCTGCCTTCTTAAGACCTTTCCAAATATTTACTAGTCCACTATTTATTTAAATCTATATAATTATTAATAGTTGTTTTGAGCTATGCAGTCTATCTAGGAAACCTAGTAGTAATTTGTTATTTCCTTATTGTAGGTATATAGTATTGCATGCTGGTTCCTCTTCTGGATTTATTCCTGGAGCAGGGCTGGTTTTTTCTTCCAAAAAACAAGATGGTGATTACCACGGTGAAATGAACCGAAAAAATTTTTTGCATTGGTTTGAATACCAACTTTTAGTGAACTTGGAAGAACCCGCCACAATTGTAATGGATAATGCAAGTTATCACAGTACAGTGATCAATAAAGTACCAACAACAGCTACCAAAAAGGCTGATATACAGATCTGGTTGATACAAAATGATATTCCTTTTGATAATACTTTCCTCAAAACCCAATTATTGAATTTAGTACAACGGTAAGTTGAGATAAACATTTTTCAATATATTATGGTAATACTTAGATAACTCATTGTGTTTAAACATAGCACTTTTGTAGGAATAAACCACCAACAGTATATGAAGCTGACATATTATCTGAAAAATATGGTTACAAAGTGCTTCCCCCATACCACTGTATGTTCAACCCAATTGAACATATTTGGGGCATAGTTAAAAAAATTTATAGATATCATGTGGGAACTGATGGTTCTTCAACAAAACAAGCAATGGAACAAGTATTTAGAAAAAGTGACTCCTGATATTTGGTCAAAGACAGTAGAGCACACTGAAAAAATTATACAAAATGGGTGGGATAGAGAAGTAGTATTTGATAGACAGGATGTGCCTCCACTTATTATTAATTTTGACAGTGACGATGAAGATAGTGATGATTTTGTAGTGGAGTAGTGGAAATCTTGTGTTCTATTTTTTGTATATTTATATCCAATTTGCTTCATTTCCACTTTTTCAAAATCACTAATAACTATTATTAAATTAATTAGGTACAGTTATTTTATAATACACAAATTAAAACAACGACCACAATATCTCTACATAAATAATACTGATAAAATGGGAGATTTTCTATTTTTATATCTTGTTACAAAATTTTATTTTGTGTATTTATATATTTCTTTTCCATTCTATTTTTATTATAATTAATATAATAGATATTGTATAAAGACACAATATTTAAATTGGCATGGAGGTGATTACAGCTTGTATTGATTCCTTTTAGCGTAAATCCTTGCAGTGCTCTTGAAGATGGTTCTATAGAGCATAGAATAAGGTATAAGGACGTACAGTTCGTCATTTAACCCTCTTCTATGTGAAATAATGAAATGTTAATTCGAATATAGAATGATTCGTTACAATTTCTTGTATCTTATACATAGTTTTTCATGAATAAATATTTATATTAAATTAATCAAGCCTATCATACAAGCCTTTTATTTTTAAATAAATATTTTTGACTTACACCCTACGAGGCACGGAACAATGAAAAAGAAGAACTGTCAATCTAATATCAGATTGACTTTTCTAGTTTTCGTTAAGTAAAGAAATAAACTACAGCTTGGCAATATCACAATATTTTGTTTTGCAACGTCATCGTCTTTTTATCGTAAATAAACTATATATAAGATTATCTGTTTATTTTTGGATGAAAAATATCAGACACCATGTCAAAACCGGTCTAACGAAGGTGACTGCATATTAGACACCCCATTGAAACGTAGAAGATGAAAATGGTCTTGATAGATGATGTAGTCAACCAGATTACATCGCGTTTGATATTATTTCTGTCCAATTGCTTTATCTATCGTGCGCCTCACTAGGCCACATTGAAGATAGATAGTTGAATAGCCAGTGGCGTAGTATAATATAATAATAATATATGTCTATTCACTATAAATTACAAAGTATAACAAATGTAGATCAAAAAACGTAAATAAACACAATGCCTCACATAAGCTGTAAAAAACAGCTTGTAAGTGGTATCTAAATTAAGTACAGCGACAAAATTAGTTACACTTACAACAATAGTAAACTTAGCAACAATAATGATAGTAGTAATATCACAACAAAATATGAAATTAAAAAAAATATAATATTAAAAATTAAAAGAATAAAGAAAATGAACCTGTACTACTACAGAAAAAAACCTGTAATATATTAAACTATTTAAGTTATTGAACACCGAAAACTCCAACCTTCAGCCAATGTAACCATGTGTAGGTGTAGATACTTCTCACGTTAGGATTTTTATATGGCAGAATTTTCTTTTCTGCTCTAAAATGAAGTGTTTTAGTTTCTTTTCAAATAATCGAATATTTTGGATGCTTTTAATATAATCTGGAATACGGTTGTAAATCTTAACGGAATAGAAAGAATATGTTTTCTGACAACTCGTTTTTATCATCCTAGGAACTGTATGGAAATGTCTATTCCGAGTATTGTAATTATGGATTGGTAAGTTGTATGTATTCTTTGATCTATGATATTCCACTGAAACGCATAAAAAGTATAGTTGTTTCAGATCCAATATTCTGCTTTCAGAATACAAAAGATCTGAACAATAAAGGTTCGGTTTAGACATTATGATTTTCAGAAATCTCCTGTGGATTATATTTAGTGGCTGCAGGTGAGTTTCCAACGCACTTCCCCAAACCTGAATTCCATATCGAAGATGGCTTTCTACCAATCCAAAATTAAAATTGCGGAGATGTTGGCTAGAAATATACTTTTTCAAGTGCTTAAATTTATGGAAAATAAACTGTAATGTTTTTATTATATATTTAATATGACAATCCCATTTTAAATTTGTATCCAATATAACTCCCAAATATTTTATTTTGTTTGTTGGTTCAATAAGTAAATCCTGATCAAACTGTGATATTTTCAGTGGATAAAATCGGTTATTAGATGAGTTGGAGCTAAGAATAAGCAAGTAAAAAGTTTTTTCAAAATTTATGATTAATAGTTTACTATCAAACCACGACTTAATTAGCTTTAGGTCAGATTCAACTTTTAGATTTGAATCATACCAATTACTGTCCTCATAAACAATTGCAGTATCATCCGCGTAACCAATTATATGACCAGCGCTATTTAAATAAAATAGATCATCCATGTAGAGATTGAATAACACAGGGCCTAATGAATGATTACTTAAAAAAATGAATATGCACGAAAGCCAAAAAGCGATTCGGTAGAATTTGCGAGATAATGTCAAATATAATTCTACTAATGGATTTCTGTAAATTACCACCACGTTGATGATTTTTTCTTGTCTTGCAGAAAAGTAATTATTCAAAAGTGAGAGTGAAAAAGTCAGTAGCAGCTTAAATTGCATAATTTCAAATATTTTGGGTTTATTAATAATAAAACATGATTATTTTTGTAAGTCACTTTTATTATACCTAACGTTGCAATTAGAAGCTATATCCGAGCTATATCCGAGACATCAAATAATATATTATACACCAAGGTGGTGAAGACTGTTATTATTGACCGAGCACTAAGATTATTTCGTGGGGAGCTTTGCCCTGATCGGAATAAGGTACGAGCCCTATAAATGTCTTCAACGTGGTGTATATACAATTTTTTCCACTACTAGCCAAATATAACACGAACATTAAATATAAAAATTTTTCCTGCAACAATCAAGTAGCACCACTAATAAAACAAAAATCAAGTAGTCTGATACAGGTTCACATTTGCACTAGTAAAACTTATTTTCAAACAACGAGTGCGTTCAGAAATCTTACCGTGTAAAGACTTACGTGCATTAGATGGCAACAGCCTCGAAAGAAACACGCGACGGCGGCCGGCAATTTTTTTAGGGTACGCGCACTAGCCAGTAAATAATTTTTGACAGTCACCGGCCGCTTGTCCCACAGGTACGATGGATTCAAAGATTATAATTATAAGTTTACTGTCTCAGGAAGAGGAAAAACAAAATACAGTAGTTAAACGTAAAAGAAAACGAAAATGGGTACACGACATCTGTAAAAAGAGGAAAATCGAAAGGCAATTTGCCACTTTATTTCCTCAATTATTAGTAGAACATGAAGAACATTTTTTTCAGTATTTCCGAATGAGTTACGAAAAATTTCAAGAACTTTTGAGTATTATAAAACCTAATATGACAAAACAAAATACATTGTTCAGAAGCCCCATTCCACCAATAGAACGCTTAGCAGTGACCCTAAGGAAGTTGTTATTATTAGTTAGGTACCTATCGTATTTACTGTAATTTTCATGTCCTTAGTTTTCTCGGTTATATTTATTTCGACCTTTTTTAAAAATATTTATATTTTAATCAATTACCAATTTAAACGCAGCTTTGTATTTATTAGTACAACTTTTTGATGTATATTACATGTGTGATTCGTTGTCATTTTGTAATTCTGGAGAACCTACAACAGATGTTGATTTTGGCGAATATGTTGGCTGCACGTCTTGTAGAGGAAATGGTTGAATGTTTTGAGTGTCTTTAGAATGTTGTGTGCTGCAAGTTTAAATATGTTATATTACGTTGTGTTGTGGTGGTTACTTAGTAAGTGCCCCTCGTATTAACTACGTCTACCATAAAAGTATTATATCTTTGGGAAAGCACTTACCTAGTAACCGATCTTCGGGGGTTGAATAAACGACAACATTTATAAAACTCACTGAGATTTGGTATATTTAAAATTAACACAAATTACAATATCTTATACATTTTAACTTATTCAAAATAATAATAATGAATGAATCATTGGTTAGTTTACACTTTGTTTTTATAGGAAACATGCAAGTCACTCACCCGTAGGTACGACCTTTCGCGTATGTGAACGCGATGTTTACGTTTAATAGAAACGTGGTTTCTGGGTGTTCGCCTGACCTTAATCAGATCGATGCCCGCTATTAACATTGGAAAATATAATCTACACAATTTAATCTTTTTCTATGCAAATGTCTTTTTCCCTATACTGCCTTTTTCGGGATCATCACATCATCCCCTCTTGGAAGAGGAAAATTATCGTCGCTAACTTTTCGATATTATCTATAACGTTAACAGTTCTCACTGATTGTTTATTTTTTTTGTTTATTAAACACTCTTTGTTTGTTTATGAACACACTTCACTTTGTTTACAATTGTTTCAGCTATTGTATTTATACAAACGATTCTTATGAACTGTCTGTGGTTTGCTGTTTTGAGATGTAATCTTACAATTCACGCCTTTCATTACCGTTATTTTAAATGGGCCTAAATAGTGTGGATCGAACTTATTTCTCCCTTCATTCTTTAAAATAACTTATTCCCCTAATCTAAAGTTTAAAGGTGAAGATTCCTTTTCACTATTATTTACTCTAATTATTTTATGTTTTATTAAAAACTGTTTGGCTCTTTCATTTGCGTATTGTAACTTATATTTTAACTCTTTATCATATCTTTCAAGATTGTAACACGGATCTATTTCTACATTTAAAAATTCTGGTAAGTTGGGTTTTCTCCCGTATAATAACTTAAAAGGAGTGTATCCGTGATACGTGTTTGGTATTGTATTATAGCAATATGCAAACAGTTTTACAAACTAGCACCAGTTATCCCTAAATTCTTTGATAACGTTTCTTATATACTCATTAAATGTTCTATGTAATCTCTCACAACTGCCTATGGCCTCATGATAGTATGCTGTTGAAAAAATATGTTTTATTTTTAAAAGCTCCGCTTAGTTCTTCATTATTTCATTCTTGTATTCCGTCCCTTGATCTGTTCTTATTTCCTTCATCAGTCCGTAATTCGGTATAAAATTGTCAAATATTGTTCTTGCTATTGTGTATGCTTCCTAGTTCTTGACTGGTATCATAACTGCGTATTTAGTTAGTTCGCATAGTATTATAATACAATAACGATTCCCGTTGTAACTTTCTACAAACGGACCTATTGTGTCTATATAAATAATATCAAACAGTTTTATAGATGTATCTGTGATGACGAATTTTCCCTTATGATTAAGCTTTGCTTTATTCATTTGGAATTTATGGCAATTCTTAACGTACTTCCTTACATCTTTCTCCATGTTTTTCCACCTAAAATTTGCTCTTAGTTTCTTTAATAATCTATTATTTCCTACATGTCCTCCAAACATTGGATCGTTGTGGTATCTTTCTAAAATCTTTTGGATCTCTTCTCTTTGCTGTACCGTTTTTGGTACTTCGCATATGCATACTTGAATATTTTTTAACCTTTTATCCCCTTCTTCTATAAATTCTTCTATTGTGCACTTTTTGAATATATCATCATTTGTATATATCTTCATTCTTTTCACTTCATTTTTTACCGATAGCACCTCAAGCTTTTCTAACGTTCGTCCTAGGTCGAAGTTGTGTATTCCGATAATTAAGGCTTCACTAAATTTCAATTTATTTTCAATCCGAATGCTCATCCTAAGTGAGATACGGTTATTTTCAAAGTGTAAAATTGGTAATTTTTGTGCCTCAAGATTATTTAAAACTTTTATTACTGGAGGTTTTCGTATTCTTTCCTCCTTTGTTTCTTCGTTAATCCTTAAATCGTAGTTTTCTTTCTTTAACTGCGCTATTTGTCTGCTCATTTCTTCAATTTTCTCTTCTATCTTGCATATTCTCACATTATTGTTGACTCGATTATTGTAATTTCCATTCCTATTGAATTTCCTATCTTTATTAGAATTTTCATATCTGCCATAGTTGTTTCCTTGATTAAACTGTCGAAATGTCCTTCCTGAATGATTACCATTGTAAAATCCTCTGTTGTATCCTCTCTTATGATTGTTCCTAACGTCAAAGTTTGGCTTCTTGAAGAAATTCATGTAGTCTCTCTGCTAATTTTTCTATCTCCGTTGCGTACTGTGTTACATCTTTTCCGTTTTGTTTTACTTTACCAAGTTTCGCTAAGAGAAAGCTTGGATTGTCTCCTGTTATTCCTGATTTTAGTTTATTCTTGATTTCTGTAATGGAGTTTTCCGTCGTGATCAAACTTCTGGCTTTTCCCGTTAATCCCGTCTTAATTAGTAGAATAGCATTTTCTTCGTTACCTGTCGTGTTTGCTTGTAGCAAATCTAATGAGTCCAAAAATGATTGTAATTTGCTTGCTTCATCGTTAAATTCGGTCGGTAGAACTTCACTCGCAAAATTAAAAAATCATTCATACTTGTTTCCATTTTCAAATGTTTGCTTATTGTTTGTAATACAATAGTATCGATGTACTCGAATATAGAGGTAGGTACTTTAATACTATAATTTAACGCTTAAAATGCCCTAGCAGTTTTATCTCTAATCCTATCTGAATAATTTTTACAACTCTCTTGTTGTACTAAACTCGATTTTTTCTAATTTTTGGCTATTAACTTAGCAAAATTATTATAAATACCTACTATACTATTAATTACTTCAATATGTATATCAGGATTTTTAGGAGTTTCCTTTTTCAAAACCCCTTTTCCCTGTTTATTAACTTCTTCTACAATTAATCTTAACTTATCTTCAAAATCTTCCCACGTTATTGACATTTATAAAATTCGTTCATAAGAATAGAGTGCATAAGTACTTACAATTATTTTTACACAGTCAGAGTTCCTGATGCCTGCTTCGCTGCAATGCCTCGGTTGATGTCCCTTTTCAACGCTCTTCGGTGCTTTTTCCACCATGACCAAATAAAATTCAAGATAAAAGCTACTGTTATGATATACAATAGAACCAATATGTGCGTCGCAAAACTGTCTTGCTGTACCATAAATGTATTATTGACAATTCCAGTTTCTTTTTCCTCTTGTTTGGTTGATGAGCCTCCCATAGTTTCTCTTCTCCAAGGTCACAAATTTAGATAGAAAACCATATAGTTCCACTTGTCCTTACCATTTGTTTTGCAGGAATATTTACCATTCATTACCATTTACCATTACCATGTAGTGGCGATGTGTATTTTACCATCCATTTTCCATTTACCATTAATTTGCTGGATTATTTACCATTACCATTTGTTCTATACCATTACCATTTGTTCTATACCATTATCATTTCCATTTACCAATTACTTTGCAGGATCGCCATGTGGTGGTTACTTAGTAAGTGCTCCTCGTATTAACTACGTCTACCATAAAAGTATTATATCTTTGGGAAAGCACTTACCTAGTAACCGATCTTTGGGGGTTGAATAAACGACAACATTCATAAAACTTACTGGGATTTAGTATATTTAAAATTAACACAGATTACAATATACATTTTAACTTATTCAAAATAATAATATTGAATGAATCATTGGTTAGTTTACACTTTGTTTCTATAGGAAACATGCAAGTCAGCCACCCGTAGGTACGACCTTCCGCGTATGTGAACGCGATGTTTACGTTTAATAGAAACGTGGTTTCTGGGTGTTTGCCTGACCTTAATCAGATCGATGCCCGCTATTAACATTGGAAAATATAATCTACACAATTTAATTTTTTTCTATGAAAATGTTTTTTTTCCAATACTCTCTTTTTCGGGATCATCACAGTGTTCCCAAAGGTGGCATGTGCTATGTGTATGAAAGTTGATTGTTTTTCGAATATTGATGTGGTTGCGAAGGTAGCGTGTTTTGTGTATGTAAAGCTGGTGGTGTGTTTTGGGAACGTGGTGTATGCTGTAAATTTAAATCCGGCATGTTAGGTTGTGTTCCTAAATGTTGCATGTGCTTTGGGTAAGAATGTTGTATGTTTTGTAAATGTTGAGTGTATTGTAAATGTGGATATACAGACTGATTGCAGTGAATTCCAGTTGAATGAGCATTATCAAACTACGTGGTGTTTTTGGGTTGTAAGCATGTTACTCTGCTTCTTGTATGATGTTAAAAATCTTCCCCCTGACATCAATTTGAACTTTGGTGGAAATGACTTAGCTGTCTCAGCCATTGCAAGGAAAAATTGTTTCAAACTATTCCCTACTGAATTATTAGCTGTAGTAGTTTGTAAATATTTTTCTAGGACGCCAGCAACTGAATTGGGTTGTGTATTTTCGGGCTGCACTTTCTTTTTCTTTGGAGCCGATCTCGGAGCCGCAGGAGGTGTTGCTCGAAATATTGTATTGTTTTTAGAAGCTGTTGAGACTGGTGTTAAGGGTTGTAAATCACTCAAATTTTCAGGATTCCCCTCCGATCATCTTCACCATCCTCAGAAGGTATTGACCTATTAACAGCAGAGAGGTAGACGTTCTCGATCTGGCAGATATTTGTTCAGGAATGACATTTCTGCTTCAAATTTATATGGCTTCGTTTTAACAGCAGCGTCTCCTCTTTTACCTTTTCGAAACTTCAGTGCCTTTCTATAATTATCACGCAACCGCGACCATCTTTCTTTGCAAGCAGATACTGAAAAAAATGTAATAATTACGTGAAAATGCCTAATTATATTCCCTATTTTTAGAAATACTGGTTGTTTCAAAAAAGGAGTATATTATATGTGTTTCCTACTCGATAATTACTTATGACGTTTTTTCCCTAGTAAAATTTATCAAAAAAAGTTGTCTGTATAGTGTAGTCGTTACATACTTTCCACCAAAATTGCTAGTTGAGATATTTCTTTGTTGTAGGTTTTTGGCAACTGGAGATTCATTTATAACGATAGATTTTAGTTATAGACTCGGTCATAACACTGTAAGAGAAATTGTCCATTCAACATGTATGTCGATTTTGAAAAGACTGCAGCGAATTGAAATGCCCACCTAACAGCGAATCCCTGTAATATAATTACAAAAAGGGTTTAGTATAGTTTTAATGGCATTAGTGGACGCTAACTATAAAATAATAATAGCTGACGTCGGAGCTTATGGAAAAAACAGTGATGGTGGCATATTTAGCAATTCTGTTATGGGAAAAGCCTTGATAAATGGAAACCTATCAATGCCCCCTAATAAAACTCTTCCTGGAACTAATATAACTTTAACACATGTTATTGTGGAAGACGAAGCTTCACATAAACATATTATGCGTCCTTATCCTGGAACTCAGAGACGACATGATGAGACTAAGGCAATTTTTATTTACCGACTGAGCCGTGCTCGTCGGCTGTCAGAAAATATGTTTGGGATATTGACGCAAAAGTTTAACATTTATCAGAGGAGACTTCAAATGTCGCCAGAACATATAGATAATGTAATATTAGCTACTGGTTGTCTAAATAACTTCCTTCGGAGTGACTCGCGTACGACAGAAATTGATCTGGGTGACAAAAATATACAAACCACTCATGTATCGACAATTCAAGACCTACGAAATGTGGGAGGTAAAGGTACTGAAGAAGCATTGCATATCCGCGAAGAATTTAAAAATTACTTCTGTCCTAAAGGGGCCGTAGATTGGCAAACGGATATGGTACGACTAGGTTATAGAAATCAACAGTGAATATAATATTACATTATAAGGTATATTTTCCACAAACTGCTTAATGAATAAATGATGATTTTTATGTTAACAACTATATTATAAAAAATAAAATGTTTGAACTTACCTGGTTGTCGCATGTGTTCCGAAATTTCTGTCCAGCAGTTATTTTTGCGTTCCTGATTGGAAAATTTTTTATCAGAAAATCATACAATTCCTTGTAGCCGCTAACAAGGATTATTCATTTTTTTTGTCCATTATATTTCGTAGTCACAAAACAGCGCGCACTACTTCACCTCACGACGAAACGCAACAAACTACCCACAGAAAACGGACCCGAGGATAGAATGAAAAGTGCTCTCTTGTCGAGTATGAAATCTAATGCGACAATTACTGCAGCGGTTGTGCCTCTAAATAGGCCGATAATGTAGATTTCTTTAAAAAAGATTTACAGTTTCCATTTTTCGCCATCTAGCGGTAAATAGAAGCGGATTTTATTGTACTGCCAGTACCTCGAAGGTAGTAAATTACATTAGATTCAAAATCTGAAGCTCAAACCACAGAACATCGTTCGAACTTTCAGAATTCGAATCAAATGTAATTTACTACCAGCGAGGTACAACAGAAATATAGGTAGTTTTCCATTATACAACCAAAATTAAGAAAAAAATGCAATAAAGGGCTATCCAACTAAATGCATTTGTTATTAACTGCCTTATTTTTGAATGTATAATAAATTTACATCCTGAAGTAAATATGAAATAAAAAACGGTTTATTTATAAATTCATTAATACAAATTCATGTTTTTTTTATTACAGATACATTAAAAACATTTACAAGTACAATAATGAACAAAAAAAATTATAGATACATATATTTCATTTTATATCTAATCTAAAAAGAATCTAAAGTTATTACATTAAAATAGATTCAATTATTAAACGATGCTAAAAATAAACATACAGAAGCTATTTAAACAAGAGAAAATGTTAGTTTCAATAACAATCAATGTAATTTATTTGTGAAGTGGTGAAATAATAAAAAAGTAATCACAGTTTTATTGAACCTTTATACAATATCTCAATTAAACTAAATATTTTTTAGTTCAACTATAGTCTTAATTTCGTAAAAAACATGGAAATGATCTCATAAATATGTTATGCTATCCTACAAAAAATATAATTTAAGGCGTTGCGTGAATGCATCACTTGTATGTAATGGGTTGAATAGGGGAAAATACTGTTAAATGGTTCAAACAAAAATAGCAAATAAAAATGATTGTTAATGGATAGAAAAAATATTTGATATTAAGATTATTACTTTTCCCCCAAGTATTTTGTTACCTTAGACAACCCCAGCATACATACATACAAAAAAATAATGAAACCATTAAAAAGGTATAAGTCTGGGAATGTATAAAATGAAACAAACTCTGTCTGTATTTCTGAGAATAAATAACTTTTCATTCACAACACAAAATAACCTACCTGTTGAAGGTAATTGTACCATCCCACTGAACTGTTCCGGCAATTCTTGTTGCTGAGGAGTAAAACTTACTTCAAGTAAAAATATAAAAACATTTCAGACACTGACAAAAATATAAATAATAATTATAACGGAAAATGTTCACATTGCAACTAGTATACAGAATAATAAAAACTATAGTTCAGCCTACAAAATTACGATATATTAATGTTGAAAAGATGGTGTGGCCACCTCAAGATGTTGAGCTTACATAAAAGTTGAACTTATCCAAACTTCCCAGCAGTCCACAAAGAAACTATACTGTTGGGATCTAGCTTGTGTAAATTTGGCTTGTGTTGTCAGGTAGTTTGAATAAATTCACCGTCGACAGAACACGTTTTTACTGCTAGTTACAGCGACATTTCAGCCCCCACAGAGTCGATTCTTGTATTTCCACTACAAATGCTATACCTACTTTAAACAGTTAACTTACTACTGGGGCAGGATATGCTTTTACATTTTAAAGATGATGAACAGGGCTCTTATCTGAATGACTTGAATAAGAATCTCCTGTCTACATTTATGAGACCCGAGATAGAGGAAGTCATCTTTCTTATAGGCAAATAAGCGGAATTAGTAACATTACTCAGTTACTATAATTATTAATGATTTGATAACAAGATCTACCACAGGATATGTATAACAAGTCAAAACTGTGAAATATGTATAGCCGTTTTCAAGTGTTATTGCACACTTTACTTGTTCTTGAGTGTAGATAATTTATTTAGCTCCGAAAACTAACACAAAGCATTCAAATCAATCCGTACATGATAGTTTCCTTAAAAACTGATAAAGTCGGTAAAACTTATATATGTATAAAAACACAAAATGTTCACAGAGCAGTACGATCAGTTTAATCAATGTAACATTTTATAGACGACTATTGGACTTTTATGTCTCAGCTTGTTAGCGATTAGTTCCTAGGTTATGTTAATACTAACAATATATTAATACAAAGAAAAAAACTTTTGTTCCTGGTCAATAAATCGCAATAAAACATTCTGTACATTATTTAAATATCTACCTTTTCTCCAGCTTGATCCAGGGGTAGGATCCAGATTACTGGCAAAATGTAACGTTGGTATTGCGTCACGAGAAAGGCCCCTTTTCGTACCTGCAACTTTACAACTTCTTTCAAAGTGCTCTTCACACCCCACGTACTTTTTATATACTTCCTCCACGGAATACATATCACAATACTGCGGACGTATATTTTCTAGCCACATTCCATATACTTTCGGAACAGTTTTTGGAAAGCGATGCGTTTTACCCATGCGATTGTCACAACCCGGTACACAACATTTTCTTAATTTATAGTTTATAGTTTTCATACATATCCAAAAAAAAACAATATATAATTTGTCTATGCAAAAAATTATCACTGCAAACACAGAGCATATAACTACTATTAAAAAATGACTGCAAACACATGTGCTATAAAAATGATTTCAAAACAAATATCACAGATCATATAACTACTATTAAATGATGAATATTTTTCTTCTACTTCTATAAAAGAATGCACCATTGCTTCTATTAGTCATAATTCATGTCGTCACAGATCACAGCTCAGCTGAATTAAGTTCTTTGACACTGCCATCTTTACGAGAATAGAGAAAGAAATGGTTTATTACTTAAAGTTTTCTTTTATATGGTACCCTCTACTAGAAAATAGTATAAGTACAACTGCATTCAGCGCGCACTGGTTGTGTCTCTAAGTTCTTATGTTTTCGCGGGAACGCCCAGCTTTTCATTCTATCATCGTCCGTATTTTGTGAAACTACCGGCGAAAGTATTCTCGCCGACCGCAACGTTTCGTTTCGTTTCCGAGTACTGCGCGCTGCTTCGTTTATGTACCAGGGAAAAATAATTCCCGTTCCGTTGCTGTGCGGTGCGTTGGCGTCTGGCCCGGTCTAGTGCGCGCGAGCCTTAACTCTACCGTTGAGTGAGCGTTCACTGAGCAATGGGTAATGGTTGACGTGTTTCTTCTGGATGCAGCACTCTGATTGATTGGCAGTAGTCACGTGGTTACAACGGATCCGTGATCACGTACTCATGTGAATGCACACTGAACGATAAGTTTTTGGAACGTATAAATATTGAACAATTAAAATTATGGTAGTGTTATTACTACAGAACAAACCGGTTATCACTCAACAATTTATGAGATAACGGATCTAAAATTTAAAGTATCAAGTCCACGTTTCGGCATAGAACAAACAATTCATGAAAAATAATGGCGGAAACCTTCATTTTCAAATTTTATCCTATCAGGCGTCATATATTTTTTCAAAAAGAAAAACAAAACATTCCCGTTGATAACTTTGTCGCTGATTCATCTCCATAAATATGCTAAAATAAAAAAGTTTTGGAAGAAATGATGTTGTTTTCCGCAAAAAAGTTTTCTCCCTGTCGAAATTAATCAAATCGTCGAGGACATAAAACGACAAAAAATATGACCGTTGTTTAATGTTTATGGTCAACACCACGAAAAGAGCCACTGATTCTGCTTGTTGGGACAGATGTTATATACAGAAGTTTCCCATTTCTATATTGTCTTAAAACTAACTATTGTAGAGGTGATAACGTTATTTTGAGGTAGTATATTATAAAAGAAATAATAAAAAGTTTTCATTCACACGTCAAACGTTACGTATCAATTGTCAATGGTTTCTCCTTCCAATAATATTGATAACTATTATTCAGTGAACTAGATTTATACTTAGAATTTCCTAATAACGGAACGTTTCTTAATATTTTACGACGTCTCCCATCCCAGAAATTTCTATTCGGCCTGCTGGACCTTATCATAGAGATAAATCATCCAAGGGGTTGATAAATGGGGTTTTGTGACCCTATACATAGTTACATAAATTGTGAGCATGTGCAGTTTTAGCTGAAATGTCGAATACATTTTTTAGATCGGTTTTTCTCAAGATCGAACATTTTTTGGATTTATAACTTGATGAATGTAGAAATAAATATGTAGGTTTGGTTATAATTAATAGTTCACAAAGGTCTTATTTTCTTATTAGTATCATTTAGTTATTTTGAATGTTAGCAGAGTGACAGTTCTGACGTAATATTATAAATAATTGAAATGAAAAAGTCGTTTTCAGTTTCAATAAAGTTCAGAAATGTAGAAAGGATATTTCACTGCCAAAAGCCAATTTAATAACAGGTTATGGGACCAGAACACAAGAAAAATGAAAAGCAGCTGTGGAAATACTGAAGCAATAAAATGTTCAATAGAGTCAACAATTCGATAGGTACTGATGATGGTGAAATAAGTAGTTTTATATAATATATCGTTTAATTAACGAACAGTCAAAGTGACAATCATAGATAAATACTTTTAATACGGGGATGAATGGAATCTCCTGTACTAAGTCCGAAGCCACAAAGTTTTGTCGAGTGCTGCGCCATCTATTGTGGTGAAAGGTTACTATTCACCAACAGGGAAAAAATAAAGGAAGAGATCTGCATGATTAGTCACAGTTTACTAGTTACTACTAGATGGCAAGCCAAGCAAATACTGAAGGTTTTTTAAATTATGCCTATATTGTTTTTTCTTAAATAAACAGATAAAAAGAGTCACACAAAGTTTAAACTTTTTTTGACACAACCTGTTATTTTATTTTGGCTTAAAAGTAGGATAGGTTGTTTCAAAAAGCTGTTTAAAGCTTTTATCCGTTTTTCCTAACTAGGATAGTATATTAAAAGACGAATTTCGACAAATAGTTTCAAAAATTTTATATGAAATTTTGTTTATAAAATAGTACAGGTGGTTTTCTTCATTTTCTTCTCAAACTTAAGATAAGAATAATTTATTGATAATAGCATGTGCTAACAAATATTACACATATGATACAATATAATGGATACACATTTTTCAAAAAGTTCAGATTTTTTAAAGGTTTCAGCAGCATACCTATTTAACAGCAACTGACGACTTCTAAACTGGGTAGCTCTTTTTTTAAATTGAGAGGCTATTTGATAGAGACGTCTTGTAACGTAAAATCTAACCCCGTGCACATATGCACTTATCCCACTTACGTTAGCGACCTATGAAAATAGATCGAACTTGTGGCCCCGAAATCAATTACTATTAATTAACCAAGTTACCAGCAGATCGGATGGCCGATCTATGCCACAAGGTATTTTACCCGCTAGACTTCAGTCGAAGAAGGGAGGTTCGTACGCTGGTAACGAACAATCGAAATATAAGCTATATAACCCAAGGCGCCAGTTAAACCGTACCCGAGTAAGTACCTCCGTTCAATTCCCTAACCGTAGTTTACCCCCAATTAGGAAAGTATTACATAAAATCAAACTCGTAACTCAACTCACAAGAGAAATGGTTTATTTAAGGTGGTGGTTTGGTTTGAATACAGTTCTATATGGGTTACAAAATTTTGGGGAGTAGTTATTCCCACAGTGGACACTTAAGGTCCATCAACCCTTACTATAAAAAAAGATAAACAGATCGATATGAAATCCCCTATAGTTCAATATATACAATTATTTAAAATCCTATATACCCTTACCCCAAAATTGATAACACAATGCTCAGAAGGATTTGAAACAGAGACCAGTTCTGAGCTAAGTTGGTTCTAAAACTTGTAAAAAAAGATTACAATCATACACTGTGAAAACGATGAGGACCTGAAGGGTTACCCATACCGTGGCTTATCTACGCATATCAAATTGTAAACTTACCAAAAGCAAAAACAATATAAATTACCATAAACATTCCGTGTGAGCTCAGACGCAACTTACCTACTCTGCCTAGAGTAATAAATGGCCAAGAAAAATTACAAGCCACTTGTATGTTCACAAATGGTGAATTATATATACATACAAATGTTATATATACACTATAAAAAAATAATTATAGAAAAATTTAAATGTTTAAAACTTGCGCGTCTTCACCCGCTGGTGATAAATCCTGACGATCCACAAGTTGTTCCTGAGGTAGCAATCACTAAGGTGAGGCTGTAAGCATCGCAGGAACGCCGTGGTACTACGAACCCACACCAAGTGACTCCGGAACTAATCCAATACGGAAATCCGAATAACCAAAAATCCAACAATACCCCAGAATCTATGAATAAAAACCAAACCCTGTTCGGCTAGGACAGGGTTCTCCTGTGTGCTGCTAATAAGTAGTTAAAATCCGTTACATGAACTTAACCACATGGCGATGTAGGTGACTGGGCTTACATATCCATCTGCATCTCACAGATGAGGTCTGGACGAAATACTATCTCCACAAACTTCTCTAACCCACACTACTCCACCCAAACCAAACTACCCCCTCAAATTCATGTTCTCCTGCGGAATGAATGTGGAATCTTCATACGAATTTGTTTTTGGGGCTCCCAATAAACACCTCAATTCAACACCACGCTGATCAGAAAGGAAAGAAACCCGACAGGTTTCATTGACAACCCACCTTTCCTTTCGTGAGACACTCTCACTCGAGCTGTTTGGAGCACATACGTTCTATGACCTCGGAGTGAGTTACTCTATTTGCACATCGCATAATAAAACCCCCCGTATAGAACAATAATTGACTAATCAACAATAAACCCCATATTCACTAATATACCACATTCCACGATTATATTTACAAAATAAAACATCACCCATTATACCCTGGTGTACATCCACAGTACACCGGTACGCAACCTTCTGTAGGAATCACAGATCTCTTAACGTTTGTAAAAGAAGAATGAACGAGGCTTTTGACATATAGAAAATCAGCTGTTTGATTCGAATAATGGAATGTTTTTGATTACATTTCAATGGTACATAATATAACAAGTTCACTCTTTTCAAGTGTATATTCAGAATACTGTAACTATTCTACTGAGTGTAATTATTTCCTTCAAACTATTAACTCAGTTGGTGCTAAACAATTTGACGGCCAGGGTATTGAATCACTGAATTAATGGTATAACTAGAAATTATTGGCATACGAAGCTAGTCTTACTTGATATTAAGGTAGGAATGTTTATTTATTATGACCAAAACTGCATGATAGTTGACTTTTTATGCGGCAGATTTATACTAACAAGAAAAACCGTAACAGTCTGGCTTTTGGTGATAGGTCTTTAACCCTAGATACATTCACCTCAGCAAGTAAATCATATCTTTCTAAATAAAAAAATAATATCATTAGCAATAAAAAATAAAATGAATATGCAACCCAGACAGCACCGGATATTCTATGAATATTCATAGAACATTATCTTTGAGATATTGGAATATTCTTAAATGTGCCAGGGATATACATATTATTCTTGGAATATTCCTAGAATGTGCTATAGTGGAAAATTTTTAGATATTCCTAGAATATTCCCTGAGGAATATTCCTGGAATATCCAGAATATTTCGAGAATATTCTTGAAAGAATATTCATAGAACATCTTCTATGAATATTCCATGTATATTCTGAATATTCCCAGAACATTCCACGAATATACAGAATACACTCAGAATATTCTGGGAATATTCCAAGGATATTTTCAAAAGAATATTCCTAGAATATTCTCTAGGAATATTCCTTGTATATACTGAATATTCTCAGAATACTCCATGATCTTACTCAATGAATATTCAAAGAACCTCAGGAATATTTAATAATAACTTAAATCATTTCCTGATATTCCTGAAATTTCATTATCATTATCATCGACCAGCTGCCCCTTTACGAGCAGTCCTCAGAAGTCTTCGAACGACTTGTACGAGCTAGGGTCTAGGCCTACGCCCTACGCCTCATCAGGAGCAGTATGGTTATTCGTGGTCCCGTCAACCATGAAACGTGAAAGAGTTATTCTTCAATAAGCCAGACAAATTCTTGAAAAGAAAAAATCTGCCTTATTGGGGAATATAGCCCGCGACCTTTCGATTACTGGCCGAAAACGCTTAATCACCGCGATAACTCCAAATAAAGAAAAACACATCAGTTCCCCACATGCGAGTAATTTGAATATAAAATTATAAATGCCTCTCTCTTATTGTGGATGCAGTCAGTATAAGATAGCCATAAATCAAAGAGAGCTCTTTGGTACGTCTGAGCTTTCAGAATTCTTTATATCAGCCGAGTATGCCTTATTCAGACTGGGTTGCGAGTTCATAAAAATGTTTATCTAAAGACCTCTAACGTTTTTAGTTATATGACCATTTCCAGGGGAATTATGAAAAGTGAAAAATGTTTTTTGATAAAAGTGTAACACTTTTGAAATTAAAATAATACTAACTTACTTGTTAGAATTTTTAGCCGAATTGATTAAATTTATCTATATTGTTCACTAGCAAATATTTGCAAGTTTTGAAGGAAATTTTAATGTGTCATTTTTATATAAAAATTTGCATTAATTCAAGAAATATTAATTTTTGCTTCCAGTCGTCAGAAAACAAAACACACCATTTAAAAAATTCCACGATCTGGTGTAACGTTGTAGTGCTACAATTGTTTTCCTCAGAATATTCATGCATTGGAATTACAGGTTCAACTACGAAAAAACATTTTAGTTCCAGACTGGCACACCTTCCACACAATGAAATGGAAATAAAATGAATTTGAACAGGTGTATTTCTTCATAATTATATCAATAATTACATAATATATATTATGCGTTAAACCATTTCAACCGTAGCAGTCTCTTCCGTAACTACAGGGATATCTCTGAAAAAAAAAAGAAGTTGCAATATTAGTTATATGTGTCACGCCAACTATAAAATATTATATATATATATATATATATATATATATATATATATATATATATATATTGAGTATTTATTGAAATTACTAGAACTTTTAAACTAACTCAATCTATTATTCCATTCCATTTTGTGATTTAACTTTGAATCAAATTGTTTAAAATTGTTTTTTCCATTAATCCGCTGTCGTTTCCTTACAAACGACAGGCCTCAGAAGTCGAAACTTGCGAGCCGAGGATAAACGAGGTCTTATCATTCAACGTGCGATTCCTAGCAGACAAATATCTTCAGTCGCTGGGCTTCGAACCCACGTCCGGTAGCCAGAGTGATTAAAATATTGACGCTTTTGCCACTTTGCTACCTGACCCACAAAATAAACTAATAGTTGTGTGATACAAAAATTACTCACCTTTGTCGTTTCAGTCTATCATTAGACTTGGCCAGATAGACACTTACTATGATTTCAATTTCTTTGAGGGTAGCTTCCCTGTTACAGCGCTGTATTGCTTCTGAAAAAGTCACACTGACTTGAGAAAAATATTGCGTATTTCTCATAGCTTACTTAATTTCAAAACCATATATTGCTCACACTGTGAGAAATATTATCTCTCACGGCACTTTGCCCAAACTACATACATTTATATGGAGAATCCAGTAGGGGATACTTGATCCTCGGCCAATTTCAGAAACTTATACTCGATGCCCAGCCGTTTCCGGTGGGTGGTCCTCGATACTTAGACTTTTTCTACAAAACTATTTTCTTGTATTCTTTAAATTTGTGCAGTTGTTGAAAAAGTATAGTGTGCAACATGTGGAAAATAGTATATTGTGCAACAAGTGGGAAAAGTTCAACTTTTCTCACGAGTGTGGAAGTTTGTGGCACGAGCCAAGGGCGAGTGTCGCAAACACACGAGTGAGAAAAGTACTTTTTCTACAACTGCTATGAAAAGTAGCGTATTTCTCATAGCTTACTTAATTTTAAAACCATATATTGCTCACACTGTGAGAAATATTATCTCTTACGGCACTTTGCCCACACTACATACATTTATATGGAAAACCCAGTAGGGTCTCCACGATGCCCGGCCAATTTCAGAAACTTATACTCGATGCCCAGTCCTTTTCGGTAGGTGGTCCTCGATACTTAGACTTTTTCTACAAAACTATTTTCTTGTATTCTTTAAATTTGTGCAGTTGTAGAAAAAGTATAGTGTGCAATATGTGGGAAGAGTACTTTTCCCACTTGTTGCACAATATACTATTTTCCACATGTTGCACACTATACTTTTTCAACAACTGCTCAAATTTAAAGAATACAAGTAAATAGTTTTGTAGAATAAGTCTGGCTGGGCATCGAGGATCCCCTACTGGATTCTCCATATAAATGTATGTAGTGTGGGCAAAGTGCCGTTAGAAATAATATTTCTCACAGTGTGAGCAATATATGGTTTTGAAATTAAGTAAGCTATGAGAAATATGCTACTTTTCATAGCAGTTGTAGAAAATTAGCTATTTATGTAACCAGTTATGAAATGCATCATTTTGTGTAACGAGTGAAATTTTTGCGAGCTCCGCGTAGCGGGGCGAGCGAGGTCCCGCAAAATGACACGAGTTACACAAAAAAGCATTTCATAACGTGTTTCATACAAGATTTTATCTAATTTTGACAAGGAGAAAATTTAGTTTACCTATCAATAACGCATTTCATAACGTTTCATACAAGATTTTATCAAATTTTGACAAAAAGAAAATTTAATTTATTTTATGTGATTTTTAACAATTTTTAATTAACTTTTCTGATTTAAAAACAGCACTTTTTGAATCCTACAAGTTATGCAACCAATATTACACAAGAAAATACTTTTATTTTATACGTTAATTTCAGACTTTTCTTTATTATTTTACCATTAATATTAAATTAAAATCGAAAATAGCTATTTAACATTTTTTAAATTAATTTTTAAATACAAAAATAAAAATCTTCCCTAGTGTAGGCTCGAACTCTCAACCCTAGCATTGGTCACGGCTGCATATTTCAAAACTGCACATTGATACGAAACCAGTAACTAAATGCGGCGCTGCCATTTTCTGGATTTCCACCGTCATTCCCTATGTGACTGTTACCGTTTTTATTCGAATGCGATACATCAATTGGTTTTATGCTGTCGCTGCCATTATGGAATGACAATTACTAAATTATCTATTAATTTAGATTTAAGTAAAATATTTTTATGCAGGGTGATCCCATGGTATTAGTACAATTTTTTGCAAAATGCTATTATGAAAAGTAAAATCTATTTGAAGAAAATTGACATCCCTAAGTTGTAAACAACAGCAAGGAACATTTTAAATTCGACTTTAAAAGACGGTAGCTACACAATCCAGCCAATGGCAGCGCAGCATTCAACTACTGGTTTCGTATCAATGTGCGTTTTGAAATATGCGTCACGGCTATCTTGCTGTGCGTTAGCTAATTGCGCCACTGCGGATATGCAACAAGTTTATTTATTTGCTTAATAGTTCGTCTATTCTAATTGTAGTTGCTTGAAGTATTTATAATTCCCAGTTATTTTCGTCAATATTTAATTAAGATTCTACGTAAGCGTAACATTCTACTATTAAAAATGGCTCAGATGTACCAAACGAAATAGAAGAGGCCGCACAAAGTGCATTATCGGCCGTGATTCCACAAAAATCAAAAGCTGTGTATGATCTGGATTATTAAAACAAACTGTTCGAATTGTGTCATAAGTATTTATAATGCATAAAATAAAAAGTAAATTGCTCTAGTGGTTCTTATTGTTAGTAGTTCTTTTCTCTCTTGTTTTTATTAACTGGTGATAATAGTATATTAAGTACCAAGTGTGACTAAAGACGTTTTTAACACGTGGTACTTACTATACTTTTTTTCGCCCGCAGGAAGGAAAAAAATTATATTATATTTTAATTATATTCATAACATAACGGTCGATGGCTGAAAGCTGACTGACAAATCAAATGAGACAGAACAACAAAATTATCACGAAACATGAAATTTAACATACAAAAGATACACTTCATGTGATGTTCAAAAAACAAAAGATAAACGAGATATATATTATATATTTTTTTATAGTAAAATATATCTAAATTATGCACTTAACTGATTTCTCTTTTTACGGAGGCCTAAATATTTCTATTGGTCATGGATACCACTGTTATGTCATTCGGGTTTAATGTAATAAACTCTTGGTACACCACTATTTGGACATTAAACAAAATGGCGTAGCTTATTTGAGACACTCAAGGAGAGGGGGTGATTTTAGTTTTATTGTTGACAACACGAACTGCAGTTAGTCTTAGCGAAAACCAATATGATTCAATCTAGACTGTTGAGTTTTAATATAGCTTTATCACGGCATTTGAGAAAGTGAGATTATTGAGATTATTTTAATGTGTTCTATTTACTGACAAAACAATCTGAAAATAAAACAAATTTAAAGACAGGTTTTAATAGTTACTTCAGGAGCATATTTAAAAGCCATTTTAAAAATATAACGTCATGGTGTAGAGCGTAAAAAAACCAATCAATCTGCAAGTCGTTAATAAAACTAACTAGTTTTAAAGTCGCTGCAAACCAAGCCATTTTAAAACCACAATAAGGCAAATACTATTTTAAGACTAAGTAATCTTATTATATATTCATAATAGGCACATCAAAACCAGTATTTAATGCTAAACAGTTTTTAAGATCCGGTAATATATTTACAAGGTAACCTTAAAACCACATATTTTTATTTACCATAAAAAAACTGTATTGAAACTCAATGAAATTTACAATGTGTTTATGGTGCTACTTGGGTTG